>OY728152.1:127335264-128551711 GCA_963277665.1 Viscum album
CAAGTATTGGGATAAGAGCTGTGATGATGCAGGGCGATCGAGTAGTTGCGTACGGGTCTCGGAAGTTGAGGCCAACTGAGAGGAATTACCCGATGCATGATCTCGAGTTGGCTGAAGTTGTTCATGCGTTGCACTGTTGGAGACATTATCTCTTGGGAGAACATTTTTTGGTGTTCACAGACCACAAAAGTCTCAAGTACATCTTTACCCATCATTACATGAACTTGAGATAGTGAAGGTGGGTTGAGTACCTTCAGTCCTTCGATTTTGAGCTTGCCTATACACCTGGTAAAGTTAATGCAGTAGCTGATGCACTGAGTAGGAAGACTCAGATACAGGTAGTGTAGGAGGCCAGTGGTGAATGAAAACTTATGGCTTTGTTCTCTGAGATGCATTTGGAGGTGCACGACAGTTAGGGGCAGACCTATCTTTCATCTTTAGCTATGACTTCTATCCTCCTGGATAGAGTGAGGATGAGATATCTATCTGATTCAAAAGGCCTAATTCTACAGGAGTCGGTGACCAGTGAGGACCCTTCTCCTGGTTGGATGGTAGGAGATGATGAAGTATTGGATTTACAAGGAAAAGTGTGGGTTCAAAGGAATATACATGAGGAGATGATGTGGGAGTTTCATGCTTCAGCTTGGGAAGTTCATCCCGAGGTTACCAAGATGTACTGAGACCTGAGATGTCAGTACTGGTGGCCGAGAATGAAGAGGGATGTAGCTGGTTTTGTTACAATGTGTTCCACCTATCAGAAGGTGAAGGCGTAGCATCATAGGCCAGCCAGGCTTTTGCAGCAGTTACCCATTCTAGAATGGAAATGGGATGATGTCACGATGGACTTCGTACTAGTTTTCTGAGGTCACCTCAAGGCAATGATGACATGTGGGTTGTTTTGGACATACTCAGAAATGTAGCTCACTTTTTTCTGATCAAGGAGACTTTTGGAGTTGACGAGCTCAGGAAGTTGTATATTGGAGAGGTCATACGTCTTCATGGGGTCCCCCATTCTATCGTTTCAGATAGGGATGCCTATTTTACATCTCATTTCTGGCAGAGTTTTCAGAGGGCACTTGGTATACAGGTGCTTCTGAGCACATCTTACCACCCTCAGACTGATGGTCAGTCAGAGTGTACGATACAGGTGCTTGAGGACATGCTGCGTGCATGTATTCTATACTTTGTGGGCTCTTGGGAGAAGCATATAACCCTAGTCTAATTTTCCTATAATAATAGTTTTCAGGAAACTATTGAGATGGCACCTTATAAGGCTTTATACGGTAGGCCATGACGATCAACCTTGTGCTGGTTAGAGGCTGGTGAGGTAGCTTTATTGGGACCACGTCTCATACAGGAGACTTCTGAGCAGGTCCAGTTGATTCAGTAGCAGATGACTACCACACAATATCATCAGAAATCTTATGCTGATCGCAACAGACGACCCTTGGAGTTCGTGGTTGGGGATCAGGTTTTCTTGTGTGTTTCACCGAGGTTGGGACACAGGCGGATCAGGAGACAGGGTAAATTTTCACCAAGGTATGTGGGTCCATTTGAGATTCTGGAGAGAGTCAGGCTAGTTTCCTATCAGTTACAGTTACCACAGAGGTACCAAGCCATGCACGATGTTTTCCATGTATCTCAGTTGCGTCGCTAGCATTCAGACATGTCTCACGTCTTTCAGCCCGATGAGGTTGAGATTTAGGTAGATGCGTCCTTTGAGGAGCACCTGATTCATATCTTTGATTGGAGTAAGAAGGTTCTCCGAGGCCGGTCAGTTCCTCTCATACAGGTGCTATGGTAGCATGTCCAAGTGTAGGATGAAACCTGGGAGCGGGATACCGACATACGTGCTCTGTGGCCGGATTTGTTCACGACTATATCTTCACCACCCTTGGAAGGGAAATTTGGGGACAAATTACTTTATGGGGGGAAGTTTGTAAGAACCTGATTCTTATTTTTGAGGTACAGGTTTCTTATTTTCTCTTTTCCTTAAGTGTTTTTGAGAAAATAAGGAAATTGGGGGAAAATCCCAAAATTCTGGAAGTACACGTCGTGTACTTTTCCACACACCATGTACTTTTAGCCGTGTGGAATGAGTACACATGGTGTGTAGCCATGTTGGCGATAAAGGGTGTAAAAACCGACTATAAAACATGTAGTGGATATTTACACACCGTGTAGTCAGTCGGCAGGTGAATAGTAAGTCGGTGGAAGAAGCTGCCATCCGGATGACAGTACATTCTGTGTACTCTGAATTCACACGCCGTGTACTGATGTCGACGGATGAACAGTGCCACGCTGGTGAGAAGCCGTCGAAGGAACAGTTAAAAAAAAGAAAAGTAAACGCCATGTACTTGAAAGTACATGCCGTGTAGTCTGGTTTTTCACTTAAGAAGGGTATTAGCCTCCTCATTTGGAAGAGGAGGCTTTAGATGCATTTTGGAGTTGGGAGAGGAGGCCAGAGCTTTGAAGAGATCCTGATCACACGTCGGGAATCAGATTCTTCCGCCATCGATCACGTTGGTACCACATGGGTAAGAGATTCCTTCTCCTTGTGTGATTCTTGCCAATTTTTACTCTAAGGGAAGTTATTTGTGGTTGAATGAGAATTATTTTACCTAAGATCTACGTCGATCTTGGACGTTTTTGGAATCGTCATTCGCGTATACTGTTCAGGGGTGTTTAAGGTAGGTGGCTTGGTGTTTAATTTCCAACTGATGTGCGTTTTTGTGTACCGTTGTGATACGCGCCCATGAATGGGTTGTCGTATGGCTGAGGCCTTGTTGAAATAAATACCTAGAATTTCATAGGTAATTTAAATGTGATAATAAACTATTGTTTGGGATCGCTGCTTGGATCCAGGACCACCCTAGGGGTGCGTTCCTCTGTTTAGCCGTTTGGCCAGGATACCCGAGGGTATGCCTTTATAATAATGATTATAGAATTTTCATGAGAGTAATTTCATTGGTATTGCCTATTTATTTCTTGTTTACATGTTGGGCATGTCCCAGTTACTTATTTAGCCTAAGGGTAGTGTTGTGATTAGCCTGTGGGAAATGTACTACTTAGCCTTTGGGAAACTTCTTCCGTGCCTGTGGGCAGTTGACTCTGTGCCTATGGGCAACACCTCGTATGCTTGTGGGAAATATTTGACATGCCTGTGGGAAGATTCCTATGTTTAGATTCTCTTTACCTGAGGGTAAGGGTTTACGCGTCTGAGGACACTGGCTGTTTTAATTAGAATATTCACTGTAGTGATATCTTAAATTGAATGTGTAAAAGAATAATAAAATGGCAATATAACTAGTAAAGTAAGTTACTTTTGAGTACTTCTTAGTTTATTTCATCTTTACTACTACTACACACTGTTGTTGCATATTTTCACACAGTTGGGCATGGGCCTTTGGTGGGTGCCTACTGGGATTTATTTCTCACACCCTGTTTGGGTCATGTCTTCGGCCCAAACAGATTACGTTTCTACAGGTGTGGATAAGGGAAAGGGTCCCTATATAGGTACTTGATTGTTGCTGGGAATTAGGGGAGAATGGGACCAAGCTTGTGCTTGCGATGCCGCTGGCTGTTCTGTTTTTCTTTTCTATACTCGTACTCCAGTTGTATTGTATTGCAGTGTAACATGTTTTGGCTATTTTATAGAATAGTGACATGCTTCATTTTCATATATATATGACTGCTGGTTTACTTATTATTATCAATTATCCATTTATATTATATATATTATTTACCACTTTTGCTTGTTGTAAGCTATTTATCTATTCTGCTGCGCTGCACTTTGACATATGAGGGCATAGTTTCCCCACTATCAGACCTGGGCCCTAACTGCTAGTCAGATGCCTATGGAGTTTGGGGAAATGTGCTTGAGGTCACGTGGAAAACCGGGTTCGGGGCATACATTGAGTGGCACTCAGAACCGGGACATTACACCAATACACCACATGCAATAAATAAGTGGCGAACAATGGAAATCCCACCGAATTGAAAGTGAGATAAGAAACCCCTTACCTTGCACTTTTCTTTGGTCGAGGGTACGTTTAACCTTCTGTATAATGACCATAGTATGTTATTAAATTATAACAGAACCATATTCATATTTATTATATCATACATGATTCATTTATGAATTTATACTATCCATTTAATAATGATTTCCATGTTAAATTAACATTTTGGGTAATAATCGCTTTCTTTATCGTATGCATTTTAACTTGTTATTCTTGATCGTATCATTTAGATCATGATTTAAATATTTCTAGAATATAAATCTTGATTTATATATCATATATATTTTTAATATAAATATTTATAATAGATAGATATATGAATTGGAATGCACTGTTTATGGTGACGGTAGGCCCTACATACGCATAAACGCTGTTTCTGTTTTCATATCGTATTGAACAGAAGTAAGTGAATAAGATATATGTAACTATATACATACATAAACACACACATATATATATATATATATCTCCAGTAGAATTAATATTTCATATATTACATACTTATTAATAATATATATTTTTATAATCATCGTTGAATGATGAACATGGGAATGAATCTCATCGCGTCGTGGAGATGGTAATCTGTACGTACGCACGTGTTATAATATCATTATATTGATGGTGGAATCGTATGTAATTGGATGGTATATCATATATATAGAATCATTAACATGTTATATTTATTTTTTACATCAGTTATACTCATTATTATATCCATATAAATAATGAAGTGTTTGAATAACAAACTACACCACGACGTGGTGACAGTAAACCGCACATACACACGTATGGTGACTTTGTCATTTATAAGATTTATAGAACAATGAATATGGTTGAACCATATTTATAATAACATCACAGTATGTAGGAGGTACTGGAGTTATTATTTTGGTATGGAAACAACATAGAAATATGAAGTGGAAGAAGAAAAGAACTTGAAAGAGGGTGGTGAAATTATTACGTCTTCTTCAGGTGTTTCCTTTTGAATTGATCAAAAGGGCTCCTTAGGTTGGATTTATGATCAAATTAAGGACTCTAGATTGATGTGAGGGAAGTTTGGAGGATATTTGATCAGGGTTTGGCCGAGTCAAATGGATTTTTAGGTGTGATTTTGATATAAGGGGAAGTTCCCTTTTATAAGCGGGGTGAGGGTCACTTTAGGAAAACCCTAAAATATTATTTTATAATAAAATAATTTACGGTTTATAATGGCTAAAAAATGATTTATTTCCAAGATATGGTGGGGATGGGTATAAAACCTCTCAACCAATAGGTTTTAGACAAGTTTTGGTTACCATTTTAACCTTATCTTTTATATTTAACTCTTAGTTAAATAGTTTAACTTTTACCGTGTCTTCTTGTATTGTTACACTATATGGTTAATAAACTTACTCTAAACTTATAAGAGAACATAAAGTGGTTCATTAATGACATATATAATATTATTTAACCCCTTTGGCCGAGTCTTAGATTTTTAGGAATATTATATCAACCAATAATATATTATTTGTTTTAAAAATCTTTGTATGTCAATTTTGATATTATTTAGTATTTGGTTTTGTGAAAATCATAACAACATGATTACTTAGAAAAAAAATTATTTAATCAACCATAACATGTCATATTAACCTATAAAATTAGTTAAATTCATCAAAAGTCTCAAATTACATTTATTTGGTTATTTATAATATAAATTATTTTAATCTTTCATTAATAAGGTAATTACTGCATCATCATTGTGTCATAAATAAATCTAATTATTTAGTATCTAAAAATTATAAATAAAATACCATTATTTAGGAAATATTTTTATATTTCTAATTAATATTTATAGTCAAATTTATCTTATGTATAACCATATATTAAAAATGGTTTAGTTATTAAACTTTGAATTTAACTCTTTTAACTCTTCTTTAAATAAAATAATAATAAATGTCCTAATCTAATCCAAGTGGACAAAAGAGGATCATAGTTTAATCCTAAGGTTGTTTTTGGTCGAATTAAACTTATCCAATAGAATTAGGACATGTGTTAGGGTAATTATAATATCATTTTTACCCTAAATTACCCTATTTTCTTTTAACCATGGTAAATAAAAGTCAAAAGTTACTATTCAACAAAAATTATTTTCATCTTATTGAACCACATTTTAATTACCGATTTCAACTGTGTCTCTCAGATTTTTCAAATTCAACTCACAGAAGTAGTAAAATTATGTTTTATGCAAATTTGCAAATGCTCATAGAAGGTGGGTAAAAGACTGTAAAAACTTCAATAAAATTTTATACATCTAATTTTCTTATAAAATGATTCCAATGAATTACATTAAACTTATATAGGTATTATATATCTATTTTGACATAAAATAAATTTCAATAAAATAAATAATTTTTTAAATAAAAAGTCAGTTTTAAAATATAACGCAATGTTTTTCACTATTTATCAAAAATTGAATGTTTTCAGAAAAATACCAAAAATTCACCCTAAGATATTTTTGATATTCTGAATTCAAAACATATAAATTGCATTAATTAATTTAAAATAAATTCCCACTGTCAAAACCGAAAAGTAGGTTTTTAAAAAGTAAAAACTATCAAAAGATTGGCATGTGTTTATGTCAAATTTAAATATGAAATTACTTATAATTACCTAAATTGTATTAAATGATAAAAATATAATCTAATTATACTTCCAAACCATTAAAATTCATAATTTAACCCTATAAATTATTTTTATTAAAAAATTTGTTTTCAATTAAAATTTAGTATTTTTCAGTATTCATCAAAATATGAAAGTTATCTAGAAAAGTACCAAAAATTTATTCAAAATAAATTTTTATATCCCGATTCTAAAGAAGAATTTAATTTCATTAAATTGAAAATATAAAAGTGTCAATTATTGGTTTTTAAAAAGGATTTCCCATTAGAAGGTGGTAAAATTTCATTTTTTGAAAAATACTTGTTTTATCTAAAAAAGTAATTTGTTCTTATATTATGTCTAAGAAACACATAATATGGATTCTAAAATTATATGGATTATATAAAATTAAAAATTCAGTTAATACTATTCATAACTTCTTTTGAACGACTAGTTTTGTAAGTCGTGGTGCGCTCAAACTCGGTGTTGCGTGTAGCGCAAGCTATTGAGTTACTTTAAAGAAAATAACTTACTATGAAATCTTGGGGTGTTACATTCTTACCTCCTTTTGGAAATTGCATCCTAAAAATTTTAAAATTGGGCTTGGGAACTTCATTAAAAGTCCCACATCAGAAAAATAGTCAATAAAACTATCACTTTAAAAGAAAGAAAGATAAGTACAAAGGTCACCCAAGATAACCCATACTAAGATTCCATGTAGGAAAACATGGATATGGAAGATAAACTATGTGTCATGTTCTGATAGAGAGTGATAGAAAACATGATCAGGTAAAATTTAACAACATGAAAACCACAAACTTATGATGGGATAAACGGTTATTAGTTTCCCAGTAGGAAAAGTAAACATACAACATTTTTTTTGTTTTAAGTTCCATTTCATAAAGTTGAGGAATTTATTTATGAGATTGACTAAGAACATAAAGAGATATACTTAATCTTTATGTAGAGTTTCATCCTTTAATAAATTTATAACACTATCTCATCTTTTTTTCAAACGATGGGTATTCAGGATGACTTGGTCATACCTAAAGTGCTAGAATAAAATTATATAGAATCACATGATTCACAAAGGATAAACTATATATTTACTTTGTCTTTATAGATTAACCAAAACCAAAATGGTTATTACAAGATTAGATTATCCCCAAAAAGGATAATCCTTTATAGAAATAAATACTAATCTTAATTTCTAAAATTAAACCAACAATACCCAAAGTTCAATAAATGCCATTCAATGAACAATTGTCCTTAAAATCCTTAAATATAATCAAAACTAATATTGAAACCCAAAACATAGAATAATTTGATTATGTAGTCTTCCACGTTAAATTGTATCTCCAAATAACATCGACTAATTTTAAAGTTACACACTTAAAGTAATTAACCTAATCAAATATTCTATATGATAGGTTAATCATTTCCATAAATAACCCAAATCACTATTAATCCACAATAAAAAAATGGATAAAAATCCACCATTACTCCTCTAATGAAATCTCATAGTATTCTATTTTCCTTAGGCATATAGTGTTCCCAACAGAGCGAACATCTTCCAAAATAACATTTATCACTTAATCACCAAATCATTTTCCTATACTAAGGATATCCCTTTGATAAGACATAATATCCCAAATCAACATATTATTGATAAATAAAATAATTTAACTAAAAATAATTAGTCACACTAACCAAGGAATTCACGTAGTCCAATGGTAGGTGATAAATCACAATCGCACTCTGGTTGTGGGTTTGATTACCGCAGCTTTGTCCGACGTGATGGGTTGTCACACAGTCTACGTGTTGTCTTTTTTTTCAAAAACTATATTTTGTAACATTACCAAAATGAGAAAAATTATTCAAAATAACCATAACATAATTTCACCACAAATGTTATCTCGTACCTCTCATTTTCATCCCAAAATTTAATAACTTGAAAATTATTCCAATTCATGGATCATATAAAACCAATTGGTTATTTATAACTATAATAGAAAATATAATTCTTCCTAAAATATTATTTTCACATAATAAACTATAGGGTTACACATAAAAGAGAAAAGTCTTCCAAAGTAATCCCATCAACAAAGAGCACTAATACTTTTAAACATTTCACCATCCATTTATTTCCATATAGGTTCTTTCTTGACCAAGTGGATATCCTAAAGAATAGGGCATTCACTCAGGTAATGCCCAGGCCCCTTACATTTACAACAAAATACTGTAAATGGATTCTTGGGATCATTTTTATTTTCTTCCATATTACTCTTCATTTTTCTTCGACAATTTTTTACTTTATGTCCTTATTTCCCACACATAAATCATTTCTTTGTTCCATTGAGACACTTTCCTAGGTGTCTCCTTCCAAATTTCCTACATGATGGAAATGGAAATTTCTTTTCTCCATAGTCTCCACTGCTGGAGCTCTTATAATTCACCGCCTTTATCTTCTTTATTGAGTCTGAGAGTTGGTTAATATATATGTTGTTGATCATATTTTTGGAAAACTGATTCGGAATGAACACGATATATTTTACACCTATCAACAATCCATTTTGTTGCTCATTTCCACCACTGTTCCCACCTTGTACATCATGTTCAATGTTACTATGACTTTCTTGGAATCCAGCCATTGAATAACACAAGAAATCATAATGTGAGTTATAAAATCATTTAGAGACTATCATAACACCTTATTTTTAATCTAAAACACCTTAGGATTAACCAAGTTTATTTATTCTCATCTTATATTAAAATCCTTCAAATCGGTTTGTATAGAAAATGTGAATTATCCTAATCATATCCCCTGGGAGTGTCATAACAAAGAGTGAATCAAGGCCCATTGTCATGTACTAGGATACCCCAGGTCAAGCCAGAAACTCCTTGTCAGAGTTTTCACTTCTAGGTACATCTGTGTCAGAGTCGCCTCTACATGCTCATATACAGAAATAGATGTATTGCTTGGAAAAACCACATAATATTTACATTACCAAATTTTTTTGGGTGTGATTATATACTAATCCTCAATGTCTATCTTAGGGTAGTGTTTTTTAATTAGAGTTTTTTTTTTCTAAATCTTGCTTCCAAGGTCTGTATGAAACTTACTATAATACCAAATGTAACACCCTGACCCCAATTACCCAGAATCGGTGCATTATTGCATAACATTGGAATGATACAAGGAATCATGTACCAAAAGACAGATCAATTTAGTAGTCTTGGAATTACTAGATACATACATAAGTTTTACATTACATAATAAAATAAAAAACATTGTGTCCTCTTTGAACACTCTTATATCCCTTAGCCTATTCGTTCAGGTTAATCGTAATATACTTATTTGCATCCTGGAAAAAAATAAAACATAAAAAAGGGGTGATCTCAGATGCTTAGTAAGGATAACAATATAGCGGAAACTTTCATAAATAAGAAAAAACATTTAAGGCAATGTATACAACTAAAACAAAATCCTTTTAAACTTAATCTTCATCATAATATGGAAAATATAAATCAAAATAATTCCATTTACTAATTCACATAGATATTATACTAGTCAAATAATCACATGAAAAATCAATATCCAATTTCATAATGATGGAATGCATAACTTCAGGCTTCATAAACACATATTCAAGGCCTTGTGCCAGGACTTCAAATAAGATTTTGTCAAGGCCTTGTGCCAAGACACAAGTTTGTCTCATGAGACCTACCGATACATCGAGGAGAAATAGAGGGCTCCACCCATCACTTACTAAGTCCAATGAATTACTCATATGAAAGGGTGAAACATAATCTAAACATTTTTATTAAAACTAACATACAAAATGTCAATACTTTAACCATAAACCATGAATGGTATAAAAATAGCACATCCACAGTCAAACATAACTCATTAAATATAATATGTAAGATTGTATTATAATAAATTAACCTCAATTGATAGTAATGAATGATATTGAAATAGATGAAAATAATCATCAAAACTATTTGAGAGAAATATCCCCCTTTTTCTTGAAAACATTTAAAAGTATCACTATTTATCAAGAAGCTGTTTAAAATTGATTTTTGAATAAAAGTGTCCCATTACAATTTGAAACTTTTAAAAGGAATTTTAAGTTTAAAACATTAATTTCCACATATATAAATCATTAAAACCATTTTTAGAATATGGATTTTATGAGAAATATTTAGAAGAATAAAATTTTAAAACATTTAAAATGATATTTTAGTTAGAGTTTCTAACCAAATGAGTGACAGTTGAATAAAAATAATTGAGGTAATAAAAAATTAATAATATCATGAGAATAAAGGGATTCATGATATATTATGTCAAAGTAAAATATATACAACAAATAAAAGTGAATTGGCACATAACAACAAAGAAGTCTCAATGGAATGTAAGTTGAGTTAAAATCCCTTATAAAGACCGTATCCTTAGGTCAAGGATAAATCAAAGACATAATTATGTGTGAAAAATATAAATACACTAAGTATGATTGTATATTCAGTGTAAAACAATCATATTACATTAACACATATTCTTGTAACAATAACACCAATGACTTGGATGTTTAACTCAATGAATAAAAATTGAGTTGAGATTACTCTTATCAAGTTCATATCGATGAATTTAGAATTTATCAATGGAGTTATTATGTGTATAAAAAGAATAACCACACAAATGGGAGTGGAAATTACTATATAAATAAATAAATAGTGATTTCACATATAATCTTGGAGTAAAATAATCAATGAAGTCTGCATAAAACCCAATCAGTGGAAATCGAAATTAGAAATTCCCTTACCGATTTGGTGAATTACGAAACATACACCCCATGAAAGAAGGATCATAAAATTAAAATGTAAATACCCATAATTTAAATTATATTACATAAGGAATAAAATCATGGGTAGTACATACACCACACAAAAGGAAATAGTTTCAATATAGCATGAATCTCAATGAAATAAGAAGTGAGATGAAAACCCCTTACCATGTCGTAATCAATCAAGTCGTATGACCAAAAGTTAATAACCACCAAATGAATCACAAAATACCATGAATATAAAGATAATCATGATAATACATATCAAATAACAGTACCTAATACACCACATTCAATAAATAAGTGGCGAATAATTGAAATCCCACGGAATTGAAAGTGAGAAAAGAAACCCCTTACCTTGCACTTTCCTTTGGCCGAGGGTACGTTTAACCTCCTATATAATGAACATAGTATGTTATTAAATTATAAAAGAACCATATTCATATTTATTATATCATACATGATTCATTTATGACTTTATACTACCCATTTAATAGTGATTTCCATGTTAAATTAAGTAGGGAGAAAGGGCACTATGCAATCTAGTTCACTAACGGAACTCGCGTTTTCGCTCTCGCATCTGTGAAGATGCCCTAGCTCAACGATGACTGTAGATCCGGCCCCCTCCTCCCCGGCGGGGGGAGGGGGGATTCCTCCCTCGGTGCTTCAACCATTCATCCCTTTCACCAACCCAGCTTTTCTCCCCCCCTTTCCGGCCATTTCGCTTAGCCCTAAGGTCCCTGACCTCCATGAAGGCTCTCCTCAGCTCGCGATTTCGCTCAAGGAATTCAACGCGGCGTTGGATCTGCACAGATCAACGCTAGTGGCTCGGTTCAGAGGTCGTCATCCCTCGGTAGATGCCTTCGACCGCTTCGTCTTTGGCTCTTGGGGTTTACAAAATCGAGCGGTGGTGGGTTTGCTCGACCGGCGTGAATTGATGATTTGTTTTGAATCTGAGGAGGACTTGGTCGTCGCCTGGTCGAGCGCGCCGCGAGTGTTTGATGGGTGCGGCTTCTTCCTTCTACGATGGTCGTTCGACTTCAACTTGAACCGCGATCCGCCGTCGGTCGCGATTTGGGTTAGCTTTCCCGATTTGCCTCTTCCTTTCCAGAATCCCTCTATCATTTGTATGCTTGGGAACTTGATCGGCCGGTATCTCTGTTCTAATCATCGAACCTCGGCGGTATGTCACCCTATTATGCCCCGTGTTTGCGTTGAAGTTGATATTTCGAAACCCCCAACTGAGTGGCTATGGATCTCGGTTGGAGAAGAACTGAGATGGAAGCAGCGGGTGGTGTTTGATTCTTGGCCCGCGTTCTGTACCGATTGCAGCAAGATCGGCCATGACGTTTCAGGATGTCGCCGTAGGAGTTTTGACAGGTCCTCGAAGGTGTTGGTGGCTCTAGAGGCAGAGGACCAGTCATGCGCAAGAGTGGAGCCGGGTGCGATTGGTGTGGCGCGCGGGGAGGATCCAGGGGCGACGGGGGTTCTCTTGAGTCCTGTGAGGATTGAGAAACCTGGGAAACTCAAGGAGGTTGGACCGAGGGTTGCAGATGTTTTTCCTAGATTGAGGCATGATCTGGGTGTTAGGGGTGAAGGTGTGGAGAGGTCCATTGTGGATGTGGGGCTTCATCCTGTATTACCCAGCCAAGCCGAGGAAGGTGAAGGCAGTGAGGCTCATGGGGCTGGAAGCTCTCCTGGGAGAGGTCGGGGTGACAACCATCATCTGCAATTCATGGGTCGGGGAAATGACCAACCCATGGGATCGGCCTTGGTTCCGGGGAAGTCGTTCTTGGCTGCTGTTACTTCTTCCAGAGAACATGAGAAGTTGGCCAATGCCAATATCTTGAAGGCACTAGATCCTAACACCCTTGGGGATCATCCGAAGGTTGGGATTGGGGGGAAAGATATGGTCATGAAGAAGAAGGTAGATCTGGAGCATTCACTTTTCAAGCCGAGCCCTCTCTGCGAAGGCATGCAGTTATCGTTGGGGAACCGCTTTGTTGGATTGGAAGTTCAGGATCCTATATTGTCTCCGGAGGATGATTTTTCAGGTGATGACAGTTATAGTACTCCTTCAATGGACAGCATGGATCGATGTAAAGGAAAAGGCCCTCATAGCCCTCGGCGGAAGAAGGGGAAAAAAGTCGCTAGAGATTCTGGAAAATGTATTGTGGTCCAGGGAAAAAAGACTAAGAGTCGCAAGGATTATTCTCATCTTCCAAAACCAATGGAGACTAGGTCGGCCAAGAAGGGAAAGATCAAAGTAAGCACAACCCTTCAGGAGGGGGAAAAAGAAGGAACAAACAAGCCTATATGTGACAAAGAAGAAGAGAATGGAGAGTGCTTGAAACTCATCTTGCACTCCAAGGAAGATATGATTGAACAAGCCATTCGTCCTAATGTTTTAGAAGAGGAGCTCAACAGAATTTACGCACGAAGGCTGCAAGTTGATGCCACAGAGGAGCAAGAAGTGTGGTTAGACAAACAGGATAGAATTCTGGCCCGCGGGTTCAATAATGGAAAAATCAACTCAGAGGAATTTATTCAGACGATGGAGAGGATGATTTCCTACTTTGAAGAGCTCATCAGAGAGGATCCTGACATCCAGGTTGGTATGCTACACTGGGAGCTCTTTAGAGCAGCAGAGTCAAGTAACTTAAGCCTTGTGTTTCACCACTTTGTAAGCTCTTTCATCACGTAGTGCTCCTGTAGTGTACTCTAGTTTTTTCCATTTTCCTTAAAATGTCTTAATAAAAAAAATCTAATTTGGCATGTTAAATTAACATTTTGGGTAATAATCGCTTTCTTTATTATACGTGTTTTAACCTGTTATTCTTGATCATATCATTTAGATCATGATTTAAATAATTACAGAATATAAATATTGATTTATATATCATATATATTTAGAATATACATATTTATAATAGATATATATATGAAATGGAATGCACTATTTATGGAGATGGTAGGCTGTACGTACGCATAAACGCTATTTCTGTTTTCATATCGTATTGAACGAAAGTAAGTGAATAAGATATATGTAAGTACATACATATATACATAAATAAATAAATATATATATATATCTCCAATATCATTATTGTTTCATATATTACATACTTATTAATAATATATATTTTTATAATCATCGTTGAATGATGAACATGGGAATGAATCTCATCACGTCGTGGAGATGGTAATCCGTATGTACGCATGAGAGACAATATCATTATATTGATGGTGGAATAATATTTAATTGGATGGTATATCATATATAAATAATCATTAAAATTTTATATTTATTATTAAATTAGTTATACTCATTATTATACCAATCCAAATAATGAAGTGTTTGAATAACAAACTACACCACAACGTGGAGACGGTAAGTCGTACGCACGCACGTATGATGACTTTGTCATTTATAGGATGTATAGAATAAAAAATATGGTTGAAACATATTTATAATAACATCAAATTATTTAGTAGGTACTAGATTTATTATTTTGGTATTGAAACAACAAAGAAAGAGGAAGTGGAAGAAGAAAATATCTTGAAAGAGGGTGTTGAAATTATTACCTCTTCTTCGGGTGTTTCCTTTTGAGTTGATAAAAAGGGATCCTTAGGTTGGGTTTATGATAAATGTAATAACTCTATGTTTATTTGGGGGAATTTTTGAGGATATTTGGGAAGGTTTTGGCCGAGCCAAATAGCTTTGGAGGTGTGATTTTTAGAGAAGGGGAAGTGCCCTTTTATAAGAGGGGTGAGGGTCACTTTAGGAAAACCTTGAAATATTTTTTTATAATAAAATAATTTTCAGTTTATAATGACTAAAAAATGATTTATTTATAAGATAAGGTGGTTATGGGTTGAAAAATTCTCAACCAACAGGTTTTAGACAAGTTTAGGTTACCATTTTAACCTTATCTTTTAGATTTAACTCGTAGTTAAATAGTTTAACTTTTACCGTGTCTTCTTGTATTCTTACAGTATATGGTTAATAAACTTACTATGAACTTACAAGAGAACCTAAATTGGTTCATTAATGACATATATAATTTATTTAAGCCCTTTGGCCGAACCTTATATTTTTTGGAATATTATATCAACCAATAATATAGTATTTGTTTTAAAAACCCATTTATGTCAATTTTGACATTATTTAGTATTTGTTTTTTGTGAAAATCATATCATGATTAATTCGAAAAAAAATTATTTAATCAACCTTAAAATTTAATATTAACATAGAAAATTAGTCTAATTAATCAAAAGTCTCAAATTACATTTATTTGGATATTTATAATATCAATTATTTTAATCTATCATTAATAAGGTAATTACTGCATCATCATTGTGTCATAAATAAATTTAATTATGTAGTGTATAAAAATTATAAACAAAATACCATTATGTAGGAAATATTTTTAGTTTTCTAATGAATATTTATAGTCTAATTTATCTTATGTATAACCCTATATTAAAAATGGTTTAGTTATTAAACTTTGAATTTAAATATTTTAACTCTTCTTTAAATAAAATAATAATAAATATTCTAATCTAATCCAAGTGGACTAAATATGATCATATTTTATTCCTAAGGTTGTTTTTTGTTGAATTAAACTTATACAATAGAATTAATACATGTGTTAGGCTAATTATAATATCATTTTTACCCTTAATTACCCTATTTACTTTTAACTGTGGTAAATAAAAGTCAAAAGTTACTATACACCAATTTTTTTTTCATCTTATTGAACCAAATTTTTCTTACTAATTTCAACCGTGTATCTTGGATTTTTTAAATTCAACTCATAGAAGTGGTAAAATTATGTTTTATGCAAATTTTCAAATGCTCATAGAAGGTGGGGTAAAAGATGGTAAAAAGTTCAATAAAAATTTATACATCTAATTTTATTATAAAATGACTCCAATGAATTAAATTGAACTTATATAGGTATTATATATCTATTTTGACTTAAAATAAATTTAAATAAAATAAATAATTATTTAAATAAAAAGTTGGTTTTAAACTATAACGCAGTGTTTTTCACTATTCATCAAAAATTGAATGTTTTCAAAAAAATACCAAAAATTCACCCTAAGATAATTTTTATATTCCGAATTCAAAAATGTATTCTATTTTACCAAATTAAAATCATAGAAGTTTCTTTAATTAATTTTAAATAAATTCCCGTTGTCGAAACCGAATAGCGGGTTTTTAAAAAGTAAAAATTATCAAAAGATTGGCATGTGTTTATGTCAAATTTAAATGTGAAATTACTTATCATGACCTACATTGTATTAAATGATAAAAATAAAATCTAACTATACTTCCAAACCATTCAAATTAATAATTTAACCCTATAAATTATTTCGATTAAAAAAAGTTGTTTTCAATTAAAATTTAGTATTTTTCAGTATTCATCAAAATATGAAAGTTATCAAAAATGTACCAAAAATTTCTTCAATTTTTTTTAATGTCCTGATTCAAAATAAGAATTTAATTTCATTAAATTGAATATATAAAAGTGTCAAATATTGGTTTTAAAAAAGGTTTTCCATTAGAATGTGTTAAAATTGCATTTTTTTGAAAAATTCTTCGTTTATCTAAAAAATGAATTTGTTCTTATATTATGTCTAAGAAACACATAATATGGATTATAAAATTATATGGAGTATATAAAATTCAAAATTCAGTTAATACTATTCATAACCAATTTTGAATGACTAGTTTGGTAAGTCGTGGTGCGCTAAAACTCGGTGTTGCGTGTAGCGCAAGCTATTGAATTACTTTAAATGAAAATAAATTACTATGAAATCTTGGGGAGTTACACTTACTCAAGGAAGTTATCCTTACATGAAGGAGAATTAAATCCACTCATTCAAGACCTAAAGCATATAATTTGGTGAGAAATTATTTAACCATGATTGATGATTTATAAAATTATGGAAATCAGGAATAACTACATAAACTAACAGACCATGTATCATCTTGAATCTAGGGTATAATATTGAGAATTATTGGGTCTATGATCTATTCCAATAATTTTAAGATCAAGCCTATGATGATGAAACTCATCTGAAATGTTTTACAATTAATAGGACTATTTAGCATAGACCCAAACAATCTCATATTATAGTTACTCAAAAGTTTTTATGCTTTTTAATACAATGGAGTACTATAAGATGCAGTATATCTTTATTTGTTTCCATTTTATATATGGGATAAAGTAATGGATTTTATATAAATATCCAACCTAAAAGATTGATCTTTTCTTGGGATATAATGGCAAAAAATTTCCTTTTTAAATTATTCCAACATTTATAATATATAAAGCTTATAAAAAAATGTTCACATTTTTTAATTAAATAATAGAGAATCCATGAACAATCCATAAGATGGTATAAACAAATGCTTATAAAATCTCTTTATTATAGAATTAATATTTGTTTAAAATTAATTTTTTTATAATTATTTAGTATAGGATAAATGTTTTATATTAGATTCAGTAGGTGTGAGTACCATATGAAAATAGCCAGTGGTGATATATGAGTTTTTCGATGAAATGTATATAAAATATTTCTAATGGAACTTTGATAGGGACACTCAAAATAGAGTAGTATACCAAATCTATGTCATTAAGAGGTTTTATATCCAATTGTATGTTGTTGGCGCCAAAATATTGCACGAAAGGGATGGATGAACAAGAAGGCCGGCGCGCTGCCTCGCGAAGCACCAACGCGAAGCACCGCCGCGAAGCACCGCGGGCAGCGCGGTCTCGCGAAGCTCCAGAGGTGGTAACTCTCCACGAACGCATTTGACATTCGCGAGCCCGTCGCGAAGCTCCAGAGGCTGTAACTCTCCGCAAACGCATTTGATGTTCGCGAGTGCGCCGCGAAGCACCTAAGGCGGCGCGCGAGTTCTGCTTCGTGGTGCCCCTTCCCTATAAATACTGGACTCCCCCTGAGTCCCGAGGATGGACAATCCGACATTTCGGATTCTACTCTCCCGAATCGCGAAGCACTCTTTGCCCCGGGAATCATGAGCTCCGCGAGGTATTTCTACTTCGCGAGACGCCCCTGCTTTGTCTCGTTTTGAGCCCCTCTTCTGAGAGGGATGCCCTTCACGAAGCTCAAGGGCATTCGCGAAGGAGGGGGATTCCCAAGGGAACCCGGGCAGCCGCGGAGCACTTATGCTTCGCGAAACATCCAACCCATACTAGTGATCCCTATGCTAAGGAAGGATCGCTCCACATCGCGAAGCACACTACTTCGCAGCACCCTGCTTCGTAAGGCACCCCTTCTTCGCGAGGCAGTGCTTCGCGAACACTGTTCCACTTTGTGAAGCACCTTCCACTCACACCTACGCCCCATGCTAAGGCCAAGGCACTCCACTTCGCGAAGTAAACTCCTTTGATTTGCAATTCCCCTTCCCGTGCGACCCTCCAGGTTTGCACAATGTGATTTCAAAGTCCCATGGACAATACCACTCGTAGCGTTGCTTCACCTAATGCCTCTTCGCATAGGCACGCTAACGGCTATTGCTTCTTCGCATAGCCACGCTAACATGGACCCCTTGATGGTTCATTCCACAACCCCCCTAGACCATGACCTTACTGGTGCCTTCCCTTCCCCAAGGACCAGAGGGTACCGGTTATGTAAGTCCTAGGGGTGCGGAGTGAATCCACCTCGTCCGAGCTGTAGGACATTAAACTGCCAAGCACCACGTCCTTAACACATGACGTTAAACTGTGACCCGACCTCGTGCCTCTCACGAAAGGTCCCCCCAGCTCGAACATTTTTTACGCCACTCGTCTCCACGGGAGTGGAATCACCCATCCACAAGGGGTGATATCCTCCTTATTGGAGTGGTGTATGTTCTTAGGAGAAGGGTGACCCTAGTTCCCCAACAGATGGTTGCACCTCTGCATCTCCGTACTTCCCCACTACCAAGGTCAGTGGAGGGCGTGATAGGGACAGAGGCACCTCCCATAATTGGTCCCAAATCCCTCTTTCACTGTGCTTTGTCGCACCATGGGCCTCCATCCTGGAGTAAGTCCCAGCACCATGGGACGCCTAACGCGTAAGCCCCTCTTCGCTTCTCACGGACGCATCCTTCACGACGTGATCATCAGGTCCTTGCAACCTCTTGTTTCTCACACCAAGCATGACTCACGTGGGCTTTGAGTGAGCACTGACCCTGACCCCCACTCATAGTGAACTACGGGGACTTTGATCCATGTCAAGGCATGGTACGTAGGAAGCATCCATGAGTTTCAAGCCACATTGCTCGGTCGTTCATTCACGTTTAGTTTCGCCCTCATCCAGCATGACGTTAAACTGTATTCCACTCATAGTGAACTACGAGGTCTTTGATCCATGTCAAGGCATGGTACGTAGGAAGCCTCCATGAGGTTCAAGCCCACCCATCATTCATTCACGTCAGGTCCCATCCTCGTCCAGCATGACGTTAAACCGCATTCCGGTCCGACGGCAAGCCGTTGTGACTCATCCATTCCGAACTACGAGGACTTTGATCCATGTCAAGGCATGATACGTAGGAAGCCTTCACGAGGTTCAAGCCCACCACAAGTGGCCCCCCCAGGTTCACCTTCATGTCAGTTCGCCGACGAAGCCCCTTCCGAACTATGATGATTTTGATCCATGTCAAGACATGGTACGTAGGAAGCCTCTATGGGGTTCAAACCCACCATCCGGTCGTTCTGACCTCATTCACGTCGGTTCACCCCCGTCCCGCATGACGTTAAACTGTATTCCACAATTTGAACTACGAGGAATTTGATCCATGTCAAGGCATGGTACGTAGGAATCCTCCTCGAGGTTCAAGCACAACAATCATTGGCCCAGACCGTCTCCTTGTCGGTGTGCCAAGCCCCCTCCCATTCCCATTTGAACTACGAGGTCTTTGATCCATGTCAAGGCATGGTACGTTGGAATCCTACCAGAGGTTCAAGCCCATCTCCCATCAGACCAAGGTCCCTCATTTACTTTGGTTCACTGACACCCACCGCCCGTCGTTTATTCACGACAGGGTTCACTACCGTCCCACATGACGTTAAACTGTATTCTACAACCCGAACTACAAGGACTTTGATCCGTGTCAGGGCATGGTACGTAGGAATCCTCCCTGAGGTTCAAGCCCATCTTTCATCGGACCAAGGTCCACCTTCACATAGGTACGCTGACGATGCCCATCAGACCAAGTTCCACCTTCACGTCGGTTCGCTGACGCATCGGACCAAGGTCCACCTTCACGTCGGTACGCTGACGATGCCCATCGGACCAAGGTCCACCTTCACGTCGGTTCGCTGACGCATCGGACCAAGGTCCACCTTCACGTTGGTTCACTGACGACATTCATCGGGCCAAGGTCCACCTTCACGTCAGTTTACCGGCACCATCCTGAACTACACGAACTTTGATTCCCTCCCACGGGGATACGTAGGAGGCCTCTTCAAGGCTCAAGCCCAACTTCACCGTTGCCCCTGCGATGGTCCCATTTCACTCTCCCTCCACTCCATTCATCCACCCGTCACCCATCCTGATTCTCGCTCGGACCATCGTATCTCGGTGAAACCATGTCGGTACGCTCCTCTTCACAACCGCCCATGGGCTGGCCCCGGTATCGGCATCCCTTCAAGGGAAATCCCTCAATCCGATCTATCCTAGATAACGCTCCGGTTGGGTTGATCCGTCTCCGCTAGATGTTAAACTCGCGGCATACCCTGTGTTAAACATGGGAAGCTAAGGAAAACCTCAGATATGTGTCTATGACATATAATTCCCCGCGCTCGATGTGGGATGCCTCGAGCTTCCACGCCCTCGAGAAGCCCTGTGACCAGGGATAATAGACAGACATTCCAGGTTCCCCAGCATCCAGGCACGCTACTGATGCCTCAACGTGACTACTCCCTCGACTGAAGGTTGCTGCCCTGACCGGACCCTTTGGAATGTCCTGACAGAAGCAGTGTAATTAACCGGCGTCCATGGAAACATGGCACAGGGAAGAGTTTCACGAACTACGCATGAAATCTATGAGGGAGACCCGGACTAGGTGACGAGTTCTGAGGAGGAATCCACAGAAGGAAGAACCGACATCCCATCATTCCGTTTCGATCAAGGAGAAGACGTCCCTGAATAAGGAGCGAATGCCGCCTCGCCGCCTTTGGAAAGTGGGAATGCGGGGCAACAAGCGCCGCACGTCCTCCTCCTCCGCGGACGGATGCGCGCGCGCCTCTGCGAAAGCGTCGGAAACAGAAATGGTGAACCCAACGTGAAATTCTTCTCCTCAATGTGGAGATTAGTAGCATTCGAGACACCAGTATATTGACGTGTCACTGGATCCAGATATCCGGCGCCTGGTCCCGCCAAGAAAATAGTGGGCCTGTCGTGAAACTCACCGGAAGTCGGGGCAGTAGAACATGGGGCACTCTGTTCTGTATCATGTTGGCATGGATCCTTCTTACGGACGTGGAGAATGGAAGGACACTGGGGAACTGGTTGTCAATCCTTTTCTCTCTCAGTGCTGACGAGTTGATCCCTTCGTTTCTCAGGAACCAGGTTGCTGTTACAGAGATGCGATCACCACCCGCTAGCCTACGCAGGGGCAGGGGAAACATCGCCACAGCCACCCCACATGGCGCCGCTACCGCCACGACAGCCACCACATCGCGGAATACGAGGCGTCCACGTCCCCTTTCCCCATCAGAGGTCATCCAGTGAAGGGTGATCAACTCCCTCGTGCGCAGGTACGAGGAGGAAGGGGTCATCCCTACCAGGGATATGGACCGCTTGGAACTGGAGGCCTCCAGCCCCAGCCGTCAACACCGCCCTAACATGCCGAGCAGGGAGCCCCTGCTCCCCACCCCAACGTTCAACCATTTCGGGAGCCTGTCCCCGGAACGCCTTGATGACTCCTCGCCTTATGCCAAAGAGGCGGGCACCGTCCGGCTCAGCCCGCTCAGGGTCCCGACCCAAGGGATCCAGGTGAGAGCTCCCGTCCGGCTGCGTCAGCGCCACCGTCCGGCTCCGTAGGAAGAGGAGGCATGCCATGCCCCTTCACCACCTGCACCAGCTCGCCTGACCCGACGTCAGCGCCGGGCCCGGGCTGAGGACGCTCGCCCAGGCACGTCAACGTTGACAGCTACAGTGGCCCGAGCCACCGCCGACGTGCATTATGAAGCCCCCACATACACTGAGCAGGGGAACTCGGTCACCCAACCAGGATCGAGACCCCAACCGCCCCACGGGTAGGCTGGGTTAGCTCTCCGGGTTGTAGTCCCAAGTGGTGATTGCCGCGAACTAACCCGTGGTGATGTCACCCTGTACGGAGGTCCTCCCCGTACCACTACTCCACAGAGCGCGGGCCTTCCCCGCTCCGAAGTTCGTTATGGAGGCATGCCTTGTGATACCCCCATCCCAAAGAAAGACCTGCCCCGCGATAGTGACGCTCGGCGCGGAAAACTTTCCCATGCCCACTATACAGGGTATGGAGTCCATCCTCTTGCCCCCGACCGCCGATCTGAAGGAACTACCCATCCAGTCCTTCACCAACATGGGGGCCCTCCCTATGTACTCTTTGCAACCGGCGAAGGTCCTCCTCGCCCCAGCAATTCGAGGAGTGAAGTTCAGTCTCGCTCCGCCCGCATCAACCATGGAGGTCCTCCCCATGCTCCTACCAATTCCAACAGAGGCTTCGCCCACATGGGTGTTGTTCGTGGAGGTCCTCCCCACGTACCCTTCGACATTTTCCCTCGTGCCCCTCACACCTCGGCTATCTCGAGTGGGGGTTCTCTCCGCCACGGTGCCAGCGCCGCCCCGAGACTCAATGATAGGGATCAACCTTGTCCCGAAGAGCCACCCCGGGGCAGGAGAGCAGGTCGTCGCCGCCACAAGAAGAGTCATGGGAAAGCCCGGGTGGAGATCAAACCTGCCCGTTTCTCCGACTCTGAAGTGGAGTGCGATTCAGCGATGGAACCTTCTCCCTGCTCCTCCGTATCAAGGACCGGGGCAGGAACCAGACGCGTTAGCCTCATTCTCCCAGAATATGAGGTCCACCAGATTCCCATCTCTCTCCGCAGGTACATCCAGGAGGAAGAAATCTTGGGAATTCCGCAGGTCTCGACCGCGTAATCATCGCCATCGTCACCGGAAGAGCCCTCTACCTCTACCAGAGATCATGGAGAGCTGTTTTGGGGGCCAGCGGCGGTAGAATGACGACATGACTGGTCGCCGGTAGCTGCGATTCCTGTGCCGGAAGCTGTGGCTATCAGCCCATCGTACCGTGACATTGTGGCCAGGTCACCTCACTCTTCGGAGGATGGCCCGGAATTTGGCGGCCAGTTAGCTCGTTCTCCGTATTCTCCGCCACCGAGTTTGTTATCCCATAGGTCTTCCTCGGTACCACTACCGGTCCCTCAGCCGCCCCCGGTTGACGAGTGGGGCAATATAGGGCCAAACCCTGAGTCCGAACCCAGGAGCTTCTGGAGTATTCTTGCAGCGGATTACTTCCCGGAGAAGTTCTGGCCGACGACGATGCTGAATTTTCGCATACCAGAGTCCCTTACCCCTGAAGAAGTGGGGTGTTTCTGTCGAATCCTATGGGCGACACACTTCCACCTCTGTCACGAATGGGTGGTGTACCCCAGAAGTCGAGATCACTTCGAAGAAATCGGCGAGCAGTGCCGCCTGATCGATTCGGCCACACTCCTTGTGGCCCAGCACCCCGAGTCGCCAGGCCGTCAGGGCGCCCTTCAACGGAAATGTGTTCAGAGTTTTAAAGCACTCCACAGAATCATCAGGGAAGCTACCCCCCATGTGAAAGTCCGTGGTTGGGGACACTATGCCGCTCTCCTCTTCGACCCTATCCGACGGCAGCCCGATTCATTATGTGACATCGAGGACATGCCCCCGACAGGGGTCGCGGTCCACATGGCCGACGTTGTGGACAAGGAAGACGAGCTAGAACTCCTTGATGGAGACTTCCCCTCCGAGGGCGTACCGCCACTTCTGGACCCATCAGGGAGGATTACCCGTCAGCAAAGGAACCTGCTAGGCCTCCCCGTACCCACCGAGTCGCTGGTACTCGGTCGAAACACCGAAAAGGGTAAAGAGAATGTCGGAACTGTCAAGCACTCTGACCTGTCCGCCTCTGTGTAGAAAACGGATGAAGATCCCGAGAAGGCCATGTTACGCAAGCAGCTTGCTGAGCAGAAGAGGCTGGTTGACGAACTCTTGGCTGAGCGCGCCACAGAGCGGCGACCCGACTATGGTGATCCCAGGCCGGGGCAGCAGGGGAAGGAACAAGTTCCCCCCGGTGAGATGCCTCCGGGAAACCCTGATCATGCTACTGCCGTAGATAGGGCAGAAGCCGGAATGTATGGAAAGAGGGCGCGATACGTCTCGCCAAACCCTCCCCAGCGACGGGTTAATATGAAGAATCTAGTCCGGGTTCCCCCAGTCACCCCGCAGGTCGTTCCGCCAGTTGATCCATGAGCAGCCGAAGCAGTCTACCGTGTTGAAGAACCTGGAAACACACTTGTGGTTAGGGATCCCCGTCAAGATAGGGACCCCCACCTGGATGATTTCATTGCGGCACTCACAGCCCGCCTCGAAGCATTGGAAACGCGGAAGGTGGCGGTCCCACCGGATGGCAAGCCTTATCCCGCATGGGTGGATGATATGCCAGCACCTTCGGGCTTTGGAAACCCCATTTTCCCGCCCTTCAACGGGACAGGGGACCCGCCCCAGCACTTAGCACATTTTTCTTCCAGGTGTGGCCCCATGCTGGGGACCCCGTCTCAGCAAGAAGCCGCCAAACTCTGGTGTTTCGTACAGACATTGGAAGGTCCAGTATTCGTCTGGTACAGCCAGCTCCCTATCGTATCGGTGATCGGTTGGGAGGATCTTCTCCAGCAGTTCTTGTACCAGTTCAGCTCCACCACGCGGAAGACCAGCATTGCAGACCTCTTCAAGTGCAAGAAAAGGCCTGATGAGCGAGTCGTAGATTTCATCTCCCAGTGGAAGGGACTTACGTATTCCCTCGATATGCCACTGACTCAGGAGCAATTACTGACGATGTGTGTGGGGAACGTCAAAACGGAGCTGGTACGCTCCCTGATTACCCAGAACTACCCTGGAGGGCTCAGAGATTTCTCAGATAAGGCTCAGCGCCTTGAGGAAGCCCTGCAACAGGCTAGTCAGGCACGTTTGTTGCCCCCTATGATCCCAGCCAGGAGGACCTCCAGGGGTGAACCCGCCGCGGTGGCCCAAATAGAAGTCCCTAGGCAGCTGGAGTTACTGCCGGCGGCACCATCCCCGCAACCCTGCAGAGGTCCTCCACCTCAGGCACAGGCTCCTGCCCAGCAGCGACCGCCTCAGAACCGACAGGTTCCCCCGTGGAATGCGCCACCGCCACCTAGGCGAGACAATCAGGCGCCGCCTCCTCGGCAGGCCCCTCTGGCCCCTCGTCAGGGCCAGGCCCCCAGGGACCCCTATCCGGAAAGAAGGCACCAGAATTTTTCGTTCAATGAAAATCAGGTCCCTGGCTACTTCCGAAGCGCTCTAGAGCAAGGGATTGTGCGCCTTCCCGAGTGCAGAAGGCCGGTAGAGGAGAATCTCACCGATCACCCCAATTACTGCCCTTATCATCGAATATTGGGGCACACCCTCAAGAAATGCTATGTGTTTAAAGGCTGGATTCATGACCAGGTCAACAACAAAATAGTCAAGTTGGGCCCGACACCAGCACAAGTGGCAGGTGTCTTTGTAGGATCAGAGATCGGCAGCTACAGCGAAGGCGAGTGGCAGCAGGTCCCCAGCCGCGGATCCCGGAAATACGACGACTGGATGGCTCAAAAAACTGTCGTCCGTGCCCATGGTATCATCCGGGTGCACCTGAAGCAGTCGAAACCTTCAGAAGAAGTAGCCGGTGCCTCCGCATCGTCTTCACAGTCGACCTCTTCCCAAAAGGGCAAGCAGCGGCGACGCAAGAAACAACGTGCACCACCAGTGCCATCATCTTCCCGCACTCTTGGTGACTTTATGCCCCCTGAAATGGGGATTCCTCCCATAATCTGCCCAATGGTGGATGATTTCTTGAGCGACAGCCAGGGGTACGCTTAGGTTAACACCGTGGAGCTGGTAAAGCCCTATATGACCCCCGACGAAGGGGAATGCCAGGTGAACCTCCCCAACGTTTCCAGCCGACGTCAACGTCAGCGGAATCAAAACCGCACCGGTCATTGAGGTATTTCAGCAGGCACTTTTAGTAAAGCCGTGCACGCTACTGAGACCAGGCAGTAGGGTCAGCGCAGATCTCAACACGCGCAACCCCATCTAACGCCCTCGGCTCTACCTCCACTTCCATTTGTGCTACTAGATTAGGGAGAGCTGCCTCGTTCGTGTCACAGTCAGTCTTGCCCAGCTACAGGCCAGACTTCGCTGTCCAATCCTAGTCCGGCGACTACTATCCAGGCTTCAACTAGTGGGCAGCAGGATGTACCCAGTACTAGCCGATCGCTGGTTCAACCGGCAGGACCCGCTATGCCTCCGAGTGCCAAACGACCTCCTGTAAACAAAGGTTCGCGTTTGGCACGAAAGTATGATGTCCTGAAGCACCTGGCCGGCATTCCGGCGAGGATCTCCATCCTTGAGGCCCTTTTCCTGTCATCCGAAATGCGCAAGGCACTTTCCAAGGCCCTAAGGAGCCCCCTCCAGTTTGAGACGGAGGTAGCAGCTGCAGAAGCCTTCCATACCGAGACGATTGAAAACGCCGAATGTCAGGTGGTTATCTCGTTCTCCGGTGAAGATGAGGACCCTCCTATACAGGGGCACATTCTCCGGCTGTACATCACTAGCCACTTCAATGGCGTGGAAGTCCGCCGCTGCCTCATTGACTCGGGTTCCTGAATCAACCTAATTCCGACTCGGACGTTGCGAAAGCTGGGTCCGTCTGAAGGTGATTTAACTCCCTCTGACCTCAGAATCCAGGGGTATGATAGGACTGAGCAAACCCCAGTCAGCAAGATCCACCTGAAGACTCAGTTCGGTGGCTTAATTGCCATCACTGACTTCATGGTCCTCTCTCAGGACACCGCCTACAACGCATTGATGGGTAGGCCATGGCTCCATCTGCATGAAGCGGTCCCTTCGTCGTATCACCAGTGCCTCAAATACTCACTCAACGGTCGAGTAGGCGTGCTCCAAGGAGATGCGTCCCCTTTCGCTTATTGTGAGGCCCGCTATCTGGATGTGGGTTATTACAAAAGTAAGGATAAACAAATCCTAGTAAGTGAGGATGAACCCGCCTCGGTCACAAGTGATCCCTGGGAGAGCATGGATGACGCCTACGTCCTCCCGATTCACCGGTTGGAGGCCACGACCCCCGACATGGGGCAATGTTTTGTTGTTTCGGGTACACAAGGAAGGCATGTTCCTGTGTCCAAGCGACGGCGGAAAATCACCTCGTACTCCTACATCAACCAGGCTCAGGTGATCCCGGAACCTCCTACCCCTGTACGGTACCCGAATGTCAAGCTTATGACAACAGCAGTACGTCATACGTGTCTCTTCCACCAGGCTGGAATCCACCGACTCAGGCCGACACGTCACCACTTCTTTGATATCATCAAACGTGGACCCTTAGGCCAAAGGCCATATGGGATAGGATCGACTGCCTTCATTGCTATGATCTCAATGGAAAGTGAGTCTCCCGATGTGATGACCACTGTTGCCCGAGCCGGCACCAGCTGCCCCTCGGATTTTGATAGCCCAGAAGCATCTCCCGTCGCAGGAAGTCCCCCCACGGGTGGGGAGGAAGACCTGGAGGATGCTCCCGCTGCCTTTGAAGAAGGCGTCTCTACCACGGTTGATGAACTGGTACAGGTGAACCTTGGTAGCGAGGCAGATCCAAGACCCACATTGATCAGTGCAGCCATGTCCCTCGAGGAGCGGCAGCAGTACATAGACTTCCTCAAACAACACCGTGACGTGTTTTCCTGGAGTTACAATGAGATGCCAGGACTAGATCCCCAGGTTTCCGTTCACCGTCTGGGCCTCTCGGCAAAACACCGTGGGTTTAAGCAGCCCCCCCAGGAAAATGCACCCTTCTCATAGTGCTATGGTTTAGGCCGAAGTTGACAATCTTATCAAAGCCAACTTCATTAAGGAAGTCTAGTACCCCAAGTGGCTTGCCAACATTGTGCCAGTCAAGAAGAAGAATGGGCAGATCAGAGTCTACATCGAATTCCGCGATCTCAATCACCACTGCCCAAAGGATGACTTCCCACTCCTGGTGACAGAGTTATTGATTGACGCCACGACTGAGTTCCAAGCCCTCTCTTTCATGGATGGATATTCCGGGTACAACCAGATCCGGATGGCCCCTGAAGATGAGGAGTCCACTGCCTTTAGGGCTCCCCAAGGTACCTTTTCCTACCAGGTTATGCCATTCGGTTTGAAGAATGCAGGTGCCACTTATCAGAGGACCATGAACCACATATTCAAACCGATCCTCGAGACATTGGTGGAATGCTATGTGGATGACCTCGTAGTCAAATCATGTCAGCAACAGGACCATCTCAAAGACCTCGAGAAAGTGTTCGGTTTCCTCCGTTCCCGTCACCTAAAGATGAACCCGTTGAAGTGTGTCTTCGGGGTCACCTCTGGGAAGTTTCTAGGCTTTGTTGTCAGATACAGAGGTATCGAGATCTACCCGGAGAAGATCAAGGCCATCAGCCAAATGCCTCCCCCGAGCAACATTCGGGAGCTTAGAGTCCTTCAAGGCCACTTAGCCTATATACGCAGATTCATCGCGAATCTGGCCGGAAAGTGTAAGCCCTTTTCCCGGCTCATGAAGAAGGGAACCGCCTACGAATGGGATGAGGAGTGTCGGACCGCCTTCGAGGAAATAAAGCAGTATCTGCTCCAACCTCCGGTCTTGATGCCACCCGTCTCCGGAAAGCCGCTGGTCCTTTATGTGATCACCCTGGAGAGATCCCTCGGTGCGCTGCTCTTCCAGAAGAATAACGAGGGTACTGAGAACAATCTCTACTATCTCAGTCGCATGCTTCTCGATACGGAGGTCAGATACTCCCCTATCAAAAAGAGCTGCCTTGCGCTCGTATTCGCCGTGCAGAAGTTACGACATTACCTGCAGCACCATGAGGTGCAATTGGTCTCCCAGGTTGACCCACTGAAGTACATCCTGAACCGCCCCATACTGACTGGCCGACTAGCACGGTGGGTAGTGATTCTCTAGCAGTTTGATATCAGGTTTGTACCTCAGAAGGCCATTAAGGGACAGGCGTTGGAAGACTTTTTAGCTGCCCATCCAACCTCCACGGACCAATCCCTAGACCTGGATTTCCCTGATGAGACTATCCTCTCAGTCGATCATGTTGTCCTGTGTTGGTAAATGCATTTCGACGGCGCCTCCCAGAGCCCCACTGGTAGGAGGCTCAACGATCCCAAGCTCAACAGAGTGGGCCTGGGTATTGTCTTCATTACCCCGGCACAAGCCCTCCTGCCATACTCATTCCTGTTGTCAGAAGGATGCACAAACAACGAGGCAGAGTACTAGGCTCTCATCACCGGCCTCGAGTTTGCCCTTGAGATCCATGTGCCCCATCTACATGTGAAGGGAGATTTCGAGCTGGTAATCAAACAGGTTAATGGCGACTACGTCGTCAGGAAGCCGGAGCTTGTACCATTGCTGGAGTACACCCTCCGCCTAATGGCCCAGTTCTCTTCTCGACCAGAGGTTAACCATGTCCCACGGTCACAGAACGGTCAAGCAGACGCCTTGGATGGCTTGGCCGCATCGCTCGCAGAACCCGAGCAAGATGATTTAATCATACATGTGGCACACCGAAGAGTCATTTCCCCCGTCACCCAAGAGGAAAATTATGGCCTATGGGTAGGTCATCTCATCACCGGACCCTCCACGTCAGGGATCCTGGGTTCGTCAGACACAGTGGTTGAAGCCACTCCCGACTGGAGGGCACCTTTTTTTGAGAATCTCCAAAATGGTCGCCTCCCGGATGACCGGGCCGAGCGCGAGCGAATCTGACTCCACGCGTTGAAATTTACCCTCCAGAGCAGCCCCAGTCTTGAACAGATCCTCTATAAGTGGAGTTTCGATGGTGTCCTCCTCCGTTGCATCCAAGGAGTAGAGATACCTAAAGTTATGCAAGAGGTTCACACCGGTTCCTATGGCGCCCATCAAGCTGGGCCGAAGTTGTCCCATCAAATCCGGAGGTTGGGGTACTTCTGGCCCTCTATGATCCACAATTGTATTGGATATGCCAAGAGATGCCATGCGTGCCAAGTTCACGCTAACTTCCTGCATCGGCCGCCGGAGCCCCTCCACCCAACGACGTACTCTTGGCCATTTGTGGTATGGGGACCTGATGTAGTGGGACCGTATCCACCAGCAACAGCCCGCCAGTGTAGGTTCATCCTGACTGCTACAGATTTCTTCTCCAAGTGGGCAGAGGCAGTTCCGCTCAAAGAGGTCAAGGCCCGTTCCATTTTTGACTTTGTGAACTCCAACATTATCCACCGGTATGGGGTCCCTCACGCCGTCCTCACCGATAACGACACCAACTTCTGAGCGGCTGAACTGAAGAAATTGTATGCCAAGTACGATATCCGGTCGAACCATACCTCCAGCTACTACGCACAGGCAAATGGACAGATCGAGGCATTTAACAAAACCCTCTCTAACATTCTGCTGAAGATGGTTGGTCAGAACAAGAAAAGTTGGCCGGACAAGCTCCCCAACGCCCGCTGGGCTTACCGGACGACGACTCGCAACTCTACCCAGGTGACCCCATATTCCCTGGTGTATGGAGCTAAGGCCGTCCTACCCATTGCGATCCGGCTTCCATCGTTAAGCACTGCAGTTTATGATCACCAGACATCAGATGAGGGAGCTGAGACCCGTATAGCTGAATTGGAATCACTGGACGAGAACCGGCTTCGTGCCCTGCACAATCTGGAAAGGCATCAGGATAAGATAGCGGGGACCTTCAACAAGAAGTTTCGTCTCTGCTCTTTTCTACAGGGCGACCTGGTACTGTCCCTTCGAGCGCCAATGATTCCCGGTAGGAAACCTCCCAAGTTAGAACCCAAATGGGAAGGGCCTTATATCATCCACAAGGTTTACCCCAATGGAGCATACTCCTTGGTGACCACATATGGAGAGCGTATAACCCCTCCCACCAATGCCAAGTTCCTTAAGCGATACTTTTCCTTGGGCAAAAGGGTCCCGCACGACCCTAAACTGCAAGATGGTCCTGCATGACCTTAAACTGCATCTTCGTCCTGCAAGATGATAAACTGTGAAACGGTCCCACATGACCTTAAACTGCACATTATGGTCCAACATGACCATAAAATGTAAAGTCTTGCATGACTTTAAACTGCATCTTTTTCCTGCAAGACAATAAACTACAAAATAGTCTGAGCACTATGACTTTAAACTAAGATCTTCCCCCGTCCTTACTGCAAGACGTTAAACTGCATGCCAGTCAGGCCATCCTGACCGAGGCTCATCCTCAGGCCCCTTGGCCTCCTTGGGCCCATGGCCCCCCGTCCTTACTGCAAGACGTTAAACTGCAAGCCAGTCAGGCCTTCCTGACCGAGGCTCAGCCTCAGGCCCCTTGGCCTCCTTGGGCCCCTGGCCCCCCGTCTTCACCGCGAGACGTTAAACCACAAGCTGGTCAGGTCTCCCTGACCGCGGTCCGGCCTCAGGACCCTTGGTTTTTCCCCCACTTACCCTCTTGTGGGACTGTATGGTATAGTATGCGATTATGTCCTCATTCATGTCGGATTACTTTCCATACCTTACATATCCCCAAATGAGATTCTCCTCGTCCCGCATGACGTTAAACTACATTTCAAGAACTACGTGTGGCTTGATTCCCATCCTAATGGGATACGTAGGAACGCCCGGGAATTTCACCCGTTGGCCCAGCCCAAAGCCAAAATCTTCCCCTCGGGTTAAGACATGGCAGGGTGCACACTTTTTCCCTAACTCACATCGAGCAAGTCTCGACCCGGCTGCACATCCCCCCTGGAGATGTTTACCTCTTTCATGGATGGATACAACTATGCTTCAACCACTCCTTGACTAGGATTACATCATTTTTCACACCCGGAGGGACCCCCAAGAATGTCCTGGATACTACGCCCAAGGGCTCTCCTACCGATACGGGCCAATGCCCCCAAGGGTTTTCAAGAAACAAGCCGATACAAGTCTCGCGTTGCGAATTTGGTCAGCAGTCGACGCTCATTTTTCGCTCCCATATCGGGTCACCATAGGAACACTGTGTTTCGAACATGGTCAATAGTGTCCTGGATCTTCGGGTCCACCCTGAGATATCCCAGACATCGAGTGCAGTGATTCATTCTACCCTATCCCGAAGTGGCAAATTCCTTCCCGGGTGGTGCTAGCGATCGGGCCCACGACCCTGATTCCCCATAGGGGTGTACAATGTGATGTAGGACTACATCCTCATTCACGTCGGTATCATGTATCATGCCGTATTCCCTCCCTTTGCGAGGCCCAGCCTCAGGCCCCTTGGCCTCCTCGGGTCCCCGACCCTCGTCCTCATGTAAGACGTTAAACTGCAAACCAGTTAGTCCTTCCTGACTGATGCCTGACCATCAGGCCTCTTGGCCTTCTTGGGCCCCCCGACCCAGGTCCCCTCTTACCCAAGGTGTATGGTGTGGTGTAGGACTACGTCCTCATTCATGTCGGGATCATGTAACATGCTGTACTCCCTCCCTTTGTGAGGCCCAGCCTCAGGCCCCTTGGCCTCCTCGGGTCCCTGACCCTCGTCTTCATGTAAGACGTTAAACTACAAACCAGTCAGGCCTTCCTGACTGATTCCTGACCATCAGGCCTCTTGGCCTTTCCGGGCCACGGCCCAGGTCCTCTCTTATAGGATTGTATGGTGTGGTGTAGAACTACATCCTCATTCACGTCGGCTTCTTCACCATACCGTACACCTCCCTTGTTTAGGGGTATATTACTCCCCTCTTCATCCTGTATGACGTTAAACTACATTTGGAGAACTATGTGTGGCTTGATTCCCATCCTCATGGGATACGTAGGACCACCTGAATGTCTAGAATTCGGGTCCAGCCCCATCCCTTGGGAATCTTCATTCCATCTTGGCCCCTTGGCCTAACCTTCCTCCATAAGGGGATTATATGGTGTGGTGTGGGATTATTTCCTCATTCGCGACGGTCTCGTAATGACCACGCCATGTACCTCTCCCTACTGAGCTGTTTCATCGATCCCTTTTCGGCAGTTCACCGATGTGCCTAAGAGTACTCTGGTTTATTACCTGGAATGCCAAGCTTTACTTGGACACGTCCGCACCCGCTTTCCAGCCTTTGTGTATCCTTGCATCAGGGATTCCATCATCTTTCACACCCGAAGGGACCCCCAAGAACGGCCTGGACACTACGCCCAAGGGCTCTCCTACTGTTACGGGCCAACGCCCCCGAGGGTTTCGGACACCAAATCGATAAAATCCCACGTTGCGAATATGGTCAGCGGTCGATGCTCATTTGTTGTTCCCACCTCAGGATAACGCGATATGGATGCTGCGTTTCCACCATGGTTAACAGTTTTCCTCTCTCGCCACGCCAACCCATTAGGCCCAAAATGTCGGGTGCACAATTCACGCCCTTCATCACTTCATCGTGTCCAGGTGGAGTCTCGAAACTTTTGGTACTTTTCCTCCATGCACGTCTGTGCGTTGGGGGAACAATCCGTGTCGAAAGTGTCCTTCGGGGCTCTCTACCAACTCCCGTTTCACTCGCCCCAAGTATTGCGATGAGGATACCCCCCTTGTTTCCCACACCGAGTTTAACTCATGTGGGCTTAGGAATCGGGTTGACATCTGTGCTTACTCAGGAAGTTGTCACCATTCACGGTCCGAGCTCTAAGACCATAAACTAAGATTCTCATCTGGAACTACGTTCATCTTGATTCCTATCTTGATAGGATACATAGGAATGCCCCGACCGTTTGTCTTTGGGTCCATCTTGAGTTCAGCAAATTCACCTCTCTGGTCCTGCCTTCAGGACCCCGATTACGGGACCGCGTGGCGTAGTGAGGGATTATGTCCTCATTCATGACTGGTTTGCAATGGCTGCACCACGCACACCCCCGTTCTGCCCTCCTACTCCTTGTCCGGAACGACATTAAAAGGCACCCTTCAGAACTACGTGTGGCTGGATTCCCATCTTCATGGGATACATAGGACCACCCGGACGCCCTATCTTCGGGTACAACGCAATTAGGGAGCCATTCTCTCCCCCCGTTTCACCACTTACCTCTATATAGGCCCCTAGGCCTAAGGTCTCCCTCTCCGAATGGCGTACAATGTGATGTGGGATCATGTCTCCATCAATTGTGTTTTATAACACTACGCATGTTCCCCACCTAGCATCGTCTCTGCTACGTCTGCGCTGCATGACGATAAAATGCATGCTTGGTCCTATCATACGACCCTAAAATGTGACATTATTGTCCTAGACGCACGACGAAAAACGGCACTGCATTGTGGTGACCTCATTGTAGAGGACATCACGTTGGGTATTGGTCACGTGCCATGCCATTTGTCAACGCCCATCACGGCTTGATCATTGTGGCGACACCACGACCTACTACTTTAGGCCTGTCGCTTCACAAAAGAAAACCATTCACCTTAAAGAACAAACAAGACATATCAAATTCCGCTTCTTTTAGTGCAAGGGCCACGGCCGCACTCCCCCCTTTTTCCCCTGGCACTGGTACCTTACCGTGCCACCCTTTAGAACCACGTATGGCTTGATTCTCATCCTTATGAGATACGTAGGAGCGCCCAGGAACTTCCCCGCGGGCCCAGCCTAACCTTCGTGTTCGGTCCCTCGACTCGAGCACTTCCCCAGAGAATGCATGGTAAGTAGGGCTTAGGTCCTCATTCACGTTGGGTTTTGTAACCGCCTTTCCATGTATCCCCTGCTCCCCTTACCCATCCATGGTCCGAATTCTACAACCCTAAACTAAGATCTCCCCATGGGAAAGGAATCTACTCCCTCTCTCTAATACGTCTCGTTGTCATATTCAGATGTGTTTTGACAAAGAGCCCAAAGTGTGGGATTTTCATACGGACATTCCCCTCGTCCCATGACCAAGCTTCGTGAACTCGCTATTTGGATCCTCATCCTCTTCCACATCCAAAAGGACCCTCAGACGACATGGATACTAGGCTTAAGGGATCTCCATGAATTCTGGACCTAAGGGACCTCCAATCGTTTCGGGCCAACGTCCCTACGGATATCTGACGACATTTGTGACATGGTCCCATGTTTTGAACATGGTCAACGGTCAACCCTCATTTGTTTGTCCCCATTTCAGGCTAACGCGACAGGATGCTGTGTTGCGAACACGATCAACAGTTATCCTCCATCGTCACGCCTCCATCATCGTGATCTGAATCTCGAGCTCTATGATTCACACATTTCCACTTCCTCATGTTCAAGTGGAATTCCATCATACTCGGCTCTTTCTCTTCGCGCATCTAGGTGTGCTAAATGATCATGTTAGTGTCATTGGGCCGGTATTCACCGAGCTTCCCTTTTCCCTAACCTGCCCCTTTCTGTGTCGGGAAATTCCCACCACTACTACTTGTTTCCCACACCGAGCACGACTCACGTGGGCTTAGTAGTTTTGGCAGGATGTGTACCAACATGACCAAGCTTCTCATCGTCCCGCATGACATTAAACTACGCTTCTAGAACTACGTATGGCTTGATTCCCATCCTCATGGGGTACGTAGGAACGCCCGACCACTCTGCTTCGGGCCCAGCCCAACCCTCACTCTTGGTCCCTCGACCTAAAAAGTTTCATCTGGGGGTATGTGGTATGATTTGGACTCCAAGTCCTCATTCACGTCAGTTTCATATCTACCGTGCCACACGCTCCCTGGGATGTGTCCTCAACACATGACACTAAACTGTGGTTCTACCCTGAACAAGTTCAGGATGCTTCAAGATCCCATTGGGAAGTGACAGATCCCCTCGCCAGAGAGGCCCGGTCTGAAAGAAGGAATGATCCATGATCAAACCGATGCGCCCATCTGGCGTACTCCCACCACGGTAGTGTAACTACCTAAGTGTTGGATTCTGTTCGGACAAACCGTCACTCCATATTCCACGCTTTGCGTGCCCCTTATTCGGACCCTCGACCCCTTTCATGTCTCACGGAACCCCCTAACGGCCTGGTCTCATGCCGCATCGGCTCACCTACCATCCTGGGCCAATGTTCCGGAAGACGGGTCATGTTTGGAAGGACCCCCTAACAGTATGGATGTCTGACCTATGGTCCACCAACTGTCCTGGGACAACGCCCCGAAGGATTGATCGACAACACTTGTGACATGGTCCCGTGTTTCGAACATGGTCAACGGTCGACCCTCATTTGTTGTCCCCATTACAGGATAATGTAGTAAGGATACCGCTTCTCCTCCAAGGTTAACGGTTTTCCCTTATTGTCATGCCATCCCCACAGTGTTCCTAATCTTGGGTATCGTGATTCACACTTTCCATTTTCATATGTTTGGACCGATTTCAGCGCCCCTGGCGTTGCACCGTTCGTGCATAAGGGCACGCTGAAGAAACTGTAATTCGGCTATCCTGGAAGTTCCTCCTCCGATCAAGCCTCTCCCATCTTTCGGGAATCTGGACTGGTAATCCGAATCCTGGAGCATGGTCCCCACTCCTATATGAGGTGGGATGAGAAGGAAGCTATCTCTTGTTTCTCACATTGAGCTCGACCCACGTGGGCTTGGGGAATTGTCGCCGAACGTCCCGCAAACATTGTAGGTATGTAACAAGGAAATACAAACAGTGGAAATCGTGCGCACTACGACATTCAAAACAAATAAAGGAATGAAATTGAAGCACAAAAGTACCAATAAAAGGGTTTTGGGTTTGTTACAATACCCGGGGGTCGATTCCCCCCATGGACGGGTTGACCCCGTTAAAAGAGCATTGCAGCTCCGCCACCCGTTGGCTTGTGGCATCCAAGGCTTGCTGCCGCTTTCTTAGCTCCCACTCCTCCTCAGCAGCGGCGGGGCGCAGTTCGTCAGTCCTGGATTTGGCCCTCTCTACTTCAGCTTGAACGGCGACCATCTTTTCAGAGGTCTGCCTCATATGCTCTTCTGCCTCTTCTAGCAGGGCCTTCAACCGTGAGACTAGCTCAGATTGTGCATCAAGAGAGGCTGAAAGCTTGTCTGCCCGGGTCTGCATCTATTGGACCTCGCCTTCAGCCTCCTGGAGCTTCTTGATGCTGGTCGCCTTCCTCCGCTGCCAGCCCACGCTGAGCCCACGATCATGCTCTTGGATCTTATCAGCCATAAGATCTCGGATGAGTGCGTGAGGACGTTGGGAATCCACTCCCCCAACACACAGTTCGCACAACCGCAAGCGGAGTCTATCCATTTCGGCCAGCCATTGTGCTTGGGGGGTGTCCTTGATAAAGCACGTGATCAAATTCCACGACCGGCGGCGGACTATGCTGCTGTCTTCCTCGTCGGAGGCTGTTTTGTCCCAGTCTGCGTAATTGGCAGGCTCGTACGTGGGATACGCCCGCAAGAAATCCTCGACAGGATCAACTTCTGGTGTTGAATCTAGTACGACACCTGGCGCCGAAGCAGGCGTGACAAGGCTGGGACCGACCGGTTGATCCTCTTCCTCGGAGTCCACCTCAATGACCTCGGGCACGGCCCTGCTGGTGGTCCCGCCAGTGATGGTGTGCGTCGCAGCTTGAGGAGATGGGGGGACTATCGCCACCATCACTGGCATGCCCCTAGGAGGGACGCCACCAGACATCCCGACCAGTCTTGCCGCAGCAGCCCACGCCTGTCGGAGAACTGCACGACAGAGAGGGACGTAAATGTTAGTTGGCAGACATGGTCTACATATGACGGCAGGGGAACCGGTAGAGGAGACTTACAGAGATCGACCTCCTGGCGCTGCTCTTGGGCCGGTACTGACAAGACCCCGAGGAGAGGCCCTCCGTATACTGTTGGAAGGTCTGGAGATTCCGGGAAAGCCTCCTCGGGTGCTTTGGTCCCACCAGACGCAGAACTGGACGCAGCCATAGGCACAGGTTCTGAAGGTCCCGCATCATCACCCGCCGAGGGGCGGGAACGAGGCCTGCGAACAAGTTACTCCTGCATGGCACAAACATCGGTGAGAAGTTCATAGTGACCCAAGGACGGATCTTAGGAAAAGAAGTTCGGGATGCTACCTCGAGAGCCTCTGCAAATTCTTCAGAATTTGAGCCTCGGTTTCCGACCTCGCCCTCCTCCAATGGGCTCCCTACTCCAGCCTCATCCTCTCGAGAGGAGTCCTCTGATTCTTTCGGTAGGGGAAAGCGCTCCCTCAGATCGGCATCCGATAACTGTGGGGGGACCGTTTGATTCAATAGCACCCTCACCCAATCTGTCATTGGGTGAGGGACACCACTAGAGTGAACGTAATCCTCCAGCTCGTCCAGGTACTATTCTGACTCCGCCGGAGACGCCATGAATCCAGCCCGGACTGGGCCTATGCCCGGTAATTCCATCCCGAGGCGATTCAGGTGGGCCCATATCTCGGGTGGGCTGAGGAATTGCCGGTTGACATCCCAAATGTCCCAGGCTTCCGGGAAGAAAACATACTCTTCCATGTCAATGTGACACAGCCGCTTCCCCGGAGCCTGAGTGGATATCCTGTGAAATCCCCTCAGTGGCTGCCCCTCCGGATGGCCCTACTCTTCCGGAATCACTGGATCCACCGCTGCTGCCATACCCTCGGCCGGCGCGGGTCTCGCCGCCATGGCAGCCCCGCTACCGTGAGCGGCCCTAGATGCCCTCCGGCCCAGACCTCGAGATGGAGGAGGCCCACTGTCACCAACCCGAATAGTTGGTTGCTTCAGCATCTCCCCTGGGTAAGCAGCCTCCCAACTGATGGCGTACTCCCTCACCAACCCGAAAGCGGCGGTGGATGGAGGCAATGCAATCCGCATCTTCCCATCTTCTCGTGTGAACATGAGCCACAAATGCCTCATCACACACAAGTGCTCCTCGTAACGCACCTCCCAGTAGACCTACGAGGTTAGCCGCTGGAGGCACCAGAACTGCCTCGCAAACTGATGTGGGGTGTACGGTTCACAGATTGGCTCACGATCTATCCGTTCCACCAAAACTCCACCTCGAAAGGCCAGGAGGTAAGCCCGATGTTCTTCCGTTCCCCGACCTTCATCAGTAAGTATCCCCGTCAGCAATGAGAAGGGGTGGAAATTAAACTCATCCACCCTCCACACCCGATTCAGCACCATCAGAACGGCTAGTTTGAACGGGAAGCTCCCGACCGCGTTCAGGATGGAGGGGCGGAAGTTCGATCCCGACGGCGAAATAGGGATCAGATACTCATAAATCCCCCTGATATGCGCTGCAATCCACCCATACAGGAGGTGGAAGGGCCCGCATATCCTTGGTGGCTTCTTGCCCTCGCTAATGTGCCGTAGCATTCTGTACAGTTTGGTGAGCATCAGAATCCACATATTGATCCGCTGCCCCATGGCCAACATCGACGCCATGATAAACGAGCTGGGCCGCACCCCCATGCTTGTATCCCTCACTGGTAGGATCCAACCAAAGATGAGAGCCGCGATAAATGCCTCCAGCCTGACTATCGGCTGTTGTTCAGTGCTGACACTAAAACCCCAAGTCTTCCATTGGCTGTACTCCAAGACCCGCCAATACGAGTGCCCCTTGCCCCGTTGGGCCGCCCTTGGACAAGTTCGAGGCCTCGAAGGGAACTCTTGGTTCTCTGGGAAATTTAGGAAGCATTTGAACCATCTCCTAAAGTGGACATCCCTCACTGCCTCCTTGTCCTCTCCAGGGACGAGTGCCATCAGCGCTGACGCCAGTCGCGACATTTTCTCCGTATCCTCCCACGCACTGATGACGGGGAGGAACTCGTCATACATGGCCCCCAAAATCGGGACCCCAGAAATTTGGTGGACATCCCACAGGCTGATTCCCACCTCCCCGTGATGCAGGTGAAAGGTATTGGTCCTAGAAGACCATCTTCTCAGCAGTTCCGGCATCCGTTTCTTTGGTTGGTAAATGTGGAATTGGGAGGCCCATGCCGCCTCATACAACCCCACTCTCCTCAGCTCGACCCCAAACTCCTCGCGTGAGGTGCCTACCCAGTAGTCCCAGGCCCAGTCATCAGTAAAGTTGCCACCCTAGCGCAGGTCCCACTCATCGGACCATCCCTTCTTCGAATCCTACAAATCCGCCTTCAACATTGTGCGGTAGAGAGGAGGGGACATCTCCGGTTGCAGTGTCTTCCTGTCAATATTGTTCACATGGTTGTAGAGACAGTCAGCGGTGATGGGTGTGGAGTCCTCCCACGCATGATTGTCGGTCGCCCTGAACCATTGGTGCTGGCATGGTGTGCTCCTGAACCAGCAAGCTGGTTCGTCCCTACTCGCCTCAGGGATGAAGACGTCATCCCTCAGCCCGAAGCCGTACAATGGTAGTTTCTTGCACTACGGATAATCCTTCTGACCCTCCGATAGCAGATCTGTCAAAGAAGTGTGGTACGAGTGGCTTCGGATCATCTCCCCCAGGCCTGGACAGTTGGCCATCTCATCCCGACGAGCAGCATCTGCAAGCACCCCCAATACAGCCTCTGGATGGGCCATTTCGATTCCGGCCCTCAGAAAAGAATTTTTCTCAGCTGGATCACGAAGCTAGACCGCGAAGCTGAACCGTGAAGCCGGATCACGAAGATCGGTCGCGAGACCAAGACGTGAAGTCTGGCCAAGACCGACAAGAAGAAGTTCGCTTGGCGCGGTCACGGAGTCAGAGACCCGCGGTTCGCCGCGAAGCTCGCTTCGCGGAGGGCTGTCGCGGAGTACGCGGAGCTTCGCGAAGTCGAGAGCACAAAAAAGAGAAGGAAGTCATGTGAAGACAAAAGAGGTCGACCCCCTATTTATAGGCGGCGACCCCGGAGCATCGCAGTGCACCTCAACCGCGCGGAGCATCGCGGCGCGTCCGGATCCGTGGCCCCGGTCAGCACCGTGGGCCCCCTTCGCAGAGATGCATCGCGAAACACCGACAATTTTGGCGATTTTCCCTCAGACTTTGACCCTTCACCCTCCGCGGCTCCAAGTCTGAGGGGGGGCATTTGTTGGCGCCAAAATATTGCATGAAAGGGATGGACGAACAAGAAGGCCGGTGCGCTGCCTCGCGAAGCACCAACGCGAAGCACCGCCGCGAAGCACGGTCTCGCGAAGCTCCAGAGGCGGTAACTCTCCACGAACACATTTGACGTTCGTGAGCCCATCACGAAGCTCCAGAGGCAGTAACTCTCCGTGAACGCATTTGACATTCGCGAGCGCGCCGCGAAGCACCTGAGGCGGCACGCGAGTTCTGCTTCGCGGTGCCCCTTCCCTATAAATACTGGACTCCCCCTGAGTCCCGAGGATGGACAGTCCAACCTTTCGGATTCTCCTCTCCTGAATCACGAAGCACTCTTTGCCCCGGGAATCATGAGCTCCGCGAGGTATTTCTACTTCGCGAGACACCCCTGCTTTGTCTCGTTTTGAGCCCCTCTTCCGAGAGGGATGCCCTTCGTGAAGCTCAAGGGAATTCGAGAAGGAGGGGGATTCCCAAGGGAACCCGGGAAGCCGTGAAGCACTTATGCTTCGCAAAACACCCAACCCATACCAGTGATCCCTATGCTAAGGCAGGATCGCTCCACATCGCGAAGCACACTGCTTCGCAGCACCCTGCTTCGCGAGGCAGTGCTTCGCGAAGCACCTTCCACTCACACCTACACCCCATGCTAAGGCCAAGGCACTCCACTTCGCGAAGTACACTCCTTTGCTTTTCAATCCCCCTTCTCGTGAGACCCTCCAGGTTTGCACGATGTGATTTCAAAGTCCCATGGACAATACCACTCGTAGCATTGCTTCGCCTAATGCCTCTTCGCATAGGCACGCTAACGACTATTGCTTCTTCGCATAGCCACGCTAACGTGGACCCCTTGATGGTTCGTTCCACAACCCCCCTTGACCATGGCCTTACTGGTGCCTTCCCTTCCCCAAGGACCAGAGGGTACCGGTTATGTAAGTCCTAGGGGTGCGGAGTGAATCCACCTCATCCGAGCTGCAGGACGTTAAACTGCCAAGCACCACGTCCTCAACACATGACGTTAAACTATGACCTGACCTCGTGCCTCTCATGAAGGGTCCCCCCAGATCGAACATTTTTTACGCCACTCGTCTCCACAGGAGTGGAATCACCCATCCACAAGGGGTGATATCCTCCTTATTGGAGTGGTGTATGTTCTCAGGAGAAGGGTGACCCTAGTTCCCCAACAGATGGCTGCACCTCTGCATCTCCGTACTTCCCCACTACTAAGGTCAGTGGAGGGCGTGATAGGGAACGAGGAACCTCCCATCATTGGTCCCAAATCCCTCTTTCGCTGTGCTTTGTCGCACCATGGGCCTCCTTCCTAAAGTAAGTCCCAACACCATGGGCCGCCTAACGCATAAGCCCCTCTTCGCTTCTCACGGACGCATCCTTTGCGACGTGATCGTCAGGTCCTTGCAACCTCTTGTTTCTCACACCGAGCATGACTCACGTGGGATTAGAGTGAGCACCGACCCTGACCCCCACTCATAGTGAACTACGAGGACTTTTATCCATGTCAAGGTATGGTACGTAGGAAGCCTCCATGAGGTTCAAGCCACATTGCTCGGTCGTTCATTCACGTCAAGTTTTTCCCTCCTCCAGCATGACGTTAAACTGTATCCCCCCTCATCCCGCATGACGTTAAACTGTATTCCACTCATAGTGAACTACGAGGTCTTTGATCCATGTCAAGGCATGGTACATAGGAAGCCTCCCTGAGGTTCAAGCCCACCCATCATTCATTCACGTCGGGTCCCATCCTCGTCCAGCATGACGTTAAACCGCATTCTGGTCCAACGACAAGCCATTGTGACTCATCCATTCTGAACTACGAGGACTTTGATCCATGTCAAGGCATGGTACGTAGGAAGCCTTCACGAGGTTCAAGCCCACCACAAGTGGACCCCCCGGGTTCACCTTCATGTCGGTTCGCCGACGAAGCCCCTTCCGAACTACGAGGATTTTGATCCATGTCAAGACATGGTATGTAGGAAGCCTCTACGGGGTTCAAACCCACCATCCGATTGTTCCGACCTCATTCATGTCGGTTCACCCCCGTCCCGCATGACGTTAAAATGTATTCCACAATTTGAACTACAAGGAATTTGATCCATGTCAAGGCATGGTACGTAGGAAGCCTCCCTGAGGTTCAAGCACAACAATCATTGGCCCAGACCATCTCCTTGTCGGTGTGCCAAGCCCCCTCCCATTCCCATTTGAACTACGAGGTCTTTGATCCATGTCAAGGCATGGTACGTAGGAATCCTCCCAGAGGTTCAAGCCCATCTCCCATCGGACCAAGGTCCCTCATTTACTTCGGTTCACCGACACTCGTCGCCCGTCGTTTATTCACGACAGGGTTCACTACCATCCTGCATGACGTTAAACTGTATTCCACAACCCGAACTACGAGGACTTTGATCTGTGTCAAGGCATGGTACGTAGGAATCCTCCCTGAGGTTCAAGACCATCTTTCATTGGACCAAGGTCCACCTTCACGTTAGTACGCTGACGATACCCATCACACCAAGGTCCACCTTCATGTCGGTTCGCTGATGAATCGGACCAAGGTCCACCTTCACGTCGGTATGCTAACGATGCCCATCGGACCAAGGTCCACCTTCACGTCGGTTCGCTGATGTATCAGACCAAGGTCCACCTTCACGTTGGTTCACTGACGATATTCATCGGGCCAAGGTCCACCTTCACGTCGGTTTACCGACACCATCCCGAACTACATGGACTTTGATTTCCTTCCATGAGGATACGTAGAAGGCCTTTTCAAGGCTCAAGCCCAACTTCACCGTCGCCCCTGTGATGGTCCCATTTCACTCCCCCTCCACTCCATTCATCCACCCGTCACCCATCCCGATTCTCACCCGGACCGTCGTATCTCGGTGAAACCATGTCGGTACGCTCCTCTTCACAGCCACCCATGGGCTGGCCCCGATATCGGCATCCCTTCAAGGGAAATCCCTCAATCTGATCTATCCTAGCTAACACTCCGGTTGGGTTGATCCTTCTCCGCTAGATGTTAAACTCGCATAGTACCCTGTGTTAAACACGGGAAGATGAGGAAAACCTCAGATATGTGTCTATGACATATAATTCCCCGCGCTTGATGTGGGATTCCTCGGGCTTCCACGCCCTCGAGAATCCCTGTGACCAGGGATAATAGACAGACATGCTAGGTTCCCCAGCATCCAGACACGCTACTGATGCCTCAATGTGACTACTCCCCCGACTGAAGGTTGCTGCCCTGACCGGACCCTTTGGAATGTCCTGACAGAAGTAGTGTAATTAACCGGCGTCCATGGAAACATGGAACTGGGAAGAGTTTCACGAACTACGTATGAAATATATGAGGGAGACCCGGACTAGGTGACGAGTTCTGAGGAGGAATCCATAGAAGGAAGAACCAACATCCCATCATCCCGTTTCGATCAAGGAGCAGACGTCCCTGAATAAGGAGCGAATGTCGCCCGCCTTCGGAAACATATGTAATTTAAAAAAAAATATTTATTTGATAAAAGTTAAAAAAAACTCATATATATTAACACCATTGAATCAAAATTCATGTTTATGGTTTGAGGACTCACATCCATGTTATGATTTCACATGGGGAAACCAAAATGACGAATCCAATTTCATTAGATATAACAAACCATATAGTTCTTTTTAAAACTTTTATAATCAAAATTTTAAATCTAATTATAAACCTTTTGGGGTAGTTTAACATTTAGAACAATCACCCATGAGACCTCAAGGACCACTTATATACTACCCCCTCAATATTTCAAAGTTAGATACTAGTAATTACAAGGTGGTTTACAATAGTAAAAACTAAAATAATTCTATAAATAATTTCCACCCCAATAAAAACAATAGAAACCCTATAAATTAATTGAAAAAATCATTTATAACTTCATGAAGGAATAGATTCAAGGTTCAATAACCAAGAAACTATTATTAAGAGCATGGAAATGAAAATTGAAAAATTGGAAAACTGGATGGAAACTTGACCACCATGTATGCTTTTTAGATCACTATTCCCAATCCTATATCTAAATAAAAATCTATAGATTTTATTCCTAAAATTATCTTGGATGATGAGTGGTTTACTAATGAAAAGGTTGAGTAGTACTTATACTATATTGAATAAGAATAGGAGGATGTTGAATTTCAACCATGATTTGTAGAAGAGGAACTGATTAGTGACCTCATCTATGGACATCCTACATGGTAGTATCCAATCCAATATAGAGTAGAAGAATCAATAAAAGAATCAATAGAAGAATAATAACCTCAATCACTACCACCAATTTTAGCACATAAACTATTTAAAATTCTAATAATAAATAACCTACCCCCTAAATTAACCAACTTGAAATACTTAACACATTTTGTGCTATTAAATTACATAAAATTGAATATACACCATTTTATTTGGATGAAGGGTAAATTTAAAGCTATAAATCTTATATCCCTAATTAGTGATGGGGGTAATTAAACCAATATACTTGAAATTAATGCTTCCTAAATAATAAATAATGACACCATTTGGAATTTTAGAATATATAATCATTTTTGTGGATGGTTTCTACTTTTCAACCAAATTTATGATCTTTGATATGAATAATGACTCATCAAATCTTCATATTTTAGGAATATCATTCTTAGTAACTAGTTAGTAAATTATAAATATTGTAGAGGGAACAATAATTTTAAGGGTACATGATCTAGAAAAAAATAATTGAAATGAAACATTTAATCATAAAAATAAACCCTTATACTAGAAATTAGAAAAACAAATTAAAAAAAGAGAATAGTTGATATTTGAAACTTTAGTTCCTTTCTTGAATGATAAATGAACACCCCCTATAGTATATTATGTAGTAATTTATCTAAAGAAGATACTGCTCAAGGAAGAAATGAATGAGACCTAGGAAGGATATATAAAAAATAAGTTATATTTATCAGATATAGGAAGAAAAAATAGCATAGATCCCAATGAAGCAGAACCATCAACATCTAGGTGATACCCTCCTGATGAAAAAGGTAAATATCTATAGTCATTTTCATGAAAAAATTACCTCAAAATAATGATATAAAATAAACACTTTAAAAAAGGAAACCTAATATTTTTTCCTTTTCTTTATATATAAATACATGGAATTAAACAATTAAATAAAATATCTTATATATTTGTATATATATAGACACACACACACATATTTATAAGTAAATATTGTGAAATACCACATATTCCACGTATTAATATACGCTTATATATATTTTAATATATATTAACAATAGATAAATTATATATGTGTAAGTCTGGGTATTAAATATAAGATCCTGAACATGTTTAGGTATGTTTTTATTTTAATTTTTGGTTAACCTCCTTTTAAATTGGCTAATGAATGCTCTCCTAGGTGTTGGGAAGGTCGCATGAGTGTATTGGGGGTTGGGGCTTAAAAACATGAAAAAGGGGCTCATAGAACATGTTTCATGGTTTACACATAGTTAGCGATAACTATGAACCATAACCATGTAGCTTGTCTTATAGGGAGGAATAATTTTTTAAACCATGTGAGGAGTCCCAATAACTATGTAGGTTGAGTCCAAATCCATTCACATGGCTACCACACATATTATTTACCAAATTGTGTGGGTAGACTAGGAGACTGTGTGAGTGAAGATTGTTTTAGATATTTGGGCTTGAAAGGTTGGAATAAAATTTTCTAAACCATGTTGAAAAACCATGCACCTCATCAAAATTGGTAAATTTACCACATTTTCCTCCCAATTTATATGCAAACAGACCCGATTTTCTCCCCTATTTCTCCCCCAGCAGCCTTAGGTGCATCCCAAGAATCCAATCCTCTTATAAGGGAGATTATCCTTAAATCATATGATATTTGAAGTGATGTTTCTTATAATTCAAACCCTTGGGTAAGTATATGATTCCATTTACAACTACTATCTAGAAGTTTTTCTTCTTGGTTATCCTTTGATTTTTCTGTCTTGTGTGCCCTATTTCTAGGGATTTGTTTTCTTTTATTTGGTTTCAGTCATTTTATCTCAAATAAAAGTTTGGGGTTGGATGAGTGGATATCTAAAAACCTAAGTTAGGTGGTCTAAGGGACATTTCTCATAGTTGTGATAGTTTTCATGTGTATGTGGTTTGTTCTATAACACTATTGTGTTGTGAGTTTTCTACCTTGGTATAATAAAATGGGGTTGGGACTTAAATTGATGTTGTAGACCGTCCACACACATCATTGGGTCTATTTGTGGCTATGAGGCTGGACCTACAACAACCCATGGGGTGTTCCAAATTCTTGGAAATGGATTGATATGGGTTTAAATGGTGGAATAAGTGTTTTTCAAGCTTAACCTGGTTAAGCTTATTGCATGGATTGTTGATACGGTAAAGGTCCTATTTGTCATAATTTTGGAATGAAGTGTCTTATGATGTGATGAAAGTATGTAATAGTTAATGGTTTAAGTGACAAGTTTAAATGGTTAAATGGGTTTAAAGGATGATTAACGGTTACACGATATGAATAAAAGATGAAATGGATTAATTATGGAATTGTGACTAAATGTGTTGATTAGGATATCCCATTGGTGGATAATGAGTGTTAAAAAGGAGAACCATTACTATCTTAATGTGTTAAGATGTTAAATGAATTGAACCCTATAAATTGATAAATTATGGATGGTTTGAGTTCCAGACAGATGCTCTAGGAACCAATGATATTTTATATGATTGGGGATGATGGAATGATGCTCTACACCCAAGTGTTGGTTTTTTGAATGAGAATTTATTATATTTTTAAAGTTGATTTATAGTAAAGGGTAGACCCTAGGTCATCTCTCAAGGAGCTTTGGGGGTTTAAAGTGTGTATTTTTAATAAAAAGTACTAAAAAGGGGTGGTTTTGAAAACAATTCTAAGAAAATAACTCAATTTAAAGAGTTTAATAGTTGAAAAATAATGGTGGTGTTTTAAGAATTATGATAGAATGAGGTCATTTCAAGTTCACTACACAACTTGGAAGTTAATTGTTCTAAAAAGTTCACATGGTTTAATGTAATTATTTGGTTGAGGGTTGTTAAGATCTTGATTCCCCTCTCACCTCTTAAAATGATGCACAAAGAACCAAATCTTGACATAACAATCATGTGGTCAAGGTTTGGACCTCAAGCATAGAACACCTGATACTAAAGAATAATGAAATCTCATGAATGTGAATGAGAAAAAGGATAGTTTTGTTGTCCAATCAGATCAACCCAAGATCCCCACTTGACTTATCAACCAAATCGGTGTTGAGATAAAAAGTGTTTCACTTGATTAAAATAAAAAAATCATTCAAAGAATAATCATGTTAAGATAAAAATTAAATTAAATGTTTCTAACACAAATTACACCAAACCATTAGCATAGAAAGTGCTAGAACACACTTCCATGTGTGTGTATCTTCCTCAAAATGACCATCCACCATTTATCCCACCATCGAGAGGAGGAGGCTCAGGTGGAACTTCACCTTCATCCATGAACCCCTATGAGGATAGGGGTATCTGGAAATCTTTGTATGAGTATAGGAATAATTTTGGTCTCCAAAATACCAAATATTTTTCTACTGGTAGAACTTAAAAATGGGGTGTCTAGCGTACTCTTTTATAGGAAAAGTGGAAGTTGGTTTTGGGCACACAGATTTTGTATAACCATTTAGCCCATGGTTTTTGGTGGATATAAAGTCATATCTCACTTTGGAAAAAACTGAAATTTTTTCCCCAACATATTTGATAAATCCATTGAAAATTCAGCATCATTTCGATAACTACAACCTGAGATATGGATGAAATACAGAACACAATTTTTTAATTCGTGTAGATTTGGTTCCTTGGATAGATCAGTCTTGTTGGGACACTAGATGGATGGATTGGGATTGGGTGTATTCATCAATGTTGTAGAACACTAAATTTTTGATTATAACAAAAAATATCATCCCTATTGGACATAGATATTAGTATAAGTTTGCAATTGATCCCACATATGTTCTTGGATTCCTGCGCAATTTGGCCCAATTTTCTTCAACTTCATCTTGGGCCCTCCAAATCACCTCCACCTACAATTCAATCATCCAAACAAGTGAAATAACCTTTTTTAACAGTGATTAAAATAAAATAATTGAATCAAAAATGAATTTAAATTTGATATTAAATTTGGAATTTATGATACAAAATCAGTTTATCACAGTGGTATGTGGGTATAAATGAATATTGAATCACTACGCGATCAAGGCTCTAATCAAAAATGATGTTTATACATGGGTTAGGTGATGGACTGAGGATCTAGGAACAAATAATATTTATACATGGATGAGGGTACCTTGGATGAATGCATATTGGTACCAATAATTGAATTATTAATGAAAACACCTTTCTTTACTTGTAGTATATATCACCCTATCATTTGTGGCTTAGAAGACTATATTTGGAAGAATTAGGTTTGGTTGGCTCGAATGTCACCTTATAATCAAAATCCAAGAGGTTGATAAATAAATATTTATTTTTAAAACATGTTTTCATTTATTTCCTTATCTATAATTCTACTGTATATATGCATACATAGTTTCTCAGATTAGTTATTACATTAGACACTATTGGTGGTGGTCTATTAAGTTATACTCACAGCCTGCTCGAGACACTATTGGTACTTGAGAAGACTTCATGGTTATAGGTTAGGATAAGGGTGAAGTCCCAATGATAGATGGATGATTTGGGACTTATGGGATGAAGGTTGGATGAGGGGACTGAGCTAGGTGTTAGAACCCTTTTTGGGGATTTTCAATTTATGTTTTTCTTTTGGGTTCCTTTGGGAACATGATACTACCATGAAATGACATATTTATCTTATTTTTTATTGGCACTTACCCTATTCATGGAATATATTATGTGATATGTGGTTATTTATTTGTTTTTTTCTTATTATCTATGATGTTTTTTACTCTTATAAAGAAGGTATAGTCTCCCCATGTTCTCTATAGATCCTTACTACTAGTCTACATCTTATGGTGTATGGGGAGGTGTGGTTGAGGTCATGTGGAGGATCAGTTCTGCTATTAGTTGGAGTGAGCTGGGCCAGTACATTAAAAATTGGTATCATAGCTTTATATCTTTTTTGCTGCTTGACTATTTGGGGAAGGTAGAGTGGATAATAGGATGTGTAGGGGCTTGGTAACGAGATCATGAATGGAAGTATCTTACCCATGTATAGGGTAAAACCAAAGTTTCCAAGTATGGTATTGTTGTTCTTGAGGTTTTTTTATAGTTGAAATGCTATTTCACCTTGGGTGATACATTTATTGTGTGATGTTATTGATTTATGAGATTTTAGTTGTGGACCAGTATGAAATGATATTGTGTATGCATGCATCATTTTAGGCACTCAGGAGTTATGGGACATACATCATATTAGGTACACATGTAAAATCATGTTATGATATTTTGATTTAAATAGAAAGTTGGGTTGTGGGAAATAAAATGATTTTTGCTTCATCTGTAGTTTGAAATAAATTTTCCTAATTATGAGGGTTTAAAATATATTAAATTTGGACATGTTAAATTTTATTTATTAAAAATAGTTTTAAACATAAATATTTTAGTTGAGGAAATCAATTTTATCCTGAGTTAGTCATTGGCCCTAGATAGGGATAGTTCGGTGTAGTGATAATGTTGTGGTCATCTATTGGGATAGTGTGTGAGGAGTATCTTGATTATGGAACTTCATGAACCTTATTATGTGCATCCATGTAAATAATATGTTATGTTCCTTGAAGTGTGTGTTTAGAATTGTAGAGGGATTCCCCCATAATGATGTTTACCAGTTGGGATATGGGAGGGAATTAATGAGAATACACCTATGGTAGCGGGACCAAATCCTCTATTGAATCTGGGTGATAGGAAGAGTGGTTAAGTGATAATTTAAACTGATTTATGTATATTATAGAGAGGGATCCAATGTGGGATATATTGACCAAATTCAATCTGACTAAGGAGTTTTCGCTACAAAATTTTATGACGTTCACTAGAGAGGGTGATCCTAAGGCTATTGAGTTCTGGATCTAGTATATGTAGACGATCCTTGAAAACTTAGAGACTCATCCACATAGGAGGGTTATGTTGGAAACATATATGTTTTAGGTATTATTGAAGCACTGGTAGGATATTAAGGTCTCAGATGAGCATTTTGAGGGGATATCTTGGAAGGAATTTTGGGAGATGTTCTTGGAACAATTTTACCTAGAGAACCTAAGATAGGATAAATTCATAGAGTTTATGTATTTTAACAAATGGTATATTCCGGTGATGGATTATTTTGGCCGCTTCACTGACCTTTATTTTTTTTTTTCTGATGTTGGAATGAGATTAGAAAACTAGGGAGAAACATTTTCAGGATAGACTTGAGTGTCAGATTAAGTCATAGGTAAATATTTTACACGTGAATAAATTCACTAATATGGTTAATAACGCTCTAATTATTGAGGGGAACCTGAAGGAGGCCTATGCAGATGTGAATTCAGTTTCAATTAGGCAATCTGGTAGTACATATTCTGGTAGTAGAAAGCACTGCTATGAGAACTTTCACCAAGGAAATGGTGGGAAGAGTAGCTAAGGATGTGGGCCAGTCTCTCATGGAAGTTATCAAGTGTTATACTATTAGTATGGAAGTTTTGGACTCATGTGAGGTCAATGTCCTTGACTACCAGTGGAGTATTAAGCTTGTGGTAGTACGAGGCACATACAGAGGTTCTACAGGAACCCTCGATAGATGGATAATGATGGAGGATTTTAGATGATATAGATCGTTATGAGGGGATCTTCTACCTCACATCAGTTTGGAAGTTGAAGTTATATGAACACACCATTCATAGTGGAGGATGTGGAACTCTAGGATAAGGGTGGAAGTATTAGTAGAGTAGTGAAACACACATGACTTAGTCAAGAGATCAAGGTAGAGGGATTGGTCAGTTTCATGCAACTCGTCATGCTCTTACCATTAATGTGGTTGGGTCTTCAACTGTCAGACATACAATTCTTATGGATTCTATTATTTATAGTTCCTTATTTGATACAAGAGATTTATATTATATTATATCTTCCTACACTATGAATGGTTTGGTCCTAATTATGGAATTATTCTTTGGGGTTATATCTATTGACACACTGTTACGATTAGAGGGTATCAATTTTTGCAAGGAGTGTGCCCTCAATATTGGTGGGTACCATTTATTTTGGGATATTTTTATGCTATAGGTGATGATATTTTACTTGATACTATGAATGGACTGGTTGGTAGTGTACTAAGCTCACATTAATAGTTACCATAGGAGTCTGGACATCATGTTTCATGATGCTGAAATCTATGCTCATCACGAGGAATGAGATATCCAAGAAGGTCATGGAAGGCCTATTCATCAGCAATTGGGTAAGATCATAGCATAGGTTTTGAGTCTTATTCTAGATGATAGGGAATATGAGCATGATATTTTCCCTCCTATAGTGGATTACTTTCAGGGTGTGTTTCTAAAGGAGTTTTCAAGGTTTTCTCCTGAGAGAGAAATTGATTTTACCATCGAGTTGGTGCCTGGGGATGTGAATGTTTCCATTCCTCATTATAGACTAACACCAATGGAGCTTCAAGAGATTAAAAATCAATTGAAGGAACTAAAAACTAGAGTGTTCATTCATCCGATTACATCACCTTAGGGTTCTCCAATTTTATTTTCCAAGGAGGATGGGATGTTGTGCTTATGTGTTGATTACCCGAAGATGAACCAGATTACAATTACGAATTGATATTCTCTTCCATGTATTGATGATATTTTTGACCAGCTAAGGGGTTCCAATGTATTCTCTATGATTGATTTAAGACCAGGGTACCATCAGTTGAAGTTGAGACTCCTAGATATACCATGGACTTCATTTAGAAGGTATTATAGCTTATGTGAGTTTATTGTAATGCCATTTGGGTGGATGAATTATCCTGCTATGTTCATATCCATAATGAAATGAATCTTACAACTATATTTAGATTAGTTTATGGTGGAATTTTTGATTAAATCTTAGTGTACTCTTGATCCTGAGAATATCATTTCCAATAACGTGACACGTTCTTGAGTATACTAATAGAGAATCGACTATACACAAAGATTTATAAATTTTATTTATAGTTTGAAAAGGTGAATTTCTTAGGTTACATCATCTCAGAATAAGATGCATAAGTGGACCTTGAGATGGCCTAAGAGGTTATCTCTTGGGAGAAACCACTGAATGTTTTTGACATCCAAATCATTCTGGGTTTAGCGGGTTACTACTAAAGGTTTATGAGGGACTTTTCTTTCCTAAGTTCCTCTATTAGATCTTAATAAGGGGGGAAATTGTTTTGAGTGGTATGAAGCATGTAAGAATTCTTTTTAGGAGCTAAAGATCCATTTGTCCAGAACATCAATTATAATATTACATGAATCGAGTAAGGAATATACTATATATTGTGATCCATTTGGAATCATACTCCAGGTAGTATTTATGCAAGGAGATAAGGTCATGGAATATGGATCATGGTATATGAGGCCACATAAACAAAACTATCCTATATATGATCTCAAGTTTTCCGTGGTGGTTCACACCTTAAAATGTTGGAAACATTATTATTAGGTGAAATATTTTCAGTTCATAATGATCATAAGAGCCTTAAATATATATTTTATCTACACAACCTAAATATCTGGTAGAATTAATGGGTTGTGTACTTCTAATATTTCAATTTTGATAAATCTTATATGTCTAGGAAAAGAAACAGTGTTACTAATGCTTTAAGTTAGAAGGAACAAACATAGTAAGTTCAGGAGTTATGTTTTGAGTGGAAGATGATGACCTTATTCACTGAGATTCATATAGGTTTTTAGGAGGAGTTGGAAAATATGGACCTCATGTCCTTATCCATTGTTACCTCCATTTTTAACAAAATCAAGAGGAGGCAGTATAATGATCTAGAGTGTCTAGTGTTGAGGGAAAACTTTGATGGTGGGGAGTTACCTCATGACTAGAGCATTGATGTAAAAAAGGTTATCCATGTTCATGGAAACATTTATCTACCTATAGGTATATGGGAAGAGCCAATACATGAGTTTCTTTCTTTAAAATGGGTGGTGTACCCTGATTTTACCAAAATGTGCTGTGATCTTCATAGACAGTATTGGTCACCAATAATGAAGAAAAAGATCATGGGCTTTGTGATTTGATGCTACACCTATCATCATGTCAAGACCATGTATCAGTGTCCTACTAGTCTATTACAGATCTTTACAATTCTGAAGTAGAAGTGGGATGATGTTACCATGGATTTTTTGGTGGGTTTATTGAGAATTCCTCAAAAGAGTGACATGATATGGGTGGTTGTGGATCCGTTGACAAAGGTAGATCATTCATTACCAATTCCTGAAATCTTCACCATCAATGAGTTGGGTAAACTATATGTTTGGGATATAATAAGTTTTCATATGGTGCATCAGAGTATTGTTTTAGATTAGGATCCCCATTTTACTTCACACTTCTAGAAAGGATTGCAGAAAGAACTTGGTACTCAGATGTTTTTGAGTACGACCTACCACCCATTGATAAATGGGAAATCTAAACAGACTATCCAAGTGATAGATGAAATTTTGAGAGTATATGTCCTAGATTTTTATGGAACTTGGGAGAATAGCTTAGAGATTGTTGAGTTTTCCTATAATAATATTTATCAGAAAATTATTCAGACGGTAACATACATGGAACTGTATGGTAGGCCTTATAGATCACCTTTGTGCTAGATGGAAGTAATGGAATTAGAGTTATTGGGGAAAATTCTTGTATAGGATACATCATAGAAGGTTCAATTTATTTTAAAAATTATGGATATAACCCATAATATACATAATTCATACATCGATCAACGTCACTAACCTCTTGAGTTTGCTGTTGTTGACCATATATTCATCATGTATCATTGAGTCTGGGTCATAGTCAGATTGAAAAATAGGGTAAGTTAGTGCCTAGGTATGTTGGTTTGTGTGAGGATGTGTAGAGGTTTGGTATATCAATTTTCTCTTCCATATTTTTATAATGCTATGCATTTATGTGTCACAACTTTAACACTATCACTCAAACCCTTCTATTATGATTGATTTGATGATGTTGAGCTTGAGGTTGATGCATCCATTGAGGAGCATATGATTTTTTTGGATCAAAATGAGAAAAATATTTTGGGTAAGACTATAATATCCCAATGTTTAAGATATATTTATCTTCAAATATTTTTTTGACAGCTTGCGATACACACAACCCCGATTCCAAATGAACTATAATGTAGTATATTATTTTAACATAGCTGTTAATTTAGTGGGTATGAATAAGAATAACTAAATTATAAAAAATTTATGGTTTAAAAAATTATACAATACATTTTTTGGTAAGTAATTGATTAGAAATTAAATTTTAAGAAAATCATTTGAAAGTAAATGAGTTTCCTGAAAATTTGTTTTTTGTGAGCGATGTGTTTTTATATTAATAAATTAAATTGATAACTTTTGGTGAATTATTTTAATTAAATTTATATATTATGTATTCAATAAATTTTTTAACATTCATCTAATATTTTTTCTAGGATTGAGATAAGAATATATATCCTGTTTTATGCTAAAACAATGTATTTTTCTAAAAAATGGTTATGTCGCGTTTTTCACACTTATTTTAAAATAAATATCAACCACTTATAGAAATTGAATCATGGAAAATGGGTTATATATTTGGAATCATGAGGATAATGTTTTTAAATAGATCAATTTTTTTTGTTCAATATGAATAGTAACCACTGTAAGTTTTTGTCAACCCAGTAAGGGTAAAATGGGAAAAATAGGGTTACAAATTTGATATGAATCTTTAAAATTTATCTAACACATGATTTTATTCTATTGGATGAGTGGAGTTTGGATATTTCCATCCAATTCTCAAATACATGTTCACCTGGTGTCATATTTCTTTTATTATGACCTCTATATTAATTTAAGAAAATAATAAATACAAAATGTCACTCTCTTGACTTTAATATCTCTGATTTGATTACATATGAATAAAAATTTGATAAGTTAAATTATAAATTCTTATTTGAAAGATAAATTAATTTTATTTATACATTTTTTTAATCGAATAATTACCTTAAATTCTTACGCAATGCTGATAGAGTTTTATTCAATTAATTGAAATATAAGATATTTTTTTAAAAAAATATGAAAAGTAAAACAACATGGATGAATTAACATGTTCATGAATTTATCAGATAAATATGAAATATTATTGATGTGTTAAAAGATTATATTCCAATTCCATATTTTTCTTGGAGTCATTAAAGTCAAATTAATTGAATAGTTCCAAAATTGACATTAATGATATTTTATAATAAATAATATTTTATTAAATGATTTACAATTAATAAAAAAACTTATATTTATCTAGGTGAGTGGATTATGGTTTAAAATATCAACCATGGTCCATTTATGAATCAATTTTAAATTTATGAAAATATTCTTAACCCTTAGATATTGAAATATTTGTTACCATGATTAAGGTAAAAAATGGTTAATGAAGGTGTCAATAAAAATGGTGAGGTTTAAAATGACACCAAAACCTCTCTAAATTTCATTGGAAAATATTAATTTGACCCTAGAATTTTTTTTCTTCAAATTTATGACCATTTGGAACAATTTTTCTAGATAATGACTTTATTATATTTTAATCTTTTAAGAAATTCCAAGTGTGTCTTCTCCCTCCCTTTTAAAGGGCACCCCACATTTCTCTTCTTTACACAACATTGAGCCTTATATCTCAAACAAACCCTTAAAACTTCCCTTATAAATGTTACTATACACATTATAGAGGTTATAATATCCTAAAAATACCAACCCTAGGATCCTTAAGAGGATATCTAAAGGAGTCCTTTCAAAGAAGAGGTAAACACCTTATCCAAACATTTTATTTTTTTACTTCTTTTACACCCTAAAAATATATGGTATTTATCATAAAATAATAACTTCAGTATCCTAAAAATAATAAAATGTTATTATGATTATTAAACCACCATTATCCACCCCATTTCATATCAAATGGTAAGTGAAAGTATCGACTATGCATACATACAACTTACTGTCTCCACGTAACGATACAGTTCATTTTTAATCACTATAATTTATGGATGGGTATTATGATGAGTTTAGTGTTTATATATTGTATTTATTAAATAATTATTCTTATATATGGATAACATAATATCCACCTCTTGACCTTCCAATTCGTTAGAAGATGATAACATCACTTGTGCGTACATGTGGACTACCACCTCCATGAAGCGATGTGATTAATTTCTCATTTATGATTTACATGGATGGTAGTAAATATGGATTTTATGAGTATATAGGTTTTATATTATATAATAATGATTATGGAAAGGTTAATTATTATTTACCTATATTTTTGTTCTATCCATCAAAAAGTGAAAACAACATTCATGCGTACGTACGGTCTACCATCTCCTTGAACGGTGTAATTAATTTTTCTATCAGTTATTTTATGGATGGATATAAATATATTGAATATATATAAAATTTATATAATTATTAAAATTATATAAATTATTTAACAATGATCAATGCACTAGGAAAAAATCTACCCAACCAAAACATACATGGAAAATGAAGCAGTTACCACCAGAAATAATGATTTAAATAAAAAATTGTTAATAAATGGGTAATAAAAGGATATAATTAAATCATAAATGGTATGATATATATGAATATGGTTCTATAATAGATGTATAATAAATCTATATTTATTATACAATATATTTTAACACGTGTGAAGGAATATGAATTTGTGGTAAGAGTTTATCATCTCAAAAAGTTTTATTTGAGATATATGTTGTGTTATAAACCTATCTTATTTTATGAGTTGTATGTAATTCCATTTGACATGTTATATCATGAATATGTTTATATTCATGATAATTAATATTTTATTTGAAGTTATTATTTCATAGGTATTATGATTCAAAAGTTACCTATGTGGTAAGAGTTTTATATTACAATCAAATTATTTATTAGGATTGCATATTTTTAAGTTCAATGATAAAATATTATGATATAACTCTCAAGAATCTCGTGATTTTTATTATTCTATAGTTATTTCTAGAGATTAAATTATTTCCTTTCATGTTCCTCTCTTTATAAACTCAAGATACTAAAATAATATTTTTTAAGGAAATATGAATTTTATTTGGTCAAAAATCCTTTTTTCTTGTATATTCGTGATTTCTAAAAATGTTTTCAAGAATATTCTTAATATTATCCTCTTATTTTTAAAGTAATTTTTACCCATTTTTGATTTTTTAAAATTTTTTGTAAAAGGAATCTTCTTTTAGTTTTCTAAATGAGGCACTTTTTAGTTTTTACCAAAAATGTGAAAGGAATCTTTATTTTAATGTATATAGAATGAATGAAATTTACCATAATCATAATATCTCAATGCTTTGAAGTTTACTTTAAAAATTTACAAGGATATTTTCAAAGAAAAGGTTTCCTTTAATATCTGAAAAAAATTTAGATTTTAAATAAGTGATTTCAAAGTGAAAAGGATTTTTTCCTCATGAAATAACACAAGTTATCTTTTATGGGAGTTTTCATTTAAAATAACATATTTTGATATTAATTATTCTTTAATGGAGATATTATCCAATGATGCATTTTTTATTCTTTCTCTGGATGGTTTATGATTATGATGAAATGTTTTTTATGAATCCCATTCCTTTTCCACTTGTTATTCCATGATGAATTGATGAAATGTTTATGAAACCCGTTTATTTTTCATGGTTTATTCCATGATAAAATGTTTATAAAACCCATTTATTTTTCATTAGTTACGATATGATTAATGTTTTATTATCTTTTATCACACATTTTCATGATTTTAACTATGTGATAGGTGATACCAAAATTTTTTAGTCCACCAATGCATCAGGTAAAGATGGATATATCATGAGATTAACATGACCAGAATGAGGAATGCACCCACTTCATTAAGGGATTATTTCCACTATGATAGTCTTGAGAGTGAAACTTTACTACTATAATGGAATGGGGAGTAAACCCAGTCCACTATGAAAGTATTTCAATTGAGACTTTACTACTAAGGAAATGATTTTATATACTTATGTCTATGCCAAACATTTATGTCTTATGAAAATTTTATACTCTCATAGATCATTTTCTTTGATTCATTTATGATTAATGTCTTATGAACTACCAAGATTTATTCCATGACTCAAGATTATGATATATGATATGTAGGGTATGGTTTTCAAATTTTATTCTAATTATCTCATACCCATATTCTCATGTTATGATTAAGTGATTACTGATATCACCCTTGTTTACTCTTACTTAACATCTAAGCTCACCCTTTCTTATATTTCATTTCCCAAGGTTACAAAGAAATGTATAAATTATGATATGCCTAAAAAGGGTTCTTATTGTGAAGAAATTAGTTGGAGATGATATCGTACACTTATGAACTAGGTGTTTATGTATCCAAGATTATAAAGATACTAGACCTATATGATTATATCATGTATATTTATGTTTTGTAATGAATTTTATTCTAATAAGATATAATATCTATGTATGAAAAGTATGATTCACTATAGTTTCTATTAGATAATGGTTTAGTTTACATTGGTAACTAGGATGAGAAAACTCTAGTGAGAACCCTGGGGATAAGTCTTAGTATATGATAACATCCTAAAGAATTTTGTAATGATCATGGATGACATGGGTTGAACCTAAGGTTTCATATATTGAAAAAATGAGTCTTTATTTATATATACAATAAATTATTTTTCATGATTTGGTGGTTTCCCACTATGATTATTATTTCCCACACTATGCTTTTTGGTTTTATTCAATGGATGGAACTCAAAGTAATCATGTTAATACTGAATGAAAAAGATAATGAAATGATTGTCCTCTTAAGAAACCAAATTTTACGGGATCTAGAATGAAAAATATCATTACTATTGTTATGAAAATATCTTAAGATATGAATCATGTTGAGCTTCCAAATGAGAAAAGAAGGGAACAATGTTCTGTTTAGTCCTTCATAAGAAAAAACCTGCCATCTTTTACTGGGTATTTTAATCCTCTTTTTGTTGAGAAATAGATCAATACCATTAAAAATATATTTTCCATTATCTAGTTTTTGGAACATGAAAATGTTATTTTGTATATTTATCATTTGGATGGAAAAATAGATCAATGGTGGAATGTTATCAAGAACACACGACAATGGGAAGAAATTGACTCCAATGAGTGGGATGAGTTTGTGATCTTATTTTTCAATAAGTACTTTACTCATATTCTTTTTATGAAAATGGAGAAATAATTCCTTAAGATAAAAAAATGATGGTGAATTTTTTTGTACCTATGAGGTAAATTTTACAAGACTTGTGAGGTATGCTTTTGGTATTATCATCCAACCTAAAATTAAGGTCAATCAAATCATTAATAGATTAAAACCAAGTCTCCAAAGGGTGTTATCCATAAGAGACTTCAGTGGATATGAATAAATTTTTCTATGTTCTATTAAGGTGGAAATGGAGATTAGAGTTACCTATCCCACTCATAGTTTTAATAAGAAAAGAAAGAAGGATTTTAAAGGAAATTCTAAAAATCATGGATAGAAGAAGATGAAATTTTATTTATACTCGAAGTGTGGAAGGAAAAATGGTGGAAATTATATTAAGTGGATTGGTAAATGTTTTAAGTGTGTAAAGTATGGTTATTAGTTAATTAAATGCCATAATGATGGGAAGTAGTTAGCCAGTGATGGAGGAATTTCACCACAGAATGTACCACCCATACTCCAGTGTTTCAAATGTAAGGAATATGGGCATTATGTAAACCAGTGCTCAAAATCAAAGGTTAATGAGGATTATTGACATCAAAAACATCTTAATCCTAGAGATAATGGGAAATATAATGTGATCAAAATTGATGAGGGTTATGATAATGATATGGTTAAAGGTATACTTACCATCCACTCTAGAACTTCTAATGTCTTATTTGATTCCAGATTTACCGACAATTTTATATCTGAAGAATTTTCTAATGGTATCATAGTACCAAATTAATGATTAGATAATGAATTATTAGTGAAAAAATCCAATGGTATGATGCTTTCATAAAAAGTATATGATTCTTCTCTGATTGAAGTTTGTGGGAATGTCCTTCCTATAAATATCATTATTCCCCCTATAGTTGAATTCAATTTTATTTTGGGCATGGATTTTATTTCTTTAAATAAAGATCACATAAATTTATAAGGAAGGGAAGTCATGTTTGATTTTCTGAACTAAAATATGATCATTTATTAGTGCAATGATAAATATGAACATCCAATGGAAATTGAATCAATTTTATGGGTCCTTATTTCTATTTAAAAGGGGTGTTTATCTTAGATGGCTGGGGAGAAACTCAACATTAATGATATTCCTATAATGTGGGAGTTTTTTTATTTCTTTTTAGAAGAGTTTCCTAGTCTTCCATAAAATCATGAAGTTGAGTTTTCAATATAACTCATACCTGATGCTACACCTATTTCAAAGACTCAATATAGAATAACCCCAATTAAGTTACAAGAATTGAAAAAGAAACTCTAGGTGAATCTTGAAAAGGGATTCATTCAGACAAATGAATTACCTTGGGGTGAGATTGTTCTTTTTGTTAAGAAGAAAGATGGATCAATGTGACTGTTCATTGATTATCAAGAACTAAATAAGATTACTATTAAGAACAAGTATCCTCTACCTCATATTGATGACTTGTTTGATCAACTGTGTAGATATCAATACTTTTCCAAGAATGATCTTCATTATGAATATTATCAAATTTGGGTCAAGAAGGAGGATATACCCAAGAAATAATTTCATACAAGGTATAAACACTATGAACATATAGTGATGTCATTTGGTCTTACTAATGCCCCTATATCATCATCGATTCAATTAAAAGAGTCTTTTGAGATTACCTTGATCAGTTTTTGGTTGTATTTATGGATGATATTCTTATTTATTCAAAGAGAAAGGAAGAGCATGAATCTTACTTGAGGATTACAATGAAGATCCTAAGGAAGGAGAAGTTGTATGAAAAAATTACAAAGTGTTAATTTTGGTTACAAAAGGTTTCATTTTTGGGTCATATAATCTCAAGAGAGGGTATATAAGTGGATCCATCAAAGACAAAAGTTATTCAATGTTGACCCAGACCAACCACTATGACTAAGAACCATCGTTTTCTTGGTTTATATGGATATTATCGATGCTTTGTGGAGAATTTATTATGATTCTCTAATCCAATCACCAAGTTAACTTAGAATGGAGACAAGTTCTTTTGAACATATGAATGTGTGGAAAATTTCAAGGAACTAAAGAGATGGTTAGTCAGTGCACTTTTGCCTACATTACCCTGTAATGGAGAAGGGTTTATAATCTTTAGTAACATATGAAAGAAGGGATTGGGATGCATTCTCATGTAGAATGATATGGTTATATCTTATTCATAATGAAAACTAAACGTTTATGGGAGAAATTAACCAACTCATGATTTAGTGTTATTAGTGGTAATTTTTTCATTAAAGATATGGAGTCATTATATTTACATATAAATGTGTGATATATATATATATATATTGATCATAAAAGTTTAAATTATATATTCACTCAAAATGAGATGAATATGCACCAGAGAAGATGGTTGAAGTTGATTAAAGATTATGAATTATCAATACATTACCACCTTGGGAAAGTGAACAATGTGGAAAATGATCTGAGTTGGAAGGATCATGCTAGCTTATCTATGATGAGGGTCACAAAAGATCCAATATTTATGGATATGAAAAAGATGGATTTGTAAATATTGAAGTATGGGGGGAATCTGATCTTTCTCAAATGAGTGTTCAATCATATATCCATGTGAGGATTAAATAGGATCACAAGGAAGATACATAACTTGTCACGACCAGTCCTAGAGGGGCCCACTCCATGACTACCCCAATCCCGACTCCAATAGGCCAGGGTATGGTGACTAGCACCAAGTAGGGATATCCCATAAATGGGGGAATTTTCCTAAGTACCTGGACACACACACATATCTCCAAGCCCAAAATGCTCAAATGTAAAAACACTAAGTAAAAAAATGCATGCATACACTAAGATACCAACCACAAAGCACGAAAGTAGAAAAATGGATGGTAAACCAGGCCAAAATACAAGCCCAATAAAAGAAAGATTCTATAAAAGAGAATGCACAAGTTCTTAAAAAACATCTGTAGAAAATCCTACCTGAAATAAAATATACTGGATGACTCTGTGAAGCCTTAAGAGCACACCTAGAATATCTGATCTCTTTAAGAACCACCTGGTCTTGGTCCACCCAGGACTCCATCAAAGCATTGATCATCTGCACAAGACACGACACATGCATGAAAATCCCATGCTGGGGTGAGTAAAACAATACTCAATAAGACACCCCGAAACCACAAAGGAATATGACTAAGAAATACATGAAGTATACCACAAAGAAATACATGAAGTATACCACAAATAAATAGTATAGTCACCTCACATAGGTATAAGTCAATAGTATGAAAAACAAGATTATCATACATAATCCACAAAACACCCAAAATCGATAAGACATGTAGTCTGTATGAGACACTCAGTCCTAATAAGACACATATTCTTAGTAATAAAATTAGTCTCAATAAGTCACGTAGTCTTAGAAAGTCACATAGTCTCAATTTCATAGCCAACAACATGATTCCGTTCATAGCGCACTCATTCAAGGAGAACCTACTCCTCACACCATTAGGTCACCTGCACAATTCCATAAAACAAAATTAGCATATCTCAAAAGGACCGTCTCATTGTAAGGCTCCCAACGCCACAAAAAACTCATCAAATGGACACAAAATTTGAAAGTTTTGGTTGTTTTTGTAAAAAGCGTCCAACCCAGGCATGATTCGACCCACTGGACCTGGCCTAACTTACCGGCTGACCCGACCCGGTTTGGCTCGAGCTGGACTAGCCTGCATACAGATGAACCAGTTTGGTCTACCGCATGTGCCCCACCCTGGCCGCATGCCCCTATGCTCTATGTGGTGTTGTACCACGTCCCATACGTTCAACCCACCATGTCTACCTGCCCCACGGCCTCACTGCCTCCGCAGGCTCCATACGTCCACCTCGCCACGTACATGGCCACCTCGTCGCTTCCCCCTCACCGCCCCACCACGTCCCCTAGTCGATGCTGCCCCACTATTTTGTGCCACTGTCTCCCCATAAAACCACCCCCATCCACACCCACGTGTGAACCTCCACTATGCACCACCTACCACACGCGGCTATCGCCGCATGCTGCCTCCACTGCATGCTATCAACAGCACTGGTCACCGGCACCGGTCACTAGCACCAACACTGCGGCAGTCCCTTTCATGGACCAACAGGGCTCCTACAATGCTCAGAATTTGGCATTATCTTTGATCTGGGTTCCTCATGACCTGATCTACCCTACTATGGCCTCTTTAGTCAATTTTCCACCAATCTAGGGGTCCGATTGTGTTTGTATCCTCCCAGAAAGTTGAACAGTGACCACAAGGTTTCAACAGAAATGAACGCCCAGAAAAGGTGTAATAAAATCACAAATAATTCCCTGAGTAATGAATCTTAGTCTTTTTTCATGTTGGTCTCAATCTGTTCTCATTAGAATGAATAAAAAATGATAAATAATTCATCCTCCAATGATTTATCGCAAATATGACCATCCGAAAAGAATGATCAAATCACGGGTCAACCTGTTCATTTATTGATCCACATTTATCACTGATTCTAGAAACAAGGAAAAAATCAAGGAACAACACCCTAACTCAAAGTTGGATCATTCGATTAAGAGAAATGTTCATCGTTTCACCACCATTTTCAAGATCTATAAAAAATATCATCTACTGATCTCTGATCCAAAATCTCGTCATTGTTCACCATTAAGAGAGTTCTCTAAGTTCTCTCCAAATCCTCTAGGAAATTCTAGGGTTATGTGCTTAACCCTGGCTCCCTATCTCTAAGTCTTATTTAAAATTTTTTTCACTGTGTTGGTGAAATGTTAAAAATAAAATAAATTCACAATTTATTTTATTTATTTAAACAGAAAAAACTACTTTTCCCAGTTGACCCATGCCAATCAATGTTAGGCCTGACTAAGGTAAAGTTGCTACTCTAAACACAATAGTTCCCTAAAATTTCTGATATGGGCACCCATTTATAAATTATTCCACTTTTTTAGGAAAACTATGCATGCATGCTTTTTAATATTTTAAAAATTTTCAACCAATTATTCCTGGAACACCGAGCCTCAAAATCACAAACCATCTCAGTGCCTAGTCTCAAAATAATTCCATTTAATATTCCAAAATAATACATGGAAAATCCAAGATATTACATTTTCCCCAACTTGGGACTTTACGTCCTCGAAAGTGAAAAACAAAGGATATACAAATAAATGAGGGTACCGACCATGAATCTAAGACTCATGCTCCCATATACTCTCCTGAAGATTCTTATGCTACCACCAAATGTGAACAAGAGGAATTGAACACCCATGAAGGATCCTCTCTCGTCAATCCTCGATCTCCAATGGTTACTCAACAAAAGTTTCCCCATCATCAATGTCTAGATCTCCTCAATCAATAATTTGTGATGGATCATGAATGTATCTCCTCAGTATTACATGTGAAAGACATTGTGCACCCTCTATAACTACAGAGGTAGAGCCAATAGGTATTCCACCTCTCCAACTCTAGGTAGTATCAAGAAAGTGCCTATGAACCTCGAAGATAGCTTGTCACCCCAACCAAATCTCTATATCCCACATCAAGGATATACTCAAAGGAACACATGGTCTCCCTCATCAAAATCTAAAGGCCTCCATCCCTGGTTAGCATAAGACTTATGATAGCTCTGTGCAGTCTTCATCCACTCCTGGATGACCTACACCTTCTCTGTAGTCGCCTACACTAACTTCTGGCCCATGAGTGTTGAGTCTCCAGGGTCCATCCAGCAAAGTGGTGACCTATAGAGTCTCCCATACAAGGCCTCAAATGGTGCCATAATATTGGAGAAATGGTAGTTGTTTTTGTATGTAAACTCCACCAGAGGTAGGTGATCCTCCAAACTACAACAAAAATATAGGATTCAAGCACGTAGCATGTCCTCCAAAACCTGAATGGTCAGCTCAGTCTGGCCATCCATCTGTGGGTGAAATTCCATGATCAAGAATAGTTTTGTCCTAAAATTCTCCCACAATACCTTCCAAAATTGGGATATAAATCAAGCATCAGGGTCTGAGACTATCTTCGATGGAACATCATGGAGTTGAACTATCTTCTGCATGTTGAGGCATTCCACGATCTCTACCTAACTCTGCTCCCAAATAGCTAGGAAGTGGGATGACTTGGTGAGCTGGTCAATGATCACCCAGATGGTATCGTTTCCCTAAGACATATTTGTAAAACCTATCATGAAGTACATCGACATTCCATACCAATTCCATTCTGGCACCACAAGGGGTTGAGTCAAATGTGTTGGAACCTGGTGCTTGACCTTCACTTGCTGACAAGTGAGGCATCGAGAGACAAACTCTGCAACTCCCTTCTTTATTCCCAGCCATGAGAACTGATGTTGGATGTCATGGTACATCTTCACCACACCTGGATGTACTTCCAAAGAGGAAATATGGAACTCCATCAAAACCTACTCCCATAATTCCACTGGTACTACTATGTGTCCTCTGAAAGGAACAATGTGCTCCCTACCATTCGAATATCCATCAGGGGAATGAATTATGGACATTTCATCATCTAAAGTCTCAGAGTAGGTATCTCCGAGCTGTTCCTCCCTAACTCACGGTAATATTTGAGGTGTGAAAACTATCGACTAGAGGTAAGATTCCCCATCTCCATCTAAAAAGGATATCTAAAATGAGACCAACTTCTCTAATGCCTTGTTCAGTATCTATGAACTTGATCTCCTACTGAGAGAATCTTCCACCATGTTACCATTCCCAAGAGTATAGAAAATATCAAATTCATAGTCCTGGAGGAACTCTGTACATCAACTTTGTCTCAAGTTCAGACCATTCTGAGAGAAGATATACTTGAGACTATTTTGGTCAAAGTAGATGATAAACTGATCACCTATAAGGTAGTGTAACCACATATTCAATGTGAAGAATACCACTACCAACTCAAGATCATGGGTCGCATAGTTCTACTCATGTGGTATCAACTTTCATGAACCATAGAAAATCACTACTTTCCCCTACATCAGGACACAACCAAGTCCAGTTCTTGATGCATCGCAGAACACTATGTACTCAAAACACTCCTCTAAGAATGTAAATATAGGAGCACTTGTCAATCTCTACCTTAGCTGCTGAAAACTCTATTGGAAATTCTCTATCCACACGATATATTGTACCTTTCATGTAAAAGCTATCAAGGATGATGCTATCCTAGAAAACTTGGGTACAAACCTATGATAGTACCTAACCAAACAAAGGAAACTCCGCACCTTAGTAATACCCTTGGGTTGTTTCCAAGAAATCACCACCTCTATCTTCACTAGATCCACTGCAACCCCATCCTCTAGAAAGATGTGTCCTAGAAAATGGACCTCTCAAATCTATAACTGAAACTTCGAGATATTCCTGTAAATCTAGTGTTCTCAAAGTATGTCTAGGACCATCCTCATGTGTATTGAGTGATTCTACTTAGACGTCGAGTACACTAAGATGTCATCAAGGAAGACCACCATGAACTGGTCTAAGTAAGGAAATAATATCCCATTCATGAGTCCCATGAATACTTTTGGGGTGTTTATCATGAAAAACAACATCACCAAGTACTATTAGTGTCCACATCAACATCTAAAAGGCATATTCAGTATATCCTCATATCATACTCAAAGTTGATGATATCTAGATCTGAGGTAAATCTATGAGAACCACCTCGCTCCTTTCAGCTGATCAAAGAGGTAATAATTCCTAAATAGTGTATACTTATTCTTCATGGTCACTTGGTTGAGGTGCCGAATGTCCATGCATAATATCAAGCTCCTATCTTCCTTCTTGTAAAATGATACTGGGGTTGCCTAGGGTGAAACACTAAGTCTCCCGAATCCCTTCCTCTACAAGTCATCTAACTATAATCTCAACTCACAAAGCTCTACATGAGCCATCCAATATGCAGGTGTAGATATCGGTTTCTTCCTAGGGTATAGACCAATAAATAAGTCTACCTCACTGTGGTGAGGTAATCCTAGAACATACTCAAGAAATATTTCCTCTTACTCCTCCACCACTATAGGAAAATGAGGACTCATGTCATCCACTATGCCAAGGGGAAGGTTAGCCAACTGATGAGTGATTGGAAACACCCTCCTATGTGTGTGTCCATCTTATGCTACTTGGGTTTCCTTTTTGCTGAAAAAGGAAAACCTGGTCCCATAAATGTGGACACACTGCACTCTGTTCCTAAAATAGTCAATCTGAGCATGGAATGTGGATAACCCGTCCATATCGAGAATGACGTCGTAAGTCCTCGATACTGATACTAAGCGATCCCAATAAAAAATATCCCCTCTAAGAGTAAGGAAACACTATCATTACCAGTGTGTGATCATCTAATCCACTCTCATAGGAGTCTCTAAATGTAAGGGTTGAGTTAATGGTTCCTGCAGAATTTTTGAGTCTTGAAAAAGGGTTGTGGAAAGAAAAGAATGACTGGAACCTGTGTCTATCAAAACTAAAGTTAATGTGAAAAATACATAAATCATACCTCTAATAATCCATGGAGTCTCGGGGTCATAATCCTCCATCACTTGAAGTTGGCCTCGTCCCTATCCATAAGGTCCCTAAGCCTATTGTGGACCACCTAGGGGTGGTGGTGGTAATACGTCGAACCTCCACTCACCTCCTACTACCCATACTGTTCCTCTTTCACATCCACCACCCTTCAAACCACCCTTATCTTTCCTCCAACTCTGTCTTGGAGGTCCCTCTACTGTCTCCTGATCAGTCATACGATGGTTCAGGCAATCTTGGGTCATATGTCCCCAACCGTTGCATGAGTAACACAACATGTCCTTCAGCTGACTCACTCTTCCTTGGGAGCCCTGCACTACTAATCCTATGTCCTGGGGTCATCCCATGGAGTTTTGGACCTGGTTGGGTCCCTGTGACTACTATCGGCTACCTACAACCAAAGACTCAACTATATAGTTCCCGATGGTAGCTCCCACTACCAATGTCTTCTCTACTAGAAATATCTCCACTAGTAGAGCTCACTCTAGTACCCTAGTATATATAGGAATTCTAAGGGATATCATGGATTTCTTGATCTCCTGGCACAATAACTTATCGAAGGTTTGATCCCTAAATAACATTTATCATACCATATATGTGGACTAGCATGAAAGATCAGTAAACCTCAATGAGTACTCTGCCATAGTCTGACTACCCTGCTACAGATGTAGGAGCTCCTATATGTGCACTAATCGCAATGTAGCTAGAAGGAACTCCTTTATGAAGAGATGCTCGAAGTTTTCCAAATAGGGATTCACCTAATCATGTGTATGGGTCACTTATCTCCACCATCACTCTGTAGATCCCTGAAGGAGACTCGTGGTTAGGACTTCCATCAGGTCGGAAGGCGTCCTTACAAGGAGGAAGACATGTGTAGCTACCTCCAGCCAATCCTCAAATACCCACGGGGCTGGCTCACCCTGAAACATGGGAGGTCACTACATCAGGAACTCATGAAATGTGCTCAGTTTATATGAATCCTCATATGGTAGTTATGGTAGTAGTTACTGCTCAATGGGTGGTGGTATCGCTAGTAAACCACCCGGAGATTATATCTCCGGTACATGATATTGTACTAACGCCTCATCTCTAAGTGTATCATCCTCATGACCATGCAATGGAATCTTGGAATTATGTCTCTATGGGGGAATCCGGAAATAGAATAAGATGTACCACAATCAATAGAGTATACCTGGTGAGCTTACTCAAGAAGGACATGAGAACACACCCAAATCCTATATGATTCATGTACCATTGTTTTCCCTTCAACAATTTCTTCCATATGACAAGTCGAAAATAAGGTGTCTAGAGTCCTGATGTATGGATACGTTGGCCATCACACTAATACTAGAATCCCTAGCCTGAAATACGAACTTGAAACACTTAACACTATTTCCCCAAACCAACCTCACAGACTCTCGGTCTTTAAGTAGAGATAACCTCCCTTAGATACCACTCTATCAAAACCCATCCTAAAGGGGACCATGCCGGGACTACCCCAAGCCCGCCTCCAATAGGCCAAGGGATGGTGACTAGCACCGAGTAGGTATATCCCACAAATGGAAGGAATTTGCCTAAGTACCTACACACACACACACACACATCTCCATGCCCAAAATGATGAAATTTGAAAACACTAAGTAAACACTGAATTTATACACTAAGATACTAACCAAAGAGTATGGAATTAGAAAAATGGAAGGTAAATAGGACCAAAATAAAATCCCACCAAAAGAAAGAGTCTATAAAAGTAAATGCAAAAGTTCCTGAAACACATCCATAGAAAACCCTAATTGAATGGAAATGTACTGGAAAATTGTCTAAAGTTGTAGGAGCATAACTTGACTATCTGGTCTCTCTAAGAACCACCTAGCCCTGGTCTACCTAGGAATTCATCAAAGCATTGATTATCTACACAAGACACGACATGTGTGGGCAAAGCCCGTGCAGGGGTGAGTAAAAAAATACTCAGTAGGATACCCCGAAACCACAAAGGAATACGACTAAGAACTACATGAAGTATACCAAAAAGAAATAAATGAAGTATACCAAAAATAAATAAATGAATTATACCATAAAGAAATAGTACAGTCATCTCACACATGTATAATTCTGTAGTATGAAAAACAAGATTATCTGACATAATCCAAAAAACACCTAGAATCGATAAGACATGTAGTCCCGATGAGACACTCAGACTCAATAAGTCACATATTCTTGGTAAGACACATAGTCTTAGTAATTCATATAGTCTCATAAAGTTACGTAGTCTCAAAGTCACAGCCAGCCACAGGATTCTGCTCATAGAACGCCCATTCTGGGAGATCCTACTCCTCACTCCATTAGGTCGTATTCAAACTTCCATAAAAACCCAATTAGGATATCTCAAAAGTTCCATCTTATCTCAAGGGCCTCAATACAACAAACATCACGTCAAATAGATACACTATTTGAAAGTTATGGTTGTTTTCATAAAACAAGTTTGACCTAGGTCCAGTCTGGGTCTGATCCGACCCGTCAGACCCGGCCCGCCCTAGCCTTCCATCCGACCCGACCCGGTCCGGCTGACCCGTCCTAATCCAGACTAGTTCGGTTGATCCAGCATATCCTGGCCTAGCCTATTCTAGCCCGAACTGACCCAACCTAGTCGGGCCTGGTCTGTCCCAAACCGACCCAGCTTGCTGGGCCACTTGGTTCAGCTTGCTGGGTTGCTGAAGCAGCTTGGCTCCTTTGGTCTATCCCGTATGCATGCGGGATGGTCTGGTCTGCCACACACATCCCGACATAGACATGTGTCCCTCTACTCCACACGGTGTCACAATGCATCCCATGTGGTCAACAAACCCTATCTGCCTGTCCTACGGCCTTGAAGCCATCGCTGGCTCCACACGGCCGACCCGCTGTATACGTGGTCACCTCGCCACATCCCTCGGTCGATCCTGCCCTACTGGATGGCACCAACGCCACCCCAAATGACTTTCACCAGCCACACTAGCATGAGAAACCTCCAATGCACACTACCTCCCACATGCGGCCGCCAGTCGCCAGCATCGGTGCTCCGATGGTCCCTTCTACGGACCATCAGGGCTCCTCTAATGCCATGAATTTTGTCTGATCCTAGATTCATGTTCCTCCTAACCCAATATAACCTTTTACATCCTTTTAGGTCAATTTTCTTCTAATCTAGGGGTTCCAATCATGTTTAGAGTATCCCAAAAAGTTAAACTGTGACCACGAGGGTTCAACAACAATGAATGCCAAGAACATGGGTAAGAAAAGAAAAAAGTATACCCTAAGGAATGAATCTCGGCCTTTGTTTGTGTTGGCCTCAATCCATTTCTATTATAATGAAGAACAAAGAAACAAGGATAAATAATTCAACCCCCAATGATTTCCTGCAAATATGCAAATCCTGAAAGAATGATCGAACTGCGGGTAAACCTATTCATTTGTTGATCCATGCTTGTTGTTGATTCTAAAATAGGGAAATTAAATCAAGGAATAATTACCTACCTCAAATTTGGATTGTTTTCTTAAGATATACGATCATCGTGTTGCTTCCGTTGGTGAGATCCATCAAAAACAATGTCTGCCTATCTCTGATCCAAAATCCTATCGTCATTTTCCATCGATAGAGTTCTCCAAGGTCACTTTAGAGCCTCCAAGAAATTCTAGGGTTATGTGATTAACCCCGACTCCCTGTCTCTAAGGATTATTTAAAAGTAACATCGATGTGTTTGTGAAATGTTTAAAATAAAATAAATTTACCATTTTTTTTATTTATTAAAACACCAAAAATTACTTTCCACAGTTGACCCACACTAGTCGATGTTAGGCCCTGCCTAAGGTAAAGTCACTACTATGAACGCAAATGTTCCCTCATATTTATGATTCGAGCAGCCATTTATAAGTTATTCCACTTTTTTTAAGAAAACTATATGCACATGATATTTAATATTTTAATATTTTTCATGAAATTTTTCCAGGTACACCGGGATTCAGAATTACACGACGCCTTAGCACCTAGTCTCAAAATAATTCCATATAATATTAAAAAATAATACATGGAAAATCCGAGATATTACATAACTATAGAATAACTTGATAAATGTTGATGAGTTTAAATTTTATTATTATATAATGATAAGGTTTAATAACCATACATGTGTTTTATCCATACCATATTTGATGGAGTTATTTGATGAGGCTCATAATTCATCACTCTCTATTCATCTTTGAAGTATGAAGATGTATAAAGATTTGAAAGAGAATTTATGGTAGTATAAAATGATGAGAGATATTAAAGAGTATGTATCTCATGCTTGGTATGTTAACAAGCTAAGGTTGAGAGACAGAAGTGTAAGGGGATGTTACAACCATTAACAATACTTGAATAGAAAAGAGAAAACATCACTATGTATTTTTTCATCAAAATCTCCAAAACATTTAAAGTCCATAATTCTATTTTGTTTGTAGTTGATCACCATATAAAGTTATAACACTTCATTTCTATCAGGTAATATTTATATTTTTACCAGCTTGATATAATATACATTAAGAAAGTGGTAAGTTTTCATGCAGTACCACATTCTATTATATTTGATAGGGATCCGAGGTTTACCTAAAATTTTTAGTAAATTATTTTTCAAGCTCTAGATACAGAGTTGAGTTTTAGTATGACTTATCATCCTCATACATATGGTTAGTATGAGATAACCCTTTAAAACCTAGAGGATATTCTAAGATATTTTCCTATGTATTTAAAAGGTGGTTACGATCAAATCCTTCCTCGAGTCAAATTTTCTTACTATAATTTCTTTCACTCGAGAATTCAGATGGATACTTATGAAGCCCTATATGGAAAGAAGTTTAGAAATACAATGTGATAAGATGAATTTGGAGAAATAAAGTTTTTGGGACCTGATTTAGTTGAGGAATTGAAAAATAAAGTTATATCTATTAAGTATCATATCAAGGAAGGTCAGATTCATCATAAAAATTATGTTGACAATCATTGGTAAAATCTAGATTTCAAAGTTGGTGAAAAGGTATTTATGTGAATATATCTATGGAAGATGGTTATGATATTAGGAAATAAATGAAAGTAAAACCCTAGGTATATTGGACCCTTCAAGATTCTTGATCGATTCGGGATAATAGCTTATCTCTTGGCACTTGTATTGAACCTCTATCAAGTTCAAAATATGTTCCATGTATCTCTCCTGAGGAAATAGATACCTGATCCTTCACATATACTAAACTCATTGGTTATACTACTACAACATTATCTTTATTATCAAGAAAGACCTATATAAATCATGGATCATAGAGATAATGTCCTATGTAATAAGACTCCTCACCTGGTTAAAGTTCTCTAGAGGAATCAAAAATTCGAAAACACTATATAGGAACTTGAGGATGTGATGAAATACATATATCCCCATTTTTTTGTATCAGAGTGAAATAATTTTGGGGGATAAATTAATTTTAAAGGGGGTATAATGTAAATGTAACATCCTATTACTTTTTTCAATAATTACTAAACCCATCCTTTTGATCTTTCTTTGGTTGGGTTTTGTTTGGGGTTACTTTAGGTGGAATGATGAATTTTTTTGAAGTTTCTAGGCAAGTGCACAGTTGGCACATGATTTTCCCAAGTCGTATGCCCACTTAGAGCAAACCATGCATCCCAATGTAATGGGATTTGGTAGGTCAGTGCATGGTTAGTCAATCTATGTTACCTCTTAAGAGGAACCATGTGGCCTATTTAAAATAGGTTCCCAAATTGTGTATGATTTTCCTAAACAGTGCACCTCTGGCTAGGAAGCAATGCATACGACTTTTAATTAATCATAAAATTGTTAAAAAATTCCCAGACCCTTTTTTTGACCCTCACTTGGGACCATTAGACCCCTACCTGATTTCTGTAGGTTTTGGGGCTGCCAAGAACCATTTTTACCTCATACAAACCCCTTTCAAGGAGTATCGAAGCTAGGTGATCCTTGTATGGTCTCTTCTCAGTAATGTTTTTCTTCCCGATCCCTATATCTCACAATATCTATTCTCCTCACTAGGGTTCCATGGATCCCCATGTTGATTTGTAGATCTAATACCCACTATTTTGGATCTAAAACTAGGTTTGAATCATAGATCCTTTTTATCATCATTATATGTTGGAGTTTTTCATGTACGACTTTGTGATTTGAGATCCCATGATCCTGAGGTAGGTGGTTCTATTACGATGCCCCATTTATGTTAACCCTTAATTTATTTATTTAATTTTAATTATTTGAATTAAATTAAATTGTTTGATTTTGACTAAAATGTATTTCAATTGGTTTGTTGGAAAAACCCAATTCCATTGAAATAGGGCTTTGAAAAATGGGTTTTTTTGGAATTAAATTGGAAAACCCCCAATTCCATTGAATTAGGGTGTGTTTATGAAAAATTATGAAAATTAAATTGTAAATTTAAAATGTGGATTTTATGGAAATTGTTTCAATTAAATTGTTCAATTTAATTGTGAAATAGATTTGATGTAGAATTGTGAAAACCCTAATTCCATTGAATTTGGGGTTTATTATGAAATTGATGGAATTTGTTAAAATGGATTTTCAAATTTAATTGTGAATTGATTTCAAATACCTATTTGTGAAAATTAATTAAAATAATTTTGATAAAAAACTTAGGGTTTTATCTTGATAAAAGGAATGTTTTTGATTAAAAATCCCATTATTGTTTTTAAATGAAAAATTGGCATATTTGAAATGGGGAATGGGATGAATTGTATTTTAAGAATTCTAAAAATAAATTTCCCACCATTTTTTTATACTAGAGAAGATGAAAGCATTGGGTAGTTAGTGTGTTATTTGGATGATACTTTACAATTTACAACATTCTAAAACATAATATCGGCACATCACATCCCTTAGCCAATGGTGATGTGTCCTATTTGGATTTATCTCTAAGGGACATATGTACATATTGTCGTATCACCTTGAGTGTGGAGTCCCTATAGCCTATAATTATTGTAACATTTTTGGAATATGACCATGTTTCTCGCTTTTTGGTATTTCAAATGAATATATTTCATTGTTATAAACTGTTTTACATGCCTTCTAATTTATATAAACTACTTTATATAAAAGTGTTTATTTAATCCATTTTTGAAAAGTTCCATTGTTTTGGAGACATTCCATCAATTGAAAAGTAAATCATTTACTTAAATAATTTACATCTTCTGAAATGTAAAGCATGAATTGTTTTAATTATACTTATGAAATTCCAAACCTATTTGTTTTAAATTGAAATAACTTTATTTGGTTAATTTAACATTGGAATCTGTTATGTAATATTTGGTGAGACCCTACTACGATTTTTAGATCAGAACCTACATGTTCCTTTAGGTGTTTGTAGATTATCTCCTTCCAGGTTTGAGGAGGGGTAAAGCGCCACTTGGAGGTGGTTTCTGTTGTTGATCTATAGACTTGGTGAGTTGCGTCTGTTGGGACTTGGACTGTCTTCCTATTTTTTTTCTGGTACTTGGTTATAATACTTTCCAGTCATGGATATTTTATTCTAAAACAATGGTACTTCATGGGAGGATGATACCTTTGGTTCGTGTGCTATGACATCACAATTCTAATTCTTATGAGACATTGGAGAGGGAGGCACTGATGAGAGAGCAATGACCTCATCTCTTTATCATGAAAGATTCTTTATAGGATTTCTGGGGATAGAAAGTTTCTATGGTGGGAAGGTTGTAACAACATTCTACTAATTTTTGGTATTTAAACCCCTTAATTTGATCTTTCTTTGGTTGGTTTTCATTTGGGGTTAATTTAGGTGGAATCTTGAAATCATTGGAAGTTTTTAGGCTGGTGCATAGTTGGGGCATGATTTTCTGAAACCATGTGCCCTCTCTAAGAAAACTATGCATCCCAAGGTAGTGGGATTTGGCATGGTTGGTAAATTGTTAGTCAAGTCATGAAACTTATTAAGAGGAATCATGTGGCCCATTTAAAATAAGTTCATGGCTTGCGTATGGTTTGTCTAAATCGTGCGACTCTTCCTAAGAAACCATGCGTATGACTTTTAATTCATCTGAAAATTATTAAAAAAATCCCAAACCCTCCTTTTTGACCCCTGATCGAGCTCATTCAACCCCTAAATAATTTCTGTAGGTTTTGGGGCCCCCAAGAACAATTTTTGGCTCCTCAAAACCCCTTACAATGCAAATCAAAGCTAGGAGATCCTTGTTTGGTCTCTTCCTAGTATGGTTTCTATTCCTAATATATATCTCATGTGATCTCCCTACTGCTCTCTAGGGTTATATGGATCCTTGTATTAATTTTTGGATCTAATACCCACTATTTTGGATCTAAAAATAAGTTTTATTCAAAGATCCCTATTTATATAATTCTCTGTTGGTGTTTTCCATGTACGACTTTATGATTCGAGATCCTCTGATCCCAAGGTAGGTGGTTCTGTTATGATGCCCAATTTATGTTAGCTCTAAATTTATTTTATTTAATTTAAATTTTTTAAATTAAATGAAATTATTTGATTTTAATTAAAATGGATTTTAATTAGTTTGTTGAAAAAACCTAATTCCATTGAATTGGGGTTTTGAAAAATGGGGTTTTGGAATGAAATTGGAAAACCCCCAATTCCATTGAACTGAGGTGTGTTTATGGAAAACTGTGAAATTTAAATTTTTTAATTTAAATTATTGATTTAATAGAATGTTTTTCAATTAAATTTTTGAATTTAATTGTGAAATGGATTTGATCAGAAATTTTGAAAACCCCTAATTCTATTGAATTGGGGGTTTAGTGTAAAATGGATGAAATTTATGAAAATGGATTGTGAAATTGAATTGTGAATTGGTTTCAAATCCCTATTTTTGAAAATGTATTTAAGTGGTTTTCATATAAACCATAGGGTTTTATCTTTATAAAAGGTATGTTTTTCATTAATAACCTGTTATGGGGTTTAAATGGAAAATTGGAATATTTTCAATAGAGAATGGGATGAATATTATTTTAATTACTCTTAAAATAATTTTTCGTTCATTGTTTTTGTATTGGATCCTATGAAATCCTTAGGTAGTTAGTGTGTTATTTGGATGAAAATTTACAATTTACAACATTCTAAAACATAATATCAGCACAATACATCCCTTAGGCGATGGTGATGAGTCCTCTTTGTCCTGAGTTCAACAGGACGTATGTATATATTATCACATCACCTTGAGTGTGGAGTCTCTATAGCCTAGAAATATCATACCTTCTTAGGTACATGACAATTTTTCTTGATTTTTTTATGTCAAATGAATATATTCCACTGTTATAAACTATTTTACATGTCATATGATTTGTATAAACTATTTTACATAAAAATGTTTATTTAATGAATTTGTGAAAAGTTCCATTGTTTTGGAGTTGTTCTATAAATTATAAAGTAAAGTCTTTTAAATATAAAGAATGAATTTTTTAATTATTCTTATGAAATTCCAAAACTATTTTTTTAAATTGGAATCACTTTATTTGATTGATTTAATATTGGAATCTATTATGGAATCCTTGGTGAGACGCTACTGGGATTTTTGTCTCATACCCTACCTATGCCTTTAGGTGTTTGTATATTATCTCCTTCTAGGTTTGAGCAGGGGTAACAAACCACTTAGAGGTGGTTCTATCTATTGATATGTGGACTTAGTGAGTTGTGTCTATTGGGACATGAGTAGTTTTTCCTATTATTTATGGTACTTGGTTGTAGTAATTTCTAGTCATGGATATTTGATTTTGAAACAAAGGAACTACGTGGGAGGACAATACCTTTGGTTTCTGTTCTATGGTAGCATGGTTTTGATTCTCATGAGATGTGGGAGAGGGAGGAACTGATGAGAGAGTAGTGGCCTCATTTTTTTTGGCATAAAAGATTTTTCATAGGATTTATGGAGAAAGAAATTTTATGGTGGGGAGGTTGTAACATCCTGTTACTATTTTCAAGAAGTCCTAAACCCATATTTTGGATCTTTCTTCGGTTGGGTTCCATTTGGGGTTTCATTGGGTGGAATTTTGAAAAGTTTGTAAGTTTCTAGGCTAGTGTTCGGTTGGTGCATGGTTGGCCCAAACCAAGCATCCTCTATGAGAAAACTGTGCATCCCAAGGCAATGGGATTTAACATGGTTGGTGCATGGTTAGTCAATCCATGCACCCTCTTAATAGGAACTATGTGACCCTTTTAAAACAAGAGCAAGACTTGCGTATAGTTTGTTTAATCCATGCGCCTTTGCATTAGAAACTATGCATACGACTTTTCATTAATCCAAAAATTGTTAAAAAATTCCCAAACCCTCTTTTTTGACCCCTGATCAGGATCATTCGACCACTACTTGATTTTTTTAGGTTTTGGGGTCCCAAGAACTGTTTTTGTATCCTTCAAAACCCTTCCAAGGTGGATCAATGCTAGTCAACCCCTGTTATTTCTCTTTCTAGAAATGTTTCTCTTCCCGATCTCTATCTCCTGAGATCTCTCTTCTTCTCCCTAGGGTTCCATGGATCCCCATGTTGATTTGTGGATCTAATACCCACTGTTTTGGATCTTAACCTAGGTTTGATTCATAGATCCTTATTTCCATCATTCTCTAATGTATTTTCCATGTACTACTTTGTTATTAGAGATCCCATATCACGAGGTAGGTGGTTCCATTACGATGCCTAATTAATATTAACCATAGATTGCTTTATATAATTTCAATTGTTTGAATTTAAATATTTTTTTTTATTTTGATAAAAATGGATTTCAATTGGTTTGTTGGAAAAACCCAATTCCATTGAATTTGGGCTTTAAAAAATGGGGTTTTGTCATAAAATTAAAAAACCCCAAATTCCATTGAATTAGGGTGTGTTTATGGAAAATTTTGAAATTTAAATTGGGTATTTGATGGAAATGTTTTCAATTAAATCGTTGAATTAAATTGTGAAATGGATTTGATGGAAAATTGTGAAAAACCCCAATTACATTGAATTGGAGGTTTATTATGAAATTGATGGAATTTGTGAAAATGTATTGTGAAATTTAATTTTGAATTGATTTAAAATCCCTATTTTTGAAAATGGATTAATGTTATTTTTATATAAATATTAGGGTTTTATCTTGATAAAATGAATGTTTTTGATTAAAAATATGTTATGGGTTTTAAATGGAAAATTGGAAGATTTGAAATTGAGAATGGGATGAATTGTATTTTAAGCATTCTTAAAATAAATTTCCCATCATTGTTTTTTTCTAGAGAACATGAAAGAATTAGGTAGTTAGTGTGTTATTTGGACAAAATATTATAATTTACAACGTTTTAAAACCTAATATTTTCACATCACATACCTTAGGCGATGGTGATGAGTCCTCTTTGGCCTGAGTTCAATGGGACTTATGTACATATTCCCATATCACCATGAGTTTAGAGTCCCTATAGCTTTGAATTGTCATAACTTCTAAGGATTATTAAAATGTTTCTCACTTGTTTATATTTCAAATGAATATATTCTATTTTTATAAAATATTTTACCAAACTTCAGATTTATATAAATTATTTTATATAAAAGTGTTTGTTTAAGAAATTTGTGAAAAGTGCCATTTTTTGGGAGGTGTTTCGTCAATTAAAGAGAACATACTTCACTTAAATAATTTCTATCTTTTGAATTGTAAATCATTAATTGTTTTAATTATGATTATGAAATTCAAAAACTATTTGTTTTAAATAGAAAAAATTTATTTGGTTAATTTAATATTAGAATCTATTATGGAATCCCTGGTGAGAACCTAATGGGATTTTTAGTTCACACCCTACCTGTTCCTTCAAGTGTTAGTAGATTACCTCCTTCCAGGTTCGAGTAGGTATAAAAGCAACACATGGAGGTGGTTCTAGCTATTGATATGTGGACTTTGTGAGTTTCATCCTTTAGGACTTGGGTAGATTTTCATATTTTTTCTAGTACTTGGTTGTAGTAATTTGAGTTCTTATACCTATTTGAATTCTATTACACTACACCTAGTTGAGTTCTTTTTGTATGCATGCTGATTTTTTGTCCTACATCCACAATGTTTATGGAAAATTCGTTCCTGCTTTGTTTGTATATGATGTCAGGTGCTAGTCACCAACCCATGGGGATTGAGAATTCCCTTTGGACTATGTTAGGACTGGCTTGATTATTGGGTTACCAGGTACTGAACCTAGTTCGAGACAATAACACATAGATATTTTAAGATATATTTTATTTTAAATAATTTTTTTTGATAGCTTGTGATACATGTAACCCCGAGTCTAAATGAACTGTAATATAGTATACCGTTATAAACAAGCCATTAATTTTTTTGGGTATGAATGAGAATAACTAAATTATAAATAATTTATGGTTTAAAAATGTATAAAATAAATTCTTTTGTTATAAATTTATTAGAAATGAAAAAAATAATTTATAATTAAAACATATGTTTTTAGAAAAACTATTTTTGTGCACACAATGTGTTTTTATCTTAATAAAATAAATTGATCACTATTGGTTCAATTTTTTTTTAAATTAATTTAAAATTTTTTCTAGGCATGAGATAATAATATATATATATATATATATATATATATATTTATGCTTAAAAAAACAATTTTCTAAAAAATGGTTTTTGTCATGTTTTGCGCACTTATTTTAAAATAATTTTATACCAATTATTGAAATTAAATCTAGAAAAATGAATTAAATATTTGGAATAATGAGGTTAAAATTTTGTAAATATGTTCCTTTTTTTTCAATATTAATAGTAATCATATTAAATTTTTTGTCATCCAGCCAAGGGTAAAACGGGTAAAATAGGGTTAAAAATTTGGGATAATGATTTAAAATTTATCTAACACTTGACTTTATCCGATCATATGAGTGTGTTTAATCAATTTCAATTGAATAATATAATATATGGTCACCTGGTTCCATATTTTTTTGATTATGATCTTTATATTAATTTAAGAAAAGAATAAACACAAAATGTCACTCTTCTGACTTTACTATCTTTAAAATTTTTATATAAGGATGAAAAGAGGATAATTTTGGTTATGAATATTTATTTGAAATATAAATTAATTTTATTTATTATATTAATTTTTTATACATTTTTATTAATTTAATAATTACCTTAAAATCCCACTCAATTCTAACATCGTATTTATTGAATTAATAGAAAAATAAAATAAATGATATTAAAAACATTTAAAGTAAAATGTTTTTGATGAATTAATATGCTCTAAAAATTTATTAGATAAACATGACATATTACAAATGTGTTAAAGGAGTATATTTGAATTCCTTGTATTTGATGGTGTCTTTAATGTCCAATTAAATAAATAGTTCCAAAATTGACAATAATGATATTTTATAATATATAACATTTTATTAAATGATTTAAAATTTATAAAAATATTATCTTAGATAAAGTGAATGTAATGTGGTTTAACATATCAACCATGTTCCATTTATGAGTCACTTTTCCATTTATTAAAAAAACCATAACAACTTAATATTGAAATAGTTGTTAGTGTGGTTATGGTAAAAAATGGTTAATGAAGGAATTAATAAACAATGTAAGGTTTAAAATGACACCAAAACCAATATAAATTTCATTATATGAGGTTATTTTGACCATAGAATATTTTTATTATAATTAATTTCCATTTTAAGTATTTTTTATGTGAATGACTTTATTATATTTTAAACTTTTAGTAAATTCCAAATGTGTCCTCTCCCTCCCTTATAAACGGACACCCATCATTTATTTTCATTACACCACTTTGAGCCTTATATCAAAGAAAAAAACTACAAAATTATCTTATAAACTTACATATACATGTTATATAGGTGATGGTATCTACAAAATACCAACCCTAGGATCTTTAAGTGGATAAATAAAAGAATTCTTTCAAAGAAGTGGCGATTACCTTAACCGATCACTTTCCTTTTTTACTTATTATTTTAACTCCTATAAATATATGGCATTTATCATAAAATAATATCTTTAGTATTCTAAATATAATGAAATTTTATTATGATTATTAAACCACAATTATCAACCCTTTCCCATCAAATGGGATGTGAGATTATCGCTTGTGGATACATATGATTTACCGTCTCCATGTAGCAATACAATTCACTTTTCATCACCATATTTTATGGATGGTTATTATAATGGGTTTAATAAATATATATGATATTTATGAAATAATTATTAATAAATGGGTGATAAAATGTTATAATTAAATAATATATGGTATGACATGAATGATAATGGTTCTATAATAGATTTATAATAAATATATATTCATTATACTAGAGGTTAGAACACGTATGGAGGAATCCAAATTTGAGGTAAGAGTTTATTATCTCAGATTGTTTTCTTTGAGGCATATTTTATGTTATGCATCTATCTTATATTATGAGGTGTATGTACTATCCATTTACATGTTATAAAATTAATTTTTTATATTAATTATATATAATGTTTCATTTGAAGTTATTATTTCATGGAACTTATGATCCAGAAGTTACTAAAGTGGTAAGGGTCGTATGTTAAAATCTCATTATTTATTAGGATTGTTTTTTATCACGTCATAATGATGAAATATTATTATATACATATCAATACTCTAATTATTTTTTTATCCTATTATTTCTAGATATTACATGTTTTAATTTCATTTTACTCTCTTTAAGAACTCAAGAGATCGAAAAAATATTTTTTAAAGAAATATAAATTTATTTCTTTCTTATATCAAAAATAATTTTTCTTCTATCTCCATGTTTTCTAAAAATTTTCTAAAGAATATTTTCAATATTATCTTATGATTTTTTAAAGTCATTTTTAACAATGTTTTAATTTTTATAATTTTTTAAAAGGAATATTCTTTTCATTCTCTAAACAAGTTACTTTTGACTTTTTACTGAAAATGTGAAAGGAATATTTATTTCAACATATACAACAAGAACAGAATTTACCACCATCACAATTTCTCAATACTATATAGATTCATTTACAAATTTCTAAATTTATTTTCAAATAAAATGTTAACTTTAATATTTGGGAAATTTTTAGATTTCAAATAGGTGATTTCAAAGTGAAAATGAAATTTTTCTCAAGAAATGATCCAAGTGAACTTTCACTAGTAGAAAAATGTTTTTATGGTGTAGTATTCATATCATTTTTATGAAAACCGATGTGAAAAAGTGGGTATTTTCTACCCTTTCATATTGATTCTATAATTTAACCGATATAAAAGAATGGTATTTTACATTAGTTATGATATAACCAACATGAAAGCCCTCTGAATATCCATTTTTAATGACAGTTAAAGTATAACGGACTTAAAAAACCTTTTAAAAATTTATGCATTGATCGAGGGTTTCATTACATGGGATTCCAGTATCAGGAAGAAGCTATCATTTCTCTCTCATCAAAGCCCTAACATTCTAGTTTCTTTGATATGGTGGTCCAAATATCATCTTACAATCTAAATTGAGCCATAGGGTCTCAATGGCATCAGGTGACACATCTCAAGTAATCCAAAAACATTTTCATTTCTTTATTTTAATTAATTATTTGGATTTGAATCTCCAACCAATAATTGTTCAATGAGTTGTTCTTCATTCTAATATTACCATTTTCCTATATTCAAGTTTTTTAATCTTCCTTGTTGCGCATTTGATTATAGTTCTTCTCGTCTCCGAATATCTCACCTAAAGGTTTGAATATATTTCATATTTTGTTAATTAGTTGTTCCTAAAGTGACTAATATTATTTTAGGGATTGAGAAGAATTTCTTTATAATTATATGATAATTTTTATATATTGTAATAAAAAATTGCTTTATCTATAACTGGGTGATAATTTCACAGTGTTAGAAGTGGAAGATTGTACTGTTTAGTGGTTGATTCTTGTTGTGTCTTCCATAATGATTCATTTTTTGGTCCAAAAAAATCTAAATTAATGATAGTTTATTTTCTTTTCTAGTTTTTGTGAATTTAGCCAAATGTTATAACTATAGACTATGAAACATTCACAACTCTCCGCATGCAAGTTCAATTTAGTAGTAATAATATATTTTTTAATTTATGATGGTTTGGTTTTTATGATTGTTGAAAAATATGATTGTGTTACTAGTTTAATATTTAATGGAAATAATTTTTTTGGATAGTGAACTAGTTATTTCATGTAACTTCATTTTGTTAAATCTTAATGTTTCATAAATGAGTTAATACCTTTGATAGGGGTGCACTGTGTAATATATTTTTTTGGATATTCTTTTTAACAAACCAAATAGAACAAAATTTTCCATTTGTGTTCTTATGGAATGATACTATATTTTTAATATTTCATTTTGTGAATAAAAAACAATAATGAATTTAAAAAAAACTAGGAGAAAAATTCCTATCCTGGTCTGGGATCAGAATCTTTTGATTTCTGATGGCTTCAAAGTTTTAATATAATAGTGTATCCCCAAAATTGTTTATAGTGGAATATAAATTATGTTTTAAATTATAATTCCCTTTTTTTGTTTCGCCACTTGATCTAATCAATTATATGAAAGTAACATAATAAAAAAAATGAAACGTGATATCTATTTTTTAGGTCCACAACTTTTTGGAATAGTTTGAAGTCAAATTCTGAGTGCACACCTAAAATGATTGAGGCTTTATATTCTACTTATGATTTTATAATGTGTTAATTAGTTCCTAATTTTATTTAATGTGAATTTTTTTAAACTAAAACTCAATTTGTGATTATATTATATTGTTAATTACAGTATAGAATATTTTTTTTTAATTTCATAAATAATAAACTATGAATTAGTTGTTCTAATTATATATATTATTTTATAGATATTGTTTTATGGATATCATTGTATGTATTTTTTAATAATTTTATAAGGTTATATTCATTTATTTTTACTTGAGAAATTTTTAAAGGAACCTATTTTGTAATTCCTTCCACATGAATGAATTTTCTCATCAAAATTTTCTAGTTTACATCAAATTTTTCTATTATTGGTTTTCTATATTTTTCGATGTCATTTATAATCTCATTTTTTATAAATTACCACCTTTTCTTATATTTATTTTTGATATTTTTTATAGATAATGAATCAAAGTTGGATTAATGCACCTAAAATAGTTGCTAAATATGAGGAAGGTGTCGCTGCTTTCTTGGAATATACTAAACAAAATTTTCCAATCAATGAAATGTTTTCTATCCATGCCTGAAATGTTTAACTTTTAATAATTTGAAAAGAAGAGAGATCAGAGATCATTTAACTTTTCATGGTTTTAATTTGAGTTACAACCCTTGGATTTGGTATGGTGAAACTGTGTAGAATTCCAGATCTATTAATGATGGTGCATTAAAAGATAATAAATATGATAAAATTTATGAAATTATTCTCGATATTATTGTAGAGCCAATTGAGAAACAACATAAAATTGAGTGTTTATATGGGGATGATGAAAAAACATTGTATCTGGGTTTTACGAAATATATGGTTTTATCAATGATGTTAAGAATGATAAACCTGAAGGTGAAACATGGATGAAGTGACAAGATTTTTACAAATATGCTACAATTTTTTAAATATATTCTTCCAAAAGACGATGATCTTCTAAATTCACATTATAAGGCCAAGAAAATATTATTCATAATGGGATTGGGTTATAAGAAAATACATGTCTTCCCTAATGACTATGTTCTATATAGGAAAGAATAAAGTTTTCTTGTTAGAGTGTCTTAAATGTGGGACATCACAGTATAAGTTCAAAGAAAAATCACAGGCTACTTTAGAAGTTTTGGAGACCCTTACCAAAGAAATTGGGTATCTTCCTATAATTGCTCATTAAAAATGTTTATTTTATGATTAAAATGATGTAAAAAGGTTAAGATTTCATGCGAATGAGCTGATATGTGATGGAAAATAATTCATCCAACTAATTTTCCATAGTGTAAGAAAATTGATCACCAGTTTCCTACATTCGGAAATGAATTTTGAAATATCAGACTTGGACTGTGCACATGTATAATGAATCCATATCGAAGACTTAGTAGAACACAAAGTTCATGGCCTATTTTATTAGTAATTTACAACTTATATCCTAAATTTTGTACGAAGAAAAAATATGTCATGTTTATTTTAATGATCTGTAGGGAAAAACATCCTGAAAATGATATTGACATTTTCTTTTCACCATTAATTAATGATTTGAAACTATTATTGGAAGAAGGTAAAAGGGTGTATGATTCTTATAAAATGGAATATTTTCAATTGCATACAATGATTATGTTCACTATAAATGAATTCCAAACATATGGAAATTTGTTTGGATATAATGTTAAGGGCTATAAAGCTTGTACAGTTTGTGAACACCGGACTTCATATTTTCAATTGCTTCATGGGAGAAAAATATCAAATGTTTTTCCCTATAGATAACTCTTATAGAAGATTGAAAAGGTATTTCAATAGCTTATATGAATTAAATGTTTCTCCAAAACCTTTATCCACTGATTAGTATTTTGATATGGTGAAGAACATTGATGTGATATTAGGAAAGACACATAAATCTGGTTTTGATAGAAATATTTGGAAGAAATAGTTAATATTTTTTGAGCTACCATATTAGAGATATCATGAGGTGAAACATAAAATTTAGGTCATTCACATAGATAAGAATATCTATGAATGTTTTATTAGAACATTTTTAGATATTTAAGGAAAGAATAAATATGGGTTGAATGTAAGAATGGATTTAATCTCAATGGGAATACCTTTAGAGTTGTCTCCCACTCCTGATAGAAGGAGAATATTCCTACCTCTGGATTGTTATACCTTATCGAAGAGGGGGAAAACTATCATTTTTCAATGTCTTCATGATATCAAAGTTTCACATGGTTATTCTTAAAATATAAAATTTTTTGTGTCTTTAAAGGATTTGAGTTGATAGGTTTGAAATCTCATGACTGTCACATCATGATGAAATAACTCCTACCTATTGCATTTCATGGAATATTTCCCACCTATGTTAGAATGACTTTCATGAAGGGGTGTTATTTTTTTAATTATATTTATAATAAGGCGATTTATTTGAATTCTTTGAACATTTTGGAGAATGAAGTGGTTTATATACTTTTTCAATTGGAAATGTATTTTCCTCTATCTTTTTTGTTATCATGGTGCATTTAATATTTCATTTGGTGAGAGAAATAAAGCTTTGCAGACCTGTATGTATATGTTGGATGTATACTTTTGAAATTTGTATAAAGATATTGAAGGGGTATATTAAGAATCCATATCGACATGAAGAATCCATTATTGAGAAGTATATTTCTGAGGAGTTTGAAGAGTTTTTTACGAGTTATTTGTGTAATGTGGAGCACATTGGTTTACCGAAATCTCACCATGAATGAGTTAATTTTGATGGGAAGGGGATTTGTGGCTTGAAATTCCAATCATTGATAGGTGAATAGATAAATAAGATACATTTATACATATTTAGTAACATAGATGATGCTCAACCATATATAACATTGCAGATTATTGAGTTGAAACAAAGTTATCAAAAAAAGAAAGATATGTGGATTTTGAATGAGCATAACAAAACTTTTTTCCATGGTTTAAAGTGACTGTGTAACCAGATGTATCAAAAAAATTTAGATGGTTAGTGGGAGGTCCAAGTTAAAATTTGATAACATGGTCTAGGTATGACATTAATGGATATTATTTTCATATGAAAGATCATGACAAAAGAATTGTAATTCAGAATAATAGTGTATCAGTGTTCATAGAAGCAATTCCTTTTTCAAGTGTCAAAGGAAAAAACCCAATATCCACATCAATCGCATATTCTGGATTCATTTAAGAAATATGGGTGGTTGATTACATTAAATTTCAAGTTCCAATTTTTAAGGGTAAATGATTTATCAGTAACAATAGTGTCTGACAAGATGAATTTGGAATGAAACTAGTTAATCTAAATAAATTGGAATACATAAATGATCCTTTTATTATGGAAATATATGTAATTTTTTTCTATGTTCTTGATCAATACGACATGCAATAAGATATTGTTTTACAAGAAAAAGAAATAGTATTTTGGTGATGATAAACTTAATGAATATGCTGATTTATGTGAGATCCCTACATCTATGAAATGATTAACAAATAATATTGATGAACACACCAAAGACATGTTTTGTGACACACAAAATTATCATGATGAAGGAATTTTGGAAAACATACTTTATTATATTCCTAATATTATAGGTAACTTATGTTTAATTATGGTTTAATTTTTTAAATTTCATAAGATAGATATTTTAATTTGATTTTATTTATTAAAATATATATTATAACTAATAAGTTATTTTTTTATATTAGTTTAGTTTTTTCTAGTTTTACATGTTTATACTTAATTAACTTATTTATTAATTTATATTGTTGAAAAACAATTATTTTAAATTTAACATTTTAAATAAAAACAAAATATATTGTATAAGAGTATATTATAAAATAATTCTTTTTTTTTTGTAAAAATTATTTATCAGGTTAGTGATTTTTTACTATGTCATTTCAACTCATTAATATTGTGTAGTTTTCATTCATTTATGTCATTTATTATCTCATTAACATTTTTATCATTTTATTTGACTATAAAAAATATCAATAAAAATGTGTTATGTTTAGTTTTATTTTCTTTTTTGTTTCATAATTTTAATTTTTTATTTAAATTTGAATGTAATTGTTGGATTTGTATATTTTTTAACTAATTTATGTTGCTTTGATTTGTAGGATAAGGACAGATCAATCTGCTAATCCACTACATATTTCTGGCGATGATCATACTCATACCTCTGGGGAGAAACTTACACATACTCCTATTGATGATCCTACTCCTCATTCTTTACATGAGACATCTACTTCCATTAGGTAAAAAAGAGTTCGAGGGTTTGTAAATGTGGCACCACACATTTACCAAAATTATCAATTCCCCATAACTAGGAACATTGGATACCATTGGAATTTGATGATAATGATATTCCAATAGGTCCAAAATAAAAACAATTCAAGACTTTTGTATCAGTATAGGCTAAAAGTAAAGTTAGTACTTTGTTTTAAGATTGGCGAAGTGCTGAAAAAGTGACATTATCACTATTGTGGGAGACTGTTTTGGTAAAATTGTTTGTTATTATTTTACTTATATTGAAATTTTTATAGTAATATTTGTTTTTACCCTTCTTATTAGATGTAATATGATATACCTGACACTGGAGGAGTAAGGAGGAAATGTATATAATTAGAAGATAGAAGATGGAGGGATTTTAAATCATCCCTCACATCACAATTCATTTTTGGGAATAGATTGAATGAAAATCAATGTGATATATATCCATTTATAGATGAAGATATATGGATTTTTTTTTTGAAAGTAGATGATGATAAGAGTTTTTAGTAAGTGAAATGTTACCTTTTTAGATGATTCTTATATCAATGACCATGTTAATGATTTCTTTATTTTTAATTCTTAATTTATAGCAATTAAGGAGATCTAATTAGGATATTCATGCTAGAAATGTATACCTTATATGTTATCTCGGGGAGGGTATAGGTTATAGGAATAACACGTGCTAGAAGAAAAAATTCAAAAGATAAGAGCTGAGTCATTAGGATCTGGAGAGGTTTACACTCCTTCCCCTTGCTAAACATGAATAATATAAGAGGGATAAAATGGGGAAAAAGGACAATATCTTACAGAAGATTCAATATTTTTAGTTTATAATATTGTAAGATGTTTATTTATTTATTAAAGTTAAATAAACTCTATATATTTTGATTCATTATATATTTTTCCATATATTCCATATAGGATTATCTTGAGTAGAAGAGTATACAATGAGTCTTTATTATTGAGGGTAGACTTGATATTTTAGCTACAAAATTGGGAAATCTCTAACAACCGGGTCATGTATGAGAATACCTGTTAGGTGTATCGGTAAGAAAAGTGTTTCCATGTTTGGAAGCTTCTTCAAAGGAGAATTTTTATAAAAAAAAGTATCTTTGGAAGCCAAAGTTTAGGATATTCAAGTGATGATGGAGGACAAGATCATAACTTCGGTACATGCGATGTTTGTAGGCATGCAAGGATAGTTTCAGCCTACCAATCTGACTCCTCCACCTCTACTAGCAGATACCACTCCTACTCCTTATATTACTCACACATCTATGTTTCTAAATGCCACTCCTTCTTATCCTACCCCAACACCCCCTCCTCTATAACTTCCAAGTTACTATGATATATATGTTGATGATCCTCATATTATTGTTTCATATAGGATGATATATTATGTCAGTGATACTATTCATCATTTCTAGATTGAGATAGAGTATCATAGGGTCACTGTATATGATATTATAGATAGATCAACAAAAATACCATGTCCTATAGATGAAGTGAGTATTGTTGTAGAAAGTACCAGTCATTTTTTAGTTAAGCTATCTAGAATACTTTGACATATTAACATAGAGGTATATATATGTTATATTTTATTTCATTTTTTTAGTAATGTTTTTCTCATTTTCAAGTTTATAAATTTCTCTAATTTTTTTACAGGAATACTTTAAAGGTAAAGAAATACTTTTTAAATAATAAAAAATTTTGTGTCATGACTTTAGATATAGATTCTGCTGGTCTTGATCAATTGTCAACATAATCAAATTTTTTATTGGGAGTATATGACATTCCATTTTATGATTCTATTTATGGGAATTCAATGACTTTGAGGCTTTCAAAAAATGATATCATAGAGCTTATAGTGGGAGATAAATTGGGAATAAACACGATTCAAGTTCTTTCCATGTTAGGTGATTAAATTTTTTTTTCATTTTATTAATTTATTGAAAATTTATAATTATTTGTTCTTTGTATTAGGTGTATATATAAAATTTGTACAGAGAATGAAAATATAGATGCATATGGATTTATGGACCGACAATTTATTTCTCCTACAACTTTGATAATGACCGATGCTGAAAGAATAGTTTATACACCTGAAAGATTCCAGAAGAATGTCATCATTCAGTGTTGGATGTTTCTATATCTTAAAAGGCATGAAATATTTTCTCTCTTTCATAATGTGTTATATATCACATAACATATTAATAACTCATATTAAATTTTCTTTTATATTTTTGGTCATTGGATGTTGGGTGCTTTTTTTCCAAGAGAGAAGACATTGTATTGGCTATGATCTATCAATAGTGAAGTGAGAGAAAATTTTAAGAAAGTATTGAGAACATAAGTTTTATTATATTAATAATTATTTATATTATAGAGAATAAAATTTATTACATTCATATTATTTTCAAATAGGGCATGAAATTTATTTAGATAGATGAAAAATAAGAAGCACGCCAAGCTCAAAGTTTTAAAAAATAAGGTGAATTTTAATTTAAAATTACTAAATTGAGGATATATTAATTAAAAATGTTATTTTTAATTAAAATATATTTGTAATAGTTTCATAAAAAACAAGATGGGACTGAATGTGGATATTATGTTTTATGATTCATGTATGAAATAATTTCAATCAGGATAGTTATAACGTTTTATAAGGTTATATTTATTTATTATTATTTATGTAATATTTAAAATGTTTTATTGAAAATTTATGTTAAATGATTTCTATATTATTTTTGTATATTTTTGATGATGAACGGTCATATAATATGGAGGAGTTGAGGCATTTATAGATTGAATGTGAGAATAATTTTACAGGTTTGATTGGTTTTTAGTTATTTGAAAGTTCAATGGTATTTTCATTTTTCTGGATTTTGTATTGCCATTTATGCTACCTCTAGTGCTATTTAGTGGATGTTGATGGTGGAGAAGATGAATCAATGTAAATTGGTTTTTAGTTTATTAGAATGTTCAATGGTATGTGTATTTTTCTATATTTTGTGATTCCTTTTTTTCGTTTTTTGTTTTCTACCTCTTGTTCTGTTTTTAACTACTGCTGGTGGATGCATTTTCTATTTTCTACCTCTTACGTTGGAGCTACTGCTGGTGGAGGCGATGAATTAATGTATATTTTTTTAAAAAAAATCCTATTATTTCATGTCAGTTATTGGATAACCGATGTGAATAATACATTTGCACTATTTTTCATGTTGGTTATCCAGTATCCAAACTGAGAAACCATTTATCACATCAGTTATATAAATAACCGATGTGATAAAGGGTGTATAATTGGTTTTTCATGTTAGTTACATGAAAAAGAAATTATACAGAATTTTTCACATCAGTTATTGAATAAAAGTTGTGAAAAATCAGTTATCACATTAGTTATTTAAAATAACCGATGTGATAAATGGCGCGTAATGTGTTTTTAAAGTTGATTTTCTAATAACTGATGGAAAAAATTATTGATAACATCATTTTTCAGTAACTGATGTGAAAACAATTATTTACTAGGTCCTATATAACCAGGCCGCCTAAAACTGACATGAAAAATCATAAAAAATTGACCTGAAAAACCTTTATGAACTAGTTTTTTAAGGGAATATTCATATATGATGACATAATTTGATTTTAAATATGCTTTATTAGAGATATTATCCAATTATACAATCTTTATTATTTATTTGGATGATTTCTGATTATGATAAAATGATATTTATGAAACCCATTCCTTTTACATGGGCTATTCCATGATGAATTGATGAAATATTTATGAAACATGTTTCTTTTTTATAGGCTATACCATGATAAAGTATTTATAAAACCCATTTATTTTTTATGTGTTATGATATGATGAATTTTTTATGATCTTGTGACACACATCTATATGATTTTAATCATGTGATAGGAAGACCTAGAATTATATATCCCTCCATGCATTGGGTAAAGATGGATATCTCATGAGATAAATAAGACTGGAATTGGGAGCGAACACAATTCATTAAGTGGATTCATCCACTATGATAATATTTGGAGTGAACCTTAACTAATATGATGGATTGCAGAGTTAAACCAATACACTATGATAGTATTGATATTAATCCTTAACTACTAAGTAAATTATTTTCTATGCTTATGTGTATACCACAAACTTATGTATTATGCCAATGTTATGCTTTTGTGGATCTTGTTCTTTGATTCCATTATGATTCATGTCTTATAAACTTCCAAGATTTATTCCATTACTCAAGATTATTATCTATGATATTCATAGTTTGGTTTTCAAATGTTATGCTCATGATTTGAAATCCTCATGCTCATGTTATGTTCAAGTGATCATTTATATCTTCCTTGTTTACCCTTTCCAAGCATCTAGGCTCACTCTTTCTTATGTCTCCTTTTCCCAAATTATGAATAAAGGTATTAAGTATGATATTCCTAATAAGGATACTAGTTATGAAGAAATTAGCGGGATATGATATAGTTCACTTATGAAATAATTGTTTAAGTATCAAAGTTTCCAAATATACTAGACCTGTATGATTCTAGAATAGATTGTTACGTTATATAATGAATATTAATCTAATAAGATACAATATCTATGTATGGAAATTATGGGTCACTGTAAACAATACACTTTAGTTTGAGTGTTGTGATAAAATTTCCATGTTCAAGAGGAAACTTAGGAGAGGTAATCTGATATTCTAGTCAAGGTGTAACGACCCAATCTTTTTGAGTAGTATATTAACTTACTCTTACTGATTTAATAAGATGTTAATGGTTAATGCAGAAAGAGGAGTCGATGGCTTCATCCAGTAAACTCGACCCTTATGAAGCCCACTTATCAGAGCTTGGGAAGGAGGTAGCATCTGTGGGCTTCGCTTTGGACTAAGTCTAAGCTGAACTCCAGCGTGTCAATCTTGAACGGAAACGCCTACGGGAGAAGTTCAAGTTAGTAGAGATTTCTATTAGGGCAATGTTATCTGAGCCTCCCTCAGATTCTCTCACCATAGCACACCTTACACTTAGGTCTTATGCCGGTGTTATAAGGGGCTATGTGACGAGACCCTAACTTCCTTGTGTAATCCTTTCGGGTGAATGAATTGAGATTTCTTCCTTTAGTGATGTTTGTAAAATTTCAAATGTCCAGATAATTTTAGAATGTATTTTATTGATGAATTTTGAAAAAAATGATATTTTAAAATATTTATGAAAACTCTAAATAACTAATGATGTGTAATGATTTTCAAAAAATGGTCTTCTACAAAAGTGTTCAGTAAGGAATTTGGAGTCTAATAAGATCAACTTAATTTTTGATGAATAGTAAATTATGAATAGTGATTTTACGCTTAGGATTAGTAATGTGACCAAATGGATTAGTAATTTCACTCAACGAAAGTTTTAATATAATTTAGACACCTAGATTAAGTAATGTGATTCAATAAAATGGGTAAATAACGGTTTCATAAATTATTAGTCAAGTATTAGTTTTTTCGGATGAATAGTGTTTTTTAATTAAAAATTTAATTAAAAATTATTAGAAAATTATTTTTATAAAAAGGAATTTATTTTTGAACTCAGAGCATCGATATTATGTTAAGGTAAATTTTGGGGATTTTTCTGAAAAAAATGAATTCTCGATGAATAGTGTTTTATTTAAAAATTAAATTAAAAATATTTAGAAAATTATTTTTATAAAATGGATTTCATTTTTGAAATCAGAGCATTGATATTTGGTTACGGTGAAATTTTGGGATTATTCTGAGAAAGTTGAATTTTCGATGAATAGTGAAAATATAGTTTTTAAGTTACGGGTGTTTAATGACATCATTAAATGATGTATTAAGTATATATTCAATATGGTCTAATTATGAATAGTAAGATAAGGTATTAGGTGTCCCAAGTGGCTAATACCATGGGCAAATACCATGGGCAAGCCCATGGTTTTGCCAAAACCACTAATGAGGTGTCCCTTGGCCATTAATGCCTTGTCCCCTCACTTTCCCTATAAATACCCACCCTTTCCTCCTTTATTTTTCACTCCCAACTCTCCCCCAACGAAGTTCTGGTCTCCTTACCTTCCAAGGAGTCCTCCCAAGGTTCCCCCAAGCCCTCAAGGTCCAAAACTTTGAGTTTCAAGAGTCACGTTTTAAGGTAAGGGATCTGACCCCTCTCTTTCTTTTCATGTAATCACTTTTATGTCATTCCTTTTATGCTTCATGTTCTTATGTGAGAGGATGTTCTTTTATATTACTCTTACTGCCCTTTTCATTTTTATATGATTAGAGATCCCCTATTACTCTCATCATTTCATTTTATGAAAGTTTAAGTGACGCTGTTAGGCTGTCGAATTTTTAAGGGATTCTTTCACCCTTCTCATTTTTTAATTTCGATTTTCATGTCAAGTCTTTCATGTTCCTTTTTATTATGTTGGGGTATGATCTCTATATCGATCATACTGGTCTCTTATGATCATATGATGAGAGACCCTATTTTATCTTGTCAATTCATTTTTATTGAAGTTTAAGTGACGCCGTTAGGCTGCCGAATTTTCATAAGAGAAATCTAATTTTTTTCCTTCCATGTTTTTCATTTCAAATGGTATGTCCTTCAAATTTCATTACCATGTCCATATATCCTTCTTATTCTGTCACCCTACTGTTTTATGGATCATTTATGAGTGGTTGACCCATGTCCCCTCTCTTTTCACTGTTTTCTAAAACCCCGAAACATAGCCGTTATGCTGCAGAAATTTCGTCTCAAAATGAATCTCTCTTTTCTCAAAATTATTTTATGTTATAAAGTGAATACTCAAAGCTCTTACTTCTACAAGGGTATTCACATATATATCAAAATGTTCTATTTTAAATTCTGGGATTTACATACATGAGACCCGCTTTCCCTTTCCGTGGGTTTAAAGTGACGTAAGGATCATGTCTTTAAAGCAGTTTTTTTAAACGTTATGATTATGAAATGAAACCCATTTATTTTATGCTATATGGGTTATTTATGAAATGTTTGATGATGATATATGTGGCTCACATGATAATAAAGGCAAATTTACGGGTGCACCCTGATAGTGCTCCAATGCATTGGGTAATGATGTAACCACTAGAGATTACAATTTTCACGATACCTTGGTGAATAACCTTGGTAATTTTCAAATGACACCTTGGGGATGGACCTTGGTGATATGTTCATGATTGTCTATGTTAAATGATGTAGCCACATTTTCAAGTTATGAAAAATGTTATTTTTATTATGAAATTCCTCATGATTTCTTTCTCATGCCTTAAAGTTCTTTTCATGTCCTTATTGAAGTATATCAGGTTCACATGTAAAATGTTCCTCTTGTTTCCCTTACTGGGCCTTCTGCTCACCCTTTCTTTTGATGTATGTCCCCAGGTTATAAGATGTAGTAATGAACCTAGGATGAACTTAAGGAGAAGCCTTTCAAGTGTTTAAGAAAAATGCTTTATGTTGTTTTCATGTATTATGTTCCTGGTTTCCAAGACACTAAACCTTAAAGATCCTCAGTTTTGTGTAATGTAATGAAAGTTTATGTTATAAGAAGACGAGATGCTATAGTTGGTATCAAAGGATGGTTTAGTTATTTGTGAAAATTAGGATATAAAAACTTTAGGAATAACCCTATATAAAAGTTTAAATATAGGAAAAATTCCTGGTATTTTGGTAAGTATTGAGTAAGTGGTTTATCAAACAAATACATCCCTGTCTGGATACGAGCAGGTAGAGGCGGCTCTGGCACAGATGTACATAGGGGTAAAACCCGAAAACACCTCTTTGAGCTAGACTCGAACGGGAACTGGTGCACGATAACGGGCCTTGCTGCACTCTTGGTTACGACACTCCCGGGGGATATGTTTTGTTAATCACAAGCTTTTTATGAATCATTATGAAGGAATTATAGAGAAGTATAATTTTCTAAGAATGAAGTCTTAGTTAAAAGATTCATAAATGAAATAAGTTTCTCACTAAGGTTTTATTCTTTTAGAAAATGGCGGGCAATAGGAGGAACCGTGCAGATGGTGACCGCAATGCACCATGTGCTGACGGCCCTCCGATGGAAGCCGGAATGGAAACATTCATGCGAATGATGAACCAACTGACTCAAGTTATGAGTAATAACTTGAATCAAGCTTAGAGGCCGATCTCACCACGAAGGGAGCAACTTTCTGTTGAGTCCTTTATGCGTCAACGACCACCAACATTCAGTGGATCTACTGACCCATTGGTTTCGGAATAATGTATAAGATCCATTGAAAAGATCTTTTCTGTACTTCATTGTTCAGAACAAGAAAAAGTCACCCTTGCTGTTTACCGCCTAGAGGGAGAAGCTGATCAGTGGTGGTCACTGATCAAAAACACGAAGCCACGAGGAGAGATAGAAGCTATGGAGTGGGAAGAATTATGGGGAATATTCTTTAACAAGTATTTCCCTCATTCCATGATAACGAGAATGGAGAAAGAGTTTCTCGAGCTGAAGCAGAAGGAGAACGAATCTGTCGGAAGCTATGAGATGAACTTCACAAGGATTTCCCGTTATACCTCAAGCTTTGTCATGGACCCTAATGGGAAGGTTGATAGATTCTTTGGTGGACTACGACCTCATCTACGGAAGAATCTAGCCAACAGGGACTACGATAGCTATGAAGAAATAGTTCGAAGTGCTATGAAAGTTGAACTAGAGTTTGGGGAGACACAGTGGTCTCACAAATCTAATGAAAAGAAGAGAACTCTAGAACCAAGCTGAGGAAGAAGTTTTGATCAGGAAAGAGGTGGAAAGAATATGCAACATGCCACATGCAATAAGTGTGGGATGAAGCATTCGAGGAACTGCTTGATCGGAAGTGGTAAGTGCTACAGGTGTGGAAGAGAAGGCCATATTTCTCAGAATTGTCGTAGTGATGTGAAGCCTCAACTTCCCAACACTAACGACAGAGGAAAGGTGGTTCTGGCCCTACCTGAAGCCACATGCTTCAAGTGTGGACAGCTTGGGCACTTTTCTAATCAATGTCCAAATCCGAGGGCAGTGGAGGGGAATCACCATCAACCTCAGCAGAGGCCAAGGGAGCAAGGTCGTGCTTTCGCTATCACAACAACTGAAGTTGAAGTTCCAAACGATGTGGTAGCAGGTACTCTTGTCGTCCTCTCAAAACTAGCAAGTACTTTATTTGATTCTAGTTCTACACATTCCTTTATTTCCTCCAAGTTTGCAAGGAATATAGAATCAATCCCCGAACTGCTAGAGGTAGAGTTGTCAGTCAAGACTCCAAGTGGGATTATCCTTGCATCAACAGTATTTAGAGACTCTAGTGTTTACTTTGGTGAGCACAATCTTATCACAAATCTAGTAGTCATTCCCATGATGGAATTTGACATTATACTAGGGATGGACTGGCTCTCAAAGTATAATGCTAAGATCAAATTCAGAAGTAAGGAAATCTCAGTAGTCTTGAATGAACGACCTACAGTTATCTTCCGAGGAGAGATATCCTGAACTGATCCCTATCTAGAAGAACCTCCTATATATTTCTTTATGGAGTTAATCGGTGATGATGAATAAGGAAAAGGGAGCATACAAATATATGATGTTCCGATTGTTTATGAATACATGGATGTATTTCCTGAGGAGTTACCTAGACCTCCCCTAGAAAGAGAGGTAGAGTTCTCCATTGAACTCGTACCTGGGTCTCAACCGATATCAAAGACTCCGTATAGAATGGAAAATGTGGAGCTAGAAGAGTTAAATAAACAACTCCAAGACTTGTTGGAGAAGGGGTTTATCCGACCAAGTGTGTCTCCTTGGGGAGAACCAGTTCTCTTTGTGAAGAAGAAGGATGGATCAATGCGGCTATGCGTTGATTATAGAGAACTGAACGGGTTCACAGTGAAGAACAGATATCCTCTTCCAAGAATTGATGATTTATTTGACCAACTTCACGGGGCTCAATTCTTCTCCAAGATTGACCTTCGATCTGGTTATCATCAACTGAGGGTGAAGAAGGAAGATATTCCAAAGACTGTCTTCCGATCAAGATATGGGCATTATGAGTTTACTGTTATGTCCTTCAGCTTGACTAATGCTCCTGCTATTTTCATGGATTTGATGAATAAAGTCTTTAAGGACTACCTTGATAACTTTTTGGTAGTTTTTATTGATGATATTTTGATATATTGAAAAAGTCATGAGGAGCATGAAGATCATCTAAGGTTTATATTGAAAACTGTGCGGAAGGAGAGGCTCTTTGGGAAGTTCAGAAAGTGTGAGTTTTGGTTACAACAGGTGGATTTCTTGGGGCACATCATAACCAATGAAGGAATCTCAGTTGACCCTGCAAAGACAATGGTTGTGGAGGAGTGGCCTCAAACCACAACAGTAACTAAGATTCGTAGTTTCGTTGGTTTAGCAGGATATTATAGGAGGTTTGTGAAAAACTTTTCACGATTTTCTAATCCACTAACCAAGTTGACTCGAAAAGGGGTTAAGTTCATCTGGACAAAGGAATGCGAGGAAAGTTTCCAAGAGCTGAAGAAGAGATTGGTTACTGCACCTGTGTTAACACTACCCTCTATCGGAGAAGGATTCATTATTTTTAGAGATGCATCCCTGAAAGGGCTTGGGTGCGTCCTCATGAAAAATGACAAGGTAATTGCTTATGCATCTCGACAGTTGAAGATTCATGAGCAGAATTATCCTACGCATGATCTCGAGCTGGCGGCAGTTGTTTTTTCTCTAAAGATATGGAGGAAATATCTTTATGGGGAGAAATATGATATATACACTGACCACCAAAGTCTAAAGTATATTTTCACATAGAAAGAATTGAACATGAGACAAATGAGATGGTTGAAGATTATTAAAGACTATGATTGTTCAATTAATTATCACCTTGGAAGAGCAAACAAAGTCGCGGATGCGTTAAGCAGGAAAGATCCTGTTGTTCTGGCAACAATGAGGATCCTAGGAGATCCCTTGATTAAAGATATAGTAAAACTGGACGTGGGAATTATAAGGAAAGGGACATCATCAAACCTATCCCAAATGATTTCTCAACCCTCATTACTAGAGAAGATCAAGAAGGCTCAAAAAGAAGATCCTTTTCTGCAGGAGAAGTTGGAGGCTGTAAAAGATGGGAAGTTCTCTGATTTCAATATTGATCAAGAAGGTGTATTGAAATTTCGTACAAGACTATGTGTTCCATCTATTCCAGAGATAAAGAAATAACTGATGGATGAAGCTCATAGCTCTACTTTCTCTATACATCCGGGAAGCACTAAGATGTATAGAGACCTTCGTGATCATTATTGGTGGGATAACATGAAGAGGGAGATTTCTGATTACACTACAAGGTGCCTGGTGTGTCAGCAAGTAAAGGCAGAACGACAACTTCCTAAGGGGGTATTACAACCGCTACTCATACCAGTATGGAAGTGGGATAATATCACAGTGGACTTTGTAACTGGTCTCCCAAAAACATCCAAAGGAAACAATGCGATATGTGTTATTGTGGACCGTCTCACCAAGACATCCCATTTTATCTCTATTCGGGAAGATTTCTATCTGGATCAGCTTGCCAAGATATACGTGAATGAAGTGGTAAGGCTGCACGGGGTACCACTATCCATCGTATCTGATCGTGACCCAAGATTCACATCAAAATTCTGGATAAGTTTTCAACATGATCTGAATACTGAATTGAATTTTAGTACGACCTATCATCCTCAAACTGATGTCCAATCTGAAAGGACTATTCAGACACTTGAAGACATGTTGAGATTATGCTCAATGGAATTTAAAGGTGGATGGGATCAACACCTCCCATTAGTGGAGTTCTCCTATAACACTAGCTTCCATGCGAGTATTTAGATGGAACCCTATGAAGCTCTGTATGGAAAGCGGTGTAGAACTCCTACTTGTTGGGATGAGACTGGCAAGAGGAAGCTTCTTGGGCCTGATCTTGTGCAAGAGATGACGTAACAGGTTCATGCTATCCAACAACACATAAAGGCTGCTCAGAGTCGGCAGAAGAGCTATGCTGACAATCGTCGAAGGGACTTGGAGTTTGGTGTTGGTGACAAAGTCTTCCTTCAAATTTCTCCATGGAAGAGAGTCATGCGGTTTGGGAAGAAAGGGAAGCTCAGCCCTAGGTACATTGGCCCCTATGAAATCCTTGATCGCATAGGAGAAGTGGCCTATCGTCTAGCACTTCCACCGAACCTAGCTCAAGTTCATTATGTCTTCCATCTATCTCTCTTGAGGAAGTACATACCCGACCCTTCGCATGTACTGAACCCCGAGGTGATACAACTGGAACATGACCTCTCTTATGAGGAGCAGCCAGTGGAGATCTTGGACCTTAGAGACAAGGTTCTACGAAACAAGACTACCCACCTTGTGAAAGTGATGTGGAGGAATCATAAGTATGAATAAGCGACTTGGGAGCCTGAGGAAACGATGAATCAAAAGTACCCTCACCTTTTCGACTAGGCCTCAAGTATAAATTTCGGGGACGAAATTTCTTAAGGGGGGAAGAATGCAACGACCCAATATTTTTGAGTAGTATATTAACTTACTCTTATTGATTTAATAAGATGTTAATGGTTAATGCAGAAAGAGGATTCGATGGCTTCATCCAGTAGACTCGACCCTTATGAAGCCCACTTATCAGAGCTTGGGAAGGAGGTAGCATCTGTGGGCATCACTTTGGACTAAGCCTAAGCCGAACTCCAGCGTGTCAAGCTTGAACGGAAATGCCTACGGGAGAAGTTCAAGTTAGTAGAGATTACTACTAGGGCAATTTTATCTGAGCCTCCCTCAGATTCTCTTAGCATAGCACACCTTACACTTAGGTCTTATGCCGGTGTTATAAGGGGCTATGTGATGAGACCCTAGCTTCCTTGTTTAATCCTTTCGGGTTAATGAATTGAGATTTCTTCCTTTAGTGATGTTTGTGAAATTTCAAATGTCCAGATAATTTTAGAATGTATTTTATTGATGAATTTTGAAAAAAAAGGATATTTTAAAATATTTATGAAAACCCTAAATAACTAATGATGTGTAATGATTTTCAAAAAATAGTCTTCTACGAAAGTGTTCAGTAAGGAATTTGGAGTCTAATAAGATCAACTTAATTTTTGATGAATAATAAATTATGAATAGTTATTTTATGCTTAGGATCAGTAATGTGACCAAATGGATTAATAATTTCACTCAAAGAAAGTTTTAATATAATTTAGACACCTAGATTAAGTAATGTGATTCAATAAAATGGGTAAATAACGGTTTCATAAATTATTAGTCAAGTATTAGTTTTTTCGGATGAATAGTGTTTTTTAATTAAAAATTTAATTAAAAATAATTAGAAAATTATTTTTATAAAAAGGACTTTATTTTTGAACTCAGAGCATCGATATTATGTTAAGGTAAATTTTGGGGATTTTTCTGAGAAAAATGAATTCTCGATGAATAGTGTTTTTATTTAAAAATTAAATTAAAAATATTTATAAAATTATTTTTATAAAATGGATTTCATTTTTGAAATCAGAGCACTGATATTTGGTTAAGGTGAAAGTTTGGGATTATTCTGAGAAAGTTGAATTTTTGATGAATAGTGAAAATATAGTTTTTAAGTTACGGGTGTTTAATGACATCATTAAATGATGTATTAAGTATATATTCAATATGGTCGAATTATGAATAGTAAGATAAGGTATGAGGTGTCCCAAGTGGCCAATACCATGGGAAAATACCATGGGCAAGCCCATGGTTTTTCCAAAACCACTAATGAGGTGTCCCTTGGCCATTAATGCCTTGTCCCCTCACTTTCCCTATAAATACCCAACCTTTCCTCCTTTAGTTTTCACTCCAAACTCTCCCCCAACTAATTTCTGGTCTCCTTACCTTCCAAGGAGTCCTCCCAAGGTGCCCCCAAGCCCTCAAGGTCCAAAACATTGAGTTTCAAGAGTCACGTTTTAAGGTAAGGGATCTGACCCCTCTCTTTATTTTCATGTAATCACTTTTATGTCATTTCTTTTATGTTCCATGTTATTATGTGAGAGGATGTTCTTTAATATTCCAATTACTGCCCTTTTCATTTTTATATGACGAGATATCCCCTATTAGTCTCATCATTTCATTTTATGAAAGTTTAAGTGACGCCGTTAGGCTGCCGAATTTTTAAGGGATTCTTTCACCCTTCTCATTTTTAAATTCGATTTTCATGTCAAGTCTTTCATGTTCCTTTTTATTATGTTGGGGTATGATCTCTATATATATCATACTGGTATCTTATTATCATATGATGAGAGACCGTATTTGATCTTGTCAATTCATTTTTATTGAAGTTTAAGTGACGCCGTTAGGCTGCCGAATTTTCATAGGAGAAATCTAATTTTTTTTCCTTCCATGTTTTTCATTTCAAATGGTATGTCCTTCAAATTTCATTACCATGTCCATATATCCTTCTTATTCTGTCACCCTACTGTTTTATGGATCATTTATGAGTGGGTGACCCATGTCCCATCTCTTTTCAATGTTTTCTAAAACCCCGAAACATAGCCGTTATGCTGCAGAAATTTCGTCTCAAAATGCCTCTCTCTTTTCTCAAAAATATTTTATGTTATGAAGTGAATACTCAAAGCTATTATTTCTACAAGGGTATTCACATATATATCAAAATGTTCTATTTTAAATTCTGGGATTTACATACATGAGACCCGCTTTCCCTTTCCGTGGGATTAAAGTGACGTAAGGATCATGTCTTTAAAGCAGTTTTTTTAAACGTTATGATTATGAAATGAAACCCATTTATTTTATGCTATATGGGTTATTTATGAAATTTTTGATGATTATATATGTGGATCACATGATAATAAAGGCAAATTTAAGGGTGCGCCCTGATAGCGCTTCAATGCATTGGGTAATGATGTAACCACTAGAGATTACAATTTTCACGATACCTTGGTGAATAACCTTGGTAATTTTCAAATGACACCTTGGAGATGGACCTTGGTGATATGTTCATGATTGTATATGTTAAATGATGTATCCACATCTTCAAGTTATGAAAAATTTTATTTTTATTATGAAATGCCTCATTATTTCTTTCTCATGCCTTAAAGTTCTTTTCATGTCCTTATTGAAGGATATCAAGTTCACATGTAAAATGTTCCTCTTGTTTCCCTTACTGGGCCTTCTACTCACCCTTTATTTTGATGTATGTCCCCAGGTTATGGGATGCAGTAATGAACCTAGGATGAACTTAAGGATAAGCCTTTAAAGTGTTTAAGAAGAATTCTTTATGTTATTTTCATGTATTATATTCCTGGTTTCCAAGACACTAAACCTTAAAGATCCTCAGTTTTGTGTAATGTAATGAAAGTTTATGTTATAAGAAGACGGGATACTATACAAGGGGACCAAACTTTTCACCTTGGAGGCTTAGTTATGTCTGGGATAATAACTCAAGGATTGGTTATTATATGGTGGGGAGGTTTTAATATCCAAAACTTATTGAGGTATGTTTTAATTTTAATTTTTGGTTAACCACCTTTTAAATTTGATAAGGAATGCTTTCCCAGGATTATGGAAGGTCTCAAGAGAGTTCAGGGGGTTTGGGGTTTGAAAATGTGAAAAAAGGCTTACAACACATGATTCATAGTTAGTGCCAACCATTAACCATTACCATATAACATGGAGAAGGGGGAGAAATAGTTTCTAAAATCATTTTAGGAGTCTTGGTAACCATGGGGGTTGGGTCCAGATCCATTCTATTAACTTCCACATGATTTACCAAACTGTGTGGGTGACCCAGGAGACTGTGCAAATGAAGTTTGTCTTAAATAGTGGGGGATCACATGGTTGGAAAATAGCTTGAAACCTATGTGTCTAAACCATTCAACTCATTAAAAGTGGAGAATTTACCACTTTTCCCTCCTAAACCTTATACGAACTCACCAGATTATCTCTCCCATTTCAATCCCAACAACCTTATGTGCATCCGAATATCCTCCTCCGATTTTAAGGGTGATTCTTATTTTATATTAGGCCTTTTGAATGTCTATTTCTTGAAATTCAAATCCCCATGTAAGTATATGATTTTATTTCCTTATATTCTTCAAATCGTACAATTCTTGGTTATCCTTTTATGCCTTCGTATCATATACCCTATTTCTATGGATTTGTGATCTTTTGCAGTTGCGTTCATTATAGATCGAATCAATGGTTGGGGTTGGATGATTGGATATATAAAAACCTAAGGTTGGTGGTTTGAGAACTATTTCCCATAGTGTTGATGGTTTTTATGTGTATGTGGTTTGTACCATGACATCACTACATTGTTCATTTTCTCCCTTGGTTTAATAAAAGAGTTTTGTGGCTTAAATTGATTTCATTGACCATCCACAGATCCTATTAGGTTAGTTGGTGACTATGATACTATACCTATGTACACCCATGGGATGTTCCAAATTCCTGGAAATAGTAAGATTATGTTTTAAATGGTGGAATATGTGTTTTTAAAGAATAACTTAGTTAGTCTCGTTGAATGGTTTTTTAATAAAGAAAATGGAATATTTAGAATAACTTTAGAATGAAGTGTCATATGAAATATTGAAATTATGGAATAGTTAATGGTTGAAGTGAAAAGTTTTAATAGTTAATTGCATTTAAAGGATGTTTAATGGTTGTAATATATGATTAAGTGATGAAATATTTTAATTTTGGAATTTTTTCTAACGATGTCGAGTAAGATAGACCCTTGGTGTATAATTAATGTGAAAAAGTAACATCCTTTCTATCTTAACATTTTAAGAAGTTAAATGTATTTAACCTTGTAAATTGATAAACAATGGACGATTTTAGTACAAAATAATGCTCTAGGCACCAGTGGTATTGTATATGTTTGGGAATTTCAGACGGACACTATATACACATGTGTTGGTTTTTAGACTAAGGTTTCATGCACAAATGATGTTTGTACATGGATTGGGTGCCGGACCAAGCTTATAGGGACAACTAATGATTATACATGGATGAGGGTACCATGGATTGAAGAATATTGGTACCAATAATTGAATTATTTATGAAAACTCATTTGTTTACTTGTAGTATGTATCAGCCTATTATTTGTGGCTTAGATGACCATCTTTGGATGATTTAGGTTTGGTTGGCCCAAATGTAACCTTAGAACTTGGATCCAAGAGGTTAATAAATAACTATTTATTTTTAAAACTTGTTTTCATTTATTTAATTTTTTATTATCCCATTTTATATTTGTATGCACAGTTTTTAAGACTGGTTATTACTTTAGACACTGTTGGTGGTGGACTATTGAGTTGTACTCCCACCCTACCCGGTCTGCCGTTGCTACAATTTGTGACTAATGGGATGGATCATGGATGAGAGGACCATGCTCGGTTTTGGGAACCATTTTGGGTATTTTCAATTTATATTTTTCTTTTAGGTTCCTTTTGGCACATGAGACTACCATGAAATGACATGTTTAACTTATTAGTTATTAGAACTTACCCGGTTTCGGGAATTTGTTATGTGATGTGTGGTTATATACAAGTTTAATTTCTTGTTATCACTATTATTGTTGTACTTTGATAAAGAGGGTATAGTCTCCCCATTTTCCCTATAGACTCTCACTACTTGTTGGTAGCCTCTGGAATATAGGGAGGTGCACTTGAGGTCTTGGGGTGAATTGGTTTATCTATTAGTTTGAGTAAGTTGGGTTGGGATGTTACATTAAATGTTTTAAAACTAAAATATATAAATAAAAGTTAAAATAAATAAACTAGGAATAAATCCCGTGTTGATGGGAAAGAATGCTTTGGGATCTTGGTCCCTTGAGAACTCAAATCACCTACCCACCCTTTAGTACGAGGATCAATATTTTCATTTTTTTAAATTATATATCATATAAGTTATATATTAATTTTTAAAAAAAATTAATAACTAGGCAAGACATTTACACAAAAGATTTGGATCATTCCTTGAAATAGACCCATCATAGGTTCGAGTCTCCGCCAAGAACTTAGTGTACACTATTTAATTTTTAGGATATTTTTATTAATACGATATTTATTTTTATTATTTTTATAAAAAAATAAAAAATAACCTAAGGATGCAATTGTACTATTTTGCTAGATCTGTATATTGAAATTGACCCAACCCCAAATTGAGTCCATCCCAAGACATTTAGACCAATCCCACTAATTTTCATTTAAAACTATTATACATGTTATGTGTTTATATATATTTATCATATGAAATGTATGTTAAATATTAAAATTAATAAAATTAATAATTAATAATAATAATATATTAGAAAACCTAAAAATATTCACATACACACCATTTATAGAGTTTAAATGAAAAATACATGCAGTTTAGTTCATCATTTTAAGACTTTAATTCCCTGACATCGTGCAATGTATCATCCATACCCTTTTGACCCCTTCAATTCCAAAATTTTATTTTTATATTTTTAAGCTAAAAAATATACTACAAATAGATTCTAGGACCATGTAAGTACCCCCTTTCTTACTTTTCAATTATTTATAGGATTTTCAAGGATTAGAATTATATTTGAAATTCTTGTCTAGAAACTATAATACATGGATAAATCCATATGACAAGCTGTGTAGTATGTGATACATGGGAAGTTAAAGATACATGCCTAGGGCCCCATGTACATATTGTGTCGACGTTGTTTCATAAAATTTTAAAAATACATGACATATAATTTACAATATAAATTGTGTAATTGAAAACTTCTTGAGAATCTCATATGGAATGTGCAGTCCAGTATTTGAAACAAAATAAAATCATTACACTCAACATGTACTGATATCCACATGTAATTCATTTAAAATATTACATAAATAGACATGGAATATAAATACCAGAACATGTGGCTACCAAAAGTTTTAATTATATATTACACTCAATATACTTGATTCAAGAAACGTGGATTTTGTTTCAAATTTTATAAATTTTATTTATTCACTTCATAGATATGGTCAAACAGTACAAAAATACTATGGGTGAGAAGTTACCAACAATATAAACTTCTTAAGAGCCTATAACCTATATACATAGAACTGTAGAGGAGGGAGATTGTAAGTTGATTGGCATAGTGGTGGACCAGCCTCTAAAACTAATGATCATATTAATAAATTCATCACCATTCAACTTTACACTGACATCTATGACTGTGATCCTTACTAATTCATCCTAACATAAAGGATTGGTATCAAAATATAAGACTAGGAAATCCTTGACCATCTATACCTAATTTTTAATGATAAGAGGCTTTCCAATTCATTGATAGGGAAGTACTAGTGGCACACCATCCATATGAGAACTATATACTTAGTCTCGAACATTCTCTAGGGGTTGGTAATTTTAGTTGACATGGTCTCAGTATCAGAGTACAAACATCTTCTAACATTAATTTGAGTTAGGTTCCCTTATTATCAAGTAATATCCCTTGATTTTATATCTATATTTGAGTTCAAAGGACCATCATATAGAGAAATATACAAAGTCACAAATCTGCCTTTTTATTTCCACCTAGGGTTTAGATCATTTCTATACCTTCTCATACTACCTCTCTTGGTAGAACCAAGCATGTAACAACCCTTAATCTAGTAACCAAGATCTGGTGGTTACTTTATTACATTAGAATCAATACATAGGATCTCACCATATAGGATTAACCAGTTTATCAGTTTAGAAAAAATAAATACATACATGATTCCTATATTACATTGGAAATATAAAATTCATAGCATAAAAATAATTATAAAATCCTTGATATTAATCATATCCTTCTTAATATCCTAACAAAAGTAAAAAACTGAAATAGTGATCTCAAATTCTCGTTAATGTTACATATAGTGGAAGCTATAATGAAAAAAAGGTATAAATAATACAGAAAAGTAAATAATGGAAAACAAAATCCATTTAATAAATAACCTAAGAAAAAAATGAATCTATGGATAATATTAATGAAATAATATCATGTCTAATAATAACCAAACTCTCAATGAAGTTAATTCATAATATTGGTTGTCATGATCTAAGTTATCTTGATATCTATACCATCAAGACCTTGAACCAAGATAGTTTAAAACTATGGGTAGTCGTACAAAAAAACCCATTTAATTTGGCTAACTGATTTGTCTCATGAGACCTATAAATTCATTGAGGGACTATCTATAACTGGTACCCACCCATTTCTTCATGTATAATGCATTACTCATATATTTAATGATAAATTTAATTTATGAACACTATGACTTATCAAAAAATATATGTATTGTGTTAAGAATATGAAATATCAATATTTCCTTAGTCAATCAAATAACTTTCAAATTGAAAACCATATGTATAAATGATATAAATTTTAGGAAATAATCATATTAATGACATAAATAATATGGATATTTAATATAAATGTAATTTAAAATGATCATAAGAAAGTGAAAGTTTCAAGAGAAAGTTAATGACCACAAAATCAATGAGTGGTAATATATCTTTGGTGATGAATTCATGTATTTTGTATGATAAAATAAATTCTAAGAGAAACATTAAAATTATATTTAATTAAATATTTTTCTTTAAAAACAAACTGAAAAATTTATGAATAAGTTAAATATCATAAAACGATTATGGTGGAGGGTAAGTCCATTAACGTCATATATGTTAAAAAACATTCATTGTGACTTTTTGTAATGAAATTCGAAAGTGAAACTTTTGGAAAACATTATAAAGGTTCCTTTAAAACCTTTTTAAAAATTCAAGGACAACTTAAAATTTCCTTAATAAATAATTTTAGTAATAAAAAAAAGACTTTTTTAAAACATTTTTTTAAAAATATGGACCTAGAATAAAAATATATCTGATTAAAATAGAAATAAAATTTATTTTTGTTACAAAACATTCTTTGCTTGATTCAAGTGAAAAAGATAGGAAAAGTTGAAAGAAAATATGGAAACTTCTTAAATATATATGGGATAAGAAAATATATTTATTTTATGCAAGATGTATTATAATATTCCTTTGATGAAGATTAAGGAATCCCAAAAAATGAGATTGTAAAATAAATCATTACCACTATGGAAACTTTTAAATTGTAACCCCTTTAGAAATGAAAAATGAATTTAATCATTAATCATTTTGAGTAAATATTTATTCATGTTAAATATATAAAATGGGAATTATATACACCACATATAATTGAATAGGTGAAAAATATAAAATATGTCTCATGGGAATGAAATTTGAGATAAAATCCCATATCTCACACTTCCATTTAGTTCTACATGATTTAACCTCCTATATAATAGTTTTAAAATTTTTATTAATTTATAAAATAACTATATTCATATTTCTAATATCATATATGATCATATTATAACATATTATCACCCATTCGTTAGTAATATTTCATTATTACCATTGTTTTGAGTGTTATCCACTTCATTTCTCATGCAAGTTTTATCATGGAAGTTCTAGTTATTGTGAATAGTATATAGTTATTTAATATTAAAAATTATATTAAAGTTATTAATATCATATTTATTCATTATATACATGTTTAGAATCATTCTTGACATTTTTATTTAGAAAATGAATCACATCGCTACATGGAGATGGTAAGTCGTACATATGGATGAACGATGTTGTTATTTAATTAATGGGTGAAAGTGTAAATAAGTGGATGATATATTAAATTTTAAATAATAAGTATTATTTAATAATTATCTTATATATTTATTAGTTCCATTATATGTCTATCTATTTGAATCAGTGATAGAAAATAAATTACATTGGTTCGCGAGGCGGTAGTCCACTGTATACACGAGCTATGGGTTTGTTTCCCATTTTATGGAGTAGGATATGGGTAAATATTATTCTATAAAAATAATAACATATCATTATTTGTTAGATACTAGTATTATTATATTATAATTATTAATAGGTAATTGATGGTGGTAAAAGAATAAATAAAAGAACGATCTGGGTGAAGACAAATACCTCCGCTTAGCAAAACCTCCTTTGGATATCTTATTAAGGACCCCGGGTTTGGTATTTTGGGAAGACAAATAGCACCAAAACATGTATAAGGATTATAGGGAGATATTTTGGTATGTTTTTTTCAAGATAAATTTCTTAATAAGTGTAAATAAGTGAGGGGAGGAGACTCCCTTTTATAATTGGGGTGAGTGGGAGACTTGTCACTTTTCAATGTTTTAAAATAATTTCATTTCACTGTCTTGTAAAAATAGATCCAAAATAGCTCATATTAGAAGGTTATAAGGGTATATAAATGGGGTTTTATAAAGTTTTTATGTCATTTTAGTCTATATATTTATAAATTAACCCCCGATAAACATGTTTTGACTTTAACCATAGTAATTAATTTTTACTATTCATTATGACCAGAAATTAAGTTGAAATTATTACCTAATATTAATTATTGTAATTCAAAAATTTTGAATCCATTTTATCAAATTCAATTCACATAAGTGATAGAATTAATTTTAAAAATAAACCTGCAAAATGTGTCGAAAAAAGGATTTTCAAGAAATGTTTTTTTACAAACATAAGATGATATTACATTAACTATATGACTAGTAATATTCACTATATAGTTTTAAATTAAAATATTTAGGTATATAATCTATAAATTTCGTTTAAATCATTCATCATTAAATATTATTTTAATTAATTAAAATGGAAATACATTATTCTAAAATAAAATAGTTTTTGGAAAAATATACCTTTTTTTACCTCAAAATGATCTTATCATTATTTATATAAAATTGATAGTAAATACATAATTAATTATAAATATTATAACAAATTTTTATAAATAAAAAGAGTAATATTTTAATACTTTATTTTCAATTATTCAGATAATATTATTTCTAAGGGAAAATTTCAAAAACTCATTCCAAGATTATTTTGAACATGTAAGTTAAAAATCAATATTTATCCTATAGAATTATAATTTTTATTCCATGAAATATTAAAATTTTCATTTTATTATAGTTTTATTAAAATAAAATTTTCACTTACTATAATTTAATCCTGGGTGTTACATTCTTCCCTCCTATAAAAATTTCATCCTGAAAATTTTTAGGGATATTAATTTTTTTAAAAAATAAGGGTTGTTCTTCTTTATAACATCCTCTGGTTCACAAATTACTTCCTCCATTTTATGATTTCTCCAAATTACCTTTAATAACCAAGTCGTTTGATTCCTAAAAAATTTCTATATTTTGTTAAGAATATGTATAGGTTTTTCATAGTAAGACAAATCATGTTCCAATTATATTTCTTAGAAGGTGAGAACATGTGTTGGGACTTACATGTACTTACTTAATAATGAAATATGGAACACATCATATACTTTAGAGAATCTTGGTCGAATTTATAATTGTTAGGACACAACTCTAATTCATTTACGAATTTAAAAAGGTATTATGTACTTGGGTCTTAGTTTACATTTCTTACTAAACCTTATAACACCCTTACTTGGAGATACTTTCAAAAAAACATGATCTCCAACTTGGAATTACTAATAATTTATTTGGTTATTTACATAACTATTTTTACTGCTTTGGGTTACATTATTATGATTTTGAATAATCTTTACCTTTTTCTTTGTCTCCACAACAAGTTCTTGGCCTGCAAGTTTCCTTTCACCAACTTCATCCAGAATAATCGGAGTATGAAATCGCTTTTCATGTAATGATTCATACTTCACCATTTGAATACTTAAATGGAAACTATTATTATAGTCAAACTCTACCAAATTTAAATATTTATCCAACATAACTTGAAATTCAAGTGATCATGATCTCAACATGTATTCTATTTTTAATAGTTCTTTTAGATTGTTGATTAGTTTGAATATGGTATGAAATGCCCAATAAAGATCAGTACCAAGATACTTTTCAACAACTTTCCAAATTTTTGATGTAAATTAGGTACCATAGTCTGACACAATTAAAATAGGTGTGTAAAATACCTTTACTAGATTTCATGTGATTTTGGATCTTTTTTTTATTCTCCTTTGTACGTATCTTCTTTTGGGTTGTTTTTGGAGGTAGATAATGATTTTTGAATGTTTTTGGGCCTGTTAATGGTTGGTGCATGGCTAATGTAAACTATACTGACTTGTCTAGGAAACCGTGCACATTTTTTTGGAGTTTTGGATGAGTGTGAATGATTTGTTCATAGTTTGAAAAACCTTATATCCAAATCATACAACCAAACTGTGTAGGTATTCTAGTGGCTCTGTTTGGTGTGTATGGTTAGGTTCACAATTAATACTAACCCTATATACTACCCATCAAAGCATGTGAATGAGTTTTTAAAGCCCTAACTTTTTTAATTAAAATCCAATAAACCACCTATTTAACCCCAAAAACCTCCTAATCAAACCTAATTTGATCCTTTGGTTTTTTGGAGCCCTTTAGAGGCGTTTTGGATCTCAAAATGACATATCTTGGTAGATTGAAGTTCTAATTGGAGTGGTGATCCTCTTTCACTATTTTTTTCTCTTCTCAGCCTTTGATCTCTATTATTATTTTGATTTGTTTATCCTAGATGTTATAATGGTCTTATATCCCATTGGATCAGGTTTTATTGATGTGGATTTGTGGATATAGGGTCTTTCCTCTCTTCTATTGAGATACCTCTTCCTAGATTTGGTAACCGCCATTATATGAAACACATCACGAATCCATTGCAGTTGGATTTTAGATTTTGAAAGTAGGCGTTTCTATGATTTTACTTCATTTTTAATTCATTGTTTCTTTAGAATTTATAGATATGTACCTCATTCAAACACATGTTCTATAATTATTGATCTTTAATTTATTTATGAAATACTTTATATTCTTATTTTAAATAAATTGAACAAGGAACGGGTTCCTTCTCATGGTTTTATAAATTGATGAATACTATGTTGATTTTAATTACCTTTCAAAGAGTTTTTCATGGTTTCCTTGTGGAAAGTGAGGGCTTAGACTTGGTTTTCATTTCTAAAGTGAAATTATTTAGCTTGTATGGAATGGTTTGAAATATGTGATACTTTATTTATATTTTTGATTTATTGAAATTTTGAAATGTCCAATATCCATCTTTGAATGATTTTACCATTTTATTTTAATGGGTATTATTGGGTTATTGGAAATGAGTGATTTATTCACATGGAAAGAGGGTGTAAACCCATGTTTTGAAATGACCTTAAACCTTTTTAAATTGTGAATTTTCCTTGAATTCATTTGATCTATTTTGAAATAATTGATTATTTCAAAGGCCTGCTTAGAATTATGATTATGGTTGTGAAGGTAAGTGGGTATGTTTAACCTTTTTAAAGGTTGAATTTAAGAAAAGGTTTTGAATTGAATTGATGATGTTTTACGGCTATATTGGCACTTTATGACGATGCAATATTATAGTAAACCCTAAATGTAAATTAATTGATTCTTTTATTTACCATTAATGGGTGTTGAAAAATGTATTACATAATTTTAGGGATCTCTGGGGTGAGAGTGGGATGTAAATTGAGGGAATTTTCCCATGATTTAAATGTTGAAGGCATGACCCCATGATTGATATTGACAAGGAACCCTATTATGGTCCTTTTAACATGATTATCTCACTTACCTCTTTTGACTAGTCATGGGAACCCTAGTAGTTAAATTATATGACCTATATATATAATTTTCTAGTGGTCTCACACCCTGTCTAGTGGATCCATAGATAACATGAAAGGTTTAGGATATATATATGTGTCTAGAAAAGTGGGTGTGTGCATAACTGGTTTGCTTGAGACCCATGAGACTAGATGTAAGGCCAAAAATCATTCATGATGTGTTTTTATTATCTTTAATATGGTGGAATAAATGTTGTATCTTTGTTGTTATAGCATATCACCTTTTTATAACATAACTTTTCATAACATTTTACAAAATCGAGGATATTTGAGGTTTAGTGTCTTGGAAAGAGGAACTTAATACATGGTGACATAAAAAATTCTTCTTAAACACTTGAAAGGATTATTAATTGTTCATCCTATGTTCATTACAACATCTCATAACCTAGGAGCATACATCAAAGGAAAGGGTGAGCAGAAGGCCCAGTAAGAGAAACAAGAGAAACATTTTACATGTGAACTTGAGATACATCAATAAAGCCATGATAAATCACTTTAAGGCATGAGAAAGAGATCATGAGGCATATCATAATAAAAATAACTTGTTTCATAAATTGAAGATTTTTCTACAATATTTAAATTAGACAATAATTTCCGTATCACCATGTTCCATCCCCAAGGTGTCATAAAATTTTTTTACCAAGGTTATTCACCAAGGTATCGTTAAAATGGTCATCTCTAGAGATTAAGTTTTTACCCAACGAATTTGAGTGCTATAAGGGAACACCCTTAATTTTTATTTATAATCATGTGAGATACATATATAATCATCAATCATTTCATAAAAAACCCATATAACATAAAAGAAATGTGTTTCATTTCATAGTCATGACATTTTAAAAACTGATTTAAAGACGTGATCTTTATGTCTCTTTAAACCCAAGGAAAAGGAAATAGGGTCTCATGTATGTAAATCCCAGAATTTAAAATAGAAACTTTTGATATATATGTTAATACCCCTGTATAATAAAGAGTTTTTGACTATTCACTTAATAAATTAAAAGAATTTGAGAAAAAGAGAGAGACATTATGAGACAAAAATTTTCCAGCATAACGGCTATGTTGCAGGGTTTTAGAAAACATTAAAAAGAGAGGGGACATAGGTCACCCACTCATAAATAATCCATAAAATAGTATAGGGATAGAATATAAAGGATATAAGAACATGGTAATGAAATTTGAATGACAAACCAAATGAAATGAAAAACATGAAAGGAAGACAAGAATAAGATTTCTCTTATGAAGAATTCAGCAGCCTAATGACGTCACTTAAATCTTCAAAAAAAGGAATTGATGAGATTAAATAGGGTCTCTAATATTGTGAACATAAATTTACAGTATAATGAATATATAGATCATACCCCAACATGGAAAAATTAACTTTAAAGACTTGACATGAAAGTAGAACTTTGAAAATGGGTAGAGTGAAAGAATCCCTTACCATGAAGAGTAACTTCGAAATCTTGAATTTTGGGACCTTGGGAGGCTTGAGGGCACCTTGGGAGGACTCCTTGGGAGTTAAGGAGACCATAAATTTGTTGAGGAGGATTTTTGAATGTAAAGAATGAGATAATGGCTTGGTATTTATAGGGTAAGTGAGGGGACAAGACATTAATGGGCAGGGGACACCTCCTTGGTGGTATTGGAAAAACCATGGGCTTTCCCTTGTTTTTTTCCCATGGTATTGGACACTTGGGAAAAATAATACCTTATCTACTATTCATAAGTTGACCTGAATTATTACATAATTATTACATCCTTAATGATGTCATTAAACACCCGAAAATCTAAACTGAAAATTCACTATTCACCGAAAATTCAACTTTTTCAGAAAAATCCGAAAAATTCACCTTAACATAATGTCGATGATCTGAATTAAAAAATTAAATCAATTTTATAAAAATAATTTTCTAAATATATTTAATTTAATTTTTTAAATAAAAAACACTATTCACCCGAAAAAACTAATACTTAACTAATAATTTCTGAAATAGTTATTTACCTATTTTATTGAATCACATTACTTAATCAAGGTGACTAAATTATATTAATACTTTCTTTAAGTGAGATTACTAATCCATTTGGTCAAATTACTAATCCTAAGTGTAAAATCACTATTCATAATTTACTATTCATCAAAAATTATGTTGATCTTATTAGACTCTAAATTTCATACTGAACACAACTGTAGAATACCTTTTTTTTGAAAATCATTACACATTTTTAATTATTTAAGGTTTACATAAATATTTTAAAATGTCCTTTTTTCAAAAATCATCAATAATATACATCCTATATTCATCAGAACACTTGAGATTCAAAAAATTCACCATAAGAAGAAATCACAATTTTTATTTAAATCAAAGGATTACACAAGGCAGTTACGGTCTCGTTACATAGCCCCTTATAACACCATAATAGGATCTAAGAGTAAGGTGTGATAGGGTGATAGAATTTTGGGGCGGCTCAGCCAACATTTCCCGAGTAGTGATTTCTATCAGCTTGAACTTCTCGCGAAGGCAGTTCCGTTCCAGCTTCACACGATGAAGTTCAGCTTGGGTTTGGTCCAGAGAAAATCCCAAAGGTGTTAAGTATTTCCTGATTTCCATCAGATGGGCTTCGATCGGCTCGAGACTACTAGATGGGGCCATCAAATCTTCTTTCTGTATTAATTAATCAAGATCACATGTATTTATAGAAAATAATTGTAAGATTTAGTTTCCAAAGGTCATATTGACCAACGATCATATAACAGTTGAAACCCAACGGTCTCATTTTAATTATAATCATTTTATTAAATGAAAAATAAAATAACCCACAAAAAATAAGGAAAAAAATTTACTCAAAGAAATTTCGGGTCGTTAGAATATTCCCCCCATGATGAAATTACATCCTCACAATTTTAAAGTTGGACTTGGAAATTTTTTTGAGTGTCCCAAATTGGAAAAAGGGTCAGTAAAACTATTACTTTAAAATAAAGTAAGGGAAGTACAATGGTCACCTGAGTTAACCCATACTAGGATTCTATGTAAGAAAACATGGATATGGAAGAGGAAAAAAGGGTCAAGTTCTAATGGAGAGTGATAGAAAACATGATTAGGAGAAAATTAACCACAAGAAGATCACAAACTTAAGATATGTTAAACGGTCTTTGATTACCCATTAGGACTTGTACACTAACAATGTTTTTGTTTTACGTTCCTTTTCATAATTTTGAGGAAATGATTTACTACATAGAATAAAAACATAAGGAAATATACTTATATTCAAGTAGAGTTTCATCCCTTAATAAGTTTCCACCAAGACTAATCTTTTCTCCAAAAAATGAGCATTAAAAAGGACTTGGTCTCATTAAAACCACAATAATCAGCTTCTATAGAATCACATAATCCACAAAAGAATAACTATATTTTTCCCTTGTCTTTAGTTATTGACTAAAACTAAAATGGTTAGTACAAGATCATATAATCCCCCAAAAGGATAATCCTTTTTAAAAAGAAATATGACTATTAATCTCCAAAAATCAACAAAAGTACCCAATTTTCCAGAAAGACCATTCAATACACAATCATCCTTAAAATTCTTCATAATAATCCAAACTAAGATTAGAACCCAAAACTCAGAAGGATTTAATAACATATTCTTCCAAGATAAACTTTATCGTTCATCTCTAAACAACATCAACCACTCTTAATGTCTTATAACAAAATTAACTGACCTAATCACATTTTCCACAGGATAGGTTAATCATTTCCATAAGTAACCTAAATTACCATAAGTTCAACTTATATTCATTGATTCTTCAAAATATAAGTCACCCTTTAATTCTCAAATAAAATACTGAAGTAATCTATTTACCTTGATCATATAGGGTTCCCAAATTAGTAAATTTCTTCCCAAATAATATTCATCTTTTAATCCCATAATCATTTTTTCATGAAGAACAGCTTCACCACATCAACATGTGATACATAACAATAGATATTTTCTTTAATGATTTAAAACCATATTAGGTAGCGACTAGATGTTCTTAGAAAACATTAATGATATTATCATAGACAACTAACTAAAATACAACATGACATAGACAATTATTACGAAGAAGTTACATGTACTTCAGTCATCATGATCCATCTCAGCATAGGACTTGCATTGTTCCCTTATCCTTGAAGATTGTTGATGCTCATCATGCTTCTCATTTCTTCCAAGAGGGCATTGCCTTCGATAATGTAAAACTTCTCCACATTTACAACATTGACTAGTATAAGGTAAATTAGATTAAACCTTATCTCTATTAATCACATTATCCATTTTTTAAAGCAATTAGATACTTTATGCCCTATCATCCCACACTTAAAACATCTCCCAGTTCCTTTATGACATTTTCCTTGGTGCCTCTTTCCACACTTTTTTCACAAATGAAATTGGGTCTTCTTTCCCTTATCACCTTTATTAGATGAACATCCTTGAGACTTCATATTCCTCTTCCCAGATGAATTTGGGCATTCAAATAGGTACAAATTATTAATTGTGTTTTTTGATAGCTGGTTTGGCATAATCACAATATGTTCAACTTGATCTCTCATCATCTCTATTATATTAATAGGACAATCGTCACATTTTCTGTCATATTGGTAATTGGGACATGTTCTTCTATTTCCAGCCATTAACTAAGAAATTAAAGTATAATTAGGGGTCTTAAATACTTATCCAATAATCATGAAAAGGAAACTTTAAGCATAGAAGGATAAAATTGTAGAAGAAAAGTATATCCTAACTTGTTATCCCCTAGGTTCCAATCTAGGTTATCCATGATAAAATATTCTTATGTGAATCTTTATTTTATTTTGTCTTTGATCCTTTAATAATGGTTCATACTAAGCTTATGAATTTACCAAAGCATATCCCATAGGAGTGTCAAACGAAGAGTGAAGTAAGGACCATTGTCATGCACCAGGTTACCCTGGGTCAAGCCCGAAACACTTTGTCGGTGTTTTCACTCCTAGGTACGTCTGTGCCAGAGCCACCTCTACTTGTTCGTATCCAGACAGGGATTTATTTTTTTGGAAACCACTTACTCAATACTTTACCAAAATACACGGATGTTTTCATATATTTAATATTTTCATTAAGAAACCTTATAAAGTTTTCAAATCCTAATTTCCACAAATAACTAAACCATACATTGATACCAACTATAGCATCCTACCTTTTTATAACGTAACTTTTCATTACATTTTACAAAACCGAGGATATTTAAGGTTTATTGTCTTCGAAACCAAAAAATTAATACATGAAGACATAAAACATTCTTCCTAAACCCTTAAAAGGCTTCTTTATTGTTCATCCTAAGTTAATTACAGCATCTAATAACCTGGGAGCATACATCAAAGGAAAGGGTGAGCAGAAGGCCCAGTAATGGAAATAAGAGAAACATTTTACATGTGAACTTGAGATACATTAATAAATTCATGATAAATAACCTTAAGGCATGAGAAAGAGATCATGAGGAATATCATAATAAAAATAACATGTTTCAAAACTTGAAGTTGTGGATACAACATTTAACTTATAAAATCATTTCCGTACCACCAAGGTCCATCCCCAAGGTTTCATAAAAAAAATTACCAAGGTTATTCAACAAGTTATCGTTATCTCTAGAGATTAAGTCTTTACCCAATGCATTGGAGTGCTATCAGGGCGTAACCTTAATCTGTCTTTATTATCATGTGATCCACATATATCATCATGAATCATTTCATAAACAAACCATATATCATATAATAAATGGGTTTCATTTTATTGTCATAACATTTTAAAAACTGATTTAAAGATGTGATCTTTATGTCACTTTAAACCCAAGGAAAAGGAAAGTGGGTATCATGTTTGTAAATCCCAGAATTTAAAATATAAAATTTTGATATATATGTGAATAGCCCTATATAATAAAGAGTTTTGAGTATTCACTTAATAAAATAAAATAATTTGAGAAAAAGAGAGAGACATTTTGAGATGAAAATTCGGCAGCATAACAACTATGTTGCAAGGTTTTATAAAACATTAAAAAGAGAGGGTACATGGGTCACCCACTCATAAATGATCCATAAAATAGTAGAGGGATATAATATAAAGTATATAAGAACATGGTAATGAAATTTGAAGGGAATACCATATGAAAATAAAAACTTTAATGGAAGACAAGAATAAGATTTCTCTTATGAAGAATTCGGCAGCCTAATGACGTCACATAAAACTTCAAAAAAATGAATTGATGAGATTAAATAGGGTCTATCATCATGTAAAAATAAAAGGAAAGTATGATTAATATAGAGATCATAACCCAACATTGAAAAAGGAACTTTAAAGACTTGACATGAATGTAGAACTTTGAAAATGGGAAGAGTGAAAGAATCCCTTACCTTGAATAGTAACTTCGAAATCGTGAATTTTTGGACCTTGGGAAGATTTAGGGCACCTTGGGAGGACTCCTTGGGAGGTAACGAGACCAGAACTTCATTGAGGAGGATTTTGGAATGGAAAGGATTAGATAATGGCTTGGTATTTATAGGGGAAGTGAGGGGACATGGCATTAATCCATGCGCCTTTGCATTAGAAACTATGCATACGACTTTTCATTAATCCAAAAATTGTTAAAAAATTCCCAAACCCTCTTTTTTGACCCCTTATCAGGATCATTCGACCACTAATTGATTTTTTTAGGTTTTGGGGCTCCCAAGAACTATTTTTGTCTCCTTCAAAACCCTTCCAAGGTGGATCAAAGCTAGTCAACCCTTGTTATTTCTCTTTCCAGAAATGTTTCTCTTCTCGATCTCTATATCCTGAGATATCTCTTCTCCTCCCTAGGGTTCCATGGATCCCCATGTTGATTTTTGGATCTAATACCCACTGTTTTGGATCTTAACCTAGGTTTGATTCATAGATCTTTATTTCCATCATTCTCTAATGGATTTTTCCATGTACTCATTTGTTATTAGAGATCCCATATCACGAGGTAGGTGGTTCCATTACGATGCCTAATTAATATTAACCATAGATTGATTTATATAATTTCAATTGTTTGAATTTAATTAATTTTTTTTATTTTGATAAAAATGGATTTCAATTGGTTTTTTTGGAGAAACCCAATTCCATTGAATTTGGGCTTTAAAAAATGGGGTTTTTTCATAAAATTAGAAAACCCACAATTCCATTGAATTAGGGTGTTTTTATGGAAAATTTTGAAATTTAAATTGGGTATTTGATGGAAATTTATTCAATTAAATCGTTGAATTGAATTGTGAAATGGATTTGATGGAAAATTGTGAAAAACCCCAATTCCATTGAATTGGGGGTTTATTATGAAATTGATGGAATTTGTGAAAATGTATTGTGAAATTTTATTTTGAATTGATTTAAAATCCCAATTTTTGAAAATGGATTAAAGTTTTTTTATATAAATATTAGGGTTTTATCTTGATAAAATGAATGTTTTTGATTAAAAATCTGTTATGGGTTTTAAATGGAAAATTGGAAGATTTGAAATAGAGAATGGGATGAATTGTATTTTAAGCATTCTTAAAATAAATTTCCCATCATTGTTTTTTTCTAGAGAACATGAAGGAATTAGGTAGTTAGTGTGTTATTTGGACAAAACATTATAATTTACAATGTTTTAAAACCTAATATTTTCACATCACATACCTTAGGTGATGGTGATGAGTCCTCTTTGGCCTGAGTTCAATGGGACATATGTACATATTCCCATATCACCTTGAGTTTAGAGTCTCTATAGCTTGGAATTTTCATACCTTATTAGGCTTATGAAAATTTTTCTCACTTGTTTATATTTCAATTTAATATATTATATTTTTATAAATTATTTTACTAACCTTCATATTTATATAAATTATTTTATATAAAAGTGTTTTTTAAGAAATTTGTGAAAAGTACCATTATTTTGGAGGCGTTTCATCAATTAAAGATAAAATACTTCACTTAAATAATTTCCATCTTTTGAATTGTAAATCATTAATTGTTTTAATTATGATTATGAATTTCCAAAACTATTTGTTTTAAATAGAAAATAATTTATTTGGTTAATTTAATATTAGAATCTATTATGGAATCCCTGGTGAGAACCTAATGGGATTTTTAGTTCACACCCTACCTGTTCCTTCAAGTGTTAGTAGATTATCTCCTTCTAGGTTCGAGCAGGGATAAAAGCACCACTTGGAGGTGGTTCTAGCTATTGATTTGTGGACTTTGTGAGTTTCATCCTTTAGGACTTGGGTAGCTTTTCATATTTTTTCTAGTACTTGGTTGTAGTAATTTGAGTTCTTATACCTATTTGAATTCTATTGCACTACACCTAGTTGAGTTATTTTTGTATGCATGCTGATTTGTTATCCTGTATCCACATTGTTTATGTAAAATTCATTCCTGCTTTGTTTGTATATGATGCCAGGTGCTAGTCTCCAACCCATGGGGATTGAGAATTCCCTTTGGGCTATGTCAGGACTGGCTTGATTATTGGGTTACCAGGTACTCAACCTGGTTCGAGACAATAACACATAGATATTTTAAGATATATTTTATTTCAAATGACTTTTTTCGATAGCTTGTGATACATGCAACCCCGAGTCTAAATAAACTGTAATATAGTATACCGTTATAAACTAGCCATTAAATTTTTTGGGTATGAATGAGAATAACTAAATTATAAATAATTTATGGTTTAAAAATGTATAAAATAAATTATTTTGTTATAAATTGATTAGATATGAAAAAAATCATTTATAATTAAAAGATATGTTTTTAGAAAAACTATTTTTATGTACACAATGTGTTTTTATCTTAATAAATTAAATAAATCACTATTGGTTCAATATTTTTTTTTAAAAAATTATTTTAATATTTTTTATAGGCATGAGATAATAATATATATATATATTTATTTATTTATTTATATTTATGCTTAAAAAACAATTTTCTAAAAAATGGTTTTTGTCATGTTTTGCGCACTTATTTTAAAATAATTTTCTACCAATTATTGAAATTAAATCTAGAAAAATGAATTAAATATTTGGAATAATGAGGTTAAAATATTGTAAATATGTTCCTTTTATTTTTTTTCAATATTAATATTTATCATATTAAATTTTTTGTCATCCAGCCAAGGGTAAAACGGGTAAAATAGGGTTAAAAATTTGGGATAATGATTTAAAATTTATCTAACACTTGACTTTATCCGATCATATGAGTGTGTTTAATCCATTTCAATTGAATAATAGAATATATGGTCACCTGGTTCCATATTTTGTTGATTATGATCTTTATATTAATTTAAGAAAAGAATAAACACAAAATGTCACTCTTCTGACTTTACAATCTTTAAAATTTATATATAAGGATGAAAAGATGATAATTTTGGTTATGAATATTTATTTAAAATATAAATTATTTTTATTTATCATATTAATTTTTTCTACATTTTTATTAATTTAATAATTACCTTAAAATCCCACTCAATTCTAACATCATATTTATTGAATTAATAGAAAAATAAAATAAATGATATTAAAAACATTTAAAGTAAAATGTTTTTGATGAATTAATATGCTCTAAAATTTATTAGATAAACAGGACACATTACAAATGTGTTAAAGGAGTATATTTGAATTCCTTATATTTCATGGTGTCATTAATGTCCTATTAAATAAATAGTTCCAAAATTGACAATAATGATATTTTATAATATATAACATTTTATTAAATGATTTAAAATTTATAAAAATATTAACTGAGATAAAGTTAATGTAATGTGGTTTAACATATCAACCAGGTTCCATTTATGAGTCACTTTTCCATTTATTAAAACAATCGTTACCCTTTAATATTGAAATAGTTGTTAGTGTGGTTATAGTAAAAAATGGTTAATGAAGGAATTAATAAACAATGTAAGGTTTAAAATGACACCAAAACCAATATAAATTTCATTATATGAGATTATTTTGACCCTAGAATATTTTTATTATAATTAATTTCAATTTTAAGTATTTTTCATGTGAATGACTTTATTATATTTTAAAATTTTAGTAAATTCCAAATGTGTCCTCTCCCTCCCTTATAAACGGACACCCATCATTTATTTTCATTACACCACTTTGAGCCTTATATCAAAGAAAACACCTACAAAATTATCTTATAAACTTACATATACATGTTATATAGGTGATGGTATCTACAAAATACCAACCCTAGGATCTTTAAGAGGATATATAAAAGAATTCTTTCAAATAAGTGGCAATTACCTTAACCTATCACTTTCCTTTTTTACTTATTATTTTAACTCCTATAAATATATGGTATTTATCATAAAATAATATCTTTAGTATTCTAAATATAATGAAATGTTATTATGATTATTAAACCACAATTATCAACCCCTTACCATCAAATGAGATGTGAGATTATCGCTTGTGGATACATATGACTTACCGTCTCCATGTAGCAATACAATTCACTTTTCATCACCATATTTTATGGATGGTTACTATAACGGGTTTAATAAATATGTATGATATTTATGAAATAATTATTAATAAATGGGTGATAAAATGTTATAATTAAATAATATATGGTATGAAATGTATGATAATGGTTCTATAATAGATTTATAATAAATATATATTCATTATACTAGAGGTTAGAACACGTATGGAGGAATTCAAATTTGAGGTAAGAGTTTATTGTCTCAGATTGTTTTTTTGATACATATTTTATGTTATGCATCTATCTTATTTTATGAGGTGTAAGTACTATCCATTGACATGTTATAAAATTAATTTTTTATATTAATTATATTTAATGTTTCATTTGAAGTTATTATTTCATGGAACTTACGATCCAGAAGTTACTAAAGTGTTAAGGGTCGTATGTTAAAATCTCATTATTTATTAGGATTGTTTTTTATCAAGTCATAAGGATGAAATATTATTATATACATATCAATACTCTCATTATTTTTTTATCCAGTTATTTCTAGATATTACATGTTTTAATTTCATTTTACTCTCTTTAAGAACTCAAGAGATCGAAAGATTATTTTTTAAAGAAATATAAATTTATTTCTTTCTTATATGAAAAATATTTTTTCTTCTATCTCCATGTTTTCTAAAAATTTTCTAAAGAATATTTTTAATATTATCTTATGATTTTTTAAAGTCATTTTTAACCATGTTTTAATTTTTATGATTTTTTAAAAGGAATATACTTTTCATTCTCTAAACAAGTTACTTTTGACTTTTTACTGAAAATGTGAAAGGAATATTTATTTCAACATATACAACAAGAACAGAATTTACCACCATCACAATTTCTCAATACTATATAGATTCATTTAAAAATTTCTAAAGTTATTTTCAAATAAAATGTTAACTTTAATATTTGGGAAATTTTTAGATTTAAAATAGGTGATTTCAAAGTGAAAATGAAATTTTTCTCAAGAAATGATCCAAGTGAACTTTCACTAGTAGAAAAAATGTTTTTACGGTGTAGTTTTCATATCGTTTTTATGAAAACAAATGTGAAAAAGTGGGTATTTTCTACCCTTTAATATTGATTCTATAATTTAACCAATATAAAAGAATGGTATTTTACATTAGTTATGATATAACCAACATGAAAGCCCTCCGACTATCCATTTTTAATGACGGTTAAAGTTTAAAGGACTTAAAAAACCTTTTAAAAATTTATGTATCGATTGAGGGTTTCATTACATGGGCTTCCAGTATCAGGAATAAGCTCTCATTTCTCTCTCATCAAAGCCCTAACATTCTAGTTTCTTTGATATGGTGGTCCAAATATCATCTTACAATCTAAATCGAGCCATAGGGTCTCATTGGCATTAGGTGACACATCTCATGTAATCCACAAACATTTTCATTTCTTTATTTTAATTAATTATTTGGATTTGAATCTCCAAACAATAATTGTTCAATGAGGTGTTATTCATTCTCATATTACCATTTTCCTATATTCAGGTTTTCTTCATCTTCATTGTTGCGCATTTGATTATAGTTCTTCCCATCTCCGAATATATCGCCTAAAGGTTTTAATATATTTCATATTTTGTTAATTAGTTGTTCCTGAAGTGCCTAATATTATTTTAGGGATTGAGAAGTATTTATTTAGAATGATATGATAATTTTTATATATTATAAGAAAAAAATTTCTTTATCTATCACTGGGTGATAATTTCACAGTGTTAGAAGTGGAAGGTTGTACTGTTTAGTGGTTGATTCTTGTTGTGTCATCCATAATGATTCATTTTTTGGTCCAAAAAAATATAAATTAATGATAGTTTATTTTCTTTTCTAGTTTTTGTGAATTTATCCAAATGTTATAACTATATACTATGAAACCTTCACAACTCTCCGCATGCAAGTTCAATTTAGTAGTAATAATATATTTTTTAATTGATGATGGTTTGGTTTTTATGATTATTGAAAAATATGATTGTTTTATTAGTTTAATATTTAATGGAAATAATTTTTTTGGATAGTGAACTAGTTATTTCATGGAACTTCATTTTGTTAATTCTTAATGTTTCATAAATGAGTTAATACCTTTGACATGGGTGCACTGTGTAATATATATTTTTGGATATTCTTTTTTACAAACCAAATAGAACAAAATTTTCCATTTGTGTTCTTATGGAATAGTTATTATATTTTTAATCTTTCATTTTGTGAATCAAACACAATAATGAATTTAAAAAAAACTAGGAGAAAAATTCCTATCCTGGTTTGGGATCAGAATCTTTTGATTTCCGATGGCTTCAAAGTTTTAATATAATAGTGTATCCCTTAAATTTTTAATAGTGGAATATAAATTACGTTTTAAATTATAATTTCCTTTTTTGTTTCCCCACTTGAATTAATCAATTATATAACAGTAAGATAATAAAAAAATGAAATGTGATAGATATTTTTTAGGTCTACAACTTTTTGGAATAGGTTAAAGTCAAATTCTTAGTGCACGCCTCACATGATTAAGCCTTTATATTCTACTTATGATCTTATAATGTGTTAATTAGTTCCTAATTTTATTTAATGTGAATTTTTTTTAAACTAAGACTCAATTTGTGATTATATTATATTGTTAATTATAGTATAGATGTTTTTTTAATTTCATAAATAATCAACTATGAATTAGTTGTTCTCATTCTATATATTATTTTATAGATATTTTTTTATGGATATCATTGTATGTATTTTTTAATAATTTCATAAGGTTATATTCATTTATTTTTACTTGAGAAATTTTTAAAGGAATCTATTTTTTAATTCCTTCACATGAATGAATTTTCTCATCAAAATTTTCTATTTTACTTCAAATGTTTCCATTGTTGGTTTTCTATATTTTTTAATGTCATTTATAATCTCATTTTTTATAAATTACTACCTTTTAATATATTTATTTTTGATATTTTTTATAGATAATGAATCAAAGTTGGATTAATGCACCTCAAATAGTTTATAAATATGAGGAAGGTGTCGATGATTTCTTGGAATATACTAAACAAAATTTTCCAATCAATGAAATGTTTTCTATCCATGCCTGAAATGTTTAAATTTTTATAATTTGAAAAGAAGAGAGATCAGAGATCATTTAACTTGTCATGGTTTTAATTTGAGTTACAACCCTTGGATTTGGTATGGTGAAACTGTGTAGAAATCCAGATCTATTGATGATGGTGCATTGAAAGATAATAAATATGATAAACTTTATGAAATTATTCATGATATTAAAGTAGAAGCAATTGAGAAACGACCTAAAATTGAGTGTTTATATGGTGATGCTGAAAAAACATTGTATCTGGGTTTTACGAAATATATGGTTTTATCAACGATGTTAAGACTGATAAACCTGAAGGTGAAACATGGATGAAGTGAAAAGATTTTTACAAACATGCTACCATTTTTTAAATACATTCTTCCTAAAGACGATGATCTTTTAAATTCACATTATAAGGCCAAGAAAATATTATTCATAATGGGATTGGGTTACAAGAAAATACATGTCTTCCCTAATGACTGTGTTCTATATAGGAAGGAATAAATTTTTTTGTTAGAGTGTCTTAAATGTGGGACATCACAGTATTTGTTCAAAGAAAAATAACAGGCTACTTTAGAAGTTTTGGAGACCCCTACCAAAGAAATTGGGTATCTTCCTATAATTCTTCATTTAAAATGTTTATTTTATGATTCAAGTGATGTAAAAAGGTTAAGATGTCATACTGATGAGCTGATATGTTACGGAAAAATAATTCATCCAACTAATTTTCCATAGTGTAAGAAAATTGATCACTAGTTTCCTACATTCGGAAATGAATTTTGAAATATCAGACTTGGACTATGCACATGTATAATGAATCCATATCGAAGACTTAGAAGAACACATAGTTCATGGCCTATTTTATTAGTAATTTACAACTTATATCCTAAATTTTTTATGAAGAAAAAATATGTCATGTTGAGTTTAATGATCTGTAGAGCAAAACAGCCTGAAAATGATATTGACATTTTTTTCACCATTAATTGATGATTTGCAACTATTATTGGAAAAAGGTATAAGGGTGTATGATTCTTATAAAATGGAATATTTTCAATTGCATAAAATGATTATGTTCACTATAAATGACTTCCCAACATATGGAATTTTTTTTGGATATAATGTTAAGGGGCATAAAGCTTGTCCAGTTTGTGAACACCGGACTTCATATTTTCAATTGCTTCATGGGAGAAAAATAGTATTAATGGGTCATAAAATGTTTTCCCCTATAGATAACTATTATAGAATATTGAAAAGGTATTTCAATAGCTTATAGGAATTAAATGTTCCTCCAAAACCTTTATCCACTGAATAGTATTTTGATATGGTGAAGAACATTGATGTGATATTAGGAAAGATACATAAATATGGTTTTGATAGAAATATTTGGAAGAAATAGTTAATATTTTTTGATCTACCACATTAGAGATATCATGAGGTGAAACATAAAATTTATGTCATGCACATAGAGAAGAATATCTATGAATGTTTTATTAGAACATTGTTAGATAATTAAGGAAAGAATAAATATGGGTTGAATGTAAGAATGGATTTAATCTCAATGGGAATACCTTTAGAGTTGTCTCCCACTCCTGATAGAAGGAGAATATTCCTACCTCTAGATTGTCATACCTTATCCAAGAGGGAGAAAACTATCATTTTTCAATGTCTTCATGATATCAAAGTGCCACATGGTTATTCTTAAAATATAAAAATTTTTGTGTCTTTAAAGTATTTGATTTGATAGGTATGAAATCTCATGACTGTCACATCATGATGAAATAACTCCTACCTATTTCATTTCATGGAATATTTCCCACCTATGTCAGAATGACTATCATGAAGGGGTGTTATTTTTTAATTATATTTATAATAAGGAGATTTATTTTAATTCTTTGAACATTTTGGAGAATAAAGTGGTTTCTATAATTTTTCAATTGGAAATGTATTTTCCTCTATCTTTTTTTGATATCATGCTGCATTTAATATTTCATTTGGTGAGAGAAATAAAGCTTTTCAGACCTGTATGTCTATGTTGGATGTATCCTTCTGAAAGTTGTATAAAGATATTGAAGGGGTATATTAAGAATCCATATCGACCTGAAGAATCAATTATTGAGAAGTATATTTCTAATGAGATTGAATATTTTTTTACGAGTTATTTGTGTAATGTGGAGCACATTGGTTTACCGAAATCTCACCATGAATGAGTTAATTTTGATGGGAAGGGGATTCATGGCTTGAAATTCCAATCATTGATAGGTGAATAGATAAATAAGATACATTTATATATATTTAGTAACATAGATGATGCTCAACCATATATAACATTGCATATTATTGAGTTGAAACAAAGTTATCCAAAAAAGAAAGATATGTGGATTTTGAATGAGCATAACAAAACTTTTTTCCATGGTTTAAAGTGACTGTGCAACCAGATGTATCAAAAAAAATTAGATGGTTAGTGGGAGGTCCAAGTTTAAATTTGATAACATGGTCTAGGTATGACATTAATGGATATTATTTTCATATGAAAGATCATGACCAAAGAATTATGGTTCAGAATAATAGTGTATCAGTGTTCATAGAAGCAATTACTTTTTCAAGTGTCAAAGGAAAAAACCCAATATCCACATCAATCGCATATTCTGGATTCATTTAAGAAATATGGGTGGTTGATTACATTAAATTTCAAGTTCCAATTTTTAAGTGTAAATGATTTATCAGTAAGAATAGTGTCTGACATGATGAATTTGGAATGAAACTAGTTAATCTAAATAAATTGGAATACACAAATGATCCTTTTATTATGGAAACATATGCAATTTTTTCTATGTTCTTGATCAACACGATATGCAATAAGCTATTGTTTTACAAGAAAAAGAAATAGTATTTTGGGGATGATAAACTTAATGAATATGCTGATTTATGTGATATCCCTACATCTATGAAATTATTAACAAATAATATTGATGAACACACCAAAGACATGTTTTGTGCCACAAAAAATTACCATGATGAAGGACTTTTGGAAAACACTCTTTATTATATTCCAAATATTATAGGTAACTTATGTTTAATTATGGTTTAATTTTTTAAATTTCATAAGTTAGATATTTTAATTTGATTTTATTTATTAAAACATATATTATAACTAATAATTTTTTTTTATATTAGTTTAGTTTTTTCTAGTTTTACATGTTTATACTTAATTAACTTATTTATTAATTTATTTTATTGAAAAAAATTTATTTTAAATTTAACATTTTAAATAAAAACAAAATATATTGTATAAGAGTATATTATAAAATAATTCTTTTTTTGTAAAAATGATTTATCAGGTTAGTGATTTTTTACTTTGTCATTTCAACTCATTAATATTGTGTAGTTTTCATTCATTTATCTCATTTATTATCTCATTAACATTTTTATCATTTTATTTAACTATAAAAAATATTAATAAAAATGTGTTACATTTAGTTTTCTTTTCTTTTTTGTTTCATAATTGTTAATTTTTTATTTAAATTTTTATGTAATTGTTGGATTTGTATATTTTTTTACTAATTTATGTTGCTTTGATTTGTAGGATAAGGACAGATCAATCCGCTAATCCACTACATATTTCTGGCGATGATCATACTCATACCTCTGGGGAGAAACTTATACATACTCCTATTGATGATCCTACTCCTCATTCTTTACATGAGACATCTACTTCCACTAGGTAAAAAAGAGTTCGAGGGTTTGTAAATGTGGCACAACACATTTACCAAAATTATCAATTCCCCATAACTAGGAACATAGGATACCATTGGAATTTGATGATAATGATATTCCAATAGGTCCAAAATAAAAACAATTCAAGACTTTTGTATCAGTATATGATAAAAGTAAAGTTAGTACTTTGTTTTAAGATTGGTGAAGTGCTGAAAAAGTGACATTATCACTATTTTGGGAGACTTTTTTGGTAAACTTGTCTGTTATTATTTTACTTATATTGAAATTTTTATAGTAATATTTGTTTTTACCCTTCTTATTAGATGTAATATGATATACCTGACACTGGAGGAGTAAGGAGGAAATGTATATCATTGGAAGATAGAAGATGGAGGGATTTTAAATCATCCCTCACATCACAATTCATTTTTGGGAATAGATAGCATGAAAATCAATGTGATATATATCCATTTATAGATGAAGATACATGGAAGTTTTTCTGAAAGTAGATGATGATAAGAGTTTTTAGTAAGTGAAATTTTACCTTTTTAGATGATTCTTATATCAATGACCATGTTAATGATTTCTTTATTTTTAATTATTAATTTATAGCAATTGAGGAGATCTAATTAGGAGATTCATGCTTGAAATGTATACCCTTATATGTTATCTCGGGGAGGGTATAGGTTATTGGAAGAACACGTGCTAGAAGAAAAAATTCAAAAGATAAGATCCGAGTCATTAGGATCTGGAGAGGTTTCCACTTCTTCCCCTTGCTAAACATGAATAATAGAAGAGGGATCAAATGGGAAAAAAGGACAATATCTTACAGAAGATTCAATATTTTTAGTTGATAATATTGTAAGATGTTTATTTATTTATTAAAGTTAAATAAACTCTATATATTGTGATTCATTATATATTTTTCCATATATTCCATATAGGAATATCTTGAGTAGAAGAGTACACAATGGGTCTTTATATTGAGGGTAGACTTGATATTTTAGCTACAAAATTGGGAAATCTCTAACAACCGGGTCATGTATGAGGATACCTGTTAGGTGTATCGGTAAGAAAAGTGTTTCCATGTTTGGAAGCTTCTTCAGAGGAGAATTTTTATAAAAAAAGTATCTTTGGAAGCCAATGTTTAGGATATTCAAGTGATGATGGAGGAAAAGATCATAGCTTTGGTACAGGCGATGTTTGTAGGCATGCAAGGATAGTTTCGGCCCACCAATCTAACTCCTCCACCCCTTCTAGCATATACCACTCCTACTCCTTATATTACTCACACATCTATGTTTCTAAATGCCACTCATTCTTATCCTACCCCAACACCCCCTCCTCTATAGCTTCCAAGTTACTATGATATATATGTTGATGATCCTCATCCTATTGTTTCATATAGGATGATATATTATGTCAGCGATACTATTCATCATTGCTAGATTGATATAGAGCATCATAGGGTCACTGTATAGGATATTATAGATAGATCAACAAAAATACCATGTGCAATAGATGAAGTGAGTATTGTTGGAGAAAGTATCAGTCATTTTTTAGTTAAGCTATCTAGAATACTTTGACATATTAACATAGAGGTATATACATGTTATATTTTATGTCATTTTTTATTAATGTTTTTCTCATTTTCAAGTTTATAAATTTCTCTAATTTTTTTCAAGAATACTTTAAAGGTAAATAAATACTTTTTACACAACAAAATATTTTGTGTCATGACTTCAGATATAGATTCTACTGGTCTTGATCAATTGTTAACATAACCAATTTTTTTATTAGGAGTATATGACATTCTATTTGATGCTTCTATTTATGGGAATTAAATGACTATGAGGCTTTAAAAAAAATGATATCATGGAGCTTATAGCGGGAGATAAATTGGGAATAAACACGATTCAAGTTCTTTCCATATTAGGTGATTAACATTTTTTTTTCATTTTATTAATTTATTGAAAATTTATAATTATTTGTTCTTTGTATTAGGTGTATATATAAAATTTGTACAAAGAATGAAAATATAGATTCATATGGATTTATGGACCGACAATTTTTTTCTCCTATAACTTTGATAATGACCGATGCTGAAAGAATGGTTTATACAGCTGAAAGATTTCAGAAGAATGTCATCATTTAGTGTTGGATGTTTCTATATCTTAAAAGGTATGAAATATTTTCTCTCTTTAATAATGTGTTATATATCACTTAACACATTAATAACTCATATTAAATTTTCTTTTATATTTTTGGTCATTGGATGTTGGGTGTTTTTTTCCAAGAGAGAAGACATTGTATTGGCTATGATCTATCTATAGTGAAGTGAGAGAAAATTTTAAGAAATTATTGAGCACATAAGTTTTATTATTTTAATAATTTTTTATATTATAGAGAATAAAATTTATTACATTCATATTATTTTCAAATAGGGCACGAAATTTATTTTGAGAGATGAAAAATAAGAAGCGCGCCAAGCTCAAATTTTTAAAAAATAAGGTGAATTTGAATTTACAATTACTAATTTGAGGATATATTAATTAAAAATGTTATTTTTAATTAAAATATATTTGGAATAGTTTTATAAAAAACAAGATGGGACTGAATGCAGATATTATGTTTTAAGATTCATGTATGAAATAATTTCAATCAGGATAGTTATAAAGTTTTATAAGGTTAGATTTATTTATAATTATTTTTGTAATATTTAATATGTTTTATTGAAAATTTATGTTAAATGATTTATATATTATTTTTGTATATTTTTGATGATGAACGGTCATATACTGTGGAGGAGTTGAGGCATTTACAGATTGAATGTGAAAATAATTTTACAGGTTTGATTGGTTTTTAGTTTATTTGAAAGTTCAATGGTATTTTCATTTTTCTGGATTTTATACTTCCATTTATGCTGCCTCTAGTGATATTTAGTGGATGTTGATGGTGGAGAAGATGAATCAATGTACATTGGTTTTTAGTTTATTGGAATGATCAATGGTATGTGTATTTTTCTATATTTTGTGATTCCTTTTTTCCTTTTTTGTTTTCTACCTCTTGTTCTGTTTTTAACTACTACTGGTGGAGGCATTTTCTATTTTCTACCTCTTACGTTGGAGCTACTGCTGGTGGAGGCGATGAATCAATGTATATTTTTTTTAAAAAAATCCTATTATTTCATATCAATTATTGGATAACCGATGTGAAAAATACATTTGCACTATTTTTCATGTTGGTTATCCAGTATCCAAACTGAGAAACAATTTATCACATCAGTTATATAAATTACCGATGTGATAAAGGGTGTATAATTGGTTTTTCATGTTAGTTAAATGAAAAAGAAATTACACAGAATTTTTCACATCAGTTATTGAATAAAAGATGTGAAAAACCAGTTATCACATTGGTTATTTAAAATAACCTATGTTATAAATGGTGCGTAATGTGTTTTTCAAGTTGGTTATCTAATAACTAATGGAAAAAATTATTGATAACATCATTTTTAAGTAACTGATGTGAAAACAATTATTTACTAGGTCCTCTATAACCAGGCCGCCTAAAACTGACATGAAAAATCATAAAAAATTGACATGAAAAACCTTTATGAACTAGTTTTTTAAGGGAATCTTCATATATGATGACATAATTTGATTTTAAATATTATTTACTAGATATATTATCCAATTATCAAATCTTTATTATTTATTTGGATGATTTATGATTATGATAAAATGATATTTATGAAACCCATTCCTTTTACATGGGCTATTCCATGATGAATTGATGAAATGTTTATGAAACATGTTTCTTTTTTATAGGTTATACCATGATAAAATATTTATAAAACCCATTTATTTTTTATGTGTTATGATATGATGAATTTTTTATGATCTTGTGACACACATCTATATGATTTTAATCATGTGATAAACATGCCTAGAATTATACAACCCTCTATGCATTGGGTAAAGATGGATATCTCATGAGATAAATAAGACTGGAATTGGGAGCGAACACAATTCATTAAGTGGATTCATCCACTATGATAATATTTGGAGTGAACCTTAACTAATATGATGGATTGGAGAGTTAAACCAATACACTATGATAGTATTGATATTAATCCTTAACTACTAAGTAAATTATTTTCTATGCTTATGTGTATACCACAAACTTATGTATTATGCCAATGTTATGCTTTTATGGATCTTGTTCTTTGATTCTATTATGATTCATGTCTTATGAACTACCAAGATTTATTCCATTACTCAAGATTATTATCTATGATATTCATAGTTTGGTTTTCAAATGTTATGCTCATGATTTGAAATCCGTATGCTCATGTTATGTTCAAGTGATCATTTATATCTTCCTTGTTTACCCTTTCCAAGCATCTAGGCTCACTCTTTCTTATGTCTCCTTTTCCAAAATTATGAATAAAGGTATTAAGTATGATATTACTAATAAGGATACTAGTTACAAAGAAATTAGCGGGACAAGATATAGTTCACTTATGAACTAGTTGTTTATGTATCCATCTTTCCAAATATACTAGACCTGTATGATTCTAGAATAGATTGTTACGTTATATAATGAATATTAATCTAATAAGATACAATATCTATGTATGAAAATTATGGGTCACTGTAAACAATACACTTTAGTTTGAGTGTTGTGATAACATTTCCATGTTCAAGAGGAAACTTAGGAGAGGTAAGCTGATATTCTTGTCAAGGGGCCCAAACTTTTCACCTTGAAAGCTTAGTTATGTCTGGGATCATAACTAAAGGATTGGTTATTATATGGTGGGGAGGTTTTAATATCCAAAACGTATTGAGGTATGTTTTAATTTTAATTTTTGGTTAACCACCTTTTAAATTTGATAAGGAATGCTTTCCCAGGATTATGGAAGGTCTCGAGAGAGTTCAGGGGGTTTGGGGTTTGAAAATGTGAAAAAAGGCTTATAACACATGATTCATAGTTAGTGCTAACCATTAACCATTACCATATAACATGGATAAGGGGGAGAAATAGTTTCTAAAATCATTTGAGGAGGATTTGTAACCATGGGGGTTGGGTCCAGATCTATTCTATTGACTTCCACATGATTTACCAAACTGTGTGGGTGACCTAGGAGACTGTTCAAATGAAGTTTGTCTCAAATAGTGGGGGATCACGTGGTTGGAAAATAGCTTGAAAAACTTTGTGTCTAAACCATTCAACTCATTAAAAGTGGTTAATTGACCACTTTTCCCTCCTAAACCTTATATGAACTCACCAGATTTTCTTGCCCATTTCAATCCCGACAACCTTAGGTGCATCCAAATATCCTCCTCCGATTTTAAGGGTGATTCTTATTTTATATTAGGCCATTTGAATTTCCATTTCTTGAAATTCAAATCCCCATGTAAGTCTATGATTTTATTTCCTTATATTCTTCAAATCGTTCAATTCTTGGTTATCCTTATATGCCTATGTATCATATACCCTATTTCTATGGATTTGTGAGCTTTTGCAGTTGCGTTCATTATAGATCGAATCAATGGTTGGGGTTGGATGATTGGATATATAAAAACCTAAGGTTGGTGTTTTGAGAACTATTTCCCTTAGTCTTGATGGTTTTTATGTGTATGTGGTTTGTAACATGACATCACTACATTGTTCATTTTCTCCCTTGTTTTAATAAAAGAGTTTTGTGGCTTAAATTGATGTCATTGACCATCCACAGATCCTATTAGGTTAGTTGGTAACTATGATACTAGTCCTATGGAAACCCATGGGATGTTCCAAATTCATGGAAATAGTAAGATTAAGTTTTAAATAGCGGAATATGTGTTTTTAAAGATTAACTCATTTAGTCTCGTTGAATGGTTTTTTAATAAAGAAAATGGAATATTTAGAATAACTTTATAATGAAGTGTCATATGAAATATTGAAATTATGGAATAGTTAATGGTTGAAGTAAAAATTTTTAATAGTTAAATGCATTTAAAGTATGTTTAATTGTTGTAATATATGATTAAATGATTAAATGTTTTAATTTTGGAATTGTTTCTAAAGATATCGAGTAAGATAGACCCTTGGTGTATAATTAATGTGAAAAAGTAACATACTTTCTATCATAACATTTTAAGAGGTTAAATGTATTTAACCTTGTAAATTGATAAATAATGGACGGTTTTAGTGCAAAATAATGCTCTAGGCACCAGTGGTATTGTATATGTTTGGGAATTTCAAACAGACACTATATACCCATGTGTTGGTTTTTATACTAAGGTTTCATGCAGAAATGATGATTGTACATGGATTGGGTGCTGGACCAAGATTATAGGGACAAATAATGTTTATACAGGGATGAGGGTACCATGGATTGAAGAATCTTTGTACAAATAATTGAATTATTAATGAAAAATCATTTGTTTACTTCTAGTATGTATCACCCTATGATTTGTGGCTTATATGACCATATTTGGATGATTTAGGTTTGGTTGGCCCAAATGTAACCTTAGAACTTGGATCCAAGAGGTTAATAAATAACTATTTATTTTTAAAACTTGTTTTCATTTATTTAATTTTTTATTATTCCATTTTATATCTGTATGCACAGTTTTTAAGACTGGTTATTACTTTAGACAGTGTTGGTGGGGGACTATTGAGTTGTACTCCAACCCTACCCGGTCCTCCGTTGCTACAATTTGTTACTAATGGGATGGATCTTGGATGAGAGGACCATGCTCGGTTTTGGGAACCATTTTGGGTATTTTCAATTTATATTTTTCTTTTAGGTTCCTTTTGGCACATGAGACTACCATGAAATGAAATGTTTAACTTATTAGTTATTAGAAGTTACCCGGGTTCGGGAATTTGTTATGTGATGTGTGGTTATATACAAGTTTAATTTCTTTTTATCACTATTATTGTTCTACTTTGATAAAGAGGGTATAGTCTCCCCATTTCCCCTATAGACTCTCACTACTTGTTGGTAGCCTCCGGCATATAGGGAGGTGCCCTTGAGGTCCTGGGGTGAATTGGTTTATCTACTAGTTTGAGTAAGTTGGGTTGGGATGTTACATTAAATGTTTTAAAACTAAAATATATAAATAAAAGTTAAAATAAATAAACTAGGAATAAATCCCGTGTTGATGGGAAAGAATGCTTTGGGATCTTGGTCCATTGAGAACTCAAATCACCTACCCACCCTTTAGTAAGAGGATCAATATTTTCATTTTTTTAAATTAAATATCATACAAGTTATATATTAATTTTTTTAAAAAATTAATAACTAGGAAAGTGATTGACAAAGAATATTTGGATCATTCCTTGAAATAGACCCATCATAGGTTCGAGTCTCTGCTAAGACTTTAGTGTACACTATTTACTTTTTAGGATATTATTATTAATGCGATATTTATTTTTATTATTTTTATAAAAAAATTAAAAAATAACCTAAGGATGCAATTGTACTATTTAGCTAGATCTGTATATTGGAATTGAACCAAACCCAAATTGAGTCCATCCCAAGACATTTAGACCAATCCCACTAATTTTCATTTAAAAATATTATACATGTTATGTGTTTGTATATATTTATCATATGAAATGTATGTTAAATATTAAAATTAATAAAATTAATAATTAATAATAATAATATATTAGAAAACCTAAAAATAATCACATACACACCATTTATAGAGTTTAAATGAAAAATACATGCAATTTAGTTCATCATTTTAAGACTTTAATTCCCTGACATCGTGCAATGTATCGTCCATACCCTTTTGACCCCTTCATTTCCAAAATTTTATTTTCATATTTTTAAGCTAAAAAATATATTACAAATAGATTCTAGGACCATGTAAGTACCCCCTTTCTTACTTTTCAATTATTTATAGGATTTTCAAGGATTAGAATTATATTTGAAATTCTTGTCTAGAAACTATAATACATGGATAAATCCATATTAAAAGCTGTGTAGTATGTGATACATGGGAAGTTAAAGATACATGCCTAGGGACCCATGTACATATTGTGACTGTGTTGTTTCATAAAATTTTAAAAATACATGACATATAATTTACAATATAAATTGTGTAATTGAAAACTTCTTGAGAATCTCATATGGAATGTACAATCTATTATATGAAACAAAATAAAATCATTACACACAACATGTACTGATATCCACATGTAATTCATTAAAAATATTACAGAAATAAACATGGAATATAAATACCAGAACATGTGGCTACCAAACTTTTTAATTCTATATTACACTCAATATACTTGATTCAAGAAACATGGATTTTGTTTCAAATTTTATAAATTTTATTTATTCACTTCATAGATATGGTCAAATAGTACAAAAATATAATGGGTGAGAAGTTCCCAACAATATAAACTTCTTAAGAGCCTATAACCTATATACATAGAACTGTAGAGGAGGGAGAGTGTTAGTTGATTGGCATAGTGGTGGACCAGCCTCTAAAACTAATGATCATATTAATAAATTCATCACCATTCAACTTTACACTGACATCTATGACTGTGATCCTTACTAATTCATCCTAACATAAAGGATTGGTATCAAAATATAAGACTAGGAAATATTTGACCATCTATACCTAATTTTTAAGGATAGGAGGCTTTCCAATTCATGGATAGGGAAGTACTAGTGGCACACCATCCATATGAGAACTATATACTTAGTCTTGAACATTCTCATGGGGTTGGTAATTTTAGTTGATATGGTCTCAGTATCAGAGTACAAACATCTTCTAACATTAATTTGAGTTAGGTTCCCTTATTATCAGGTAATATACCTTGAGTTTATATCTATATTTGAGTTCAAAGGACCATCACATAAGGAAATATACAAAGTCACAAATCTTCCTTTTTATTTCCACCTAGGGTTTAGATCATTTTTATCCCTCCTCATACTACCTCTCTTGGTAGAACCAAGCATGTAACAACCCTGAATCTAGTAACCAAGATCTGGTGGTTACTTTATTACATTAGAATAGATACATAGGATCTCACTATATAGGATTAACCAGTTTATCAGTTTAAAAAAAAATAAATACATACATGATTCCTATATTACATTGGAAATATAAAATTCATAGCATAAAAATAATTATCTAATCCTTGATATTAATCATATCCTTCTTAATATCCTAATAAAAGTAAAAAAATGAAATAGTGATCTCAAATGCTCGTTAATGTTACATATAGTAGAAGCTATAATGAAAAAATAAGGTATAAATAATACAGAAATGTAAGTAATGGAAAACAAAATTCATTTAATCAATAACCTAAGAAAAAATGAATCTATGCATAATATTAATGAAATAATATCATGTCTAATAATAACCAAACTCTCAATGAAGTTAATTAATAATAGTGGATGTCATGATCTAAGTTATCTTAATATCTATACCATCAAGACCTTGCACCAAGATAGTTTAAAACTATGGGTAGTTGTACAAAAAAAACCCATTTAATTTAGCTAACTGATTTGTCTCATGAGACCTATAAATTCTTTGAGGGACTATCTATAACTGGGACCCACCCATTTCTTCATCTCTAATTCATTCCTTATATATTTAATGATAAATTTAATTTATGAACAATGACTTATAAAAAAATATCTTTATTGTGTTAAGAATATGAAATATCAATATTTCCCCAGTCAATCAAATAACTTTCAAATTGAAAACCATATGTAGAAATGATATACAATTTAGGAAATAATCATATTAATGATATAAATAATATGTATATTTAATATAAATGTAATTTAAAATGATCATAAGAAATTGAACGTTTCAAGAGAAAGTTAATGACCACAAAATCAATGAGTGGTAATATATCTTTGGTGATGAATTCATGTATTTTGTATGATAAAATAAATTATAAGAGAAACATTAAAATAATATTTAATTAAATATTTTATTTAAAAACAAACTGAAAAATTGATGAATAATTTAAATATCATAAAACGATTATGGTGGAGGGTAATTCCATTAATGTCATATATGTTAAAAAACATTCATTGTGACTTTTTGTAATGAAATTCGAAAGTGAAACTTTTGGAAAACATTATAAAGGTTCCTTTAAAACCTTTTTAAAAATTAAAGGACATCTTAAAATTTCCTTAATAAATAATTTTAGTAATAAAAAAAGACTTTTTAAAAACAATTTTTTAAAAATATGGACCTAAAATAAAAATATATCTGATTAAAATAGAAATATAATTTATTTTTGTTCCAAAACATTCTTTGCTTGATTCCAGTGAAAAAGATAGGAAAAGTTAAAATATGGAAACTTCTTAAATATACATGGGATAAGAAAATATATTGATTTTATGAAAGATGTATTATAATATTCCTTTGACGAAGATTAAGGAATCCCAAAAAATGAGATTGTAAAATAAATCATTACCACTATGGAAACATTTAAATTGTAACCCCTTTAGAAAATAAAATAAAATTTAATCATTAATCATTATGAGTAAATATTTATTCATGTTAAATATATAAAATGGGAATTATATACACCACATATAAGTGAATAGGTGAAAAATATCAAATATGTCTCAAGGGAATGAAATTTGAGATAAAATCCCTTATCTAACACTTCCATTTAGTTCAACATGATTTAACCTCCTATATAATAGTTTTAAAAATGTTATTAATTTATAAAATAACTATATTCATATTTATAATATCATATATGATCATATTATAACATATTATCACCCATTCGTTAGTAATATTTCATTATTACAATTGTTTTGGGTGTTATCCACTTCATTTTCTCATGCATGTTTTATCATGGAAGTCCTAGTTATTGTGAATAGGATATAGTTATATAATATTAAAAATTATATTAAATTTATTAATATCATATTTATTCATTATATACATGTTTATAATCATTCTTGACATTTTTATTTAGAAAATGAATCACACCACTACATGGAGATGGTAAGTCGTGCATATGGATGAACGATGTTGTCATTTACATAATGGGTGAAAGTTAAAATAAGTGGATGATATATTAAATTTTAAAGAATAAGTATTATTTCATAATTATCTTATATATTTATTAGTTCCATTATTATGTCTATCTATGTGATTCAGTGATAGAAAATAAATTACATTGGTTCGCGAGGCGGTAGTCCACTGTACACACGAGCTATGGGTTTGTTTCCCATTTTATGGAGTAGGATATGGGTAAATATTTTTCTATAAAAATAATAACATATCATTATTTGTTAGATACTAGTATTATTATATTATAATTATTAATAGGTAATTGATGGTGGTAAAATAATAAATAAAAGAAAGATCTTGTTGAAGACAAATACCTCCGCTTAGCAAAACCTCCTTTGGATATCTTATTAAGGACCCCAGGTTTGGTATTTTGGGAAGAAAAATAGCACCAAAACATGTATAAGGATTATATGGAGATATTTTTGTATGTTTTTTCAATATAAATGAATTAATAAGTGTAAATAAGTGAGGGGAGGAGACTCCCTTTTATAATTAGGGTGAGTGGGAGACCTGTAACTTTTCAATGTTTTAAAATAATTTCATTTCACTGTCTTGTAAAAATAGATCCAAAATAGCACATACTATAAGGTTATAAGGGTATGGTTGAAATAAATCTAATAAATGGGGTTTTATAAAGTTTTTATGTCATTTTATTCTATATATTTATAAATTAACCCCCGATAAACATGTTTTGACTTTAACCATAGTAATTAATTTTTACTATTCATTATGACCAGAAATTAAGTTGAAATTATTACCTAATATTAATTATTCTAATTAAAAATTTGGAATCCATTTTATCAAATTCCATTCACATAAGTGATAGAATTAATTTTAAAAATAAACCTGCAAAATGTGTCGAAAAAAGGATTTTCAAGAAATGTTTTTTTACAAAAATAAGATGATATTACATTAAATATATGACTAGTAATATTCATTATATAGTTTTAAATTAAAATATTTAGGTATATAATCGATAAATTTCGTTTAAATAATTCATCATTAAATATTATTTTAATTAATTAAAATGGAAATATACTATTCTAAAATAAAATAGATTTTGGAAAAATATACCTTTTTTTACCTCAAAATGATCTTATCATTATTTATATAAAATTTATAGTAAATACATAATTAATTATAAATATTATAACATATTTTTATAAATAAAAAGATTAATATTTTAATACTTTATTTTCAATTATTCATAAAATATTATTTCTAAGGGAAAATTTCAAAAACCCATTCCAAGATTATTTTGAACATGTAAGTTAAAAATCAATATTTATCCTATAGAATAATAATTTTTATTCCATGAAATATTAAAATTTTCATTTTATTATAGTTTTATTAAAATAAAATTTTCACTTACTATAATTTAATCTTGGGTGTTACATTCTTCCCTCCTATAAAAATTTCATCCTGAAATTTTTTTGGGATATTAATTTTTTAAAAAATAAGGGTTGTTCTTCTTTATAACATCCTCTAGTTCACAAATTACTTCCTCCATTTTATGATTTCTCCAAATTACCTTTAACAACCAAGTCGTTTGATTCCTCAAAAATTTCTCTATTGTGTTAAGAATATAGATAGGTTTTTCATAGTAAGACAAATCAAGTTCCAATTCTATTTCTTAAAAGGTGAGAACATGTGTTGGGACTGACATGTACTTACTTAATAATGAAATATGGAACACATCATATACTTTAGAGAATCTTGGTCGAATTTTAAATTTTTAGGACACAACTCTAATTCCTTTACAAATTTAAAAAGGTATTATGTACTTGGGTCTTAGTTTAAATTTCTTACTAAACCTTATAACACCCTTACTTGGAGATACTTTCAAAAAAACATGATCTCAAACTTGGAATTACTAATAATTTATTTGGTTATTTACATAACTATTTTACTGCTTTGGGTTACATTATTATGATTTTGAGTAATCTTTACCATTTTCTTTGTCTCCACAAAAAGTTCTTGGCCTACAAGTTTCCTTTCACCAACTTCATCCAGAATAATCGGAGTATGAAATCATTTTTCATGTAATGATTCATACTTCACCATTTGAATACTTAAATGGAAACTATTATTATAGTAAAACTCTACCAAATTTAAATACTGATCCTACATACCTTGAAATTCAAGTGATCAGGATATCAATATTTATTCTATTTTTAATAGTTCTTTCAGATTGTTGATTAGTTTGAATATGGTATGAAATTCCCAATAAAGATCAGTACCAAGAGACTTTTCAATAACTTTCCATAATTTTGATGTAAATTAGGTACCATCGTCTGACACAATTAAAATAGGTGTGTAAAATACCATTACTAGATTTCATGTGATTTTGGATCTTTTTTATTCCCCTTTGTATGTATCTTCTTTTGGGTTATTTTTGGAGGTAGATAATGATTTTTGAATGTTTTTGGGCCTGTTAATGGTTGGTGCATGTCTAATGTAAACTATACTGACTTGTCTTGGAAACCATGCACATTTTTTTGGAGTTTTGGATGAGTGTGCATGATTTGTTCATAGTTTGAAAAACCTTATATCCAAATCTTACATCCAAACTGTGTAGGTATTCTAGTGGCTCTGTTTGGTGCGTATGGTTAGGCCCACAATTAATATTAACCCTATATACTACCCATCAAATCATGTGAATGAGTTTTTAATTCCCTAACTTTTTTAATTAAAATCCAATGAACCACCTATTTAACCCCAAACACCTCCTAATCAAACCTAATTTGATCCTTTGGTTTTTTTGGAGCCCTTTAGAGGTGTTTTGGATCTTAGAATGACATATCTTGGTAGATTGAATTTCTAATTTAAGTGGTGATCCTCTTTCACTATGTTTTTCTCCTCTCAGCCTTTTATCTCTATTATTATTTTGATTTTTTCTTCCTAGAGGTTATAATGGTCTTGTGTCCCATTGGATCATGGTTTATTGATGTGGATTTGTGGATATAGGGTCTTTCCTCTCTTCTATTGAGATACCTCTTCCTATATTTGGTATCCGCCATTAGACGCAACACATCACGAATCCATTGAAGTTGGATTTTAGATTTTGAAAGTAGGCGTTTCTATGATTTTACTTCATTGTTTCTTTAGAATTTATAGATATGTACCTCATACAAACACATGTTCTATAATTATTAATCTTTAATTTACGTATGAAATCATTTATATTCCTATTTTAAATAAATTGAACATGGAATGGGTTCCTTCTCATGGTTTTATAAATTGATGAATACTATGTTGATTTTAATTCCCTTTCAAAGAGTTTTTCATGGTTACCTTGTGGAAAGTGAGGGCTTAGACTTGGTTTTCATTTCTAAAGTGAAATTATTTATCTTGTATGGAATGGTTTGAAATATGTGATACTTTCTTTATATTTTTGATTTATTGAAATTTTGAAATGTCCAATATCCATCTTTGAATTATTTTACCCTTTTATTTTAATGGGTATTATTGGTTTATTGGAAATGAGTGATTTATTAACATGGAAAGAGGGTGTAAACCCATGTCTTGAAATAACCTTAAACCTTTTTAAATTGTGAATTTTCCTTGAATTCATTTGATCTATTTTGAAATAATTGATTATTTCAAAGGCCTGTTTAGAATTATGATGATAGTTGTGAAGGTAAGTGGGTATGTTTACCCTTTTTAATGGTTGAATTTAAGAAAAGGTTTTGAATTGAATTGATAATGTTTTATGGCTATATTGGCACTTTATGACGATACTATATTATAATAAACCCTGAATTTAAATTAATTGATTCTTTTATTTACCATTAATGGGTGTTGAAAAATGGATTACATAATTTTAGGGATCTCTGGGGTGAGAGTGGGATGTGACTTGAGGGAATTTTCCCATGATTTAAATGTTGAGGGCATGAGCCCATGAATGATATTGATAAGGAACCCAACTATGGTCCTTTTAACATGATTATATTACTTAACTCTTTTGACTAGTCATGGGAACCCCAGTAGTTAAATGATCTAACCTATATATATAATTTTCTAGTGGTCTCACACCCTGTCTAGTGGATCCATAGAGAACATGAAAGGTTTAGGATATATATATGTGTCTAGAAAAGTGGGTGTGTGCATAACTGGTTTGCTTGAGACCCATGAGACTAGATGTAAGCCCAAAAACCATTCATGATGTTTTTTTTATTATCCTGAATATGGTGGAATAAATGTTGTATCTTGGTTGTTATAGCATCCCACCTTTTTATAACATAACTTTTCATTAAATTTTACAAAATCGAGGATATTTAAGGTTTAGTGTCCTGGAAAAAGGAACTTAATACATGATGAAATAAAAAATTATTCTTAAACACTTGAAAGGATTATTCATTGTTCATACTAAGTTCATTAAAACATCTCATAACCTAGGAGCATACATCAAATGAAAGGGTGAGCAGAAGGCCTAGTAAGAGAAACAAGAGAAACATTTTACATGTGAACTTGAGATACATCAATAAAGTCATGATAAATCACTTTAAGGCATGAGAAAGAGATCATGAGGCATATAATAATAAAAATAACTTGTTTTATAACTTGAATATGTTTCTACAACATTTAACTTAGAAAATAATTTATGTATCACCAAGTTCCATCCCAAAGGTGTCATAAATTTTTTTTACCATGGTTATTCACCAAGGTATCGTTAAAATGGTCATCTCTAGAGATTAAGTTTTTCCCCAATTAATTGGAGCACTATAAGGGAACACCCTTAATTTGTATTTATTATCATATGATATACATATATAATAATCAATAATTTCATAAACAACCCATATAGCATAAAAGAAATGGGTTTCATTTCATAGTCATGACATTTTAAAAACTGATTTATAGACGTGATCTTTATGTCACTTTAAACCCAAGGAAAAGGAAAGAGGGTATCATGTATGTAAATACCAGAATTTAAAATAGGAAATTTTCATATATATGTGAATACCCCTGTATAATAAAGAGTTTTTGAGTATTCACTTAATAAATTAAAAGAATTTGAGAAAAAGGGAGAGACATTTTGAGACGAAAATTCGCCAGCATAACGGCTATGTTGTAGGGTTTTGGAAAACATTAAAAAGAGAGGGGACATAGGTCACCCACTCATAAATAATCCATAAAATAGTATAGGTATATAATATAAAGGATATATGAAAATGGTAATGAAATTTTAATGACAAACCATATGAAATGAAAAACATGAAAGGAAGACAAGAATAAGATTTCTCTTATGAAGAATTCGGCAGCCTAACGATGTCACTTAAATCTTAAAAAAACGAATTGATGAGATTAAATAGGGTCTCTAATAATGTGAAAATAAATTTACAGTATAATGAATATAGAGATCATACCCCAACATGGAAAAAGTAACTTTAAAGACTTGACATGAAAGTAGAACTTTGAAAATGGGAAGAGTGAAAGAATCCCCTACCATGAAGAGTAACTTCGAAATCTTGAATTTTGGGACCTTGGGAGGCTTGAGGGAACCTTGGGAGGACTTCTTGGGAGTTTAGAAGACCAGAACTTTGTTGAGAAGGATTTTGGAATGGAAAGGATGAGATAATGGCTTGGTATTTATAGGGGAAGTGAGGGGACAAGACATTAATGGGCAAGGGACACCTCATTGGTGGTGTTGGCAAAACCATGGGCTTTCCTGTGGTTTTTTCCCATGGTATTGACCACTTGGGAAACCTCATACCTTATATTACTATTCATAAGTCGACCATAATTATTACATAATTATTACATCCTTAATGATGTCATTAAACACCTGAAACTCTAAACTGAAAATTCACTATTCACCGAAAATTCCACTTTTTCAGAAAAATACGAAAAATTCACCTTAACATAATGTCGATGCTCTGAATTAAAAAATTAACTCAATTTTATAAAAATAATTTTCTAAATATATTTAATTTAATTTTTTAAATAAAAAACACTATTCACCTGAAAAAACTAATACTTAACTAATAATTTCTGAAATAGTTATTTACCTATTTTATTGAATCACATTACTTAATCAAGGTTCCTAAATTATATTAATACTTTTTTTTAAGTGATATTACTAATCCATTTGGTCAAATTACTAATCCTAAGCGTAAAATCACTATTCATAATTTACTATTCATCAAAAATTATGTTGATCTTATTAGACTCTAAATTTCATACTGAACACAACTGTAGAAGACCATTTTTTAAAAATCATTACACATTTTTAATTATTTAAGGTTTACATAAATATTTTAAAATGTCCCTTTTCCAGAAATCATCAGTAATATATATCCTATATTTATCCGGACACTTGAAATTCTAAAAATTCACCATAAGAAGAAATCAAATTTTTTATTTAAATCAAAGGATAACACAAGGCAGTTGCGGCCTCGTTACATATCCCCTTATAACACCATAATAGAACCTAAGAGTAAGGTGTTCTAGGGTGATAGAATCTTGGGGCGGCTTAGCCAACATTTCCCGAGTAGTGATTTCTATCAGCTTGAACTTCTCGTGAAGCCAGTTCCGTTCTAGCTTCACACGATGAAGTTCAGCTTGGGTTTGGTCCAGAGAAAATCCCAAAGGTGTTAAATCTTTCCTGAGTTCCATCAGATGGGCTTCAATCGGCATGAGACTACTAGATGGGGCCATCAAATCTTCTTTCTATATTAATTAATCAATATCACATGTATTTATAGAAATAATTGTAAGATTTAGTTTCCAAAGGTCATATTGACCAATGATCATATAATAGTTGAAACCCAACGGTCTCATTTTAATTATAATCATTTTATTAAATGAAAAATAAAATAACCCACAAAAAATTAGGGAAAAAAATTTACTCAAATTTTTTTTGGGTCATTACAATATTCCCCCTGAAGAAATTGCATCCTCGCAATTTTAAAGTTGGACTTGGAAATTTTTTTGAATGTCCCAAAATGGAAAAAGAGTCAGTAAAACTATTACTTTAAAAGAATGAAAGGGAAGTACAAAGGTCACCTGAGTTAACCCATACTAGGATTCCATGTAATGAAACATGGATATGGAAGAGAAAAAAAGGGTCAAGTTCTGATGGAGAGTGATAGAAAACATGATTAGGAGAAAATCAACCACAAGAAGATCACAAACTTAAGATGTGTTAAACAGTCTTTGGTTACCCAGTAGGAAACGTACACTAATAATGGTTTTGTTTTACATTCCTTTTCATAATTTTGAGGAAATAATTTACTACATAGAATAAAAACATAAGGAAATATACTTACCTTCAAGTAGAGTTTCATCCCTTAATAAGTTTCGAAAAAGACTAATCTTATCACCAAAAAATGAGCATTAAAAAGGACTTGGTCTCATTAAAACCACAAGAATCAGCTTCTATAGAATCACATAATCCACAAAAGAATAACTATATTTTTCCCTTGTCTTAGGTTATTGTATAAATCTAAAATGGTTAGTACAAGATCATATAATCCCCAAAAAGGATAATCCTTTATAAAAAGAAATATGACTATTAATCTCCAAAAATCAACAAAAGTACCCAATTTTGCAGAAAGACCATTCAATAAACAATCATCCTTAAAATTCTTCATAATAATCCAAACTAAGATGGGAAACCAAAACTCAGAAGGATTTAATAACATAGTCTTCCAAGATAAACTTTATCATTCATCTCCAAACAACATCAACCACTCTTAACGTCTTATAACAAAATTAACTGACCTAATCACATTTTCCACAGGATAGGTTAATCATTTCTATAAGTAACCTAAATTACCATAAGTTCACCTTATATTCATTGATTCTTCAAAATATAATTCAACCTTTAATTCTCAAATAAAATACCGAAGTAATCTATTTACCTTGATCATATAGGGTTCCCAAATTAGTAAATGTCTTCCAAAATAATATTCATCTTTTATTCCCATAATCATTTTTTTCATGAAGAACAGCTTCACCACATCAACATGTGATACATAACAATAGATGTTTTCTTTAATGATATAAAACCATCTTAGGTAGTGACTAGATGTTCTTAGAAAACATTAATGATATTATCATAGAGAACAAACTAAAATACAACATGACATAGACAATTATTGTGAAGAAGTTACATGTGCTTCAGTCATCATGATCCATCTCAGCATAGGACTTGCATTGTTACCTTGTCCTTGAAGATTGTTGATGGTCATCATGCTTCTCATTTCTTCCAATAGAGTATTGCATTAGATAATGTAAAACTTCTCCACATTTACAACATTGAATAGTATAAGGTAAATTAGATTAAACCTTATCTCTATTTATCACATTATCCATTTTTAAAGAAATTAGATGCTTTATGACCTATCATCCCACACTTAAAACATCTCCCTATTCCTTTATGAAATTTTCCTCGGTGCCTCTTTCCACACTTTTTGCACAAAGGAAATTGGGACTTCTTTCCCTTATCACCTTTATCAGATGAACATCCTTGAGACCTCATCTTCCTCTTCCCAGATGAATTTGGGCATTCAAATAGGTAAAAATTATTAATTGTGTTTTTTGATAGCTGGTTTGGCATAATCACAATATGTTCAACTTGATCTCTCATCATCTCTATTATATTAATAGGGAAATCGTCACATTTTTTATCATATTGGTAATTGGGACATGTTCTTCTATTTCCTGCCATTAACTAAGAAATTAAAGTATAATTAGGGGGCTTAAATACTTAGCCAATAATCATGAAAATGAAACTTTAAGCATAGAAGGATAAACTTGTAGAAGAAAAGTATATCTTAACTTGTGATCCCCTAGGTTCCACTCTAGGTTATCCATGATCAAATATTCTTATGTGAATCTTTATTTTATTTTGTCTTTGTTCCTTTAATAATGGTTCATACTAAGCTTATGAATTTACGAAAGCATATACCCTAGGAGTGTCAAACTAAGAGTGTAGTAAGGACCATTGTCATGCACCGGGTTACCCTGAGTCAGGCCCAAAACACCTTGCCGGTGTTTTCACTCCTAGGTACATCTGTTCCAGAGCCACCTCTACTTGTTCGTATCAAGACAAGGATTTATTTTTTTGGAAACCACTTAATCAATACTTCACCAAAATACCTGGATGTTTTCATATATTTAATATTTTAATTAAGAATCCTTGTAACGTTTTAGAATCCTAATTTCCACAAATAACTAAACCATCCTTTGATACCAACTATAGCATCCTTCCTTTTTATAATGTAACTTTTCATTACATTTTACAAAACTGAGGATCTTTAAGGTTTAGTGTCTTGGAAACTAGAAAATTATTACATGAAGACATAAAACATTCTTCTTAAACCCTTAAAGGCTTCTTCATTGTTCATCCTAAGTTAATTACAACATCTAATAACCTGGGAGCATACATCAAAGGAAAGGGTGAGTAGAAGGCCCAGTAAGGGAAATAAGAGAAACATTTTACACGCGAACTTGAGATACATTAATAAAGTCATGATAAATAACCTTAAGGAATGAGAAAGAGATCACGAGGAATATCATAATAAAAATAACATGTTTCATAACTTGAAGTTGTGGCTATAACATTTAACTTATACAATCATTTCTGTATCACCAATGTCCATCCCCAAGGTGTCATAAAAAAATTACCAAGGTTATTCACCAAGGTATCGTTATCTCTAGAGATTATGTATTTACCCAATGCATTGGAGTGATATAAGGGTGTAAACTTTATTTGTATTTATTATCATGTGATCCACATATATCATCATTAATAATTTCATAAACAACCCATATAGCATATAATAAATGGGGTTCATTTCATATTTATAACATATTAAAAATTGATTTAAAGACGAGATCTTTATGTCACTTTAAACCCAAGGAAAAGGAAAGTGGGTATCATGTATGTAAATCCCAGAATTTAAAATAGGAAATTTTGATATATATGTGAATACCCTGTATAATAAAGAGTTTTGAGTATTCACTTATTGAAATAAAATAATTTGAGAAAAAGAGAGAGAGATTTTGAGACGAAAATTCGGCAGCATAACGACTATGTTGTAGGGTTTTATAAAACATTGAAAAGAGAGGGTACATGGGTCACCCACTCATAAATGATCCATAAAATAGTAGAGGGATATAATATAAAGGATATGAGAACATGGTAATGAAATTTGAAGGGAATACCATATGAAATGAAAAACTTGAAAGTAAGATAAGAATAAGATTTCTCTTATGAAGAATTCGGCAGCCTAACGACGTCACTTAAAACTTCAAAAAAATGAATTGATGAGATTAAATAGGGTCTATCATCATGTAAAAATAAAAAGAATGTACGATTAATATATAGATCATACCCCAACATTTAAAAAGGAACATGAAAGACTTGACATGAAAGTAGAACTTTGAAAATGGGAAGAGTGAATGAATCCCTTACCTTGAAGAGTAACTTCGAAATCTTGAATTTTGGGACCTTGGAAAGATTTAGGGAACCTTGGGAGGACTAATTGGGAGGTAAAGAGACCATAAAATCGTTGAGGAGGATTTTGGAATGTAAAGGATTAGAGAATGACTTGGTATTTATAGGGGAAGTGAGGGGACACGACATTAATGGCCAAGGGACACCTCATTAGTGGTATTGGAAAAACCATGGGCTTTCCCATGGTATTTGCCCATGGTATTGGACACATGGGACACCTCATACCTTATCTTACTATTCATAAGTCTACCAGAGTTATTACATTATTATTACATCCTTAATGATGTCATTAAACACCCAAAACTCTAAACTGAAAATTCACTATTCACCGAAAATTCAACTTTTTCAGAAAAATCACAAAAATTCACCTAAACATAATATCTATGCTCTAAATTCAAAAATGAACTCCATTTTATAAATATAATTTTCTAAATATTTTTAATTTAATTTTTTAAATAAAAAACACTATTCACCTGAAAAAAGTAATACTTGACTAATAATTTCTAAATCAGTTATTTACCTATTTTATTGAATCACATTACTTAATCAAGGTGCCTAAATTATATTAATACTTTCTTTAAGTGAGATTACTAATCCATTTGGTCACATTACTAGTCCTAAGTGTAAATTCACTATTCATAATTTACTATTCATCAAAAACTATGTTGATCTTATTAAACTCTAAATTTCATACTGAACACAACTATAGAAGGCCATTTTTTGAAAATAATTACACATTTTTAATTATTTAAGGTTTACATAAATATTTTAAAATTTTATATTTCCAAAATTCATCAATAATATACATCCTATATTTATCTGGACACTTGAGATTCAAAAAATTCACCATAAGAAGAAATCACAATTTTTATTTAAATAAATGGATTACACAAGGCGGTTATGGTATTGTTACATAGACCTATATAACACCAGCAGAGGACCTAAGAGTAAGGTGTTCTAGGGTGATAGAATCTTATGGCGGCTCGGCCAACATTACCTGAGTAGTGATTTCTATCAGTATGAACTTCTCGTGAAGGCGATTCCGTTCCAGCTTCACACGATGAAGTTCAGCTAGGGTTTGGTCCAGAGAAAAGCCCAAAGGTGCTACCTCCTTCCCATGATCCATCAGATGGGCTTTGATCGGCATGAGACTACTAGATGGGGCCATCAAATCTTCTTTCTATATTAATTAATCAAGATCACTTGTATTTGTAGAAAATAATTGTAACATTTAGTTTTCAATGGTTATATTAACCAATGGTCATATAACACTTGAAACCCAATGGTCTCATTTTTATTATACTCATTTTATTAAATGAAAAATAAAATAACCCACAAAAAATTACGCAAAAAAATTTTAATCTAAAAAATTTCGGGTCATTAGAGTTGTACCCAATACATAAATATACATGATACTCGATACATGAAAAAATTCATTCAAACTACTTGGCACCAGAGTTTCCTTTATTAATGGATTCCTTCTCTAGATTAATCTATTTATTGAAGTAGTGCACCTTGACACTATTTTATTAACTCATGTATAAATCTTTATATTAAGAGGATGTTCTTACTTTTCATGTTTTATTTTACACTATATTTTGAAATGGTTTTCAAATATTTTCAATAAAAGGTATGATTTTCAATGATGAAATGACATGTTTCTAACTTTGGTTTGGTAAATGATTTTGAAATGTTCAATATATTTTTTAAACCCAACTCCATTATGAAAATTATTTATATGTCTATTTATCCTTTATAAAATTTAAGTCCTTTTAATAACTTTTTTACCACTCTTTTGTAATATTTGAATTACCTTATGAAGTAACCATATAGACTCTTTGGTGAAATCCTATTGGTTACTGTAGATCAAACCCAAATTATACTGTTTGGTATATGAAACCTTTATGATATTATAGCAGGTGCTCATTAAATCATATCCCACTATGGTTTTGTTCTTGGGAAACCAAGGGTGGGTGACTTGGGATATGGTGGGTGTCCATGGAACACCAGGAGACAGTTTATGGTTATTATGTTCCAATTTTAGTTTTTATAGCATCTATTTGTACTCTATGATATATGTATTATTTTTTAATCTTATTTTGTTTCCACAATTTACTTTGATTATTATTTTCTATTTTGGGAGAAATCATTCCCAAAGGATATTTATGGATTCCTAGGTGCTTGTCACTATCCAGTGGAGAATGGGAACACTCTTCATTTCAGTGAATAATCGTCTTGGATATTGGTTTTCATGGTACTCCAGAATGGTTTATCATAAATGGTAAAAAAGGATGTGTTTATTTGAAAGGAGGTATATATAATTGAAATCCCTTATGTTATTTGGGTTGAGCCCTAGTATAATAAGATTACTAATGTGTCAGGACAGATGCAGTATTCATGAGTAGATGCTTGATCACCACTAATTCACGATGATAATTGAGTTACCAAGGATGTGGGGACTTGAGTATATCTTTTGAGTTATTGGTTTTCTGATTAAAAATGAGATTTAGATTCTTTATGAGATTATCTTGGATTTTGGGTAATATATTATGAGTTTTGGGTTTGAAATTAAAGATGACTAGAGCTACACTGTGCCTTCATGGTTTGGTAAACTATGAGGAATCATTCTGAATATTCTAGAATTCAATTTAAGATCTATTGTGAGGTTTATATGTGGTTTACTAGACCATGAAACCAAGCCATACATAGTTCTAACTTATCTTTAAACCTAGAGACCTATCCATTTATTTATAATATAATCCCACTCATGTGAGGTTAGTTTTGAGGTTTATTGTTTTGAATGGACATCTTTGGTGTTTCCTATTTCATGATCTTTTGTGGTTATTTAATCTTTAATCAATATATTTTTGATTTTACATCTTTTATGAAAACTAAATTTTTGGTTTAAAATAATTTTTTCTGAGTTCTTTGAAAATGTGTTTTAAATTACTAAAAGTTGTGTTCTTATGAGATGTTTGGTTTGGAAAAACTAATTTTCAAATACTCTTGTGTGATATTATAAATAATGTTTTAATAAGAAATTTTTAATTTTAATAGATTTAAAATGAGAATGGTTTTTCAAATTATAAAATGGGATCAAAGATTCAGAAACCATGGATAAATTTCCATGGGTTATTAAAGGATTTATGAAAGATGTGATGGATTTATAATAATATTTCTCATTTTTAAAGAAAAGAGTAATGTTTCATAATTTGGGACATCTTGTGTGCTTTAAAATCTATGGTGCTTTGATCAAAATGGTTTGTGCCTTTGTTTAAAATATTTCTTGCTCTATTTGAGTGTTATTTGATTCCTAAGTTGATATGCCTATGTTTTGTGATGTTCAAAAATGTCTCCCAAAAATTATTTCAATAAATATTGAATGTTATTCTAATGGATTGGTCCTCAAGGTGTTTCTTCTTGTTTTCTAGAAGTGGAATATAACATTGATAGCTCTACCCGAACTCTGAGTTGAGTATTGGAGATGGATCCTTTCTAGTCCTTGGAAACCATTCCGGATTTCGTGGATTATCATCCACCTTTTAATAGGGGTCATCAGGGTTCTCTTGAAGTAGTTAAGTGGCTTGAAGAAGTTGATGGGATCTTTGATTCTCTTAATACTCTTAATGCTCTAAAGGTCAAGTATATGAAATCCTTATTTGAGGGACCTATAAAGTATTGGTTGGAAGTTTTTATTACCTCTACTATTCATGAAATAATTTCTTGGGAATTTTTTAATCCATTGTTCATTCAATAGAAATATCCAGAGAAGATGAAGAAGGGAAAAGATTTTGATTTCATTGGTTTTAGTCAAGATGAGTGATTTATTGCTGATTATTCTATGAAATTATCATTTTTGGTATGTTTATTACCAGGGGTTGTTGGTAATGACTGCAGTATGGTTATATATTTTATAAAAGTTCTTCACAGAGACCTTATAACCGCTATTCTTGCGGGATGTTTGAACTCTTATCTAGAGATTCTTGAAAGGGTGTTTTCAACAGAAGTATAGATAAAAAATTCCATGAAGGAAAAAATGACTTATTATTGGTTGAGGAAGGAAAATATTATCGAGGAAATAAGAGGCACTCCATGAAATTATAGTGTGGAGCACCTGGTCATCCTAAGAAGTAGTGTTTGAAATCTAAAAAAGTTTATAAGTCATGTGGCCACTTGGGTCACCTTTACAGGTTCTATAAGTTAGGATATTAGAGGGGAAATGTTCATTTGAGGATTATTATCTCCTAATCATGTGGAAATATAGGCTTCATAATGATAGGGATCTATTCTTATAACTAGGATTGGAGTTTTTCAGGCAGTGGAGGAGCTTCCAATTGTGATGGTTTTGACTCAACCTTTTGTTTTCCTATGTTGGATTGGAAATAGTTTGAGTTTTTCTTATGGTGGTTTTTCTATTTTGGTGTCTTTTTTGATGATATATTATGAACCTTGGGTGTGATCATTCAGATGTTTTCCTTTTCTTGAGACCTCTATGGTTGTTCTATGTAGATGTGTACTCTGGAATTATTAACCTTCTTTTGGAATGACATTAGTCCCCTGATGTTCATTGTTCTCCTGGTGATAAAGTGGAATCGTGCGCTTAGAAACCTCAAGATGTTTGAGGGTTATTTTTATTCAAAATAAATTTTTTTCTTCTATGGATGTATTCCTATGGTCGGTGTTAGATACCATTCATGTTGGTTATTATTCCTTGGTATCCTCTTGGTTTTCCTTTGTGGTTAGAGAATAATTTTGATGTGATGAATGATCTCCCTTGGGATTGTGCACTAACATTGATGTTTGTGCTCTTTCTAGATGGTCTTGGATATAACTTGGGAATTTACTTGGGTAACTAGGATGATATTATTCCTTAATGGACCAGACACCCAATGGTGCAAGAGTGTTATTTGATGAGCTCATTTAGGGGTGATTTTGGGTGTTGAAAATCCTAGGTTATCATTTAGTACTTACCCAAGGTGGAAATCCATGTCAGTTCTGTACCTTTCTTATGGAAATTTGATCATAGATGGGCCATGAGAGAGTTATTTCTTATGGAAATCATGAGTTTTTAGTATTTTCTATTCTTTTGAGGTTTTCAATTTCATCCCTTAAATACTCTCCTTAGAAAGTGGTTGAAGTGTATTCTTTTGATTAAAGGGACATTCTTTTCTCATGTTACACCATTTTGATGAATCTTTAAATAGTGGGGAGACCTTTTTTAGGTCTCCAGTCCTTATCTAGTTTTGAATATTGTGATGATCTTGATGTGTTGATCTTGTAGTTTTTCACGATTTCATACTTTGGGTGATTCTGTCTTCTAGACTGTAGACCATCCACCTTACAAGATGAGTGAGGGAGTTCTTCTTCTTTCATATTTTTCTATCTTTTAGATTGGAGGATTTATAGGGAGATAAAGTATTTATGGTGGGAAGAATTTAATATCCCATTACCATCTTTTAGTTTCTTTTGACTCTTTGTTTCGATTCCCCTTTGCATGGATCTTCTTTTCAGTTTTTTTTAGAGGAAGATGGTTATTTTTAAATGTGTTTGGGACTGAACATGGTTGGCACGCAGTTAGTGTAAACCATGCAGAATTTCCCAAGAAACTGTGAACCTTTTGTTGGAGGTACAGAGGAGGGAACATAGTTTGTGTACAAGTTTTCAAACCATGCAGACAAACCATGAAAACTCTTACAGTAGTGGAGATGAGGGCACATAGTTGGCACATGATTTTCAAACCATGCAACCAAACCATGCATCTCTTTTAGTGGCTCTGTTTTTGGTTCATGGTTAGGTGAACAATTAGTACTAATCATGTGACCTACAAATCAAACTATGTGGATGGGTTTTTAATGCCCCAAAAATTGTAATTAAAATCCAGAGACCCCTATCTTTAGCACCCAAAACCTCCAAATAGAACCTAATTCAATCCTTTAGTTTTTGGGAGTCTTGTAGAGGCATTTTGGATCTCACAAGCTCATCTCTTGGTGGATTATAGTGCTGATCAAAGTGATGATACTCTTATGATAAGTTTTTCTCCTCTTAGTCTTCACCCTCCATTACTCTTTTGATTTTTTCTTCATATAGGTTATAATGGCCTTGTTTTCTATTTGATCATGGCTAATTGATGTGGAATTGTGTATATAGGGTCTTTACTATCTTCTATTGAGATCCCTTTTCCTAGATTCAATGATCTCCATCAGAGACAACACATCTCATATAAATTATGGTTGGATTCTAGATTTTCCAAGTAGTCATTTCTATGACTTTAGATTATTTTTTAATTATTTTTTAATGATAATTTATTGATATGTTCCTCCTTATAGCACATTTTCTATAATTATTGATCCTTTATTTCCTTCTGAAATCCTATTTGATCCTATTTTAAATAAATTTAACATAGAATGAGTTACTTATCAAGGTTTTATAAATTAATGAATACAATGTTTATTCTAATTAACTTTCAAAGAGTTTTTCAAGGCTACCTTGCGGAATTTGAGGGATTAGGCCTTGTTTTGATTGATAAAATTAAATTCTTCTACTTGTATGAAATGAGTTAAAATATGTGATTCTTTTGATAGAGTTTTGATTTACTGAATTTATTAAATGACCAAGATCCATATTTTAATGATTTTACTCTTATATTGAAATGGAAATTCTTGGGTTATTTGAAGTGAGTAATTTATTCACATGGAATGAGGGTGTAGATCCATATTTTAAAATGACCATAAGCCTTTTTAAATTGTTAAAATTCCTTGAATTCCTTTGAGATGTTTTAAAAGAAATGATTATTTTAAGGGCCTATTTTGAATTTTGATGTTTTTTATGAAGGGAATAAATTATGTTTACCCTTTTAAAGGTTTAATTTAATAAAAGGTTTTGAATTGAATTTATGATGTTTGACAACCTGGTTTGCACATTATGGTGATCCTCACTTGCAATAATCCCTAAATGTATTTTTCTTGATTCTTTTAATTCGGGTGTTAAAAAATGAATTAAATACTTTGAGGGAGATTGGGGGTGAGATTGAGATGTTATTTGAGGGAAAGTTACCATGATTCAAATGTTGAGGGCAAGAACCCATGATTAATTTTGATAAGGAACCCCATTGTGATCCTCATAACATGATTTTCTCACTCACCTATTTTGATTGGTCATGGGAAACTTGGTAGTAATATGAGATACCCTTGATATATTCTTTTATAGTGGGTTAACACCCTGTATACTGGATTTTTAGAAAACATGAAAGGTTCAGGCTATGGATGTTACACCCAAAGATTTTATGGTATGTATCTTTTTAAATTTAATCTCTCCGATAGCTTATGTTGCATACAACACTGAGCTTAAATGAACCTTGAAATAGCAAAAAGACCAGGAACTGGTGGAAGCCGACCCTAAGAAAATTAAATAAAAAGAATGAGAGTTAAGCATACAAGGGGTTATTACATAATCAAGTGTACAACACCCCACATCTATCAGCCTCCACAATTGGGGCCCAATAATAAGGCACCGTGAAAGACCACATTCAACCAAGATCAATAAGTGCCCGCTTTTCTAGAGCATCTGCCACCTGGTTGGACTCCCGATAGACATGTGAAACCACCAGGCACATTTTCATGACCTTATTGAGACAATCAACCCATTGAGGTAGCACACACCATGACACATTGCATGTCTTGGTACTCAATGCATGAATCACAGACTAGGAGTTATATTCATTCCATATACACTTCCAATTAAACCAAACAGCATACCTAACATCATATATCATGGACCAGATTTCAGCTTCAAATGAATTTACAATTCCAATGGCATGGTGGAAGCATTCCTTTACAAAACCACGGTAGGTCCAGAACACTCCCCCGTACCCCGACGTACCTGGTGCGCCCGAAGAAGCCCCATCAACATTCACCTTGAGACAAGGCACAATGGGTGGAATCCACCAAATATGTTTCAGTATTCAAGGCTTGCATGAATGACCCAAAACACCAAGATTTCTCTAAATTTTCAGATCATCAATAGTGTTAGACATAGCGCCATCTTGGAACATTGAGGAAGCATAAACATCCCTATAGAAATCCATCATACCTTGCTATACCGTGGAGTGTGCATCACCAAAAAACATGTTGTTCTGAGCTTCCCAGATATCTGCAATAACAGTAGTGACAACCACCAACAGCAGGTTATGAATTTTATCACTACATTGAGCATGAAGCATGCAGGACAACATGTCCAGGACTGGCCTGCATGTGTCAACCACAAACCCAAACATATAACCAATGTAATCCCAAAGCTTAATGGCCCACCTGCAGTCTAGGAAGACATGCTGCATCAAGTCCTCCTCATCCCTGCAAATGGAACACATGGAGGCCATTTGCAGGCCAGCCCACTGGAGAAGGTCAGTTGTTGGCAGCCGATTTTTCCACATTCTCCATATCAAGGCTGAATGAAACCAGCCCTGAAATGAACCAGCCATGGCAGTGTATGAGTTAGACCTCCACAAGTTGTCCTGTAAAAATCTCGACAATTAAACTGCCTAGTTTTGGTAGGGACCCAAATCAGAGTATTAAAATCCATGAAAGCATATCCATTTATTTCATTTTCCACCTGCACAGAAATATCAAACACACGATCATTAATTTGTGAATGAAAGGCTGAGATGGACATAGGGGAAACATCCATTGGAACGTTAAGATCTTGAAGGGGTTGTGTGAGCCACTTTGTTGTCCAAAAATTCAGGGTGGAATTCCTGAAAACCAACCATTTAGTATGCTGCATTATCCAACCATACTCATGCTTGATAGATGCCCAAACCGAAGAGGCAAGATAATATTTATAACCATTGAGAAGCCTCTTTGTAATTTGATTCGAAAGGAAGTCATCATTAGCATTATGTGTGATCAGGTTCCAAGTGAATTTACCAATCAAACCATCATTGAAGGAGCGGAGGTCCTTTATCCCAAGGCCCCCATCTCCATAGGCTTTACGCATTCCTTCCAAGAAACTGTAATCAACTTCCTCTCATGTGGTGACCCCATCCATATAAAGTTTCTCACCATGCTCTGAAGCTCCTTAATAAGTCCTCTCGGCTATATATAAAGGGAGAAGGAATAAACGAACTTTGATGTGATCACTGAATTCACCAGGCAGACCCTTCGGTCCAGTGACATAGCCTTTCCTTTCCAACTGGCCAGCTGATGTATAATACTAGTAGAAATGCTCTTCAAATACTACCTTTTCACCTTTCCCAAAATAGTGGGACCCCAAGATATTGGAAAGGAAGTAATCCTCTCCTCACCCCAAGATAACTTACAATCATATTTTTTTTCCAACCGGAACCCCATTCCCATAGACTATCGAAGGCTTGTCCCAGCTACTGTCTTGGCTAGCCACCTCCTCATAATGACTAAAGAGGGCCTTAATTGAGTATATAGTTCTCTATGAAGCTTGTCTAAGTAATAATATGTCATCTTCATACAAGAGATGAGATGGGGCCTGCCCACACACACCAGACCTGATCTGCTTGTACCATCCCATTTGACCAAGATCATTGATACACCTACTGAGATAATACTCTGCAGGCACAAAAAGAATTCTAGAAAGTGGATCACCTTGCCTCACCCCCTGGTGCACAAAAAAATCCCCTCGAGGCCCCATTGATAAGGATTGATAGCCTTATTGAATTAAGAATAATGCAGATCATGCTCACAAATCTAGAAGAGAAGCCATACCTCTTGAGGACATCCAAGATGAAATCCCATTTCAACATGTCAAAAGCCATGGATATGTCAATTTTAATAGAAAAGTTCCCTTCCTTTCACTTCCTTCTCAGAAGGTTGACACTCTCAGAGGCCATGAATAGGCACTTTTGGATGTTCCTCCCATGGAAAAAACCAAATTGATTCATGGTGATCATAACATCAACCATCCCACCCAGCCTTCTCATCAAGATCTTACTGATAAGTTTGGGTATTGTATTCCCAAGAGCCACCGGACTTAAGTCCTTGATGTCAAGGGAATTATCTTTCTTGTGGATGAGCGCAATAAAGCATGAGTTCATACCATGTGGCATGTAAGAATCAGAGAATAAGTCCTTCATGGCCTTCTCAATGTCATTCTGCAAAATTTCCCAGTAAAACATGAAAAACTTATTCGTAAATCCATCAGGTCCCGGGGTACTCTACAGGTTGAGAGAGAGGAGGGCGGATCTGATCTCCTATTTTCATGGTGAAGCAGTTAAGAGCTGATTCGACTAATAATCAATGCAGGAGATGATGTTTTCAACCATACAGTGAATACTGGACTACCCATTATCAGGATATATGCCCTTAAAGTACTCAACCACAAAAAATTCAATCTCATTCTCTTCCGTGTAGAGTTTACCATCAATGATAATCACCTTGGTACCTCCTCGTGCCCTATTTTCTTTGTGCAATATATTGAAGAACTTGGAATTTCTATCCCCATACTTTAGCCACCACACATTCAGTTGGTTCCTGAACAATATTTCCCTCACCATTAAAAGATCATCAAGCTTTTTATGGGCAGCAATTTCCTCTCGTGACACCCTCATGTGCTGCCCCTGACTAGTCTGAATTCTGGCCAAATCATCCTCTGATTTCTTGATATTCTCATCCGGTTTTGAAAAGGAATCCCTGATCCATGCTCTTAGAGTCCCCTTTAGATGCTTAAGTTTCATAGACATTCTTTGCAGCAGACTTACAATTGTGTCAAGTTTCCATGCTTCAAAAACAAGTTCCCTATAGCCTGGCATTACAAGCCATCCATTGTTGAAATGAAAAGGAATAGGGTCTGACCTTGTCACCTGATTCTCAACGTCAAAAACAATTGGGTTGTGATCAGAGCGGTGTTTAGGTAGTGTGAATCCGGAAACACCATGTGCTGCAACCTGATCATCAAATTGGAAAAAACATCTATCAATCTTGCTAGCTTGTTTACCTTCCCAAGTGTATCTACACCATGTGAGATCATCTCCAAAAATTGTAACTTGATCCAGATTGCAGAAATCAATACACTCAGAAAATTCAGAGGCAACAATCATATTAAAATTTGTTCCAGTTTTTTTCCTCGGGCTTTAACAGTATTGAAATCACCAATAAGTAGACATTTTTTATCCATCCTCCTAGAGATGACATTGAGCGCCTCCCATAAGTCCCTCCTCCTCATATAGGAGTTGGAAGCATAAACAAATGATAATGAAATATTCTATCCAGTAGTGGTACAGTTAACCAGAACACTTTGAGGACCGCTATCACTTGAAGTAATATGTAGGGTGTTATGCACTAACACCCACAAGTGATCCATAGATGATGCAGACTGATTGTTGGCCACAAAGCGGTATCCTAGTGAGTCCCACCTGAAACCCTTCCATTTATCAAATAGAGCTTTAGGTTTAGCAATAGTGAAAAACATTGTCTTGTAGGTCAAGATATAATGTCGAAGGGCCCTGACCGTACAGGAGTTCCCCAACCCTTGAAAATTCCAATATAGAATCCTCATTTCTTACAAACCATACCTCTTGTCAGAGGTCTCCCATTCTTCTCCACTGAGGCTTACCATTATTTATTTTGACCTACCTATACCTTCTTCATTCCATGCCCAGGAACAGTGGTGCTATCATGCTCCTTGATTACCTTTTTTGCTCCGCTGACTTCCTCACCCTTACCAGTACACTGATTTTGGGCATCGTTTTTAGTAGGCATCTCATCCACTCCACTACTGTGATCCACAACAGCCTCACCTATACTGATTGGGCCTAATTCTGTAGGTATATTCCCCTCCACTCTCTTTGTCTTGCCATCCTCACCCAACAACCCAAATGAACCACCTGCAACAACATCATTACCTGGACAGATTTGGCAAGATTCCTCCACCTGTACCACTGTACCTTCTTTAGCTAGCAACCCAACCACACCACTGGCATCAGGTTCTCCCCCCTCAATGCCAACATCAAAATGTAGAGCCTCATCCACCTCATCCGACCACAATCATCCACTCATAGGAATAAAGGTGTTTCTAGACTTGAGGGGAGGATCACTGACCACAGTCATCCTCCTTTGTGTAGCCTTCGAGGGGGAGATCTGAGTAAAATCGCCTCTTGGGTAAGAAGCCGACTGTTGTTCAATTCAAGCATCACCACCAATTCCTTAGAAGCCTGTCACAGGAGAGCTAGCAGTATGATCATCCCCCAATCCTATGCTCTTTCCCGCATTGGCATCATTTTGAGGTATGACATCCACCCTATCCACCACAGGAGCAGAAACACCACAGGGAGAAGGAACCACCTAGGTTTCATCAACCAGGCCCCCCATATCCATGACAGGTCCAATAGGAACCTCATTTTGCATTGAATACTTCACCATTGCAGTAGAATAAGATCCCCCTATGTCTAGATTCCCCTTCTGTCCAAGCCCATACCCTTGACCAGCACCATTGCTCTCCAGGTGCTCCATAGGGCATTTTTCCTTCCCCTTCCTTTTCCGACACGTATTATCATCATTCCCCTTCATCATGCACGAATGACATACTATATCCTATTTACGCTCATCAATTTTGTGCCCAAAGATCAAGCACCTCATGTAGAATTTTGGATTCCTCTCATACAAGATATCAAGCTTTATACTGTCATCCCTCGTTGTCATAACCACCTCCTCCACAAGTGTACGTGACATATCAACTTTCACCAAGATTCTGGCATAGTGCCCTAGCTTCGAGTTGTCTGTCTGTCAATCTATTCGAATCAGATTTCCCACTGAAAATTCAATATCCCATGTAATCCTTGGGTTCCAATACAACCAATTTAGTTTATAAATTCAGATCCATAGTTGTGTATACGTAATACAGACATTCATGGGATCAAAGATTCTATCCCATTCATGGACATTCAGATACCCCGGGTTCAAGGCAACAATATATTTTCTCCACACTTTTCTCTTACCTTCATCTGAAGGGAATATCACATGATAGTATCCACTGCCCATTGCAATCATCTTTCAGTCATCAAAACCCCACACCTCAACCAACCTTTTAGTCAGATCCCAAAATTTCCATAGCCGCTCCCCCTTAGGGATTATAACTCTCACAATGATTGAATATCGACATAAATTTACCCTCTCTTCCACCACTTCTTGATTAGCAAACACATGGTTAATCTTTCCCTTCCATATCACTGTCCCAGGTGGGGGAGCATCAAAGTTAGAGAATGAGGGTCTTGCTGCATTCTTCACCACATTCGCATAATTTTCCCGGTCTTTGTAGAGCCTACATTATTACCATCACTCTTTCTTGCAAACAAGAACATATCCTTGTGACTAAGAGGTTCAACAAGAGGCCTCTTACCACCAGCATCCTCTGCACTCATCCCTAATATGAGATCAGAGGGATCATCATCATCGTCAGATTTGGGGTTCTCCCCCAATTCCCCTTACGTCGTCCTCAAAAAATAACCATGACATAATTTTAATATGAAATTACCTCCTAGATGTAAAAATGGTGGTTATGAATAGTAATAACTAAGTTATGAAAATATATTATTTAACTCATTGGTTACCAATTAATTATAAATAAATATAAAAACCAATTTAATAGAGAGGAAATGTTTTTATAAAATCTATTTAAATGCCCACAAGTGTGTTTTATATCAAAAAAATAATTAATTTTTTTAGATTATATTAATAAACATTATTCAATATAATGTTTATCATTCATCCTATGTAGTTTATAGACATAATAGAATAAAAAAAATCCAATTTAAGGCATAAAAGATGTATTTTTATTAAAAAGATAGTTTTACCACTTTTTGATGGAAAACCTATTTTAAATCAAATTTTTAAAATTTTTATAGAATTTATTTTAAAAAATAAACATATTCTTTGAAATATGAGTATCAAAATTTACTTTTTATAACTTTGGTCTTTTTCTAAAAAGTTTTATATTCTGATGAATAGTGAAAAAATATTACATTTTAATTGAAAATAACTTTTACATATAAATAATTTATAGTGTTAAATTATATTTTAGTTGGGTTTAAAGTATAATTAAATCAAATTTTTATCAGTTAATCCAATATATTTCGTTGGAATCAATTTCACATTGAGTAAGGATATAAAAACATTTCAATCTTTTGGACATTTTTACATTGTTTTTTCTCGATCTGTCAACGAGATTAATTTATAATTAATTTCATCAAATTATGTGTTTTGAATTTTGAAAAATGGATTCAATATTTTGAATAATAAGATCCAAATTTAGTAAATATTTCCCTATTATTTTTGGATAATATGAATAATAACTTTAGTAATTTTTTTAATTACTACGGGTAAGGGTAAATCAGGTAATTAGGGGTAAAAATAATATTATAAATATTATAAAATTAACCTAAAACTTGTTATAATTTTATTGAATGAGTATTTTTCATCCATAGACATTAAATTATCATTTATGAGACCATTTATGACCTTTGGGATGATAATATAACCTTTATAATATTATATTCAAAGGAAAGTCAATTTTGTCATACTTTTGTTTTTATCAAGAGAAATATATTTAATATGGGGTTATATAAGGGATATGTTCGACTATAAATAATATTAAGAAAGATAAAATATTTATCTACATCATGGTAATTTATTTACAAGTTTTAGTAATAAAATAATTACCATAAATGATGACACAATGATGATGCAATAATTGTTTAGTTAATTGACATATTAAATAAATGTTATTAAAAATATTTAAATAAATATAATTCGATATAATTGATGTCCTAATTTTTTTTATATATTACCAATATCTATAATGGATTAATTAAATATTTTGTTTTGATGTTATCTTGTGTATTGATATTTTTAAAAAGTCAAGTAATGAATAGTTTCAAAATTGATATTGATGATATTTTAAAATAAAAAATATTTTATTAAATGATATAAAAATAATAAAAATATAAATTATTCCAAATTATTAGGATAATGTTTAAAATTCCATCCATTACTAATTTTTGGTTATTTTAGAATTTTATATTAACTATATTTATCTTCAAAGAGTAAAAACACATGTTGTCACGGTAAGAGTTAAAGGATTTAAATAAAGATTAAAATAGGAAGATAACGGTAAAAATGTATCATAAACTTGTCTAAAAATTATTAAATTAATAGTATTACATATTTATCACCTTAATATATAATTTTATTCGTTAAATGGACAATTTTCCCTGAAAATAACTAATATATTATTTAAATCAAATATTTTTAGAAAATGTCATTCTTTTTGTATTTAATATCATTTATGTGTCCACATAGTGAAAAAAATCATGATTTTAACGAACCTAAGTGTGTATTTTGATCTTAATGACATTAGTTTCATTATATAAATTTATTTTTAGTTTTTAGAAATTATATAATTACCTTAAATGCTTCTTTAATGCCAATAAAATATTTATTTAATTAATAGAAAAAATAAAATAATTGATATTAAAAGTATTAATTTTGATATATTTGGGATGATTTAATGTGTAAAATTAATTTTATAGATATATAGTATTTATTAGAGATGTTTTAAGTAATTATATTCGAATTAACACTTTTTCTTGATGTATTTAAAGTCTAATTAAATGAATAGTATCAAATTTTACAATAATGATATTTTATGGAAGTAAAATTTTATTAAATTATTTAAAAATCATAAAAATATTAAATAATTAAAAATGGGATAATATGTATTATAAAATGTCTTCAAATATTTATTTATAAGCAATTTTTATATCTTTGGCTCCAGAATAGCCTTATTATATTTTAATATTTTAAGATTTTTCAAATGTACCCCTCACCTCAGTTATAAAAGAGAACCTCCTCCCTCACTTCCTCACACCAATTTGAGGAATATCGCTCAACAAAAACCTTCCCATTTACATTATAAACATAATTAGTTAAGTTATATAGGTTATTTACATTCCAAATGACCTACACTAGATCACTTATGAATAGATTAAAGGAAGTCCACCGAAGAAGAGGTAATCGTCTTTATCGACTCTTTCATGTTTGTTTCTTCTTCCACTTCCTCTTCATATGTTGTTTCCATGATAAAGAAATAACTCCAGTATCATATATATTATGAGATGTTTTTATTATTATGGGACAAAAATATTCCACCTTTTATCCATCCTATGCAAAATGAAAGCACCACATGTGTGTAGGTACGACTTACCGTCTCCATGACATAATGTAATATGTTTTTCATCACCAATTTATTTGGATGTGTATAATGATAGATATAATGGATATATATAGTAATTATAAAATTTTATTTACAATTTATAATTAATATAAAATAAAATTCCGTATAATTTTTCCATTAATAGAATGATATCATCACTCGTATCTACGTATGACCTGCCGTCTCCACGATGTGATGTGATTCATTTTCCTTGTTAACCATTAAAAATGATTATAAAAATATATATAATGTATAAATATGATATCTATGAATTTAATATAATTATTTAGATGAAATAAATATATTATATGTATAATAAAAATGACTTACATGTCAAAAAATGAATAGGAAAATGAAGTAGTTAACACCCAAAACAATGGTAATAATGAAATATTATCAACAAACGGGTGATAAAATAATATAAGAGGATAATATACGGTATAATAAATATGGATATGGTTCTTGTATTAGTTAATAAATTTCTTAAAACTATTATACATGAGGTTAAATCATGTTCAACTAAAGGAAGCATAAGGTAAGGTTTTTCTCATCTCACTTTTACCTCTGTGAGATATATGACTTATTCGTCACTTATTCCTTGTGTGCGGTGTATGTAACACCATTTTATATATGATATCATTAATATAATTAATATCTTGATATTAAAAGTTTCATGTAATGTTATTACTTCCTAATTATTATGATTTTAATGTTTCAAAGTGGTATAATACACTTTGTAATGTTTAAATATTATTTTCCTCAACAATTTTTCAATGGTCTCATTTAAAAGTATCTTCATATATGTCACCATAAATTATTTAATCTTGTACTTAATTGAGTTTTATATCTTATGATATCATCTACCATATTTCATTGAATGTTTTATGATCAGTTTGAATTTGGATTTTCTATTTTTATACCATTCATGGTTTATGGTTAAAGTATTCACATTTCATATGATAGTTTTTATGATTCACCCTTTTCATAAGAAGAATATATTGGACTCAGTAAGTGACAGGTGGAGACTTCTATAACCCCTCTATTCATTAGTAGGTATCATGAGACAAATCAAATATGGACTTGGTAGAGGCCTTGCCTATTTATTTTCAGATATGGATTTGGATGAGGCCTTAACCATTTATCTTTAGATGTATTGGATGAGGCATCGATGGTATCTTTCATATGTCAAACATTTCATATACCATCATTATGAGATTATTTATTGATATACCATGTGATTATTTTACTTGTATAATATCCATGTTTAAGCTTCCTAGCTCATGTGATTGTTTAAATGAAATGTGTTTTAGTTATTTACCTTGCTATATTTTTTACGTCATATTTAATCCTAGATTACGCTATATGCTTACACTTATTGATCATATGTGATCACCCCTTTTATATGTTTCAATTTTTCTCCAAGATTCCAAGAAGTATATTATGACTGATATTCAGGGTTACACAAAGGGGGAATAATGGAAGACTCAATGAAACTATTTTTTTTGTATTTTATGTTTTAAAATATAATTTGGATTTCAAGTACGTATCTAGTTTACCAAGACTAGTAAACAATTCAGTCCTTTGGGATTTGATTCCTTGTAATCATGCCAATATAATAATGGATTGCACCAACTCTGGGCTTTTAGGTCTTGAGCATTACAGTTGGTATTAAAGGATGTTTAGTATCATCTTTGGGAACTAGATTTAGGAAAACATACATTAAGTAACACAACCCATTGGTTTAGCATGTGTGAAAAAATTATTTAAGGAATAATTCCTTTTAATTTTAATGAAATAGGTTTAAAGGTATTGATAACCATTAGAGTTTATATAATGTTTGAATTTAAGGTAATTATGGGTATTTATATTTTTTGGAATACAAAATGAAACATATGAGGAAACCTTTTTAGTTAAAACATTTCATTAATATTTAATTTATTTATGTTATTTTCTGGATTTTTCTCACATTTTTGGGTAATGTTAATATATTTTTAGAAAAAGGACAACCCACAAGCCGAGTGAGAACCTACTGCATCCAGCAAGGCTGCAAGGTTTGCACCCACAATCTAAGGGAGACAAGGTTTCAAGTCTACCAGTAGCCTATATAAATTCCTAGTTATCATGAAATTTTTAGTTAAAATATACAATGGATAAAGATTTTTTTTGATTTTAGGGACATTTTCTTTATCAAATGGATGAACTTATGATTGGAAAATGATTTGGTGATTAAGTGATTAATGTTATTTTGGAAGACATTCACTATTTTGGAAATCATATAAGATTAATGTAAATAAAATATTTTGAGGAATAATGGTTTAATTTTATTTTGGATTCAAATATTATTTTATTTTGGACTTATGGTGATTCAGGATATTTATGGAAATGGTTAGCATATCTTGGATATTATGTGATTTAGGAAATTGATTTTTTGGTATAAGACATTAAGAGTGATTGATGTTATTTGGATTACTATATGATCAAATTATTTTTATTCTTGGGTCTCAAGCTTAGTCTAGAATATTTTTAGGAAGGATAGTTATTTTTTAAATGATCTATGTTGAACTTTGGGTATTACTATTGAATTTTTGAGATTAATGTTTTTCATCATATAAAGGTCTATTATTTTTGGGGAATTATTTTATCATATCCTAAACATTTTGGTTTTGGCTAATGTATAAATATGTGTGGAATATATAGTTTTAATTTTACGGATTTTTTGATCCATAGAAATTAATTCAAATTCTTAAACCATGAAAAAAAATTCATTTTAAATACTCATCATTTGAAAAAAAAGATGTGTTTGTGGTGGGAATTTATTAAAGGATAAAACTATACTTGTCAATTAAGTATGTATCCTTATGTTATTAGTATAGTAAGTAAATTAATTTCTTAACTCTAGGAACAATATTTTAGAATAAAAATGTTCTTCTTTTAATTTTCTTATTAAGAAATCAATGGACTCTTTAACCCATCATATATTTATGGTCTTATGATGGTAGAATTTCTGATGACCATGTTCTATATCATTATCAATCCGAACATTATAGTTATATTTATCTTACATATACATGTTTTCACTAATGTTCTTATATTTTAAATCCTAATTTTATGGAAACCTTATCATTTATCTTTCCTTTTTATTAAGAGGATATTTTATTAACCACATTTTCAATGTGGGTTTACCACAAAGGTATTTTCAAGTATCAACCTTTGAGTTTTTAAGAACAATTTATAACTGTGATGACACAATTTATTAAAGGAGGGGAGAATGTAACACCTGATGATTTTATGGTATGTATCATTTTAGATTTAATCTCTCTGATAGCTTATGTTGCACACAACACTGAGCTCAAACGAACCATGATATACTTTTAATATGAAATTATATCTTAGCCATTAAAATGATGATTATTAATAGGATTAAATAAATTATGAAAATATATTATTGAATTAATTTTTTACTTATTAATTATAAATAAATATAAAAACCAATTTAATATAATGAAAATGTTTTTATAAAAATTATTTAAATGCGCACAAGTGTGTTTTATATCAATAATATAAAAAAATCACACATTTTAGATTATATTGATGAAATATATTTGATATAATGTTTTAAATTCATTCTATGTGTTTTGTAGACATAATATAAGAACAAATCCTATTTTATACATAAAGATGCATTTTTATAAAAAGATAGTTTTACCGCCTTTCGATGAAAAAAATATATTTAATCCAATTTTTGACACTTTTATAAATTATATTTGAAAAAATAAACATATTCTTAAAAATTAGTGTATCAAAATTTAATTTTTTTAATTTTTGTTATTTTTCAAATAAATGTTATGTTTTGATGAATAGTGATAAAATATGACATTTTAATTGAAAACAAAATTTTCATCGAAATAATTTATAGCATTAAATTATATTTTTAATTAGTTTTAAATTATCATTAGATAATTTTTTTATTAATTATCCAATTTAGGTCATTTGAATCAATTTCACCTTGATTAAGGATATAAAAACATTTTTGGTTGTTTTTACATTAAAAAACCTGTTTTCTCAATCTTTCAACGAAATTAATTTATAATTAATTTATAAAAATTATGTGATTTAAATTTTCAAAAAATGGATTCTATATTTTTAATCTTAAGGTCTAAATTTATGAAACAAGTCCCTTTTATTATTGTATAATATTAATAGTGACTTTAGTAATTTTTTAATTACCATAGTTACGGGTAAATGTGGTTATTAAGGATAAAAATAATATAATAAATATTATAACATTACCCTAACAATTTTCCTAATTTTATTGGATGATTATTTTCCATCCATAAGCATTAAAGTATCGGATATGATACCATTTATGGCATTTTGTATGAGAATATAACCTTTATAATATTATATTCAAAGGAAATTTAATTTTGTAATACTTTTGCATTTAACAAGAGAAATATGTTTAATATGGGTTTATATAAGTGATATGTTCGAATATAAATATTATTTATAAATCTGAAATTTTTATCTACATCATATCAATTTATTTATAATTTTTAGTAATAAAATATTTACTCTAAATGGTGACAAAATGATGATGAAAAAACTATTTAATTAATGGACATATCAAAAAAATGTTATCAAAAATATTAAAATAAATATAATTTGAGACAATTAATATCCTTAAATAATTTTTTAGATGAAATATGCATATTATGGGTTCATTAAATATTTTTCTTGAAGTTAACTTTTGTATTGATATTTTTAAATAGTTAAGTAATGAGTAGTGTCAAAATTGAAATTAATGATATTTTAAAATAAATAATATTTTATTAAATTATATAAAATTTTAAAAAAAACTCAGGAAAAATGATAAGGAAAATTTTTAAAATATCATCCATGACTCATTTATGGTTTGTTTGTAATTTTATAGTAACTATACTAATCTTCAAAGATTAAAAACATATGTTGTCATGGTAAGAGTTAAAGGATTTAAATAAAGGCTAAAACAAAATGATAAGGGTAATAAAGTGACCTAAACATGTTTAAAAAATATCGAATAAAGTTTATTCTACCCTTATCACCTTAAGATATAATTGGAGTTGTTTAATGGACACTTTTCCATGAAAATAACTAATATGTTTATTAAATCATAGATTGTTACAAAAATGTCACTCTCTTTGTATTTAATATCATTTATGTGTCCACATAGGGAAAAAATCAAGATATTAATGAACCTAAATATCTATTTTTATCCTAATGAGATTATTCTCACTATAGAAATTTATTTATTGTTTTTATAAATTATATAAGTACCTTAAATGCTTCTGTAATGCTAATACAATACTTATTTAATTTAAAAAAAATAAAAAAATTGATTTTATAGTATTAATTTTGATATATTTTGGATTATTTAATGTGTATAATTAATTTTATAGATATATTGGATATATTATAGATATATTAAATCATTAAATTCCAATTACCACTTTGTCTTCAAGTATTTGAAGCCAAATTAAATGAATAGTATCAAATTTGACAATAATGACATTTTATTGAATTAATATTCTATTAAATTATTTAAAAATTAGAAAAATATTAAATAATTACAAAGTAGATAATATATGGACGAAAATGTATTCCCCTATTCATTTATAGGCCATTTTAGTGTCTTTTTCTTTAGAATATCCTTATTATATTTTAATATTTTGATGTTTTCTGAAAGTGTCCCTCACCTCAGTTATAAAAGGGAACCTCCTCCCTCCCTTCCTTACACAAATTTGAGAAATATAGATCAACCAAAACCAAAACATTTCTCTTTAAAACATCCTTATTTAAGTTATATAGGTTATTTTCCTTCCAAAGTTCCTACCCTAGATCACTTATGAAGAGATTAAAGGAACTTTGCTCAAGAAGTGGTAACCATCTTCATTGACTCTTTCAAGTTTGTTTCTTCTTACACATACTCTTCACATGTTATTTCCATGATAAAGTAATAAATCTAGTATCAAATATATTATAATATTTTATTATGATTATGGGACAAACATATTCCACCTTTTATCCATCCTATGAAAAACGAAAGTACTGCATTTGTGTACAGACGACTTTCCATCTCCACACCATGGTGTAACCTATTTTTCATCACCACATTATTTGGATGGGAATTGTAATGTCTCTGAACTTTCCAATCCAATACTTTGTGGGAAATCTACTATTTGGGGTGTCTCAGGATGTCAAGTTGACTCATTTTAACCCTTTATAAAAATTCCCAGTTTTTCAATTTTTCCAATGGTGTCTTGAGTCAACGGTGTCTCACCCTATCGGTGTCACCCTGGTGATGTCACCCTAACGGTGTCACCATGGAGGTGTCTCACCCTAGCTATCATTCACTGGTGGTGGATTGCTGGCAGTCTCTCATCCAGCGGTGCCTTGACCAGTGGTGCCTCGTGCTTGGCAGTAGGTTTCCATGGAAGGGACTCATCTTTAGGTGTCTCGATCGATGGTGTATCACTTATGGTGGTAGAAATTTCATCCTGATGGTGCCTCATTCAATGGTTCCTTTTCCAACAGTGCCTCATCCGACGATGCCTTGTCTGGTGGTGCCTCGTCCGTCAGTGCCTCGTCTTGTGGTGCTTTGTCCGGTGGTGCCTCATCCAATGGTTCCTCGAATTATGGTGCCTTGACTTGTGGTACCTCATCCCATAGTTCCTCATCCATTATTGGCTTGACCAGAGATGCCTCACTAGTGGTGCCTCATCTAGTGGTGTCTCGTGAACAATGTTCCCAGTTCTTCCATTTTTCCCTTTTGACATCTTTATTTGATGTAGAATAATTTTAATTCTAGATTTGAAAGTATTTGAGACCGATTCAAAGTCCTTAAAGTCCTATCTTTAATTTCCTAAGAGTTTGGGGGATTTTAATTGGTTAAAACCACATTATCCAGGTTATATCCACCTTTAATGGAAAATTAAAACTATATCTAATCCCTTAATTGGATCTGATTTTCCTCAATCTAAAATATATTTTAACTTGTTCTTTACTTATTCCTTTATTTTGAGACTGTAAATCCCCAAATTATTCTTCCATAGATATTTTTCCTATAATTGGTTCAAGATTCCATAGAGAGTCACTTGCTGTATGCGCACCCCTGTTTTTTGGAGCAACTAGGAAGTGTTGATCATTCTTCTTCCAAGTAGGTTTTCCTTCAACTTTCTAAACTGGGTATCATGCAGGATGGGTATATAGATGTTTTCCTTGAGAATATATTTTATTCCATATTAATAATGATATTTTAATTTGTTTAATAATCAATATACATTATATGGGGAAAAGTGACATATGATCTTGTTGTGTTATTGTTTTTGAGGATATAATGTTTTTTATGGGCTAACTACCCACTGAAAATAGTGGCTATTGGGGGTCCTTGTTTTCAAATTGTATGGATTATGGAATGCATGTTTTTTTGAATTCTTATAAATAATTTTTTTAACCACATATATTCATCTAGTAAATGGATGCCCCATGGTCTTCTAGTTTTTGTGATCACCTCTAAATTTACACATGTAATTAAATAATAGATTCCTTATTAAATATAAAAATGTGTTTGACTTGGTATGTGAGGTGATGTATTGTGTGGAATTGATTTGGTCTATGTGTATGGGGGGGAGTGAATGACATGCAGTTGTATAGTGGGGATGTGATGGGTGTGGCGTGATTATGTAGAAAGGCTGTAGTTTCTGGTTGTGCTTTGGTGTGTTGCTGAATGTGGTTATGAGTTGGGGGCTGGTTATGTTAATATGATGAGCTGGTCAGATGAGTTTGAAGAAGGACAATAGTTATTGGTATGGGTTTTTCTCTGATGACAACATGCATAAAGCTTCACCCCATACCTAGAGGTCATGGTTATGTGTCTTTAATGTGAGGTATATTAATGTACCATGACTATTACTGTGTTGTATAGTTTCCTAGGTAGTGATGGAATGAATAAATAATTATCTAATAAAGTATTGAATGTCTTGGGTTGGTTTGGTTAATGGATTTGAAATGGTTAAATTAATTGGTTGGGAATATAAAATAGATTTTTTGGCTTGATGTGTGGTGTTGTGCATTTAGAGGTAACAGTAAAGGTGACCGTTTTGTGAGTTGGTCGTTTTTATGAGAACCCATAGGTTGGGATTGAGTGTTTGGTATTATATACATATATAAATATATTTTCCTTGTGATTTATTTTCACGACCCACCCTATTTGAGCACTATGTTATGAACACCCCCATATTCAATGGGGAGGGTGTCCTTCCCAACATCCGGTGAGGAGTACAAATGGATGGGTACCCACTCTTTTTCCACTCTATCTTCTAGGTGAGGTAGGTATGTAATAGGTTGTGATGGAAAGAGTTTTTTTAGTGACTTAGATCATGGTTTCAATAACCCAGGTGTCTTCGTGTGAGATGTGGTAGCCCAGGTGTTCGTGGGTGAGGTGGTTTGTTTCCCCGGTGTGTTCAAGATGATTTGTGACGTGATTTCCTAGGTGTCTTCAGGATGAGATGTGATTTTTTTTGAGTCTTAGGTGTGTATGAGAGAGATGTGTTTTGAGGACCAGGTGTGTGCGATCATGATATGTTGTGAGGACATGGTGTGTGTGGGTAGGATGTGATGTGGTATATAGAAGGGATGAGAACACCAGGACGTATGACATTGGACGAGAGTAGCACACCAGTGGAAAAGTGGGGTGGGGTAACCTATCATCGATGTGATTTATATTATATTAATTGACTTTCATTACTTGGTGAGTGTTCCTTAGTTAGGTTGGGTTGAGTTAGTATACCTATTTAGGTGTTTTTTTGTTTTCTCATGGGGGCATGAATATGCTTTATTCACATGTGCATGAGAGTATTTGGATTTCTTAATGAGTATACCTGTATATTCATCCTACATATATAATTTTTTTTAGGTTTCCAGGAGTATTATGTGGACCATTTTGGGAATTACTAGCTCTGGCCTTGGGACAGTTTCTATGTCTCTACTTTAGCTTACTTTTCTGTATTTAATTTGGATACTTTACTATTTTGTATCAATTATTGTTCTTACATGCATGTGGGATGGTTTTTATATTTATCTTATATATATATTTATTGGATTTGTTGTGGATGATTCATCTTATCTCACAATCTTGTTTCTTATAAAGGTAAACACCTCCCATATTGTGATATTTGAACACCCTTGGTGCTAGTCACCAGTCCAAGGCCTACTGGAGGTGGGACTCAGGGGTCATTATATCCCTTTCTTCATTTCCAACCAATGATGGGTATATTTGAAGGGAGGGGGTCATGAATGAGTAGTATCAAAGGTGATGGTTGAGAGATAATATGATGTTTGGAGTTAGGCTCAATGAGGATTTCATGGGGTATTATAGAAATAGTGCTAGTTGACCTTGGTTCATGACATATGATAGGGAGACTAGCTTGGACATGGGATTTTAGGGACCCCAGTATCCATTGTATGGGCTCTGAGCTTATTGAATTTCCAAGTGATATGGACCTTCTTATAGGGTAGAGACCTATGAGAGGTACATACATCATAATGACTTGTGTTCTTGTTTGAATTAAGTTTTTTTAAAAAATGGTTAGATTTGGGGATCTACACATTAGTGGTGGACACTGTATCTGGGGGAGTAGAATGAGGAAGAAGTTTTGTGGGTTGACTTCCCGAAGGAGTTCTGAGTAGAGTTACTTTCATCGACCATGAAGGATTAGAAGAGGTAGGAGATACTCTCTCTTCTGGAGAGGAGTATGTTACTGCGTGAGTTGGGAATTAAGTTCAAGGACCTTTTTTGTTTTCCCCAGACCTTTTTCTAGAATTAGAGTCTCATGAAAGATGTCTTGAGGAGAAACTTCATCCTTCTATCCAGTACATTGTTACTCCTTTTACATTTCCAACATATTGGGAGGTTCATAAGAAGTAGAGTTGATCGAACTAATTCAATCGCAAGGAGATATACAATTAGAGGGGATCCAAGAGAGTTATTTTAGAGGAAGATTTTTTAGAGTTAGATCTTATGAACCAGGTCCTTCAAGGTTTTGACCGATAGGTAGTTGACCTTAGCAACTTACTTTTTTGGCCTTCTAGTGCTAGTGGTTTTCATGGTTTTCCTAAGGTATTTGTGCTAGTGCGTTTTGGTTGTGGGGTTCATGTTCATTTCCAAATAAAGTGAATAATAGTTCTCGGAGCTCAATTTAGTGGAGGTGTAAAGGTTCAACATCAACCTCAGTAGTCATTTCCAGTGAGACTATTTTAGCAGTAGGGGCAGCAGGATTTTGCTCCGATGAGGGGAGATGGAGCAAGTAGAGTCTTACCTTAGGTTGTTCCTCGTGTTCAGGGACAATGACCTAAGCATGTCCATGTAGTTTTTCATCATTATAGAGGTATATGATATGGGTGTGGTTAGTTGCATGCTACAGAGTTAAATGTCCCAGTAGGGCCAGAGATCATTAGAGGTATGATCAGTTTGTTTATCACCCTTGTTTGTGCCTTGTTTGATTTAGGAGCTTCACATTCCTTTATTTAACCCACTTTATCCCATGCTCTATGACTAGATATAGAGAGGCTTACCTTGACCCTAGTGCTGACTACGCCAGTTGGAGGCCAGAACAACTTTTTTGATGTGTACTGGGGGTGTAGATTGATGATGGGACTACATCAGTCCTGTGTTTATATTTTATTACTAAAAATGCATCCATACGATTTCATCCACAGAATCAACTAGTTTTGTTACTTACATGATATTATTGACTACTTCTGGAGGAGATTCATCTTTTTGGATGTGGATATCCATTGTGTGTTTTTCATTAGCGAGTGGGGTTTTTAGGTGGGCAGTCGTTGTGTGGATCCCATTATTTTATTATTGGATGAGTTGTTGGTGGAATCAGTGGACTCTAAAGAAGTAGAGGTTCCTAAGGTCATTAGGTATTTTTTGGAAGTTTTCTCCAAGGATTTTGTGATGCTACCCCCTTGATGTGATGTTGAATTCTGGATAAACTTGTAACCCGATGCTTATACGATTTCAGTGGATCCTTATTAGATGGAACCTTCTTAGTTCAGTAGTTGAAAATTCATATAGTTGATTTGATGTAGAAGTGTTTTATTCAGACCAGTATGTCACCATGGGGTGCTCTAGTATTTTTCATAAAGGAGGATGATGGTATAAGATTGTATATAGATTACTGGAGTTTGAATTAGGTGATGATAAAAAACTATTACCCTCTTCCAAGGATAGAATATATTAATGATCAGCCAAGAGGGGAGAGTTTGTTTTATAAGATCGATATGTGGTCTGGATATCATCAATTAAGGGTGAAGGAGGGTGATATCTAAAGTACTGCCTTTAGGTACAGGTATGGGAACTTCAAGTATGTAGTCATACCATTCAGTGTTATGAACACACAAACCATATTACTGTGGCTTATGAACTATGTGTTCTGTGAGTTTCTGGACCAGTTCTTCATCATGTTCATTGATGATATCTTAATCTAATAAAATTCAAAAGAGGAGCATGATGAGCATCTCAAAATTGTCTTTCATGTTCTTCTATTCCAATAGATCCATGGAAAGTTATCCAAGTGAAAGTTCTGAAAATGATAGGTGCATTTCCTCGGGCATGTGGTGTCTCAGTAGGGTGTGGTTGTAGACCTGTCAATGGATGAAGTGGTTTTTTCTTGGGCCACACTAAAGAACATGTAAGAGGATCAAATCCTTTGTCTCGTAGGATATTACCACATATTTGTACTCAAATTATCCAAATTTTCATCCCCATTGTCATGTTTGACTATAAAAGACCAAGATTTTTTGTTGAGTGATCAGTGTCAGGAAGAGTTTAGTTTCCTGAAATAGAATTTGGTTAGTGACCCAATGATCTAGTTTCATAAGGAAGGGGTAATTTTTGAGGTGTTTTTTGATTCTTCCCGTCTAGGTCTGGGATGCGTAATGATGCAACAACGAGCGGTGATCTCTTATGGGTCTAGGAAGTTGCATCTCCATGAATATAACTATGCCACCCACAATCTGGAGTTAGTAGTTGTTGTGTTTTTTTTGATGTTTTGGCGGGATTACCTCATTGGGGATCACTTTGTGGTCTTCATGGATCATAATAGATTTAGTTATGTATTTTCCTAGTGTGATCTAAACTTACGGCAGTGAAGGTGGATGGATTTTCTTCATGATTTCAATTATGAGATCTTCTACACATCGGGAAAGGGAAATTTCATAGCTTATTCCTTGAGAATAAAGTCATGGAAGGAGGTTGTTCTGGAATATATAGAAACTTGGAGGGTGATGGAGGAGTTTGAAGCCTTATAATTAGATGCAAGGGTGGATGGTGGTAGAGGATGTCTGTTTCCAATTATGGTACAATCTTCCCTAATGTAGTGGGTGTAGGAGTCTCAGTGTGGAGACTTAGAGGTACATGAAATGCATGATAATGTAGTCTATGGTGATGCTCCAAAAGAATGGTTGTAGGATAGTTGAAACCAGATTTTGTTCAATGGAATGTTTTTTGTTATGATGGAAATTCCTTATTGAGTCCTTCATGAGTTTCATAACTCACCTTTGGAGATACACCCTAGAGTTTCCAAGATGTACCGTGGCTTGAGGATGCAGGTTTTGTGGCTTGGGGTGAAACAGGCAGTGGCAGAGTTCATGGAAAAGTGCTTGGTTTTCTAGTAGGTAAAGGCCAAGAACCATGTTCCTAGTGGTTTTTTTCAACCCTTGGATGTCCCTTAATGTAAATGGGATGACATATTGATGGATTTCATGATAGGTTTACCCAGAGCTCATGGAGGTTGTGATGCTATCTGGGTGATAGTGGATCGATTGACGAAATCAGCCCACTTATTAACAATTAAGAAGTCAAGCATAGTGGATGTTTTTCCCAAAAAGTATATAGATGAAGTGGTGTAGTTTCATGGAGTTTTGAGTTCCATTGTCCCAGATCAAGATTAATGGTTTACCTTACAAATATAGAGGGGATTATAGTATTTTTTTTCACTTAGTTGTGCCTCATCACTGCTTTCAACCCACAGATAGATGGAATGGGATATCCAGATGTTGGAGGATATGCTGCGAGCATGTCTCTTAGACTTTGGTGGATCTTAGGTACAAAACCTACCATTGGTGGAGTTCAATTATAATAATAGTTATCACTCTTCCATTGGAATGGCCCCATTTGAGGCTTTGTATAGGAGATCATGTCATTCTTAGTTGTGTTGGATGGTGGTTTGGGATACAACTCTTCTTGGTCCTGATGTAGTATAGAGAATGGCAGGGAAAGTTTAGCTCATTCGTGAGAGGATGAAGGTAGTGAAATACCTATATAAGTCTTATGCTAATCACATGAGGAGGCCCCTATAATTTGAGGTTGGATACTATGTGTTCTTGAAGGTTTCTCCTCTGAATGGAGAGAATAAGTTTGGAAGAGGGTGTAAGATTTATCCTAGGTTTGTTGGACCCTTTTTGGGGTGAGTTAAAGACATGGTGTATTAGTTGGTGTGGCCACTATAGATTGAAAGGACCCACAACATCATTTATGTATCTCAGCTTCATCAGTATCTTCATGATGACTCCCATGTCATTGACTGGGGAGAGTTAGATATTGAGGATGACATGCTATTTGTGGAGCGGCTTGTAGAGATCCAGGATCATCAAGATAAGGTTATACATGGATGGAGCATTCCTTTGGTTTGTGTGTTGTGGAGGAATGGTTTATATAAGTAGAGTACATGGGATCAAGAGACACAGATGCATTCCTAGTACCCGAGGTTGTTTTGAGTTTTGACTTGTTATCTTTTGCTTTGTGATTTGACGTTTGAACCTTTTTTTATTATAATATGATCTATTTTCCATTGGTTTTTGATGTGTGTGGTGATATTTGTCACAAATTTCTGACATTTTAAAATGGGAGGACCTGATTCATAATCAAGTCACATTAACTATGATGTGATTAAACTCATGTGGGCGATTTAGTGCCACCCAAATCGGATAGTATCTTGACATGGAGGATGGAATTCCTTGATTTGTATGTTCATACAGTGCGGTTTACTATGGCTGTCTACTGTGTTTGTGGTCATTTGGGTTGATTTTTCAACAACTATGATGATAAGGCATTGTTAGTAGATGTCAGAGGAGGCATTCTTGGGTGTAGAGGTTTCCACTCATGATTTTGAACAAACCAAGGTAGTTTATCATTGAACCTTGATGTGTTTAGTTGGTAGTAGTGTTTCAAGTGTGATGATATCCCTAAGAGGTATCTCGATGTATGATTGTTCGGAACCTTCATCTCTGTCCCTTTGGGTTAGTTTGGAATTCTCGAGGGATGGAATAGTTTGAGAGGAATCTGGTGTAATGGCTCAGACCTTTCCATTCCACTACTTTATGGGAAATATGGTGTTTTGGGGTGTCTTGGGAAGTCAATGTGACTCATTTCAATAATTTAAAATTTTTCCAAATTTTCAAGTTTTCCAACAGTGACTCGCACCAACAGTGTCACCCTGGCAGTGTCACCCAGGTGTGTCTCAACCTGGCGGTTTTACCCTGATGGTGTATCACCCTGGTAGTCACATGCTGGAAGTGTCTCAATGGTGATGACTCATCTAATAGTGCCTTGACTATTAGTGCCTCATTCTTGGTGGTATGTCTCCATGGTGGTGACTAGTTTGGAAATGTCTCACCCGATGTTATCTCACTAATGGTGGAATATGGTTTATCCTCATGGTACCTCATCCTGTGATGCCTCCTCTAGCAGTACCTCGACTGATGACACCTCATCTAGTGGTACCTTATCAGCGATGCCTCATTCGGTGGTGCCTTGACTAGCAGTTCCTCACTAGTGGTGCCTCACTAGAGGTTCCTCATTCAGTGGTGTCTCATGAAAGGTGTTCCCAATTATTCTAGTTTTTCAATTTTGATGTATTTATTTTACGTTGAAAAATTTAATTCTAGATTTGAACAGTTTTGTGACTAATTAAAAGTACTTCAATCCTATCTTTTATTTCCTAAGAGTATGGGGTATTTTAATTAGTTAAAATACCGTAGTCTTGGTAAGATCCTCCTTTAATGGAAAATTAAAACTGTATCTAATCCATGACTCTTATTAGATCTTCCTCAAGTTGAAATATATATTCCCTTGTTCATGCCTTCTTCCTTTATCATGAGACTGGACATCCCCAAATCCTTCTTCCATATAAAAGTTTCCTAGAATTGGTCTGGGATTCCCTGGATAATCACCTATAGGATGTGTACCCCTATTTTTGGAGCTACCAGGAAGTGTCAATCAATCTCCTTCTAAGTAGGTTTTACTTCATCCTTCTAAATTTTCCATCACGTGGGATGGGTGTATAGATGTTTTCCTTATGAATATAGTTTATTTTTTATTAATAAATATAAATTAATTTGTTTAAGAATCAATTTATAGGGGACAAAGAAAAGTGACACATAATCTTATTAGGTTATTGTTTTTGATGATATTATGATTTGTATAGGATAACTACCCACTAAAAATCATGACCTTTGGGTGTACTTGTTTTCACAATGGATGGATTTTGGAATGCATGTTTTTTGGTTTTGTTGAATGATTATATATAAATTTTTTTAACCACATATATTCGGAAAATAAATAGATTCCCCAAGATCTTTCAGTTTCTAGGATAACCCCTAAATTAACAAGTGGAATTAAATAAGTGTGGCCTTATTAAATCTGAAAATGTTTTTTACTTGATATGTGAGTTGATATGATGTGTGTAATTGTTGTGGTCTATGTGTATGGGGGTAATTGGATGACATGTGGATGTATAGTGGGGCTGTGATAGGTGTGGTGTGATTATACAGTAGGGTTGTGGTTTTTGGTTTTGCTTTGGTGTGTTGTTGGATGTGCTTGTGAGTTAGGGGATAGTTATTTTAATATAACGATTTGGGAAGATGAGTTTAAAAAGGATAGTAGTGATTGGTATGGGTGCTTCACTAACGATAACATGCATAAATCTTCACCCCATACATAGAGGTCATGGTGATGTGTCTTTAAGGGTAAGTGAACTAATTTACTATGACTGTTATTGTGTAACATAGTATCAAGGGTAGTGATGTAATTAATAAATAATTGTTTAATAAAGTATGGAATGAATTTGGTTGGTTTGGTTAATGGAATGGAAATTGTTAAATGAATTGGCTGGGAGTGTTAAATGGGGTGTGTGGCTTGATGTGTGGTGTTGTGCATTTAGAGGAAGGAGAAAAGGTAAAGGTTTTGTGAGTTGGTTCTTTTGCTGAGAACCCATATGTTGGGATTGAGTGTTTGGTATTATATACATATATACCTATATTTTCCTTGTGATTTCTATTCTCAACCCACCCTATTTGAGCACGATGTGCTGAACACCCACATAGTCATGGGGGAGGGTGTCTTTCCCAACATTCGATGAGGAGTACAGATGGCTAGGTACCTGCTATTTTTCTGCTCTCTCTTTCAAGCGAGGTAGGTATAGAATAGGATATGATGGTTGGAGGTCTGTTAGTGTCTTAGATGGTGGTTGCGATGGACTTGGTGTCTTTGGGTAAGATGTGGTAGCCTAGGTGTTTGCGGGTGAGGTGGTTTTTTTCCCAGGTGTCTTTAGGATGAGTTGTGATGTGGTTTCCTTGGTGTCTTCGGGATGATATGTGATGTGTTTTGAGGCTCTGGTGTGTGCTAGTGGGATGTGTTATAAGGACTTGGTGTCTGTGGGTGGGATGTGTTGTGAGTTCCAGGTGTGTGTGGGTGATATGTGTTGTGAGTCCAGGGTGTGTGTGATTATGATGTGTTATGAGGCCCAGGTGTGTGCAGGTTGGATGTGATGTGGTATACAGAAAGGATGGGAGCACCAAGACATACAACATTGGGCGAGAGTGGCATACCAGTGGGAAATTGGTACGGGGTACCCTATCATCGATGTGATTTATATTATATTACTTAACTTGCATTACTTGGTGATCATGCCTTAGTGAGGTTGGGTGTGGTTAGTATACTTGTTTAGGTGTTGTTTGGTTTTGTTGTTTTATCATGGGGGCATGAGTATGCTTTTTTCACATGTGCACGAGATAATTTTTCTTTCCTACTGAGTATACTTGTATTCTCACGCTACGTATATAAAACTATTTTTAGGTTTCTAGGAGGATTATGTGGACCGTGATGGGAATTACTTGCTTCAGACATGGGATGGTTGTTGTGTCTCTACTTTACTTTTGGGTATTTAAGTTGGAGACTTTACTATTTTGTATCAGTTATATTTCTTGCATGCATGTAGGATGGTTTTTAGATTTTTATTTTGTATATATATGTCTTGTAGTAATTTTGGATGATTCATCATATCTCCCAATATTGTTTCTTATATTCGGTAATTCCTCCAATATTTTTAGATTTGTACACCCTTGGTGCTATTCACTAACCTGGGGCCTACTAGAGGCAGGACTCAGGGGTCATTATCTCCATTTCTTCATTGCTAGCCTAGGAGAGTTATAATTGGATGAAGGGGGTAGTGATAGGTATAATTATGGATATAATGGATATATATAGTAATTATGAAATGATATTCATTCTGTATAATTAATATAATGTCCAATTCCTTATCATTTTTTCATTAAGAGAATGACATCATTGCTCATGCGTACGTATGACCTACCATCTCTCCGATGTGATGTGATTAATTTTCCATGTTAACCATTCAAGAATGATTATAAAAATGTATATAATGAATAAATATGATATCTATTAATTTAATATAATTCTATAGATGAAAGAAATATATCCCATACATAAAAATCATGAATAACATGACAAAATATGAATAGGAAAATGAATTAGTTAACACCCAAAAAATAGTAATAACGAAATATTATGAAAAAATCGGTGATAAAATAATATAATAGGATCATATATGATATCATAAAAATGGATTTTGTTTTGGTCTAAGTTAATAATATGCTTAAAACGATTATATATGAGGTCAAATCATGTTCAACTAAAGTAAGCGTAAGGTAAGGGTTTTCTTGTCTCACTTTTACTTTTGTGAGATAAATACATTGTTCATCACTTATTTCTTATGTGTAGTGTATCTTACATCCTTTGATATATCATATCATTAATATCATTATTATAATTATATTATATGTATTATTTAATTTTATTTCTTCATTGTGATTATGATTTAAAATTTTCAAAGTGGTATGGGACACTTTGGAATGTTTAAATACTATTTTCCTCAACATTTTTCAATGGTATCATTTAAAAGTGTATTAATCTATGTCAAAATCCTTTTTTGAATCTTGTAATTTATTGATATTGATCTCTTATGATAAAATATACCAAATTTCATTGATGTTTTTATGATTAATTTGACTGTGGATTCCCAATTTTGATACCATTCATGAATTATGGTAAAAGTATTCACATTTCATATTCTACTTTTTCAATATGAATGTTTATGTTATTTATGATTCACCCATTTCATAGAGTAATGTATTGGAATTAGTATGTAATTATAGGTGCCTATTATAACCCCTAAATTCATCGGAAGGTCTCATGAAACAAATCAGATATGGACTTGGCTAAGCCCCTTCCAATTTATTTTCAGATATGGATTTTACTGAGGACTTAACCATTTATTTTTTGATTTATAGGCTAAAGCCTTCACAATATGTTTCAAATGTCAAAAATTATGAATTACATAATTAAGAGATTATTTATTGATATACCATGTGATTATTAAACTAGTATAATATCCATGGTTATGTTTCTTAGCTCATGTGATTATTTAAATGGAATGTGTTTCAGTTATTTACCTTTCCATATTGTTTATCACATATTTAATCATAGTTTTTGTTGTATTCTTACAATTACTGAGAAATTGAGCTCACTCCTTTCATATGTTTCATTTTCCCCTAAATTCCATGAATTATATTATGATTTATTTTCAAGGTTACGCAAAGAGGGAATAATGGAAGACTCAATGAAACTCTTTTTCTATTTTATGTTTTAAAATGTAATGTGTATTTCAAGTATGTATCTATTTTACCAAGACTAATAAACTATTTGGTCATTTGGGATTTTATTCCTTATAATCATGCCAATTTAATAAAGGATTTCACTGGTTTTGGGATTCTAGGGTTGGGGCATTACAGTTGGTATCAAAGGAAGTTTATTAAAAACCTTAGGAACTAGATTTAGGAAAACCTACATTAAGGACCAGAATCCATTGGTTTTGTATGTGTGAAAAAGTTATTTAAGGAATAATTCCTTTTAATTTTATTGAAATATGTTTAAAGGTAAGGATAACCATTATCCTTCATATAAACTTTGAATTTAAGGTAATTATGGGTATTTATATTATTGGGAACACATAATGAAATGTATGATAAAACCTTTATGGATAAGAAATTTCTTTAATCATGAATTTATTTAGGTTATTTTGAGGATTCTTATCACATTTTTTGATAATAATAATATATTTTTAGAAAAAGGACAACCCACAGGCTGGGTGACAACCTGTCGTGTCTGGAAAGGCTATGTGGTTTGAACCCAGAACGGAAGGGAAATAAGGGTGTAGCGCCTACCTCTAGCCTACATGAAATCCTGATTAACATGAATTTTTTTAGTAAAGATATCTAATGTATAATGGTAATTTTGATTTTAGGGTAATTTTTTTATAAAATAGATAACATTGGGATTGGAAAATGGTTTTATGATTAAGTGATTAATGTTATTTTGGAAGATGTTCACTATTTTGGGAATCCTATAAGATTATGTTAAATAGAATATTTTGAGGAATAAAGGATTAATTGTATTTTTGATTCAAATATGATTTTATTATGGACATATGGTGACTAATTTTATTTATAGAAATTGTTATAATATTTTGGATATTATGTGATTTAAGAAATTATTTTTTTTTTCTCTAAGAAATTAATAGTGATTGATGTTATTTGGAAGACTATACAATCAAATACTTCTGATTTTTAGGTCTCAAACTTAGTATATAATACTTTTTAGGAAGTATAGTAATTGATCTATGTTGAACTTTGGGTGTTACTATTAAATTTTGGAGATTAAAGTTGTTTTTAATCATATAAAGGTCAATTGTTTTTGGGGAATTATCTTATCTTACCCTAACCATTTTGGTTTGGGTTAATGTATAAAAATAGGAGAAATATATAGTTATAATTTTTTGGATTTTTTATCCTTATAAATTAATTCTAATTCTTAAATCATGAAATAAAATCATCTTAAATACTCATCATTTGAAGAAAAAGATGTGTTTGTGGTGGAAATTGATTAAAGGGTAAAACTCTACTTGTAAAGTAAGTATGTTTCCTTATGTTCTCATTATAGTAAGTAAATTAATTACTTAACTCTAGGAAAATTATTTTAGAATATAAATGTTGTTCTTTTAATTTCCTTACCGAGAAATCAACGAATCCTTTAACCCATTATAGATTTATAGTCATATAATGGTAGACTTTCTGATGACGATGTTCTCTATGGCTATCCATCAGAAAATGGTACTTATATTTCTCTTCTATATCCATGTTTTCACTTATGTTCACATATTATAAATCCTAATTTTGAGGTGACCTTATCATTTCTCATTTTTCCTTATTAATAGGATATTATATTCACCCTATTTCTGATGTGGGTTTCCCAAAAAGGTATTTTCAAGTATCAACCTTTGATTTTTGAAGAATAATTCAAAACTATGAGGACACAATTTATTAAAGTAGGGGATAATGTAACATACTAATATTTTATAGTATATATCTTTTTAAATTTAATCACTCTGATAGCTTATGTTGAACACAACACTGAGCCTAAATGAACCATGATGTATTTTTAATATGAAATTATATCCATTCTATTAAAATGGTGGTTATGAAAAGGATTAACTGACTTACGAAAATATATTATTGAATTTATTGGTTACCAATTAATTATAAATAAATAAAAAACCAATTTAATATAAAGGAAATGTTTTTATAAAAACTATTTAAATGCGCACAAGTGTGTTTTATATCAATGAAATAAAAAATCACACTTTTTATTTTTTATTAATGAAATATATTCAATATAATTTTAACATTCATCCTATATTTTTTATTGACATAATATAAAAATAAATCCAATTTTATGCATAAAATATGTATTTTTATAAAAAGAAACTTTTACCACCTTTCAATGGAAAACTTATCTTAAATCCAATTTTTGAAACTTTTATAAATTATATTTGAAAAAAATAACATATTTTTTGAAATAGGAGTATCAAAATTTACTTTGGTTAATTTTTTGGTATTTTTCAAATAGGTTTTATGTTTTGATGAATAGTGATAAAATTTTGCATTTTAATTGAAAACAACTTTTTTCTTCTAAATAATTTATAGTGTGAAATTATATTTTTAATTGGTTTATTAGATAAATTTTTATCAGTTAATACAATCTAGGTCATTTTAATCAGTTTCACATTTAATAAGGATATAAAAATATTTCAATATTCTGGATGTTTTTACATTAAAAAAATCCATTTTCTCAATCCATCAACAAGATTAATTTATAATTAATTTCTAAAAATTATTTTATTTGAATTTTGAAAAACGGATTCAATATTTTAAATCGTAAGATCAAAATTTTTTAAATATGTCCCTTTTATTCTTGGATAATATTAATAGTAACTTTAGTAATTTTTTTAATTACCACATTTACGGGTAAATCAGGAAATTAAGGGTAAAAATAATATTATAAATATTAGAAAATTAGCTTAACAGTTGTCTTAATTTTATTGGATGAGTATTTTTCATCTCTAAGAAGTAAAGTATCAGTTAAGAAACCATTTATGGCATTTTGGATGATAATATAACCTTTATAATATTATATTCCAAGGAAAGTCAATTTTGTCTTACTTTTGTTTTTCACAAGAGAAATGTGTTTAATATGGGGTCTTATAAGGGATACGTTTGACTATAAATATTATTTATAAAAATTAAATGTTTATCTACATCATGGTAATTTATTTATAATTTTTGGTAATAAAATAACTACCATAAATGGTGACATAATGATGATGCAGTAATTGTTTAATCAATGGACATATCAAATAAATTTTATTAAAAATATTAAAATAAAAATGATTTTATATAATTAATTTCCTACAAAATTTTATATATTATATAGATGTATTAGGGATTTATTCAATATTTTATTTCGAAGTTATATTGTGTATTGATATTTTTAAAATTCCAAGTAATGAATAGTGTCAAACTTGAAATTAAAGATATTTTAAAATAAATAATATTTTATTAAATGATATAAAATTCATAAAAATATAAAATTAGGAAAAATTATTATTATAAAGTTGAAAATGTAATACATGACACATTTATGATTCTTTTTACATTTTATAGTAACAATATTAATATTTAAAGAGTAAAAACTGATGTTGTCATGATAAGAGTTAAAGGATTTAAATAAAGGCTAAAACCAAAAGATAAGGGTAAGAATGTGACCTTAAATTGTCTAAAAATTATTGGATAAATAGGTATTTACCCTTATCACATTAATATCTAATTGTATTTGTTTAATGTATTCGTTTCTATTAAAATAACTACTATATTTTTTAAATCAGTGATAGTTACTAAATGTCACTCTCTTTGTATTTAATATCATTTATGTGCCCACATAGTGGCAAAAGAAAGATATGAATGAACCTAAATGTCTATTTTGATCCTAATGGGAGTAGTTTCATTATATAAATTTATTTTGAGTTTTCATAAATTATATAATTACCTTAAATTCTTTTGTAATGCTAATACAATATTTATTTAATTAATAGAAAAATAAAATAATTGATTTTAAAAGTATTACTTTTGATATATTTTGGATGATTTAATGTTTATAATTAATTTTATAGAAATATAGTATATATTATATATTTTTTAAGGAATTATATTCGAATTAACACTTATTTATGATGTATTTGATGTCAAATTAAAGGAATATTATCAAATTTGAAAATAATGATATTTTATTGAATTAATATTTTATTAAATTATTTAAAAATCATAAAAATATTATGTAATTAAAAATGGGATAATATATGTTTTAAAATGTCTTAAAATATTAATTTATCATCCATTTTAAAGTCTTTGGGTCCAGAATAACCTTATTATATTTTAATATTTTGATGTTTTCTGAAAGTGTCTCACGCCTCAATTATAAAAGGGCACCTCCTCCCTCATTTCCTCACACAAATTTGAGAAATATAGATCTAAAAACCACTAGAAATTTATCTTATAAAAATAATTAGTTTATTTATAGAGGTTATTTACATTCCAAAGGATGTACCCTAGATCACTTATGAATAGATTAAAGGAAGCTTGTCGAAGAAGAGGTAATCGTGTTTATCTACTCTTTGAAGTTTGTTTCTTCTTCTATTTACTCTTAAATTTTTTTCCATGATAAAGTCATAAATATAGTATAATATATATTATGAGATGTTATTATGATTATGGTACAACCATATTCCACATTTTATCCATCGTATGAAAAATGAAATCACCGCGTGTAGGTACGTATGACTTATCGTCTCCACACCGTGGGGTAATTTGCTTTTCGTCACCACTTTATTTGGATAGGTATAATGATGTATATAATAGATAAATATATTATTTATGAAATTATATTTATTTTGTATAATTAATATACTATCCAATTCCTTATCCTTTCACCATTAAGGGAATGACATCGTCGCTCATGCGTACATACGACCTACTGTCTCCACGACAGGATGCGATTCATTTTCCATGTTAAAAATTAAAGAATGATTATTAAAATTTATATAATTAATAAATATGATATCTATGAAATTAATATCACTCTGGAGATGAAATAGGTATATCCTATTCATAATAAAAAGGACTTACATGACAAAAAGTGAATAATAAAATGAAGCAGTCAACAACCAAAACAATGGTAATAATGAAATATTATCAACAAACAAGTGATAAAACAATATAATAGGATCAAATATAATATGATAAATATGGATATGGTTATTTTATAAGTTAATAACATAATTTTAACCATTATACAAGAATTTAAATCATTTTTAACTAAAGGAAGAGTAAGGTAAGGTTGTTCTTATTTCACTTTTACTTCTGTGAGATATATGGCTTGTTCATCAGTTCTTAATAATATGTGGTGTATGTACTAAAATTTTATATATAATATCATGTATATAATTATTTTGACGATATTTTAATTTTTAGTTAATGTTATTTCTTCATAGGGATTGTGATTTAAATGTTTCAAAGTCATATGAGACACTTTGTAATGTTTAAAGATTATTTTCCTCGACAAATTTTTAATGGTCTCATTTAAAATTATCTTCATCTATGTCAACATCCTTTTTTAATATTGTACTTAATTGATATTTATATTTTATGACACCATATAAAATATTTCATTGAAGGTTTTATGATCAGTTTGACTGTGGATGTGCTATTTTTATACCATTCATGGATTATGGTAAAGTATTCACATTTCGTATGCTAGTTTTCAATACAAATTTTTATATGGTTTAGGTTTCAAAATTTTCATATTATTAATGTATTATACTTAGTATGTTATGGGATGGACCCTATATATCACCTTGATTCATTAGTAGGTCTCATGAAACAAATTAGACATGGACTTGGCTGAGGCCTTGCCCATTTATTTTCATATATGGATTTTGGATGAGGCCTTGACCATTTATTTTCATATTTCATGGAAAAGGCCTTAATGATATGTTTCATATGTCAATCATTATGAATTCCATCATTATTATGTTAATTACTAATATTCCATGTGATTATTTGACTAGTATAATATCTATAGTTAAGTTTATTAGATCATGTGATTATTTAAATGACATGTGTTTTAGTTATTTACCTTTCCACGTTGTTTATGCCATAATTTCTCATAGAATCCACTATAAGCTTAACCTTACTGAGTATTTGATCTCACCCCTTTCATATGTTTCAATTTTCCCCTGGATTCTAAAAATTATATTATGAATAATATGTTGGGATACACAAATGGGGAATAATGGAAGACTCAATGAAACTCTTTTTGTATTTTATATTTTAAAATGTAATGCGGATTCCATGTATGTATCTAGTTTACCAAGACTTATAAACTATTTGGTCCTTTATAATTTGATTACTTGTAATCATTAAAATGTAATAAAGTATTTCATTGACTCTAGGCTTCTGAGGTTAGGGCGTTACAATGGTTTTCCGACCAGGCAAGTAGGTGTGCATGTAAATAGTTTTATTGAGAATTGAGAGACTAGATGTAATAAAGTTGATTAGTCATGATGTATTTTTATTATATTGACTATTTTAGACACATTATCACATCTAGGTTATGCCCAAGAAATCCATATACATGATAATCGATAAATGACAGTGTTTGTTGTCACAACTTGGCATTGGATTTGCAATTCTCGATTTATTCCTTCTACCGATTGACCTATTTATTGAATTGATGCACTATAAAACTGTTTTATTGACTATTGTAAAACTCTTTATATTAGGATTATGTTCTTAATTTTTCTGTTTTATTTTACTATAGATTTTGAAATGGTTTTCAAAGAATTTTCAGAAAAGGATTTGTTTTCAATGATGAAATGAAATGTTTCTATCATTGATTTGGTAAATGATCTTGAAATATTTAAACTACTATTTTAAACACAACTCCATTGTAAAAATGTTTTCTATAGTTTTATTTATCCTTTATAAAATGTAAATCCTTGTACTCAATTTTTTTACTCTTATTTTATTTCATATTTTAATTACCTTATAAAGTAACTACATAGACTCTTTGGTGAAATATTATAGGAATCTATAGCTCACACCCTACGTGTACTATTTAATGTTTGCAGCCTTTATGATCTTATAAAAAGTTCTTGTGCAGTAATTTTTTTTTGGGTTTGTGATTGGGTGACTGAGGGTCGATGACTTAGAACATGGTGGGTGGTCATATACCACCCACTATGTTGGGTTTTGGTTGTTATATTATGCTTTAATTTTATAGCATCTCATTAAACTCTGAGATATATGTTTTGTTTTGTTTATATGATGTTGTTTCAAAAGTGTACTTTGATTATTTTTTTCTCTTGTGTGAGAAATATTTCCCAAAGTTTATTTCAAGATGCTCAGGTTATTATCACCAACCTATGGATATTGAGAATGCTCTTTAGGTTAGTGATGGATTGACTTAGATATCAGTTTGGATGGTACTCCAGGCTGGTTCATCATAAAGTTCACTATAAAGTTATAAAAATTAATTAATATTGAGTTATGAAAGGAAATCAAGAGGAAAATATTCTCATATATCAAGTAAATGTTCATATTTGGTTAAGAGATCGATAATTACCCATATTGCATCATTCTCTCTAGGAGTATTTGGTAATCTAGTGAAAATGTCCATAGTAATGTCGTCCCATTTCCACATATGAATAGGTAGAGGTTTCATGACTCCTCTAGGATACTATCTCTTATCCTACACTTGATAAAAAACAAATCATTTTAACATATAACCATCAATTTCCTACTTCATAGTATCCTACCAAAATTTTTCTTTGAAATCCATATACATCTTGGTGCTACTAGGGTGTGTAGTGAAATTTGAGCTATGAGGATCATCCAATAATTAACATTTTTATTTTAGGTGTAGATGGAACACATAGAATCTTTCCAAATTTTATAGTTTCATCTTCATATACTAAGTCTTCCAATCTCCCATCATTCACAGCTTTTTTTTGAAAATTATCATCATTATATTGATAAGTTTTTATCTTTTCCAATAAATATGGATTCAAAATCATTTGAAAAAGGACACATGTCTCCCCTTTTTTAATAATTCCCATATTTATCTTTACAATATCCATGAACATAAGATCCCTATAAATCCTCATTTTGGTTATAATCTATGATATTGCCTTCTCAAGGCATATTCTACCATATTTTCCTTCATGGGGTGGTATTGTATTGGAAATCATAATCCTTGATCAACTCAATCAAAAAACTTTGCCTCATATTGATCTATTTCTATGAAAGCACACATTTTATTCTCTTATAGTGTATGTATATCTCACATATTTATCCCTATAGATAATTTCTCCATATCTTCAAAGCAATGATTGCATATTCCAACTCAAGATCAAGGGTTGGATAGTTCTGTTCATGAGTCTTTAAATTCCTTTATTTACATGAAATAAATTTATTATTATGTATAAGGAATTAACCAAGTCCCTTATTAAATGCATCACTATATATCATAAATCCATCATTTCCTGATGGTAGATTCAAAATTTGAGCATTGAATAATATCCTCTTCAATTATGAAAAATGTTATTCACATTACTCTGTCCATATGCCTGAATGACCCGAAGGCCTTCATTTTTAATGATTTTTGATAACCCCCATTTCAAGGGATGAGGAGGAACCCTTACAAGGCCCATAGTCTCATAGATTATGTGGCCCGTAGGCTTAGGAGATTACATGACCCGAAGGTCTAAGGGAATTAAACTAGACTATCTACAAAGAATTGCCCCTCCCCAGCATCTGCATCCTGATAGCATCTCTCCACCTTCCCATGACCGTCTGTCTAGGCTTCCCATGCAAGCACAGGCTAGTACCGATGTCATAGCCATACCCTCTCATTCTGACAATCCATTTGGCTCTGCTCTGGTGAGTGCACCTGCTCTGAATCCTCTTCTGGGGCTGCTCCTTTTCGTAGTGTGTTTGGGGCCTACATTCATGTGGCCCGAAGGCCTTCGGGTGGACCTAAGGCCTTAAGGTGGCCTTAAGGCCTTGAGAATCAACTGACATGAATGCCTTGGGTGGCCCAAAAGACTTACAATACCTAAGGACCAAACCAGTGGCCTGAAGGCCCAGATGGATGAATAGTTTCGACTGCTACAGTACCGAACGATGTCTGGTACAATACTGCTACAGTAACCCAGAAATATGCCTCCACCCGGATTTGATCTCCGGTTTCTTGGATGCACCTAGTGAGTCCTCACCAACTGGACTAAGGCTCCTGTGTAACCTTTCCATATGAACTTAACACATTTACATGTAAGATTAGTTTACAACTTATCCAATTGGGAATTTGTTTAAAGAAATCACTGATTGTAACCTTCTAAACAAATGAAGTTACATACCTTAGTTGTGTTCATTAGTGTAGAAAATTCTTTTAATGCCTTTTTTTCATTGGATCAACTGATATTTCATCATTAGAGACAATATAGGAAAGAAAAAAAACTTTTTAAAGCCACAATTCACACTTTCTAAATTTACCATATAACACTTTCTTCTGAGAGTATATAGAAAGATCCAAAAGTGATTCTCATGGTCCTCATAGATTTCAGAATACATCAAGATATCATTAATAAACACCACAATAAATTTATTAATATGTTCATTAAATACACTATTCATTATATCCATAAAAATAGAGGGTTCATTAGTGAATTATAAAAGAATTACTGTAAAATTGAAATATTCATACCTCATTCAAAATGACGACTTCAAAATATATTCCTTATTTACTTTGAATTGAGAATACCCAAAACAAAGGTCAATATCTGAAAAATATTTAGCTCTATGAAGTTGATTGAATAATTCAACAATGAAAGTAAAATTACACTTATTTTTTAATCATAATAGCATTGATTTACCTTTAATTAATGTTGAAACTCATAGATCCATATTTCTTCTTAATGAAAAGAATAGGGGATCCCTAAGGTGAAACATAATGTTATCACTACTACAAAATTAGGTTATAGCCACAATTTTAAACCGTGGATATAGGCCCAAAAACCGTGGCTATAGGTTATAGCCATGGTTCCCACAACCTTGGATGGTATTGGAATGACTATAGGGTAAAACCTATAGCCACGGTTTGAACCATGGCTATAGCCCTATATCCACGGTTCCAACCGTGGCAACAACCCTAAAGCCACAGTTTTCAACCCATGGCATCGACTAAAATCACCCATCTCCTATAGCCACGGTTGCAACTGTGGCTATAAACATATAGAAACGATTAGAAACTGTGGCTATAGACCTATAGCTACAGTTTAAAAGCATGGCTATAGGACTACACATTTCATAAAAAAACCAGCACCATTCAACAGGTACTGGCCCCTTGCATCCTCCCCACCACCCCATGTAAACCCCCCACCCACTCTCCCCCTTGTACACCACTTGCACCTTAAAGATGCCCCATACACCACTCCCCTTGAAGCCCCCATTCCCACCCTGGATAGACCCCACTCACCCCCTGGACAAACCCCCCAGACAACTCCCCCCAGACATCCCCCCTCCTGGAAACCCTCCTCCCTCCTGGAAACCCATGGATAGACCCCCCCCCCCCCCCCCCCTAGGAAAACCCCACCCCGACAGCAGCCCCCCTACTGGACACCCCTTTCACCACCCCTGCTAGACACCCCCTGGAAAACCCCCTCCCTCCTGGACACCCCCTCCCTCCTAGACAGACCCCATAGACAACCCCACCCGAACAACAACCCCCCCGGATAGCAGCCCCCACTGGACCCCCTGGACAGACCCCCCCTCCCCCCTAGAAACCCCCTGGACAACCCCACTCGGACAACCCCTGAGACAACAACCCCCCTCCACCCCCCTGGTCAGACCCCCCCTCCTGGAAACCCACCTGGACAGACCCCCCCCCCCCCAGGACAACCCCACCCAGATAGTATCCCCCCTGTTGGACAACCTTTGCACCACCCCTACAGGACACCCCCTTCCTAGACACCCTATAAGGCCCCAGCCTTAAACCTTACTTAATATTGAATTAAATGAATAATTCACGTCGAGGATCTTTTCAGTTTTAGAGTTTTAGAGAATTAGAACATAACTATTACATCTCAATAGATTACAAAGTAGTCACTTCTACTAAGTTTCCAAAAAAAACTCTTAAAAGAAACATGTCTAGTTCCATGTTTTATATAGCATGACATTCCCTTGACCCCATCCTTGACCTTATTCCACATTAAGTCCTGTGAAAAACATTTCAAAAAAAAAACTTGGGGTGAGCATAAAAAGCTCAGTAAGGGATACACAAAGAATGAAAACTGTTAGTTTTTCAAAATCAAGTAAACCATGTATACTCTATCAAAGTAATATCTTCACCTTCATGAAGTAGTAAAAACTCTTCACTGAATAAAGTATCATTACTTACCTTTTTGTAACCAAAGTATTACCATAAAACCCATATAAAGAACACATAACATTTATAAAGGTAACTTGGGACATAAACATACTTAAGTGGAATAACCATACGGTCGACTTCCACACATATCACTTAATGGAATAGCCATATGACCAATTTCCATACATACTTAATGGAATATCCATACGGACGACTACCATACCCAATGCATTGGAGGTTATAACGTAACCACCCGTCCTGGTATTCACAGCACCACCCGTCATATGGTTTATAATGTAACCACCCGTTAAAATGTCCAAGTACAAATATAAAATCATAAAACATAAAACCAATATAAAGGAATGATAACATTTACACATCAAAATATATCATAATATAATCCTTTATCAAAACCATTTTCAATACCAAAATACATAAAAGAGTATATGGTATTTATTTTATTTTAAAAACATTACGGCTTGTTGAGGAAGGCAAAGACCAAATAATACTCGCGGCGGCGGAAAAGGTCGTTGTCACCGCGTACGTTAAAAAAACATTCCTTTTTGTCATTTAGTAAAACAATTCTTAGAAAAAAGATTCCTTTTGTATAAATGTAAAAGTCAAAGGGGTTTATACACCGTATAAAATAAAGTTGTGTATAAAATGAAATATGCCTCAATGAAAGGAGATTGAGACGAAGTCCCTTACCTCGGGTCCGACTTGACTCGATCGTTCTTTAACGTCCTGAATAATAAACTTGAGTAAATTTATACTTGATTAAGAACCTTTTTTAAAGTTCATTATTCCCTTTATATCACTTATTTCCATGTTATTAACATTATATAACCATTTAAGTTAATAATGTTTGTTTTCTCAATATTTGATTCTTAAGTCGAAAGTTGACTTCTTACAATTACATGTTGTTCGTGTGGTCAAAAGTTCTTTATATCCAGAATGAAATTCCTGATTTGGATATCATATATATCATATATATCCAGCATATACATGTATTTATAATATTACACAATCATTTAGAGGTAAGAAATGAAATGCACCGTTCATGGAGACGGTAAGCCGTACGTACGCATGAACGCTACTTTCATTTCTTTGTCATATTAATGAAATTCAAACTAAATGAGAGGTATGTATATTTTAATTCCAGAATTATATTCATCATTTAGATATATCATTAATTATATATATCCATTATATACATGTACTTTTAATAGTACATTACATTTGGGGATAAGAAATGAAATGCACCGTTCATGGAGACGGTAAGCCGTACGTACGCATGAACGCTACTTTCATTTCTATATCATACTTTAATGGAATGAAATAATAATTATATAGAGGTATATTATAATTCCAGTATAACATCATATATAATAACTTTAAATCCATCCTTTACACGTCCCACATATGGCATTAACGAATCACATCACTTTGAGGGGGCGGTAGTCCGCACTTCCTTAAATGAAGATATCATGTTTACCCATAATGGAAACCATGAAGGTGTGCCAAAAAGGAAAAATACAGAATCTTAAAGAAAACATAAACATATTATATATCATATATAAAAATAGTGACATCATAATGGCCACCTTTGAAGGTGTTAAATGAGTATTGAACAATCATCGTTTCGGGAGGCAGAATTTCGCCATCCATGGAAACCGTATGTTCTTTAACCATTTGATGTAATTGTGTGGGATTTTAGCTCAAATAAATATTATAAAAACATCCTAGTATATTGAATATACTTGTGTTGTTACAAAAGAAGTAAATAAAAAGAGTTTAGGGGGTTGGAGAAGAAAAATAAAACAAATGAACATGAGAGAATGAATTACCATTAAAAGTGTAACTCCTTTTGATTTGAGCCTAAAGGCTTCCTTTGAAAGTATTATGCCCAAATGGAATCCTCTAGGATGAGTATAGGGATGTGGAGAGAGTAAATGGTCAGGGGTTGGACGAGGCAAAGGCTTGAGGAGTGTGTGAAATGAGGTAGAGGTGGGGGCCTTTTATAAGAGGAGAGGACGGGCACTTTTGGAATGTAAAGAAATATTACTTTATTTGAAAATGTGTTTCGGGTTTAAAAGGTCCCAAATTGATATAATTCTTGGATACGGTGATAAGGGTTCTAAATCCACCCATCCAATTGGTTTTGGACATGTGTAGTTCATAGAGTTTACATTATCTTTCCATTTTATTTACATCGTCAGATAATGATGTCATCGCTGCGTCATTATTATGTCATAAATAATTTAATTTATTTAATGTCTAAAAATTATAAAAAAAATACTATGATGTAGAAAATATTTTTATCTTTCCAGTGACTATTTATAATCAAAAATCTGACTTGTATAACCCCATTTAAAAATTGTTTTAGTAAAACATATCATGTTTGTGTCATTTTTACTTTTACATTAAATAAAAAGTTATTTATGTCATTTCCCAACCAAAGTGTCTCCATGGGGTCCCCAAGTTGACCCATGGCTTGTCTTGGTCGGCCATGACACAACCAATAAGTTTGGGACATGTGTCTAGGTAATTTCATATTATTAAAGCATTATTTATACCTTAAACTACCCTAATTACCACTAATCGCGATTAAAAACTTAATAAGTTACTATTCACCAAAAAATTATTTTAATCTCATTGAACCACATTTTACTTCTTAATGACAACCATGTATGTCGGATTTTTGAAATTCAAAACACAATGATGGAAAAATTTCATTTAAACGGAAAATCAGTCTTTATAAGTACCACTTAGTGGTTTCACTATTCATCAAAAATTGAAGTTTTTCAGAAAATTACCAAAAATTCACCCTAAGCTATATTTGATATTACGAATTCAAAAATGAAGTCTATTTTACAAAATTCAAAACATATAAGTCACATTAATTAATTTAATAATTAATTCCCGCTGTCAGAGCAAATAGCGTGTTTTTATGAAACAATAAGTATCAAAAGATTGACACTAGCTTAAGTCCGATTTCAAAGTGAAATTGATTCCAACAACCACTATTGGATTTAATGGTAAAAATATTTTCTAATTTCACTTTAAAACCAATTCAAAAGATAATCTAATCATATAAATAAATTAGATTAAAAAGAGGTTTTGAATTAAAATACAACATTTTACACTATTCATTAAAAAATGAACTTTATCAAAAAGGTACCAAAAATTTACACAAAGTAAATTTTGATGTCCCGATTATAAAGAAGAGTTATATTTGGTCCAAAAGAATTTATAAGATCGATCGAAACTATATTTAATGACGGTTCTCCCTCAAAAGGTGATAAGTGGACCTTTCGTGAAAATTAGGGTATAAATGCCTAAAATTGAACTCTTTCCGTATTTTAAGCCTTTATCCTTTATTTGGGTAAATGTAAAAACATTTAAAAACATATATAATCATATTTTAGTTATTTCTATCCATTCCCGCCAGTACAACAGCTACTCGTTAACTAACATTTAAAATAATATTATTTTATTACTTGTGTGCAACGTAAGTTTTCAAAGAAACTCATCGTTGCGTACCGAGTACGCTATCGAACGTAGAAACCCCTTTTAGTTAAAATTAATATTGAATTCTTAAATGAAAATTCTTTATTCTTTAATTACCTAGGATGTTACATCCTTCCCCCCTTTTGGGAATTGCGTCCTCACAATTTTATTCACTTATCAAAATAAGTGGGGGTATTTATCCCTCATAGCATTTTCAGATTCCCACGTTTCCTCTTCAATCACATGGTTTTTCCACAAAACCTTTACCAGATGAATCACCTTATTCCGTAACACCTGCTCCCTGTGGTCAAGAATCTAGACCGGTTGTTCCTCATAAGATAGGTTCTCTTCCAGCTGAACTACCTCTGGACTCAAAACATGAGATGGATCTGGCATATACTTTCTCAACATTGAAACATGAAAAACATTGTGTACCTGAGATAAACTCGGAGGTAACGCCACCCGGTATGCAACTGATCCAACTCTCTCCAGAATTTCATATGGTCCAATGAACCTTGGACTCAACTTTCCTTTCTTACCAAATCTCATCACACTTTTCCATGGTGAGACTTTGAGAAAAACATGATCACCTACCTCGAAAGATAGATCCTTCCTCCGGTTATCCGCATAACTCTTCTGCCTGCTCTGAGCTGTTCTCATGTGCTTCTGAATCAACTGAACTTTTTCTGCCATCTCTTCTACCAATTCTGGTCCAATCATCTTCCATTCACCCACTTCATCCCAAAATGCTGGTGTTCGACACCGCTTCCCATATAATGCCTCAAACGGTGCCATCTGTATACTGGAATGAAAGCTGTTATTATAAGAAAACTCAACCAAAGAAAGATGTTGGTCAAAACATCCCTAATAATCCATAGAACAAGCTCGTAGCATATCATCCAATGTCTGGATTGTTCGTTCTGACTGCCCATCTGATTGAGGATGAAAATATGTACTAAAATTTAATTCAGTACCCAATGACTTCTAAAGGCCTTTCCAAAAGTTAGAAGTGAACCTGGAATCACGGTTAGAAACAATGGATAGAGGAACTCCATGTAACCTGACTATCTCTTTAAGATACAGATGGGAAAGTTGATCTAGATATAAAGTATCTTGTATAGCAAGGAAATGAGAAGATTTGGTCAAGCGATCAACAATAACCCAGATTGTATTATTACCTCAAGATGTCCTCGGTAATCCCACAACAAAGTCCATGGATATGTTTTCCCATTTCCACTCTGGCACTGGTAAAGGCTGAAGCATCCCTTTCGGTAACTGCCACTCTGCTTTAACCTGTTGACATGTCAAACACTTCATAGTAAAATCAGCAATGTCTCTTTTCATTCCATCCCACCAGTAATACTCCCGCAGATCTCTGTACATCTTAGTACTTCCAGGATGAACTGAAAACGGGGAACTATGAGCCTCACATAACAACTCATTCTTCAACTGTGAATCACAAGGCACACATAACCTCTTCCCAAACCTCAAAATACAAACACAAACTTATCCAAGAACTCATGGAAAATTTTATTCATAAGGTCCATGAATACAGCAGGTGCATTGGTTAACCCAAAAGGCATAACTACAAATTCATAATGGCCATATCTAGTATGGAACGCAGTCTTCAGAACGTCTGCTTCTTTTACTTTCAACTGATGGTACCCTGACCTCAAGTCAATCTTTGAAAAATACTGAGCTCCCTGGATCTGATACCACTTCATTCGATGGCCCAACATCTGCTGAAGTTGTTGCAAAGGATTTCACCACCCCTTTCTGCTTGTAGTCTGGCTGCATTTCCCCCAGTTGAGTTCTTTGTAGGACACTCGTTTGCATAATGACCCATTTCATTACACTTAAAACATCTTATCGTTGGCTTTTCATTTCCTGCTTGATCATCTTCCTTACAGTTACGAGCAATCGTTTGCATAATGACCCATTTCATTACACTTAAAACATATTATCGTTGGATTTTCATTTCCTGCTTGATCATCTTCCTTACAGTTACGAGCAATATGACCAGACTTACCACACCGAAAGCACTTACCAGACTTGGATAAACATTCTCCAGGATGCATTTTACCACACTTCTCACAGGATGGATATTTGGTTTTCTTACCTCCTTGCTTCTTTGATGAATTCTTCCCCTTTGCCTGCTAACTAGACCTCTTATTCTGTTGTTTGTCATAGAACACCTGATCATCGACAAACTCCATTTCCACCTTCTCTGCACATCAAACAAGTTTTTCATAACTTTTGAACTCACGAGAAGCTAAAGCCCTTCGATACTTTGGCTTTAAACCTGAGTAAAAACGGTTTATTTTACTATCAAGATCTTGTATGATGTTTGGAGCATACCTTGCCAATCAAGTGAACTTTTATTCATAAGCAGCCACTGAATCATCCTCCTGCCTCAATTCTAGGAACTGTTTTTCCATCCTAAGACGAACCACCTTAGGAAAATATTTCTCAAGAAACATACCTTTGAATTCGTCCCAGTGAAGATCCTTAATCTCATCACTATCCCTTATATTTTTCACCATCGACCACCACTGATCAGCTTCACCTTCAAAACGGTAAACAGCAAGACTAACCTTTTGATGTTCTGAACACCCCATGACATCAAAAATCTTCTCCAGTGCTTTAATCCACCCTTCAGCTTGCACAGGGTCAGATGATCCTCTAAATGATGGGGGATGTTGCCTCATGAAATGTTCCACCACTGACATGTTCCTCTGCGGTTGATCTGGATGATCTCGTGCATGGATACCACCACCATTTATAGCCTGAGTCAAATGTGCCATCACTGCAACAAACTGTTCAGTTCCAATTCCGACCATCTCAGGTTGCTGATTTGGAAGGTTATCTTCCTCCTGATGTCGTCCCAACATAGCTGCTTTGTTTCCTCTACGGAAAACCATTCTGAACACAGAAATATCTTTGGCGAAGCAACATGGTAATCCGTAAATGGCATATCATTTCAATCATATTATAATTTAACACTTTTCTAACTCCTAAAGTTGTCTAAACTGACCTTTGATACCAACTATAAGGCCCCAGCCTTAAACCTTACTTAATATTGAATTAAATGAATAATTCACGTCGAGGATCTTTTCAGGTTTAGAGTTTTAGAGAATTAGAACATAACTATTACATCTCAAGAGATTACAAAGTAGTCACTTCTACTAAGTTTCCAAAAAAAAACTCTAAAAAGAAACATGTCTAGTTCCATGTTTTATATAGCATGACATTCCCTTGATCCCATCCTTGACCTTATTCCAAATTAAGTCCTGTGAAAAACATTTCAAAAAAAAATTGGGGTGAGCATAAAAAGCTCAGTAAGGGATACACAAAGAATGAAAACTGTTAGTTTTTCAAAATCAAGTAAACCATGTATACTCTATCAAAGTAATACCTTCACCTTCATGAAGTAGTAAAAACTCTTCACTGAATAAAGTATCATTACTTACCTTTTTGTAACCAAAGTATTACCATAAAACCCATATAAAGAACACATAACATTTATAAAGGTAACTTGGGACATAAACATACTTAAGTGGAATAACCATACGGTCGACTTCCACACATATCACTTAATGGAATAGCCATATGGCCAATTTCCATACATACATAATGGAATAGCCATACGGCCGACTTCCATACCCAATGCATTGGAGGTTATAACGTAACCACCCGTCCTGGTATTCACCGCACCACTCGTCATATGGTTTATAACGTAACCACCCGTTAAAATGTCGAAGTACCAATATAAAATCATAAAACATAAAACCAATATAAAGGAATGATAACATTTACACATCACAATATATCATAATAGAATCCTTTATCAAAACCATTTTCAATAACAAAATACATAAAAGAGTATATGGTTTTTATTTTATTTTAAAAACATTACGGATTGTTGAGAAAGCCAAAGACTAAATAATACTCGCGGCGGCGGAAAAGGTCGTTGTCACCGCGTACGTTAAAAAAACATTTCTTTTTGTCGTTTAGTAAAACGCTTCATAGAAAAAAGATTTCTTTTGTATAAATGTAAAAGTCAAAGGGGTTTATACACCGTATAAAATAATGTTGTGTATAAAATGAAATATGCCTCAATGAAAGGCGATTGAGACGAAGTCCCTTACCTCGGGTCCGACTTGACTCGATCGTTCTTTAACGTCCTGAATAATAAACTTGAGTTAATTTATACTTGATTAAGAACATTTTTTAAAGTTCATTATTCCTTTTATATCACTTATTTCCATGTTATAAACATTATATAACCATTTAAGTTAATAATGTTTGTTTTCTCAATATTTGGTTCTTAAGTCGAAAGTTGACATCTTACAATTACATGTTGTTCGTGTGGTCAAAAGTTCATTATATCCAGAATGAAATTCCTGATTTGGATATCATATATATCATATATATCCAGCATATACATGTATTTATAATATTACATAATCATTTAGAGGTAAGAAATGAAATGCACCGTTCATGGAGACGGTAAGCCGTACGTACGCACGAACGCTACTTTCATTTCTTTGTCATAATAATGAAATTAAAACTAAATGATAGGTATGTATATTTTAATTCCAGAATTATATTCATCATTTATATATATCATTAATTATATATATCGATTATATACATGTACTTTTAATAGTACATTATATTTGGGGATAAGAAATGAAATGCACCGTTCATGGAGACGGTAAGCCGTACGTACACATGAACGCTACTTTCATTTCTATCTCATACTTTAATGGAATGAAATAATAATTATATAGAGGTATATTATAATTCCAGTATAACATCATATATAATAACTTTAAATCCATCCTTTACACGTCCCACATATGGCATTAACGAATCACATCACTTTGAGGGGGCGGTAGTCCGCACTTCCTTAAATGAAGATATCGTGTTTACCCATAATGGAAACCATGAAGGTATGCCAAAAATGAAAAATACAGAAGCTTAAAGAAAACATAAACATATTATATATCATATATAAAAATAGTGACATCATAATGGCCACCATTGAAGGTGTTAAATGAGTATTGAACAATCATCGTTTCGGGAGGCAGAATTTCGCCATCCACAGAAACCGTATGTTCTTTAACCATTTGATGTAGTTGTGTGAGAGTGTAGCTCAAATAAATCTTATAAAAACATCCTAGTATATTGAAGATACTGGTGTTGTTACAAAATAAGTAAATAAAAAGAGTTTAGGTGGTTGGAGAAGAAAAATAAAACAAATGAACATGAGAGAATGAATTACCTTTAAAAGTGTAACTCCTTTTGATTTGAGCCTAAAGGCTTCCTTTGAAAGGGTTCTTCCCAAAGGGAATCCTATAGGATGAGGATAGGGATGTGGAGAGAGTAAATGGGCAGGGGTTGGGCGAGCCAAAGGCTTGAGGAGTGTGTGAAATGAGGTAGAGGTGAGGGCCTTTTATAAGAGGAGAGGAGGGGCACTTTTGGAAAGTAAAGAAATATTACTTTATTTGAAAATGTGTTTCGGTTTTAAAAGGTCCCACATTGATATAATTCGTGTATAAGGTGATAAGGGTTCTAAATCCACCCATCCAATTGGTTTTGGACATGTGTAGTTCATATATTTTACATTATCTTTCCATTTTATTTAAATCGTCAAATAATGATGTCATCGCTACATCATTATTATGTCATAAATAATTTAATTTATTTAATGTCTAAAAATTATAAAAAAAATACTATGATGTATGAAATAGTTTTATCTTTCCAATTACTATTTATAATCAAGAATCTGACTTGTATAACCCCATTTAAAAATTGTGTTAGTAAAACATATCATGTTTGTGTCATTTTTACTTTTACATTAAATAAAAAGTTATTTATGTCATTTCCCAACCAAAGTGTCTCCATGGGGTCCCCAAGTTGACCCATGGCTTGTCTTGGTCGGAAATGACACAACCAATAAGGTTGGGACATGTGTCTAGGTCATTTCATATTATTAAAGCATTATTTATACCTTAAACTACCCTAATTACCACTAATCGCGATTAAAAACTTAATAAGTTACTATTCACCAAAAAAATTATTTTAATCTCATTGAACCACATTTTACTTCTTAATGACAACCATGTATGTCGGATTTTTTAAATTCAAAACACAATGATGGAAAAATTTCATTTAAACGAAAAATCAGTCTTTATAAGTACCACTTAGTGGTTTCACTATTCGTCAAACATTGAAGTTTTTCAGAAAATTACCAAAAATTCACCCTAAGCTATATTTGATATTACGAATTCAAAAATGAAGTCTATTTTACAAAATTCAAAACATATAAGTCACATTAATTAATTTAATAATTAATTCCCGCTGTCAGAGCAATTAGCGTGTTTTTATGAAACAATAAGTATCAAAAGATTGACACTAGCTTAAGTCCGATTTCAAAGTGAAATTGATTCCAACGACCACTATTGGATTTAATGGTAAAAATATTTTCTAATTTCACTTTAAAACCAATTCAGAAGATAATCTAATCATATAAATAAATTAGATTAAAAAGAGGTTTTGAATTAAAATACAACATTTTACACTATTCATTAAAAAAATGAACTTTATCAAAAAGGTACCAAAAATTTACACAAAGTAAATTTTGATGTCCCGATTCTAAAGAAGAGTTATATTTGGTCGAAAAGAATTTATAAGATCGATCAAAACTATATTTAATGACGGTTCTCCATCAGAAGGTGATAAGTGGACCTTTCGTGAAAATTTGGGTATAAATGCCTAAAATTGAACTCTTTCTGTATTTTATGCCTTTATCCTTTATTTGGGTAAATGTAAAAACATTTAAAAACATATATAATCATATTTTAGTTATTTATATCCATTCCCTCCAGTACAACAGCTACTCGTTAACTAACATTTAAAATAATATTATTTTATTACTTGTGTGCAACGTAAGTTTTCAAAGAAACTCATCGTTGCGTACCGAGTACGCTATTGAACGTAGAAACCCCTTTTAATTAAAATTAATATTTAATTCGTAAATGAAAATTCTTTATTCTTTAATTACCTAGGATGTTACAGACCCCCTCCTGGAAACCCCCCTAGACAACCCCACTCAGACATTATCCCCCCATAGACATCATCCCCCCCGGACAGTAGCCCTCCCTCCACCCCCCCTCGGAGAGACCCCCCCATCCTGGACACCCCCTCCCTCTTGGAAACCTCCCTGGACAACACCACCCAAACAACAGCCCCCCCTCCTGGAAACCCCCTAGATAGACCCCCCAAGACAACCACACCCGTACAATAGCCCCCCCTGCTAGACAAACCTTGCACCACCCCTGCTGGACACCCCCCTCCTAGAAACCCCCTCCCTCCTAGAAACCCTCATGGACACCCCCCCCCTCAGACAGACCCCCTCCCTCCTGGAAACCCCCGAGAAACCACCCCCCCTGATAGAAGCCCCCCTATTGGACACCCCACCATGTTGCACAGACCCCTTTCACCCCACACTGCACCCCCTGCACCCCCCAGACAGACACCCCCACCCCGGAACCCCGCTGCACAACCCCACTTGCACCCCACCTTGCACCCCCCTGCACACCTGCACAACCCCACTGCACAGCCCCCCCAATAACCCTTGCACCACTCCTTGCAGGTGGAATTTTGGAATGGCACTAAAGTAGGAATGATGGTATCCTGGTTAACACATAGAGACCTCAAGTGTAGGGATTCATAGTGGCCTAGGTGTGGTATCCTAAATAATACCTAGGTGTGGTATCATAAATCACCAGATAACACAAACCATAAAATGATGGCTTTTACTACATCATGTCATATACTTTGGTTCATATTTACAATAATATACAACTTTCACATATGAATCATAGGTTTTATTCAAATCATTGAAAATCATTGTGAAATGATACCAAGTCTTTTGGATATGATCTTATTATAAACACCCTCAAAAATTATAAGAAAACATTGTACCAAAATTGTGAGAAACTGGAAGCCCTCTATGGGTGTTTTGTTAGGAATATTAGAGTTTTGAAAGATGAGAATATCTGTTTAGGAGGTGGATAACTAAATAATGATGTGGACATGAAGATGGTTGTTTTTCCTGATGATTAACTACTCGATGCTACGGTGTCAAGAAGAAGGGTATTTCATTGGGAGTGAAGTCCTGAGAAGCACTCAAAATTATATGTAAATAGTGGTTATTTTGTAAAACATTGATAATCATATGACTTATAATGTCATATGGAAATGTTGTGCATAAGTCTTTCCTAAAAGTATTCAAATATCTAAAATATGACTTTTTTGAATTTGTGATCAAAGAAGATGTGACAATATAGTCTAATAGGTGGAATTAACACTACCCCCCCCCCCCCGCACACCCCATGCACCCTCCCCCTGCCCCTTGCACCCTCCCCCTTCCCCTTGCACCCTCACCCTACCCCTACAGACCCCCCTCCACCCTCCCCCTTCCCTTGCACCCCCTCCCCCTACCCCTGAAGACCCCCTGCTCCCTCCCCCACCCCCCAAAACCCCATTTTCACCCTCCCCCTTGCTCTAGGGATATGATTTCTCTTGCTTGGCCAAGCTCCAGGGTTCTCTACTATACCATCACCACCTCTTATTGTGCTTTAGGAATCACCCTCTATTAGTAAGATCTCATAAATTTATAAAATGTAATCTTTTTCCCCTAATACTCTAAATGATTTTGATAATATTTGAGGAGATTATAATGTGCTGAAATCGGAGTAAAAATATACTAATGATGAGATTATAGAACTTAAGAAGTCCTCTATTCCCATGGTTTATTTTTTACAAGTTGGTTGGGTTTACGACTACCTAAACAAAGTTGATTAGGAATCTCCAATCATTCCCTCATATTCAAAAATTTGTTTCTAAATTAAATTTCAATGAGCTTAAGGATGTGAATGGTCTAATTAGATATTTAAAGGATGTTTATATCGCCATGTTTGAGTTCAATGATCTTGGTGTTATGGTTGTATCTCAAAGGTACATGTTCCAACTGGATCAGGCTACACCAATCCAACAATCTCCCTTGTTTCATCCCTTGATGAGAAAGAGGTTAAGAGTGCCCTTTTTTCTCTAAATCTTGAGAGTGTGTCTTATCCTGATGGGTTCAAAAATTAATTCTTTATGCTCTACTGGTACATAGTTAGTGATGTGATCCTTAATGCTACGAGGGAGTTCTTTAACCATGCCTCAATTCCCTATGGAATCAACTCCAATTTTATTATCCTAATCCCAAAGAAGGACAATGCTATGGATTTAAAGGATTTTAGACCTATTTCTATTAGGAATACCTTTCCAAAAATCATTAGAAAAATTATTTCTATAAGGTTAGGTCCCATTTCTCATGGGTTTATCTCTTCAAATCAGCCCCCCCGGACAGCCGTTGGACACCCCCTGGATAGCCCCCATAGACACCCCACCTGCACCCTTCCCCCTTCCCTATAGACCCCCCCAACCCCCCCCCAACCCCCCCCCCCCCCAGACAGCCCTTGGACACCCCCTAGACAGCCCCTCCTAGAAACCCCACCTGCACCCTCCCCCTCGGCCCTGCAGACCCCCCGACACCCCCCAGACATCCCTTGGACACCCCACCTACACCCTACCCTGAAGACCCCCCGGACAACCCTTAGACACCCCCTAGAAACCCCCTTCTATACACCCCACCAACACACTACCCCCTGCCCTACAGACCCCCCAACACCCCCCAGACAGCCCTTGCACACCCCACCTGGATATCCCCTCCAGGAAAATTATATAGCCATCAGTACCTTAACTTCATTATAAAATAATGCTAAATGAACAATTCCTTGAAACTTTTCCAATAATACTCTTTGTCTAGCTTAGTCTAAATAATAGACTTCCACCACTTATAACCCGGACCCTCTAGTAGGATGGTTACACAAATAACCTTAAGAGACTCATAAATCTAAAGTTGGATAAAAATATCCTCAACCATTATTACCTAAACCAATTCATCCTAAGAATCTTGTTATCCAGGAATTACTATGGGGCTACCATCTTGATTTTTGGGTTCCTAGGTGTGCCTTAAAGATCGATTTATTCAAGGATTTTGATTCGGTCAGGATGGACTTCTTATGGTATGATTTGGATCTAATCTGCTTTCTGGATAGGTTCTCATCTTGGTTTAAAAGATGCGTCTCTAACCCAATGTTCTCAGTGAACATTAATGGCAGTTTACATCGATACTTTTCAGGGAAAAGAGAGCTTAGTAATGGGGATCCTCTTTCGCCTTTCCTTTTTGTGATTTGCATGATGTTTTTCTCACGCATCCTGGAATGCAGGAGGCTGGGGCTGGTGTGGGTTGGGGTGGCTGGTGCGGGCAGGAAGGCAGGCGACAAGGGAATGGAAGGGGGATGGTGTGGGATGGAATAGGTGGCAGGGGCTGGTGTGGGCTGAATTGCAGGTGGCTGGGGGCTGTTGGTTATGTGGTAGGGGCTGGTACAGGATGGGATGTAGGATGCTAGGGGCTGGTGAGGTCTGGAACTAGTGGATGGGGCTGTTTTGTAGGTTGAAGAGGGCTGGAATGAGTGTTTTGCAGGAGGCTGGGGGTGGTGGATGGTATGGTGGCTAGTGTGGTGGCTGGTGCGGGCTGGATTTCAAGTGGATGGGGGCTGGTGCAGGCTCAAATGTAGGTCAAAGGGGGTTGGAATACTGGTGGAAGGGGGCTGAGTGCAGGTGTTGGGGGGATGATGCGGGCTGATTCAATGTTGGTAGGGGGGGCTGTTGCGGGCAGGAATGCTGGTGGCAGCAGACTGAAATAAAGGTGGAAGGGGGCTGGTGTGGGATGGATGTGGCTGGAGTAGGGCCAAATCACGACATTACCACAGTGTGACCACATCGTGACCGCGGTGTGACAGCGGCGTGACCGCAGCGTGACCGCGACATGTTGGCCTGGTCCAGTGACATATGCAGGGTAGCATCTCTTGACCAGGAGTGAAGGGTGTGGGAGGAGGTGGGGAAACATTCCGACTGTCTCCCCACCGGTAGAAACTGTGATTAGTCAGTCTCAACATTGATCAAAAGACTCATTGAATACTATCACTGTGAACCACCATGGGTGTCGTCCTAGACCAGGGCCAAATCATGACATTACCACGACATTACCGTGGAGTGACTGTGGCGTGACTGCTGCATGACCGCGGTGTGACCACAGCATGACTATGGTTTGTTGGCCTAGTCCAGCGACAACCACGGGGAAACGTCTTCTAGTCAAGAGCAAAGGGAATGGGAGGAGGTGGGATAACATTTCGGCCATCACCCCGCTGTCAGAGATTGTGATTAGTCAGTCTCAACATTGATCACAAGACTCATGGAATACTATCTCTACGAAATGCCACAAGGTGTCATCCTGGAGCAGGGCCAAATCATGGCATTACCGCGACGTGACCATAGTGTGACCACAGCGTGACTGCGGTGTGACCGCGGCATGACCGCGACATGTTTTCCCGGTCCAGCGACATCTGCGGGGCGACATCTTCTGGCCAGGAGCAAAGGGAGTAGGAGGAGGCGGGGCAACATTCCGGCCGTCTCCCCATCGGTAGAAATTGTGATTAGTCAGTCTCAACATTGATCACAAGACTCATGAAATACTATCACTGTGAACTGCCGCATGGTGTCGTCCTGAAGCAGAGCCAAATCACGACATGATCGCGGCATGACCAAGGCGTGACTCTGGCGTGACCTCAGCATGACTGCGATGTGACCGCAACATGACCACGGCGTGACCATGGGGTGTTGGCCCAGTCCAGCGACATCTACGAGGCATCATCTTCCGGCCATTAGCGAAGGGAGCGGAAGGAAGCGGGCAACATTCCGACCATCTCCCCACCAACAGATGATAGAACATATCAACTATTTAATATTCTATAACAAGGGATCACAAGAGAAGGTTGTAGTGAGCGGAACAATGACGCAATATATAAAGGGAAACAAAACAATGGAAAATAACCATACACCCTACACAAACCATTTAAAAATTCATTACCTTTTCCTAAACATGGAAATTTTATTTATAATATTCAAAGCGTGAAAAGGAAAGTGTCATGGTCAAGTCATATGCCTACACGGGAAATGTCATTTGAGTTAAATGAGTATGATATGCCAATTTATATTATTAAAAAAACAAAAACTAACAAGCCACAAAACAAAAACCAACAAGAGGCATATGAAATACTCAAACCAAATCTAAACATGATACAAATAACTATCACTACTCTTTGGTTTAGAAGACATCGCACCTCTGTTGGAGGGGTTTTATTATAAAATCATGACATTTAATTATTATAAAAACATGACTATATTTATAAAAACATGACATAATTTATAAAATGAAACAATTATATTAAATAACACTTATTCAGGATATGAAATTCAATATAATAAAGCAGAATTAATAAAGAAGCTAAATTCAATTTAAAGCATTCTTGAATTAAAGAGGCTTGAAGAGGGATCCTACCTCAAGGTGGAACCAAACCGTCCACTTAGGATCTTGTAGCTTTCTAACTAAAAGTTTTTCCTCCCCCACTGGGTATACGCACCTTCACACACATGCAAGGACACCTAGCCCCTATGCACACACCTGCATGGACATGAGCATGTGTAAGGGGATCCTTACACATATGCTTATATGCATATACAAGTCTCCACTCACCTACGTTTGAATTTATATATATATATAAATATATATACTTGGGCACACATAGCCCCATACGTGCATAATCACTACCATGACTAATTATAGCTGACTTTATTTGTAGGTACATAACTAATTATAACTATGATAAATGGAAAGTTATACCTTCGAAAGGAAATTCCCCATGCACAAGACATAGTCCATCTGTGATTTCATCACGTTGCTGTGAACTATTTCTCCCAATATGAGATCAATCACTGCACCCTACTTAATATACATTAAAAAGAAAAAAACAATGAATATTGCAAAGTGAAATTCTAAGGCACATTTAGTCATGAAAAGCAACAGTGTTTTTATTTCAATTTAGCATAATTAAATAAAACATTTATTGGTTTAACTTGAAGTGTGATGGGAGAGAAATTGAGTCTCACATTAAGTGAAAGCTTATGATATTAAGTGGTGGCTCAACAATTCAGGTAGTTAAAATAAACCATTAAACAACTAAATAACATGTTTGATTAAGTCCAATTACCTTTGTAAAACCCAATGGATGCACCTCAATACACTAGTTGCCCCGAACAACGTCAATTTATGCATTTGAGATTGGGTCTATCCAACGATGTTGCAAAACATCCCTTGCTTGAATCATTACAAATTCATAATATGCTTTGAAAATGAAAAAACAGAAGCAAAATGTGTGTGTGTGTGTGGGGGGGGGGGGGGGGGTGATGAGTCAAGTTTCATGTTTAAATGAGCATACGAAACCATTTTGAGTTGTACTTTCATACTTGAATTTCCAAAAAAATGTGGTTTCCTGAGGATCAAGAATTTATCTAGGTGTTCGATTAGTAAAAACCAAAAAACATGCTGTAATGGTTTTTAGAACATTAGATATTAAGATATCATAACTAATGCCTCATTCAAAATATTGGAAGTTCTTTCAAAGGAAGGGAAAGAGGTGTGGCATGGAAAAGTGGCAAAAAAATGGAAAATAAGTTAGGTTTAAAAAATGATTTTGGTATATAAAAAAATAAGATGTAAATTAAACAAAATAACCAAAACATTAAAAAAAGGTAGGTGGTCCTGATAATGAAAAAGGTTGTTTGGTCATTTAATGTCACTCATGCACCTGTTTCATAGGATGAAAGTGAGCTCAACGTATTTTGATAGAAAATAATTTCATGGATTAAAAATTAATATAAACCCTAAAACCATAAATCTTAAAACCCCAAACTCTAAAATTATAAAACATAAAATCCTAAATTCAAAACCATAACGTCTAAAACAAAAATATGAGAATATAAATCATAGAATCTAAAAATAAATAAGGCTATAGGTTAAACCCCAAATATCAAAATCTTAAAATGAATGTTTGATTAGTGTAGCCCCCTCCACCCTGCCCCCTGCCCCCCTGCCCCCTGCCCCCCTCCACCCTGCCCCCTACCCCCTGCCCCCTACCCCTGCCCCCTCCACCTAGCCCCTAGCCTGCACATCCCCCTTGTACCCCCTACACCCCCATCCCCCTATCCTGCACACCCCCCTGTGAGTCAAAAAAATATTTGGAGATTCCCGTGGAGTCTCAAATGTGAGGAGTAAGGATTAAAATGGAAAACATAAATGAATTAATGTAAAATAAGCAATATAATCATAAACTACCACTCTATGTTTTTTCAGACAACGCACCTCCATTGGAGGGGTTTTATTACCTAACCATGACTAATTTATAAAACGAAACAATTATTTTAACTAACACTTGATCAATAATTTCAATTTAATATAAATAAGAAGGAATCAAGAAGGAAGATAAATGCAATTTAAAAAATTCTTTAATTAAAGAGGCTGGGAGAGGGACTCTACCTCAAAGGTGTCAAGCCACACAGAAGAGGATCCTTATATATATGCTCACATGAATAAGCATGCGATATGTTTTTTTGTTGGTTATCTGCATAGCATGCATCCCTAGCCACAACCACATCCTATCATGCGAAATCATACACACAAGAAATCCAGTTCTTGTGAAGACATAGAGACAAATAAAACCTCATAAAGATATATTAGGAATGAGTTATACTAATAAAAGGGATGAGAAGAACTCCTGGGGAGGAAGACATTTTAAAAGGACTATCAGCGTTTGAGAAATAATATTGGAAAAATGAGATCCAATGGCAATGTATGCCAAAAGCCTATACTCATAAGAACAACACAGTGGTTATCGAACCGAAGGACAAAAAGTAGTATTGCATTGAAATTTATCGTAATTACCTCTCAATGTCATCATGGATTATGATTCTTAATTGTGACTTATAGGCATCCTCAAATACCTTAAAATAACAGGTGGGAAAAAATATTAAAAGTATTCAGTATACAAGTTGTAAATTCAATAAGAATAAACAAATGGAAAACTAGTTGACTCTAAACCTTGACAATTTGTGCACATTTACTGGCCTCGCTCACCCCAATCATTGATTCGGCTGAAACCTGGCCACATAAAACCCCAAAAAAGTTTAAAACACAAATAGATGCAAGTGCATGCTTTCAAGAATGAAAGGAAACAATGAGAATTATTAAAATGAACTTACAATCTTAACATATGTGAAATCACTTTCAATACCAATGGTTCCTGCACAGCCCCTGCCCCCTTGCACACCCCCAGCCCCCACTACCCCCTTGCACACCCCCTACCCCCTGCCCCCTGCCCATGCCCTTTTCCCAAGCTAGGAATAAACCTTCCATTGTCCTAGAGTAGCCTGTGTGATATCATCATGTTAAAAAGAAAATCTCACATGAGGGAATAAAGAAATCCATGCTACCCAAGGTTTCTTGAAAAATCCATAAGTGCATGCATAAAGAGTCCATCCATACTTGGAGCTAAATTGGAAAGGACAAAATGGTTGAGAAAATTTTCTCATCCCAACAACTCACATTGATGAGAAAGGAAATCCAACTTATTCCCTAATTATTTTTGTGTTATTAGTGTGCCATACAATGCAGGGAATTGAAGGTGAAACTAGTTCTCAAGAGGAGAGAAAATGAAGGGAAGCTGGAATAACTATTCCATATCTGAAAAAAAAAGTCACCATCTTGGTATGATTTATCAAATGGTATTCCAAAGAACATTGGAAGGAAAGATCTGCCTTGATGGAGTGAAGAGATTATTTCTCCTTGATGAGGAGATGAGTGGAGAAGACCTTGGAGAAGCTTCCAGACTTATTTATTCCATGAAAATTTGGAATTTCTTGAAAGTGCTTGAAAAATTCATTGATGAGGTATGCAGTTCTCTCATCCCTATTAATGACCGAATAAAGTCTGATATTAAGGGGGATAAATTGAATTAATAAATGACAAGAAGTTTAGAAAATTTGAGATCTCAAGGCTGATTTCTGAATCCTTCTACATGTACTTGAATGTTTTCAACATGTGTATTAAGATGAGTGCAAGATCTTAGGTTGTAATTCCAAAAATAATGAAGATATCAATTGGCATCATTTGGTTTCTACTTGAGGACATCTGAACAGTCCCTAAATGAGTCATGGGAGTTAGAATCAGTTGGTATCATGTTTAGTTTGTTAATGGGACAACTTTGTTTTCTAAATCAAACCCTCATATTTTATACACCAAACATGGATCATATAGACTTTGAATAGAATGAACGATGGAACATTGTTTAAGAATGAAGTGATACCATCCTCTTTCATGAACATTGTATTTATTGTCAATAAGGGGAGAAAATAAAATGAGAGAAGTCAATGAGAAAAATAGGAGAGAAGAAAATTAAAGAACATGTTGACACACCAATTGCTAGATTGGTATTGAAAATAAACACAAAGTGAAATATTGTTAAATCCACATTGGGTTTGTGTCGTAGTTGATTTCAATTAATAGGACAAGTTGTTTCATGCTAATATAAAGATGATAAATAGCTTTCAAGTTAGTTGGAGTGCCCAAGTATATTGATGAGACAATTAGGAGCAGGACATCTTAGAAGGGAGTTGGAAGTTCCCAAGCTTGTTGAGAAGGAATATGAAGTTCCCAAGAAAATGTGTTAGTATGCGAATCTTATATGAGGCTTGAAGAATTATCATGAATCTTGTAAGTGATGTAAACCTCCACCACTGATTATGTCACAAAGAAATGAACAAAAAAATGAAGTGTTGCCAGTCCCCCCTACCATCCCCCCATGCAGACTCTCCAGGACACCCCTCCCAGTCCCCCCTCCCAGTCCATATTTCTCATATATAATTAACACATGCCCATGAATCTTGTTGTTGATTCCATCTCCATGTGGACTTGAGTTAATAATGTCACTTGCTTCCTTATCAAGGTGAAAACCCAATGATCAAAGTTGACTAGAATTTAAATTACATTATATATTTAGACAATCCCATAAATATCTTTCTCATTTCTGGAAGTGAGGGAATCTTATTCTTGCCACATATAAGTAAAGGATGGATCTTCAGTTATGATCTAGGCAGGAAGGCTTTTATATCTTCTTCTGTCAATCCATATAGGCATATTAGGCTCCTAATCTAAGGAATACTATTCTCATCACCAGTATAATCCTAGCTTCATCACCAAAGTCATCATAGGATAGAAACCTATGGTATTTTAGGCTCATAACCTAATCAACTCTAGGGTTATCACCTAAGGAATTCCATTCTCATCACCTAAGGAATTCCATGATCAATGTAACAGCCCGAGATTTTATGAAAAATATTCTTTTTAATTTTATTAATGTCTTGTGTTTTACGCTACATCAAAAGGAGCTTGCACAACACACATCCTTGACTTGCCTTGCATTACATGCAATCACGACCTTCCTCGATAGCGTGTGTAGTACGCAATAACGAGTTTCATTAAACAACAATATGCTATTAAAATATTATTAAAACTAGCCGTTATGAATAGTAATAACCGCTTTTTGAAATTTTTTATATTTTGTTTTTCAAAATGGAATTAATTTCTGGATTCGTAATATCGAAATTAGCTTAGGGTGAAATTTTGGTACTTTTCGGATAACTTTCATATTCTGATGAATAGTGAAAATTACTAGATTATAATTAAAAACAACTTTTTTAATCGAAATGATTAATAGTGATAAATCATTAAATTGAGTGTTTTTAAAGTATATTTAGAATATATTTTTACAATTTAATACGATGTTGGTCATTGGATGTAATTTCACATTTAAACCAGACATAATCAAGTGTCAATCTTTTGGTAGATATTGTTTCTTAAAAACACGCTATTTGTTTTAACAACGGGATTTAATTATAAAATTAATTAATGCAACATCTATGTTATGAATTTGGTAAAATAGGCTTCATTTTTGAATTCGGAATATGAAATATAGCTTAGGATGAAATTTTGGTATTTTTCTGAAAACTTTCAATTTTTGATGAATAGTGAAACCACTAAGTGGTAGGTTAAAAACCGAATATTGCATAAAACTTAATTTTACCGCTTCTGTGAATGGAATTTTGAAAATTCGACAGACACGGTTAATATCAAGGACTAAAATGTGGTTCAATGAGATGAAAATAATTTTTGGTGAATAGTAACTTTTTACTTTTTTTTACCACGGTTAATAGTAAATAGGGTAACTAAGGGTAAATATGATATTACTATTACCCTAACACATGCCCTAATTCTATTGGATAAGTGTAATTCGACCAAATACAACCTTATGAATATAATATGACCATTTAGGTCCACTTGGATTAGATTATGACATTTAATATTATTTTATTTAATGAATAGTTAAAATAGTTAAAATCAAAGTTTAATAACTAAAACATTTTTAATATGGGGTTATACATAAGATAAATTCGACTATAAATATTCATTAGAAAGCTAAAAAGATTTCCAACATAAAGATATTTTATTTATAATTTTTAGACTTTAAATAAATTAATTTAGTTATGACACAACGATGATGCAGTAATTACCCTTTTAAGGAAATATTAAAATAATTGATGTTATAAATGCTCAAATGAATGTAATTTGAGACTTTTTATGAATTACACTAATTTTATAGGTTACTATGGTATATTAGTGTTGATTTAATCAACTTGGTTCGAACATATAATTCTGTTATGACTTTCACAATAATCATATATCAAATAGTGTCAAAATTGACACAAAATAGTTTTTAAATCAAATATTATATTATTAATTGTTATTTTATTCCTAAAAATATAAGGTTCGGCCAAATGACTTAGATAAGTATATATGTATTAATAATAAACAATTTGGGGTTCGTTTGGCATGTTATAGTAATTGTATTAACCATATAGTGAAAGAAAACAAAAAGACACGGTAAAAGTTAAATTATTTAACTTAGAGTTAAATCTAATTGATAAGGTTAAAATAATACCGTAAACTTGTCTAAATCTTATTGGTTGATACGATTTCGACCCATCCCCACTTTAGCTTCAAAATAAGACCCTTTGGAACCATTATAAACCGATTTTCACATTAATATAAAATAATATTTTGAGGTATTCCTAAGGTGCCCCTCTCCTCCCTTATAAAAGGACACCTCCTCCCCCTCCTCCTCACACCAATTTGAGCACTCAAGCTCGGCCAACCCCTGCCAAAATCTCTTCTCCACTTCCCTAGCAACATCCTAGAGGTTCTGGTCTTCCTCAAAGACCAATTTTAGTGCCCTAAGAGGAGGTCTCAAAGAGGCGCTTCAAAGAAGAGGAGGTTCAGACACATACGAAGCAAATCGGACCTAAGGTAAGGGAAATATCACAATCTCACTTTTATCTGAGATTGTTTTTACTTTGGTAATTACTGGGGTGTATTTTATCATCCACATCCATGTTTCCTCAATATTTAATATTATTTCCATCCAACTACAATTGTTTAAATCCAATTTTACCCTTCGGTGAGTTTTTAGTAAAATATATGAAAGGAATCTTTTGACGTTTTTCATACGAGGTGCTTTTTGACTTTTCTGACAAAAGTACGAAGAATGTTTTTTGTAACATATACGGCATGAATGGATTTTTAAAACATTATTTCCAAGATGCTTCCTTTAAAAGTTTTCAAGTTTATTTTTAATCAACTTCTTTTATTTTAAAGTTTTATGACATGTTAAGAAAGGAAAAATGTTTTTGAATAAGAAAGGATATTTTCCTCAAGAATGGAGTTCAAGTGTTTTATCAAAATTATTTTCCATATAATATAATAAAGGGTTCTGTTTTTATCCCCATTATTACATTGATTTGATTATGTTGTGATGGAATTATTTAAATGAATTCCTTTATCTTATATGAATTGTTTTATGATGTCATGATGTTAAGATGCCCATTTTTATTACATGGGTTATGAAATGAAGTATGATTTATGATTTTGTGGCACACATAAGAATGGTATCATTATGAGATGGGTGGGACCTATATCTCCCTCCAATGCATTGGGTAAAGATTTTATATCTCATGAGATAGACAGGGCTGGAACGGTAGGTTATACCGGTTCAGTGAAACAGGACTGAAACGAGGGTTACTCGATTCAGAAAGGGACTTTGTCCACTAAGATAGTCTTGGAAATGAGTCTTGACTAACAAGAAATGATTCTCTATGATTATGTGTGAATGCCACAAAGTTTCATGTTTTAAGTTATGATTATTTTGATTACATTTCACTGCCATGATTTATCCCATGTTATGAAATTATGCTCTCTTTTGCAGGTTAAGATTTCCAAAATGTTATGTTCTTATGAATACGATGTGATTGATATTTGTTTTGTTTACCCTTACTGAGCATTTGAGCTCACCCTTTTATGATTTCTTTTCCCCAGGATATAAAGAAAGGTTTTAGGTAAAAAAAGGGAAGATCTTTATAGGAGATGTTGAAGATCTTTCACCACGATTAGAAGATTACGTTCCGAGTTTCCAAAGACACTAAACTATTACGATCCTTGTGTGTATGTACTAAGTATTCCGCAAATGTAATGTAATGTCAATGTACGTCAAGCTTCAGGTCTCTACAGTTGGTATCAGAGGAAAGGTTTAGTCAACCTCTGGAAACTAGGATGCGAAAATGTTAGTGAGATCCCTAGAGATATTTCTAAGGTATGTCTAGGGATGCCCCTAAGGATAAGTATACGTATAGGATATAGTCCTAGAACTATGGTAAGGATATTAGATTAAACCAAAGATGTTAGATATTGAAGTTACTCCCCCTTTATTATGATTTTTTCCTCTCACACTATTCTTTTTGGGTTTTAGAGAATGGCTGGAAACAAGATGATTCACGATAATGGAGGATATGATGGACAATGGAATGATATTCTTTATGAGCAACCAAATGAAATGGGATTTGGAAGTCCAAACATCATTATTATGCCGAATCAGAAATCTCATAATATGATCAATAAAGTAAAATTTGGTAAGTTTCCTGACTCGGCTAATAAGAGAAAGATGGAGTTTCATGACGATCATAGAGGAAAGAAAGTTAAATTTCCCCTATGTAAATAATGTGGGAAGAGGCATCAAGGAGAATGTTTCAAAGGAACTGGAAGATGCTTTGGGTGTGGAAAAGAAGGACACAAAGCAAGTAAGTGCAAAGGAAAAGGTTCAGTTAACACCATGGATGAGGATAATGGTATTGCTACGACATCAACAATGGTTAAATGTTTTAAATGTGGAATGTACGGGCATTATGCAAACCAATTCCCAAAGGGAAAGTCTCATGAAGAGAATCAGTATGGTCGTATGGGAAGTATTTATGTTGATGATGATGAAGAAACTACAAATGATATGTGAGATGAAAGAAATGTTGAAGCTCGGTCAATGGTCTAAGAATGTAGTGGAATGATTACATGTTTATCATGTGTAATGTTGTATAAGTAATCTCATGGAATAAGGAGTCATCTAAGGATTGTTACATTGTTGTATTTCCTTAAGTTTTGAAAGTGTATGATGAATGGTACCAGTAACCATGAAAGGTTATTCAGATACTTTTGGAAAGTAGATGATAAGTGCATAATGAAAGGATAAGAAGATAATGAGATGTTTGATTGTATTCATGAGCTCATGATTGATATAAGGACTAAGTGATATCATGGTTTGAGTATATATAATTTTGAGGATTTTGGAAAGTGTTAACTTTTAACTGCATTCAAGTTTTCACTAAGGTTCAATGGGTATTCAAGAGAATACATGATTAAGGACTTTGAATGTTTGGAATGTGACCAACAAAACATATCTTATGATATATGGGGTTCAACGACGATATTAAATCTCTGGTAATCGTTTTCACTATGTTATGAAAGTGGACTGCAGTATTATGGATAAGCCTAAAGACTAGAATGGATTATGTTGGACATAAAATAGTATTGTTTAAGGATAGAAGTTCTTTTTTCGATATTATTGATGGGATGTTATAGTAATGTAGTTTTAGAAAAAGGACAACCTGCAGGACGGGCGACAGCCCATCGCTTCGGACAAGGATGTGGGAATCGAACCCACAACTGAAGTGCGACTGGCCTTTATTGCCTACCACTGGCCTATAGGAAGTCCCTGTTTAGTAGAAACTAGTTTTATTATATTAAACAGTATGATATATGAAGTATAAGTCCATTTTAGGAACCATATATGATTAATCTCACTATAGATCGACTTATGTATATAAATTTTGCTAACCTTTTGTTTGAGACAGATGGAATAACCTGTCATTCTATCACATGATCTTCTAACACTTCACGAATAACAAATTCAACTTCATTTATTTAATAGATGAAGTGGAAATTGTTCAAGGCACGAACAACAGTGATATTGTACCAAAATAAAGTGAGTATTTATTCTAATTCAAATTCTTCAAGTTTAGGGAAATGATCTTGAAAACCAAAAATGTTGTCCTAGTGCTCTTATATCTGATTAATCGGATGGTACCTTAGATCGTCACAAATTTATGGATTTGTGATTTTTGTCTTTTCCATAGCCATGTTCTCTACCACTCTCCATCAGAACATGATGGTTAGATTTCTCTTCCATATCTATATTTTTACCTATGTGGAAACCCAACGATTAGTTTATTTGGGTAACCGTTACGTTTCATACTTTTGTTTTTAAAGATTGGTTTTGATATTCCTTTTTACGATGTGGGTTTTCATTGAAGAAACTTTCGAATAATAAACCATTTATAACCCCGAAGAATTTCGAGGGCGAAATTCATTTTAAGGGGGGTAGAATGTAACAGCCCGAGATTTTATGAAAAATATTCTTTTTAATTTTATTAATGTCTTGTGTTTTACGCTACATCAAAAGGAGCTTGCACAACACACATCCTTGACTTGTCTTTCATTACACGCAATCACGACCTTCCTCGATAGCGTGTGTAGTACGCAATAACGAGTTTCATTAAACAAAAATATGCTATTAAAATATTATTAAAACTAGCCGTTATGAATAATAATAACCACTTTTTGAAATTTTGTATATTTTATTTTTCAAAATGGAATTAATTTTTGGATTTGTAATATCGAAATTAGCTTAGGGTGAAATTTTGGTACTTTTCGGATAACTTTCATATTCTGATGAATAGTGAAAATCACTAGATTATAATTAAAAACAACTTTTTTAATCGAAATAATTAATAGTGATAAATCATTAAATTGAGTGGTTTTAAAGTATGTTTAGAATATATTTTTACAATTTAATACGATGTTGGTCATTGGATGTAATTTCACATTTAAACCAGACATAATCAAGTGTCAATCTTTTGGTAGATATTGTTTCTTAAAAACACGCTATTTGTTTTAACAACGGGATTTAATTATAAAATTAATTAATGCAACTTCTATGTTATGAATTTGGTAAAATAGACTTCATTTTTGAATTCGGAATATGAAATATAGCTTAGGATGAAATTTTGGTATTTTTCTGAAAACTTTCAATTTTTGATGAATAGTGAAACCACTAAGTGGTAGGTTAAAAACTGAATTTTGCATAAAACTTAATTTTACCGCTTCTGTGAATGAAATTTTGAAAATCCGACAGAAACGGTTAATATCAAGGACTAAAATGTGGTTCAATGAGATGAAAATAATTTTTCATGAATAGTAACTTTTTACTTTTTTTTACCACGGTTAATAGTAAATAGGGTAACTAAGGGTAAATATGATATTACTATTACCCTAACACATGTCCTAATTCTATTGGATAAGTTTAATTCGACCAAAAACAACCTTATGAATATAATATGACCATTTAGGTCCACTTGGATTAGATTATGACATTTAATATTATTTTATTTAATGAATAGTTAAAATAGTTAAAATCAAAGTTTAATAACTAAAACATTTTTAATATGGGGTTATACATAAGAAAAATTCGACTATAAATATTAATTAGAAATCTAAAACGATTTCCTACATAATGATATTTTATTTATAATTTTTAGACTTTAAATAAATTAATTTATTTATGACACAACGATGATGCAGTAATTACCCTTTTAAGGAAATATTAACATAATTGATGTTATAAATGCTCAAATGAATGTAATTTGAGACTTTTTATGAATTCCACTAATTTTATAGGTTACTATGATATATTAGTGTTGATTTAATCAACTTGGTACGAACATATAATTCTGTTATGACTTTCAAAAAAATCATATATCAAATAGTGTCAAAATTGACACAAAATAGTTTTTAAATCAAATATTATATTATTAATTGTTATTTTATTCCTAAAAATCTAACGTTCGGCCACATGACTTAGATAAGGATATATGTATTAATAATAAACAATTTGGGGTTCGTTTGGCATGTTATAGTATGTGTATTAACCATATAGTGAAAGAAAACAAAAAGACACGGTAAAAGTTAAATTATTTAACTTAGAGTTAAATCTAATTGATAAGGTTAAAATAATACCCTAAACTTGTCTAAATATTATTGGTTGATACGATTTCGACCCATCCCCACTTTAGCTTCTAAATAAGACCCTTTGGAACCATTATAAACCGATTTGGACATTAATATAAAATAATATTTTGAGGTATTCCTAAGGTGCCCCTCTCCTCCCTTATAAAAGGACACCTTCTCCCCCTACTTCTCACACCAATTTGAGCACTCAAGCTCGGCCAACCCCTGCCAAAATCTCTTCTCCACTTCCCTAGAAACATCCTAGAGGTTCTGGTCTTCCTCAAAGACCAATTTTAGTGCCCTAAGAGGAGGTCTCAAAGAGGCGCTTCAAAGAAGAGGTAATTACTGTTACCAATTCTTTCATCTTTATTTCTTCTTCCACATCTTCTTCTTAGGTTGTTTCATTATGAAGTAATAACATCAGTATCACTCATATACTGATATGTTATTTTAAGTATGAAACAACCCTATTTCACCATCTATCCATCCTACGGAAAAAGAAATCACCGCGCGTGCGTACGTACGGAATACCGTCTCCACGCCGTGGTGTAATCTATTTTCCACCACCACCTTACATGGATGGGTATAATGGTGTAAAGAATAACTATACATAGTTATTACAACATCATATTGATTCTGATATATTGTATAATCCACTCCAATTCAATTCAATAATTATGGAAATGATATCATCACTCGTGCGTACGTACGGACTACCGTCTCCACGACACGATGAGATTCATTCTTAATGATTAACCATTCATGAATGATTATAAAGTATATATAATAAGTACTAATGAAATATATGACATAATAATGATACTGGATTTATGTATATATATATATATGTATGTCATCTACTTACTTCCATTCAAGACAATAAGGAAAGAAAAACAGCGTTCATGCGTACGTACGGACTACCGTCTCCATGAACGGTGTTTTTCATTTCATTTATCTATCTATTATATATATATATATATACTGAATATATATGATATATAAATCATATTTTATATTCTGGAAGTAATTAAATCATGATATAAGTAATAATAATGTCAAGAACAACAAGTCAAAACACCTACGATAAATGAAACGATTTTACCCAAAACGCTTCTTTAACATGGAATTTACAAAAGAACGGGTAATATAATGTCATAAGTGAACCATATATGATATCATAACAATGAATATGATTCTGTAATAAGTCAATGACATTATTTAAATCATTATACAGGAGGTTCGGACACATACGAAGCAAATCGGACCTAAGGTAAGGGAAATATCACACTCTCACTTTTATCTGAGATTGTTTTTACTTTGGTAATTACTGGGGTGTATTTTATCATCCACATCCATGTTTCCTCAATATGTAATATTATTTCCATCCAACTACAATTGTTTAAATCCAATTTTACCCTTAGGTGAGTTTTTAGTAAAAAATATGAAAGGAATCTTTTGACGTTTTTCATACGAGATGCTTTTTGACTTTTCCGACAAAAGTACGAAGAATGTTTTTTTTAACATATACGACATGAATGGATTTTTAAAACATTATTTCCAAGAAGCTTCCTTTAAAAGTTTTCAAGTTTATTTTTAATCAACTTCTTTTAGTTTAAAGTTTTATGACATGTTAAGAAAGGAAAAATGTTTTTGAATAAGAAAGGATATTTTCCTCAAGAATGGAGTTCAAGTGTTTTATCAAAATTATTTTCCATCTAAGATAATAAAGGGTTCTGTTTTTATCCCCATTATTACATTGATTTGATTATGTTGTGATGGAATTATTTAAATGAATTCTTTTATCTTATATGAATTGTTTTATGATGTCATGATGTTAAGATTCCCATTTTTATTACATGGGTTATGCAATGAAGTATGATTTATGATTTTGTGGCACACATAAGAATGGTATCATTATGAGATGGGTGGGACCTATATCTCCATCCAATGCATTGGATAAAGATGTTATATCTCATGAGATAGACAGGGCTGGAATGGTAGGTTATACCGGTTCAGTGAAACAGGACTGAAACGAGGGTTACTCGATTCAGAAAGGGACTTTGTCCACTAAGATAGTCTTGGCAATGAGTCTGGACTAACAAGAAATGATTCTCTATGATTATGTGTGAATGCCACAAAGTTTCATGTTTTAAGTTATGATTATTGTGATTACATTTCACTGCCATGATTTATCCCATGTTATGAAATTATGCTCTCTTTTGCAGGTTAAGATTTCCAAAATGTTATGTTCTTATGAATACGATGTGATTGATATTTCTTTTGTTTACCCTTACTGAGAAATTGAGATCACCCTTTTATGTTTTCTTTTCCCCAGGATATAAAGAAAGGTTTTAGGTAAAAAAAGGGAAGATCTTTATAGGAGATGTTGAAGATCATTCACCACGATTAGAAGATTACGTTCCGAGTTTCCAAAGACACTAAACTATTACGATCCTTGTGTGTATGTACTAAGTATTCCGCAAATGTAATGTAATGTCAATGTACGTCAAGCTTCAGGTCTCTAAAATCAACATATGAGGAAGTATGGGATTATGATGAATTAGGAAAGGTGAATCATACTATTCTTAACACATAATAAATCTTATACTTTTCATATATAGAAAGGTAGGGTCCTCTTATGCTCATCACAAAATTCTGGTCAGAATTTTAGGTCTAGTGGGGACTAGTCCCCTTATTCTCATCGCATAAGTTTGGTCACGATTTAAATTCCAGCGGGGACTAATCCTATTATACTCCTCACATAAGACAAATAATTTCATAATTTTCTATAATATCATCATATAACATATTGAAAATATTATGGTGACCAAACACTCATAGAAGGTCTATATCATAATCCAATACATTCTGAATGCCAACCCATAATAAAAAACATTGATTCACATAATGTTTAAATATAATTTAATAAAAAACTATAAATAAAAGATACAATGACGATCCTCAATCAAAATAAATGGAAATACAATGTTTTATCATATCTATACTCTCACTAGTGATTCCAAAAAAAATCCCATGATATTGGATGATTTTCACCATAATCTAGTGGAAATCATCTCCAACTCCATTATCATTTTCACTAAATTAGTTAGAAGAGAAAGGAGAAACTAGAATGAAAGGAAGATGAGATCACACATTGAATCACCATGGAGGTCCATAAAAACCACCACATTTAAAGGTGAAATTGAAGGTGAATAGGGGATGAAGCTCCCTCAACCTCCGCTGATTTTCTCACATGTGTGGGAGGAAGAGAGGAGGGGTGAGTTGTTTAAAAACTCAAAGTGGATAAATGTTTATTTACATTTATTTGAGTGAGCCTCCATCCTCATCATTTCCAAATCCATTAAAATATTCATTTTTTTGTGGTGGTGCTCTCTATTTCCTAGGGGGAATCCTCAGAAGTACCAAACAAACAAAACACAGGTCCATTTCTCTATGATGTCATGGACCTATCCAATGAAACCCACAAGCCCTATACACACTACGGACCATACAAATCCCTCAACCCTATCTAATAATTTTTCAAATGAGAACTAATGAAACCCCTCATCTATAACTCTTTAAAAAAATCCCAACTATAAGGTGCTATATCATGGTTTTATTTCCCAAGAAGCACCAGTATCGCCTAAATTTCCCATCTAGTGCATTTTGACTCGTTGTTTCCATTGGTGTGAATATAGGGCACCATACTTAGCCAACCATAGTATAAATGGGAACCAAAGAAAGACATCTGAACCATCACAATTTTCCACCATGCCAAACCAATACAAAATGGTAATTTTCTTTCTTTCTTCATTAGGGATAATCCCATGGGATAGTCCCTCCAAAACACCTGACTAACTCACCCAAGAAGAGACAAAACAACCAAAACCATGGCCATGGTAAACTGATATTTTACTATTGGGAGACAAGTAAAACCAAATTTACCAAAAATAGGTAAAAGGTCACTCCACCTAGGTATTTTTCCACCAACACATAGAGCTCTAATCCATAGAGGATCCATGGTAAAAAAACTAATGCTTAAAATGGTTACAGGTCCACTCATCTATGCTCAGACACACACCTGAGAGCCTATATCACCCTCAGGACTCAATTCAGATAACAGAAAATCTTATTGAGAATTTCTATATATATATATTCTCTAACCAAATAATGGTTCTAAAAATTACCACATCCTTGAAAAACCAAAATTTAGACTTGCTAAGAATTTATCAAACAGTATTGGCATGAATCTTTAAATTTATCTCAACCATGAGTAATGGATCATGGGGAAAGTTCCAAAGTTATAAGGAATACTGCGTTTACTCATTAGAATAGGACCAAAACTACAAATAACAGCCACATAATAGAATTAAGTAAATTAGTTGGGCCAACGCACCATATGGAGGAGGAAGTCCCGAAGAAGGGTATGGAGGAACCCTTATGCCGAAACACCGAATGGACGAGAAATGTCCAAAGAATGGTATGGAGGAAGGGAGTACTGCTCGAGGGATGTATCAACCCTAAATGGAGAAGCCAAGCCATGATTAGAGAATCCACGCCGTGAATGAAGGAACCACGATGAGGGATAGAGGAACCGAAGCCGGTGAGGACGAGCGATAGAGGAAAGCAGCAAGGGTGAGAGAGGAAATCCCCAACGGAAGAGAGGAGGGCATGGTGAGAGAGGCTGTCGGGGAGAATGAGAGGTCGTTAGGGGAGGAGGGTGCTGTGATGAGAGGGTTGCGTATCGGGGATGAAGGAGTAGCCTGACTGGAATCGAAAAAAAGGGGGACACATATCGGGGATGGAGGCGGAGCCCAATGGGAATCAAAAAAAGAAGGGTGATGGAATTGTGTATCTATGGATTAAAAATTAAATTGTGGCTATAAAAATGCTATAGCCATGAACCTATAAAACCGTGGCTATAGGTCCGTGGCTATAGCATAAATTTCTTGTAGTGTATATAAATCCCTAATCACACAATTCTTATAGTTATTTATTCACCTCCACTAATTCCACAATGGAAATTTTATATGTATCATTTAATATAGGGCCTAAATTAGGTATTAAATCAATTAAAAACTCAAATTCATGCTTTGGTGGATGTCCAAGTAATTACATAGAAATTAAATCAATGTATTTCTATAAAATAGATACACCCTCAATTAAAAGATTACATTTTCCATCCATCGGCTGTGTATTCTCTTCTTCCCCAAGAATATCATTCATAAGAGCTACTAGGATCAAATATAGACATGAATCAGATGACGATTTCTCCCCTCTAAAGATGAGAAATTCCACATCTTCATCATGAATCATAATTTCATTCTCTTTGCAATAAATGTTTGCGTCATATTTTGATAGCTAGTCTATACCAAGGATTATATAAAATTCCAAAATAGGTATGATAATAAAGTAAAAAAATATGGCATGTTTATGTATCATAATGGGAACTTCCTGAACCATCCTTGTTGTAGTGATATTTCCACTAGAAGTTCTAACAAACAACCCCTTTATTAAGCTGCTAGGTAAGTATCTAATTTCCTTGGAAAAAATTCAAGATATAAAAGAGTGAAAAGATCCAGAATCAAATAAAAAATTATCTAAATTTAAATATATGATTAAATTACTTAAAAACATATCTGTAGGGACTTTAATCTTAGCTATAGTGATTGCATAAGTCTGGCCTTCTACCTTTAGCATATTCTTTAGTAATTTCCCTTGATGCATGGGATATTGGTTTGAATAATTCCTCATTTCTTTATATTTAAATAACTATATAATACTTTTCTCTTTTTTTCCCTTACATTCATTATCCAGATGACCCTTATCTCCACAATTGTATCAAAATCCGATGCCATTGAAGTATTTTCTAAGATGTTGCTTTCCACAATTTTCACATGATGTAAACCAATTCATTCTCTTCTTCTTGTTTGATGATTTCAATTTTTATTAGTTTTCATATGAACTATTATTCTCTTAATTCCCCATGAATATATAGGATCTATAAAATTCCTTCTCTATTTTTATGGAACTAAAAATAGTTCATCATATAATGAAAAAGGTTATGAAACCAACTCTATTCAGAGACTTGGCTTAATCCCTTAAAAGAAATGGTCAGTATTGATTTCTGTATTATGTATGCAACATATAGCATACTTGGATAGTCTTATAAGGGCATCCTCATACTCTAAAACAGTTTCTTATTCATTTTATTGTAAGATGAGGTACTCTATCTTCAATTCAATTTGTTGAACACGAGGAAAATATTTTTTTGATGAATGTTACTTTAAAATATTTTCATTCCATGTGTTCTATTTCTTCTTCCTCCCTGGTATTTTGGATCAATGACCCCCATTGAACGACATCACTTTTTAGACAATATACAATATGTATATCCTTTTCCATTTCATCACATCACATGTTTAGGAATATTTTTTCAAGGGACTTACTCCATTTCTCACCTACCACTGTATTAGTATTTACACTAAAATATGTGTGATTATGTTACATAAAATGATCAAATAGAGGTTTATCATTCCATGGAACATTATTTTTCTCTATAATTTCAAGTTTATTAGTCATAAAGTGGGTCATATTACCTAATATAGCCATGATCCACTCAACTCTGACACCAGTGGTATTGGATTTATTAGTAAGTAAATTTCTATATTGGTCATGAATATTGATACTATAACACCCCAACCCTAGAAGCCTAGATCCAGTGAATTATTTTAATACATTGGCATGAATACAAGGAATCAAGTCCCAAAGTACCGATCAGTTTAGCAGTCTTGGAAAATAGATTACATACATGAACATAACATTACAATCTCTAACATAAAATACAACATAGCTAATCTTTTGAGAACACCATTACTCCCCTAGTTTAATCCTTCATATCAATCATAATATTCTTCTTGGAATCTTGGGAAAATAAAACATAAAATGGGTGAGATCATATGCTTAGTAAGGGTAAATAATCCAGTGTAAGCAATAATCTTTTATGGCAAGATGTATAATAAAAAAAATAATCCTTTTAAACATAAACTTCAACAAAATATGGCAAAAATAAATAAAAAATTACCATATAAACATTCACATGGATATTATACTAGTTGAATAATCACATGTAATAACCAATTTCATAATGAGGGAATGCATAATACAGGACATCATAACCACCATGTCAAGGCTTTTTCCAATACTATTCACAATTATTCTATCAATGCCTTGTGTCAAGACACTAGTTTGTCTCATGATACCTACTGATGCATCGAGGGGCTATAGAAGGTCTCACCCATCACACACTAATTCCAATTCATTCCTCATATGAAAAGGGTGAAACATAACATAATCATTCGTATTAAAACTAGTATATAAAATGGAAATACTTTAATAATAAACCATGCATGGTATAAAAATAACACATCCACAGTCAAACATATCATAACTCATTCAATAAAATATGGAATATTTTATTATAATAAATAAACCTCAATCAAGAATAATATCTAATAAAGTATTTTGATATAGATGAAAATAATTAGCAAAAATCTTTGAGAGAAATATCCTTTTTTTTGCTTGAAATCAGTAAAAAGTCTCAAAATTAAAAAAGGAAGTCATTTAAAAGAGATTTTTGAATCAAAGTGTCCCATACCACTTTGAAAATTTTGAAAGGAATTAACAATTTTAAAACAATCATGTCCATATAAATAAATCCTTAAAATCATTTGAAAAACATGGAAATTAATTAAAAAGATTTAGAAAAATAAATATTTCAAACATTTAAAATGATGACATAGTTAAAGAGTACCTTCCATAAAACCTTAAAATATTCATTTTAAAAACATTTTTATGAAACATGGACATGGATGATAAATATTTCCCATTAAATAATTACACATAAACAATCTTAGATAATAATGAGATTGAGGAATTGACCCTTACATTAGATCTGATACTCTCCGTACGTGTCTGAAACTCCTGAATAATGTTTTTAAAGATATTATTAACTTATATCAGAAGGGTAATAATATTTATGATATCATATATGATTATTTTATGAAATTATATTACCATTTTATTAACAATTCTAAGTTAATTCAATAGTTTGGGTAATATCGCTTTGTTTATTGTTTTTGTTTTGACTAGTTATTCTCGATCATATTACTTAGATCATGATTTAATTACTTAAAAATGTATAATATGATTTTTATATAATATATATTAATAATATAAATACAAATAATAGATAGATATATAAAATTTAATACACCATTCATGAAGACGGTCGGCCGTACGTACGCCTGAATGTTGTTACCGTTTTCTTATCGTATTGAATGGAAGTAAGTGAGTGATATATATTTACATACATAAATACATAAATAAATACATATATATATATATATATATATCATTACAGTAGAATTATTATTTCATAATTATGAATAATATATATTTTTATAACCATTCTGGGATGGTTAAAGTGGAGAAATAATCTAATCACGTCGTGGAGACGGTAGGCCACACGTACACACGAGCGACAATATCATTACTTTAATGATTAAATGATATGAAAATGGATGTTATATTAATTATAAAGATTAATAATCATGTCATATTCATTATTTTTGTCTATTATACTCTTCATTATACCCATACAAATATGGTAATGTGGAATAACAAATTACCCCACAACCTGAAGACGGTAAGTCGTACGTATGCACACATGGTGATATTATTATTCACAGGATGGATAAAATGATGAATATATTTTTCCCATGATTATATTAACATCTTATTATATTTATGATACTATATTTATTACTTTTGTGTAAAAACAATATAGAAATAAGAAGTACAAGAAGAAAAGAACTTTGAAAGAAGGGATAAAACAATTACCTCTTCTTCGGGTGATTTGAACAAAAGGGATCCTTAGGATAGATATATGCCCAAAGTTAGGCCTTTAAGATGAATTCAGAGAGATTGGGAGGATAAATTGGTAGGTTTTGGCTGAAAAAAGGCTTTAGTGGTGTGAGTTAAAGAGAAATAGAGGTGCCCTTTTATAAGAGAGGTGATGGGCACTTTAGAAAAAAATCATGAAATATTAATTTAATATAAATAGAATTCGGTTTCTAACAGCTCCAAATTGATTTATTTCGAGATTAATATTATTTTGGGTATACATTCTCTCAAAAACTTTGATTTAGACATGTTTAGGTCATGAAATTAACCTTATCTTTTATATTTAACCCTTTGTAAAATAAGTTAACTCTTACCATGTCCTCTTGTATTTTTATACCACATGGTTTATATCTTTACTCTAAAAGTACAAGAGAACCTAAAGTGGATCATTTATGAAATTTTTACCACTATCCAAGTTATTTTTCCTAACATTAATTTTTTATGATCTTTATGCCATTTAATAAAATAGTATTTATTTTAAAACCTTAATTATGTCAATTTTCACTGTATTTAGTAATTGATTTTTGTTAAAGTCATAACAATATGATTCTTTAGAAAAAATACATTAAATCATCCCTCATATATCAATTTCATCCAAAAAATTCTCACATGACACCAAAATTTTAAAATTACATTTTTTTTAAAATATATAAATTCATTTATTTGAATATTTCATTAATGAGGTAATCACTACATCATAATTGTGTCATAAATAAATATATTTATATAATGTCGAAAAATTATAAATAAAATACCATGATGTAGGAAATATATTTACCTTTATAATGACTACTTATAGACATATATTTTTGTTATATAACCCTATATTAAAATTGATTTTGTAAAAGATACATGTTTATGTTATATTTCCCCTTTCATTAAATTCAACATTCTAAAATGTCATTTTCACACGCAAGTGGCTACCAATTTCCACAATTTCAGCCTAAGGATGCTCATGGTAAAATATATCTCAACCAATAGGTTTATTACACATGTTAGGGCAGTTTTATATTATTATAATATTATTTTTTACCCTTATTTACCCAATTTACCCTTTAACCATGATAAATAAAAATTATTACTGAAGATACTATTCACAATGTCCCAAAATAAAAGGTACCTATTTAAAAAATTTGGGCCTTATGAATAAAAATATGTAATCCATTTTTCCAAATTCAAAACACTTAAGTTTCATTAATTAATTTAAAATCAATTCCATTGTCAAAACCAAAAAGGAGGTTTTTAAGAAGTAAAAACTATCAAAAGATTGACATGTGTGTATGTACAATTTAAATGTGAAATTAATTCCAATGACCTAAATTAAGTTAAATGATAAAAATATAATCTAATTATAATTTAAAACCACTCAAATATATAATTTTACACTATAAATTATTTTGATTAAAAATTTTCTTTCAATTAAAATTTGTTATTTTTTTCACTATTCATCAAAATATAAAAGTTATCAAAAAAGTAACAAAAAATAATCCAAACTAAATTTGTATTTACCTATTCTAAATAAGAATTTAATTTAATCAAATTGAATATATAATAGTGTCCAATACTGGATTTAAAAATGGTTTGCCATTAAAAGGCAGACAAACTATTTATTTTGAAAAATACTTCTTTTATCTAAAAAAATGAATTTTTCCTTATATAATGTCTAATAAAAACATAAGATAAATGATAAAATTATATGGGATATATATAAAATTCAAATTTTTGTTAATACTATTCTTAATTTGTTTTTAAACGGCTAGTTTGATAGGTCATGGTGTGCTTGTGCTTAGTGTTGCATGTAGTGCAAGCTATTGAATTATTTAAAAGGAAGCGTACCGTGGAAGCTTGGGGGGGTTACATTATCCCATTATTCAATAAATTGCATCCTTACTGTTTAAACTCGGGATTGAAAACTAGGGGCTTTACATTTTAAAATATCTTTGTTGAAATCCCAAATCAAAAAATTGATTAATGAGGCCTCTATTTAAAAAAAGGAAAGGAAGTATGAAGGTTACCAAAAATAACACGTACTAGGGTTCCATGTATGAAAACAAGGATATGGAAGGGAAAAAAATCCATCAAGTTCTGTTGGAGAGTGATAGAGAACATGATCAAGAGAAATTATACAGTTACAAAGCTATAAATCTGTGATTATCTAAGGGACCATTTGATTCATCAGAAATAGGACTAGGATAACATTTTGTTGGTTTCGTGATCCTTTTCCTAGTGTTGAAAAATTTACTTCATAGAATAAGTACACAAGGAAGCATACTTAATTTACATGTATAGTTTCATCCATTAACTAATTCCTACCACAAAATCATAATTCTTTTCAAAGGATAATAAAATTCAAAAAAAAATATTTATCTTAATTGTATAAGGTTCTAAGTAAAAACATATATCATTTAATTGAAAAAATATATTTTATAATAACTGGGGAATCCTGTAGGCCAGTGGTATGAAATAAAGCCTTGTCACACTTTGGTTGTGGGTTCGATTCCCACAGCCCTGTCCAACGTGATGGGTTGTCGCCCAACCTGCAAGTTATCCTTTTCTAAAACTATAGTAATATAACGTTACAAAAACAATCTTAAGAAATGTTTTAACCTTAAACAATACTATCCAAAGTTCATATTAATCCACCCCAACCTTTAGAGTTTTCCAATATACTTCTATAGAAACTCTCTCTAAAGGGTCTGTAAATTTCCAAAATCAATTGCAACATCAGATTCCCCAAACAACGTAATGTTTCTCTTATTATAACATAAAAAAATATATGATTACCTTTTTCATATTAAAACTTTAATAAAAACAAAAAAGTACTGCAATAAAATTATTATATATATCACATTATTCTTATAACCATAATATACTTCTTAAAACAAAAAAACAAAAAAACATTAATTATCCCACTTCGATCGTAGTAAAAATATAAAATTGAACTTGATCAATTTGATTCTTCTGAGCTATATTTTCTTGAGGCTTTGGAAAATCATTTAAATAATTTATTATTTATTTACAATTGTAGTATTGAACATTGATATCCTCTTTATTCTCCTTGAAATCATGAGATTTGTGGCACTTTTCTCCACATTTGTAACAAACTCCAATTCCTTTTAGGAAAATACCAGGGTGTTTCTTCTAACAATTATCACATAAGGGAAAACCATTAATTCCCTTTTTCCCTTTATCTATCTCTTGATCCACTATTCACTTCTTCTTTTTATTTACTTTAATGTCATAAGGCTTAGAGAATTCCTTTTCCGTATTGATAGCACATGATACTATATCTACGTATGATGAGAAAGATTGTGAGACCATTGCCCATTGGAGAATGGTTTTAACCCATCAAAGAATTGACCAATCTTACTTCTTGGGTTATGTATATCATCTACAACATGCCTTGATAACCTCATGATGTTAGCCTCATAATTTGATACATTTCTATCCTATATTTACCTCAAACTCATAAATTTACTTTCCATATCTACTCGTAGATCACGAGGAAATTATTTTTCTAGGAAGGGTTCTTTAAATTTCCTCCATTATATATTTGCGACCTCTCCATCCTCCTTCATGTTTTGAATCAATGACTACCATTGATCTGCATATACTAAAAGACAATAGACTACCATAACAAAATTTTCCCTTTTATTACTCCCCAAAGCAAGAAATATTTTTTCTAAGGAAATTATCCATCGCTTAGCTACAAAAGGATTTGTAGTCCCATTGAATGTTGGAGGTTTTTGTCTCATGAAGTGGTCTAACATTGATCCTCTATGTTGTGGATCAGGCTACTCCATACAGGTAAGGTTATTATTCATAACCTAAGACGGTTGTCCCAGTATGGTATTAAGCTATTCAATGCTTGTTGTATCACTAGATCCACTATCATTATCTTGCATAGGATGGAAATCCCTACATGGATTACGTGCATTGATACGATTTCCATTTATTCCACTAGGCACCATTTCTAAACAATGGCATACACTTGATTAGGTTATGAATCATAATGAATAATTCTAAACTAGTAAAATACTTAACATAAATTCAAAAAATTTATGCATATCTAATCCATAATCATAAACATGGATTCTTTGAGGACATATCTAATCATAAATCCTTAATAATGGTTTATAAAGAAGATATGAATTATCCTAAGTATATCCCCCAAGAGTGTCAAACCAAATCTATAGTAAGGCCCATTTTCTTGTACCAGGTTACCCTGAGTCAAGCCTGGAACACCTTGTCAGAGTTTTCACCCCTAGGCATATCTATGCCAGAACCATGTCCACTTGTAGTATCCACACATGGATGTACTGCTTGGAATATCCAAGTAATCCCTACCTTAAAAAAATTATAGGGGTTATTCTATAGATATCTTCAAAGTCTATCTTAGGGTTATGATCCCTAATCTAAGTTTTCTAAATCTATTTACAAGGTTGTTTCTAAACTTCCTTTGATACCAACTATAAAGCCCCGACCCACTACAAGAAAATGGTGTTTTAGCGGCGGGTTTTCACACTAGTTTTGAAAATTGCCATTAAATGTTTCAACAAAAATAATTTACCAACGGTTTTGAAAATCACTGCGAAATAACCACTGCAAAAAATATTTTAAAATATTTTTTCTATTTTTTTTGAAATTATTCCAAAAAAAATTACAATTTTTTAGTGGCGGTTTTTCAAAAAAACCACCACAAAATTGAGGAATTTTTTTTAAAAAATTATTCATTTAAAAATTATTTAATTTTAATTTATTATTGACAATAAAATATAGTTTATTATTTATAATTTAAATTATTTATAATGTGTCAATTAGTTACTATTTATAATTATTAGTTAATAATATTTTTAAACTGAAAACAAATCTTCAATAAGTTAAAAATAGACTTCGACATCAAAAGAATTTAACTTCTGATCCCGGAGTCCATTTTAGCTCTATAACCAGTCAAATCAAAGATTATCAAATAAGCTAAAACCAAGTGAGATTGAAATCATGTGATAATGAAAGGAGAAAAATTCAAATTTCAAAATTTGAAAATCGAACCCGAACTTCAAACGACCATAACTTTTAATCTGGGTGTCCGTTTGGGTTCTATCACATATCAAATCGAATCCTACGATAAGCTCTACCCCATTAAGTTCTGGTACCAAATATTTGAGTATTGTACCTCTTTTATTCTGTCATAAAGGCCCAGAATCCCTCCAAAATAGAAGTTTTAGTTGCAGAACCTGATTTCTTAAATTTCAAACGGTTATAACATTTCCTCTAAGTGTCCGTTCGGCCTGTACCACATATCATATCGAAGCCCATTTCATGATCTTTGATTTGACTGGTTGTGGCATAGAAAAAGGCTTCCCAGATCAAATTTATGGACATTTCAATTTTTTAGGGTTTTTAGAGGTTCTTAACATTTTATTATTTATATAATTAATTAATTAATTAATTGTTATTTATTTATTTATTCATTCATTTAATATTTATTTATTTATTTATTTATTATTAATTAGTTAATTATTCATTTACCTATTATCTATTATCTATTGTTTATTATTTATTATTTACTGATCAATTTATTTATTGATAAATTGATTTATTGACTTATATATCTATTTATTTAATATTTTATATGTATTTATTTACTTATTTATTATTTATTTATTATGTACAAATTAATTACTAATTTATTTTTAATTTATTAATTAATTATTAATTATTAATTAATTATTAATAGTTTATTTTCCCTTTTTCATTTATTTGTTTATTTATTTATTATTTATTATTTATTATTTATTAATTATTAATTAATTATTACTTATTTATTACTTATAAAGTATTTATTATTTATTAATTATTTATAAAATATTAAATATTAACTTTTAAAAGTTAATTATTAAATTCTAATTATTAATTAAAATTATTAATTATTAATTATAAATTATTAGTTATTTATTAGTTATTATTAATTATTAATTATTTATTATTATTTGTTTATTTATTTATTTATATTTATTTTTTATTCTTTATTAATTAATATTTAATATTTAATATTTAATATTTAATATTTAATATTTAATATTTAATATTTAATATTTAATATTTAATATTTCTTATTTAATATTTAATATTTCTTATTTATTTATTCAATATTCATTATTTATTAATTATTAATTATTAATTATTAATATTTTAGTAATTTATTAATAATAATATTAATTATTTATAAATTATTAATTATTAATTATTAATTACGAATTATTAATTCTTAATGATCAATTATTAATTATGAGTTATTAGTTATTAATTATCATTTATTATTTACTATGTTCTATTTGTAGTTTATTATTTATTTTTTTATCATTTATCATTTATCATTTATCATTTATCATTTATTATTTATTATTAACTATTTACTATTTATTTATTTACTTAATTATATATTATTTATTAATTTATTATTAATTTGTAATTTATTTATCATATATTAAATTATTTTTTAGTTAATTTATTATTTATACATTACTTATATAATATATGTTATATATTATAAATTATAAATTATAAATTATAAATTATAAATTTCATATTATATATTATATATTATGTATGGTATGTTTTATATTATATATTATCTATTATATATTATATATTATATATTATATATGATCTATTATTTTTTTATCTATTATCTATTATCTATTATCTATTATATATTATTTAGTATTTAGTATTTTGTATTTATTATTAACAAGTTACTATTAACTATTCACTATTTATTATTTACTTTTTATTATTTACTATTTACTATTTTCTATTTTTTATTTACCATTTATTTACATATTATATATTTCTTTATTTATTATTTATTTAAATTTAATTTAATAATTAGTAATTAGTAATTAGAAATGAGTAATTATTAATTATTAATTATTGATTAATCATTATTGATTAATAATTATTGACTAATAATTATTAAGTGTGTATCTATTTTGTATGTTTTATTTTTTTCCAATATATATATATAAGTATATTAAATTCGATTTACTAACCACATGAAGAGCCTACTGTAGTGGTAAAGTCTTTGTAGAATAAACAAGAGGTAAGGGGTTCAAATCTCACCTAGCGCAGAATTTCTATATATGGCATGGGCATCTTCATGGACATGGAATTGTGCATGGAGATGGACATGAGCATGGTAATAATAAATAATAAATAATAAATAAATTAAAAGAATAAATAAATAAGTAAGTAAATAAATAAGTAAATAAATAAATAAATAAATAAATAAATAAATAAATAACTAAATAAATAAATAAATAAATAACTATCTAAATAAATATATAAATATATAAATAAATAAATAAATAAATAAATAAATAAATAACTAAAAAAATAAATGAATAAATAAATGAATAAATAAAAAAATACATAAATACATAAATTACGAAAATTAAAAAATTAAAATTAAAAAATTAAAAAAAATTAAAAAAAATTTACTAATGGTTTAAATCATCGCTAAATTGTTCTATAATGGTTTTTCAAAACTGCAGCTAATTATTTCCCAACACACTATTTAGCACCAGTTTTCTAAAACCGTTGCAGAATGATTTAACGGTGGTTTAAATCGCCACTAAACGAAAAAAACCACCGCAAGATACAAATTTTGGAGTAGTGACCCCATAAGCCCGAAGCCGGGGCATTATTTTAATAAATTGACATGATTACAAGGAATAAAGTCCTGAAGGACCAATCTGTTTAGCAGTCTTGGAAAATAGATTACATACATGAACTTAACATTACAATTTATAACATAAAATACAACATAAATAACCCTTTGAGAACACCATTATTCCCCTTGTCTAATCCATCATATCAGTCATAATACACTTTTGGCATCCTGGGAAAATAAAACATAAAAAGGGGTGATCTTAGATGCTCAGTAAGGGTATATAATTCAGCAAAAACTATAAAATTTTAAGGAAATATATATAATAAATACATCAACCTTTTAAACATAAACTTGAACATAATATGGAAAAAATAAAACAAACATTATCAAATAAACATGTACATGAATATTCTACTAGTCGAATAATCACATGTATTGACTAATTTCATAATGAGGGAATGCATAATGTTGGACATCATAACCACTACGTCAAGGCCCTGTGCCAAGACCATTCACAAATATTCTATCAAGGCCTTGTGGTAAGACACTAGTTTTCCACATGATACCTAATGACACATCGAGGGGATATAGAGGGCCCCACCCATCACTTACTAATTCCAATGCATTCCTCATATGAAAAGGGCGAAACATAACATAATCATTAATATTAAAAATAGCATACAAAATGTCTATACTTTTACCATAAACCATGAATGACATAAAAATAGCACATCCACAGTCAACCATATCATAAATCATTCAATAAAATATGGAAGACTTTATTTTAAGTAGTTAACCTCAATAAAAAATAATCTCTCATAAAGGATGTTTATATAGATAAAAATAATCAGAAAAACTCTTTGAGAAAAAATATCCATTTTTTCTTGAAATCAATTAAAATTCACACAATTTATAAAAGAAGTCATTTAATATTGATTTTTGAATCAAAGTGTCCCATACCACTTTGAATCTTTTGAAAGGAATTAACATTTTAAAACAATCATGTTCATATAAATAAATCCTTAAAACCATTTTGAAAACATGGACATTAATTAAAAATATTTATAAAAATAAATCATTAAAACATTTAAAATGATGATCTAGTTAAAGAGTCCCTTTAATAAAACCTTAAGATATTCCTTTTGATTTTTTATGAAACTGGATATTGATGATAAATATGTCTTAGTAAATACGTATACATAAACAATCTTGGATAATAATGAGATTGAGGAATTAACCCTTACCTTATATCTGATACTCTCTGTACATGTTCGAAACTCCTGTATAATGTTTTTTGTAATGTCCCAGACCCTCCTAGTCTAGTACTTTACCAAAATCTCGGTCCCATCAAATGGTTCCACTGAAACAGTGGCACCGTGACGGTGGCACTAGTCACGACAGCACCATGATGGTGGCACCATGGCAGTCACACCGTCATGATCGCTCAACGAAATGGTGGCACCCTGTTAGTGGCACCGTGAGGGTGGAACCATGACTGTGGCATTGTTACAGTGTCTCACCAAACAGTGTCCCACCCTTGTTCATTTTTTTCTAGTTTCCAACTTTTTCTTCCCCGCAACGTATCTTTTGACGTAAAGGTTTTTTTTATACCCCCTTCAAATCCATTAAAATCCCACAAATGATATCTAAAATACCCCAAGAGCCGGGCGACCCTTGACTTACCAAAATGTGTGGTTTTTTCCTTGGTGCCACACCATATTCCTAGACTTTCAGTTCTGCCCATGTTACACGTTTTCCTCTATTTAAACGAAACCCTTTTACTCATGGTTGTTATGGCCACATCTATGATGAGAATTATTAAATTACAATTAATTCCATTATGTGTAACTGTCTGACTATGTGGTGAAACCATGACCCACATTTAAAGACGTTCAAGATTTCATATCCCATAACTCCAAGATCGTACATTTTATCGCATGAGGATTCTTCCTTCTTCTTGTCTAGTCTCCTTTCCTTTACTTGGTGCGTTTAGATTCCACCTTCTTGAGGTTAGTAGTGCGCCGGTGCTATACCCTTTCCGGCTCACTCTTGGAGTCCTCAGAGTTTCTCCCCTGCAAGTTGTGCATCCCCAGTTCTCAGCGCATGGAGAAAAAATTCGATCATTGATCATCCAAGTAGGGTTCTTCCTTCGTCTCTCTTTACTGTGTATCATGGGGAGTGGGTACGATAATGTTCCTTCAGGATGGATGAAACCAAACCTTAATGAAGATAATAAATGGGTTTTAAAGAATTAATGGGTGTGTTTGATGCTGATGATATACTATTTTATCTTTGCTTATATGTTGTGAATTATACGGGCTTATGTCCACTGAAAATTGTGCTCGTTGGGGGCCCTTTCTTGCACACTAATGAACCGCTTTTTTCTGGATAATCTTGTGATTAAATGGATGAAACATGAAAACTAGTTAATCACATAAACTCAATTGATTAAATGGATTCCCAATGAAAAATAATCCTTGTGCGATCACCCCGATTAACCAAACAGAAATAGGCAACTTAATGAATGCTGTGATTAAATCTGAGAACTCTCTTACTCTTTTCTGATGATGTGTATGATTGTTATGTTTGTTGCCTTGTGGGGTGAGGTTGATGGGGATGGGATCCCCTGTTATGTAGTTATTGGTTTTTGGATTTGAGTCTATGTGGGGTCGTATGTTGGGGCTCGGTTTGGTTCCAGTACTTTGAGGGATCTCACAGATTCCTTTCTTTTGTTGTGAATTTACAAGAGAACCGGGTGTGAATACTTAATTTTCTTCTTGGTTATTTTTCCTTCCTTGGCTTGTGTCTATGCCTATTAGTTGCCTGGTAGTGAAGAATTATTTAAATGGAATCACTTGAATATGAAAACAAGAATGGGTTCAATGGAGAATTGTTTTCTAGGATTGAGTTGTGACTTGGTTGTGGCCATCGTGCTTCTTATGAATGAATAGTAACAAGGGTGTTTGTGTATGGGATGGTTTTGGAACCCCTAGGTTGGGATGAGTGCTTGTTTACCTAAATGTATAATTTTTTTTTCTTATGTTTCTTATTCATTTCCCACCCAAGTGGAGCACTCCATACCGAACACCCCCATTTCATGGGGGAGGGTGTTTTTTCCAACACTCCTATGAGTGGCTAGTTATTAGATCCTTTTTTTCTCCCCTTCTCTAGTAGACCAAGACTCTTTAGGTAGGTTGTGATGTCCTAGGGTCCATTACAGCCCAAGATTATTTGGGAAGGGTAGTTGTGATGGTTTTACCAGGTATGTGTGGGCGGGTTGTTTCCCAAGTGTCTCTGAGATGAGGCCTAGGTGTCTTCGGGTGTGGTGGTAGTTGTTCTGCCCCAGGTGTCTGCGGGCTTGGTTATGTGTGGTTTTTGTGGCCCGAGTATTTGCGGGTGGGATGTGTGGTTGTGGTAGCCAAGATGTGTGCGGGCAGGCGAGGTATGGAAGTGGGGCTGCGGGGAGAATGGTGGAGATTTCTGACGTGTAGGATGTCTTCAATAACAAGTGGGAAAGTGGTGTGGGGTACCTCATATTGATGTGTCATTACTATTAATTTACTTGAATTGCATTATTTTGGAAGTGTACCTTGGTGAGGTTTGAGTGGATAGTTTCTTTTCTAGGTGATTTGGTTATCTCCTTTTCTCACCAAGCATTAGAATGCCTCCCCACTTATGTACAAAAACTTTTCCCTACTGGGTATACCTGTATACTCACCTTACCTATATAAAACTACTTTTATGTTTCCAGTAGGGCTTCAAGGACCGTTCCAGACCCTATTATCTCAAGTGCTGGGACCATTGAAATTTTTGTTTTTCTTTTATTTTGGTACTTCCCTTTGGAGTTTTGCTGTACTTTTATCACTTTATTATTGTAACATGCATATGGTAATGGATTGTTTTGGATTAACCTTTACTTCCAGTTTTGGTGTTGTTGGGATTTACTATCTTATCTCTCGATCTTAATAAATAAAAAGGGTAATTCATTCCATTTTCTGTGTGATTCTATACCCTTTTTACTAGTCACCACTTCAGGACCTATTGAAGGCCGGTATCGGGGGTCATTATCTATCCTTCAACATGAAGAAGGAAGGGTCTGGAAATTTGTCGTCTCTTCCCTCATATTTTTGAAGGTAGGTCATGATAGAATGGTATCAGAGGCAGAGGTTAAGAGATAGGATATAACTTGGAGTTATGCATAGAAATGATTTCATGGGATGGTTGGGAAACAATGTTAGGCAATCTTGGTGTGTGAAATAGGCTAGGGAAGACCAACTATAACATGGGATTTTAGGGGCCCCTGTGATCCGACACAAGGACTCTGAACCTACCAAAAGACCAAGTGGGGCTACACTAATTGTAGGGTAGAGACCCTAGGAAAGGTACATGCATCGTAATGACTTGTGTGTCTTGGGTATTTAAAATAAAAAAAGTACTAAGAAAAATTTAAAATCAATCTTCTACCCTACTCAGGATTAGGAATTCCTTTTTTACCATACAGTGATGGAACCTAGACGGCGACCATGGGTAGTGAAGGTGATAGAGGACCAGGAGGATGATTTGACTGATTAATAAAGGCCTAATTAATAGGAGGAGGATGTCTGGTGGAAGAGGACGCTTCGTTCCTTTCTACAGCAGACCCTCGTGAAGTACGAGGGAAGTATATCGTACATGGAGAAAAAGAGCTAGATCAAGGAACTGATGATAGATTTCAGCTTTATACAGGATCTGATGGAGTACTGAGTTCCTCTAGTTGTAAGCTAGATGTGAGGAGTGGCGCGTTAGTGGTGTACTCTCTATCTTGGGGAGAAGAGGGAAGCTGAGGTTTCATGGAATGACTTCAAGTGGGAGTTTCATGAGGAATTTCTCTCTTCCGAAATGAAGGTGGAGAAGATAAAATAACTAATCTCCCTTCAGTAGGGGAGCATGTTAGTGAGGGAGTTGGGGATCATGTTCAAGGATCTCCTTCGCTTTGCTCTGAACCTTTTTCTAGATGAGGAGTCTCAGGCAAGACGTTTTGAGGAGGAACTTAGACCTTCTCTTCTGTATGCTACTACTCTCTTAACTCTACCGACAAAATTGGAGGACCAGAAGAAGGCTAAAGTGGCGGAGAGGATTCATATGCTGGGAGGAGTACTACGAGAGGGGATCCAGTTGGAATATTCAAAGGAGAAGGTAGTTAGTAGCAGACCTCTAGTGTCAGGGCCTTCCAAGTTTTGGCCAGTGGGGAGCAGGCCCCATCAGTTCTAGTTTTGATCTCCCAGTACTCGCCCCCTCTTTACGGGCCCAGGACTGAGATGCTTCATCTATGGCAGTCGTGGGCATCTTTGAAATTAGTTCCTGAACTGAGTGCAGTATGGTGGGGGTGGGAAGTTTCAACTCCCACATCAGCAACAATAGTTTCTAGCCAGGCCTTTTTAGTAGCAGCAACATGGACAACAGGCTCTCCCTCCTCCAAGAGAAGACGCTGTAAGAGGAGGCCAACCTCAGGTCTCTCCTCAGGAACCTTGACCAGGGTTTGGTCGGGGAGGCGACTGATATCCGAGGGGCAGAAGAGCTAGGTGTGGGAAGTTTCACACCATAGAGGTAGCAGTTCCAGCTGGGCCAGAAGTCGTTTGAGGTATGATCAACTTGTTTATCACTCTTGCCAATTCCTTGTTTGATTCAGGAGCTTCACACTCCTTTGTTTGACCCAATCTATCCCATGCTCTAGGTCTAGACACAAAGAGACTTCCCATACCCCTAGTTTTGAGTATGCCATTTGGCGGTTAGACCAGCTTGTCTCGTGTTTTCAGAGGATGTAGAATGATGTTGGGACCACATCAGTCCAGTGGGGACATTCTATTACTGTATATGAATATGTATGATGTCATTTTAGGCATTGAATGGATGTTCTCTATATGTGATGTTATCAAATGCTTCCGAAGAAGGATAGTGTTTTTAGATATGGGTGGACACCGTGTAGCTTTCATCGGCGAACAGTGTTGCTAGGAGGGTAGCCGGCTAGTGGAGCACCTTCTTTCCTTGTTAGTTGATCTCTCAGTGGAGTTAGTAGAATTAGAGATAGTGTAAGCTTTGGGAATTTTTAGCGAGTTCATGGAAGTCTTCCCGGAAGAGGTGGTGACTCTACCCGCTCAATGTGATGTTGAGTTCGAGATAGACATGCAACCCAGTGCTCGCTCAATTTCGAAGGCTCCCTATCAGATGGTGCCTTCTGAGTTTCGGGAGTTACGGATTCATATTGATGATATGATGAAGAAGGGTTTTGTTTGACCAAGTGCGTCACCATGGGGTGCTCCAGTATTTTTTTCAAAGAAGGCAGATGGTGGTCTCAGGCTGTGTATAGACTACCGAAGGCTGAATTAGGTAACAATCAGGAACAGTTACCCTCTCCTAAGGATAGATGACCTTTTGGATTAGTTGAAGGGGAAAGGGTGGTTCTCCAAGATCGACCTACAGCCAGGATATCACCAGTTGAGGGTGAATATGGGTGACATCTCGAAGACTAACTTCATGTGTAGATATTGGTACTTTGAGTTTGTGGTCATGTCGTTCGGCGTTACGAACGCACCGACTGTGTTCATGGGGGTCTTGAACTCCATCTTCCGAGAATATCTAGACAAGTTCATAGTTGTGTTTATTGATGACATCCTAATCTACTCAAGATCATAAGAGGATCATTCCAAGCATTTGAGGATGGTTTTAGAGGTCCTATGACAACACCGACTCTATGGAAAGTTGTCCAAGTGAAAGTTTTGGACACGATAGGTGCACTTACTTTGACAAGTGGTGTCTGAGAAGGGAATAATAGTGGACCCATTGAAGGTCAAAGAAATTGTTTCTTAGGAAGAACCCAATAATGTGGCAGAGTTTCATATTTTCTTAGGTTTAGTAGGTTACTACTAGAGTTTCGTGCCCAAATTCTCCCAAGTTGCAGCACCTTTGACATCCTTGACCAAGAAAGACCAAACTTTTATATGGAGTGGGAAGTTCTAGTCATCCTTCAGTTATCTGAGGGGAAGCCGGTTAGTGCCCCAGTACAGAGGTTTCCAGAATAAGGGGTGAATTTTGAGGTGTTCTGTGATGCTTCAGGCCAAGGCTTGGGGTGTGTGCTGATCCAACAGTGGGGGTGATCTCTTATGGGTCTAGCCAGTTATATCCCCATGAGCATAACTATTCCACCCACGACTTGGAGATCATAGTGGTTGTGTTCGCACTAAAGTTGTGGCGGCACTACCTCATCAGGGAACACTTTGTGACCTTCACAGATCATAAGAGCTTGAGGTATATCTTTTCTCAGCGAGACATGAAATTGTGGAAAAAACGGTGGATGGAGTTTTTTTAGGACTATGTCTTCAAAATTTACTACACCTTAGGAAATAAAAAAGTGGTGGATAATTCCTTGAGTAGGAAGTCGCAGAAGGATGCAGTTTGAGAGTTGGAAGATGGTTAGAAGGTGATGGAGGATTTGGATTCCATACACCTGGATGCAAGGGTGGAGGATGGTCGAGGATATCTATTCTAGATGAAAGTGTAGTCCTCTCTGTTTTAGTAGGTGGAGGACTCCCAGTGGGGGGATGTAGAGGTTGGAGTGATGCATGATTGTGTTAGCCAGGGTGATTCTCCAAGAGGATGGTTGAAAGACAAGAAGAATCAGATATTGTTTCATGGAAAGTTGTTCATCCCCATGGTAATTCACAAGATAATTCTTGGTGAGTTTAAAAAATCACCCCTAGCGGTGCACCCAGGAGTTTCCAAGATGTACCTGGGCTTGTGGGTCAGTTTTGGTGGCCCGAGGTGAAGAGGGAAGTAGCGGAGTTTGTGGAAAGGTGCCTGTTGTGTCAATAGGTGAAGGCTGAACATCACATCCCAGGAGGTTTGTTGAAACCTTTAGATGTCCCTGAGTGGAAGTGAGATGACATATCAATGGATTTCGTCATGGGACTACCCAGTGTTCAAGGAGGTTGTGATGCCATCTGGGTAGTGGTAGATCGACTGATGAAATCAGCTCACTTCCTGGAAATCAAGGAGTCGAGTGTAGTGGATGCCTTAGCATTGAGGTATGTAGAAAGGTGGTGACGTTTCATGGAGTTATGAGGTCCATAGTCTCAGACTGGGATACACAGTTTACCTCACGAGTCTGGAAAGTACTGTAACATTATTTTGGCACCGAGCTATGCCTCAACACTACTTTCCACCCCCAGACAGATGGGAAAACAATGCTCACCATCCAGACATTGGAGGATATGCTACGAGCCTATGTTTTGGACTTTGGGGGATCATGGGTATGGAAATTTCCTATGGTAGAGTTTTCCTACAACAACATCTATCACTATACTATTGTCAGGACTCTATTTTAAGCTTTGTATGGGAGGCCATGTCACTCACCCATGTGCTGGGCAGAGATTAGGGAAGTAGGTGTTCTTGGCCCAGAGGTATTATAGAGAACTATGGAGAAGGTTCAACTTATATGGAAGAGGATGAAGGTGGACCTGGACCGGCAGAAGTCTTATGCCAATCATAGAAGGAGACCATTGGAGTTCGAGGTCGGGGACCATGTGTTCTTGAAGGTCTCCCCTCGGTGTGGACAATGGAGGTTCGGTAGGAGGACTAAGATTTATCCTAGGTTCGTTGGACCCTTTGAGGTGTTGTGGTAGTTTGGTGAAGTGGCTTATCAGTTGGCGCAACCACCGCTGCTACTGAGGGTTCATGGTGTCTTCCATGTATCTCTGCTCCGTCGGTATCTACATGATGATTCACACGTCCTCAAATAGGGTGGGACTGGATATCGAGGATGATGTGATGTTTGTATAGAGACCAGTAAGGATCGAGGATCATGAGGAGAACGTGATTCATCGATGAACCATTCTCATAGTTTGTGTGTTATAGAGGAATGGCGGACACGAGGAGAGTACTTGGGAGTGGGAGGTACATATACACACCCAGTACCCAGAGCTGTTTTTAGTTTTTTGTTTTGTTTTGTATTTATTTGTGATGAAGTATATGACCTTATTAACTATGAGATGGTTTGTTTTCCTTAATCTCTATATGTGTGTGAAGAGTCCGGACTATGGGTAGGGGAGGACCTGATCCCTAATCGAGATGCATTAAGGTGGATGTGGTTAAACCCCTGTGGGCGAGTCAGTGCTTCCCAAAGAAGATAATACCTTGACATGGGGGAAAGGGGATCCCTAATCCATATTTATAGATAGTGAAACCTTTATATTTTTTTGTGGTTACTTTAGGGAGAGGTGTTCCTTGATGTCAATGACGTTTACTCCTGAGAGGTATCTTTGAGGTGGTGGTTCAAACCCCTCTCTTTTCTTCAGGTTTATCATTATATTCTCAAGGATGAGAATACTTTGAGAGGTATCTGATGTAATGGCCTGAACCCTCTTGGTCCAGTACTTTTAAAAAATCTCAGTCCCATCAAATAGTTCCACTGAAACAGTAGCACTGTAACGGTGGCACCGTGGCGGTCGCACCATCGCGGTTTCTCAACAGAACGATGGCACCATGATGGTGGAACCTTTAGGGTGACACCATGATTGTGGCACCATGAGGTTGACACTGTGATCGTGGCACCATGAGGGTGGCACCATGAGGGTGGAATCGTGAGGGTGGCACTGTGACCGTGGCACTATTATGGTGTCTCACCAAATGGTGTCCCACCCTTGTTCATTTTTTTCCAGTTTCCAACTTTTTCCACTCCCACAACATATCTTTTTATGTAGAAGTGTTTTTATACAAATTTCAATGACATTAAAGTCCCATAAATGATATCTAAATCCCCCAGGAGCCGTTTGACCCTTGACTTACCAAATCATGTGGATTTTCCCTCAGTGCCACACCCTTTTCCCGTACTTCCAGTTCCTCCCCTATTACATTTTTTTCCTCTCTTTAAAGGAAACCCTTTAACTCACAGTCATTATGGCCACCTCTCTGATGATAATTATTAAATAATGATTAATTCAATCATTTGTAACCATCTAACCACACGGTGAAACCAAGATAGACCTTTAAAGTTGTTCAAGATTTCATATCACGTAACTCCAGGATCTTAGCTTTCATCGCACGAGGATTATTCCTTCTTCTTGGATACTCACCTTTCCTTTCCTTGGTGTGTTTGGAGTCCCCCTTCCCAAGGCTAGTGGTGAGCCAGTGCTGGATCCTTTCTTGCTCACTCTTGGAGTCCTAGGATTTTCTCCCCTACTAGTCACACATCCTTAGTTCTTTTCACTGGAGAAAAACTTTGATCATTGATCATCCTAGTAGGGTTCTTCCTTTGTCTCTCTTTATTGTGTATAATGTGGGGTGGGTATGATAATGTTCCTTTAGGTATGGATGAAACCAAAAGATAACAAAGATAATAAATAGTTTTTAAATATTGAAGGGGTGTGTTTGATGATGCAGATGTACTCTTTTTTCTTTTCATATATGTTGTGAATTATATGGTCTTATGCCCAATAAAAATCATGGCCATTGGTGACCCTTTCTTGCACACTAATGAACCTTTGTTTTCTGGATAATATTTTTACTGAATGGATAAATCATGGAAACTAGTTAATCACGTAAACTCGGTTGATTAAATAGATTCCCAATGAACAAGAATCCTTGTATGATCACCCCGGTTAACCAAACAGAAAGAAAGAACTCAATGAATCATGTGATTAAATCTGTGAACTCCCTTTCTCTATTCTGGTGATGGGTATGGTTGTTCTGTTTAACGCATTTTGGGGTGACGTGGATTGGAATGGGATCTCCTATTGTATAGTTGTTGGTTTGTGGATCTAAGGCCATGTGGGGCAATATGTTGGGGCTCAGTTTGGTTCCAGTACTTTGAGGGATCTCACAGATTCCCTTCTATTATTGTGACTTTAGAAGAGAACCTGGTGTGAATGCTTAATTTGAACCTTGGTTGTTTTTTACTTCCTTGGATTGTGGCTATGCCTATTAGTTTCCTGGTAGTGAATAATAATTAAAATTGAATAACTTGAATATGAAAAAAATAATGGGATTAATGGGGAATTGTTTTTTGTGATTGATTTGTGACATGGTTGTGGATGTTGTGATTCTTATGAATGAATAGTAATGAGGGTGTCTGTGTATGGGCTGGTTTTGGAACCCCTAGGTTGGGATGAGTGCTTGTTTACCTATATCTATAATTTAATTCTTATGTTTCTTATTCATGCCCCACCCAAGTTGATCACTCTGTGACGAACACCCCCATTTCATGGGAGAGGGTGTTTTCCCCAACACTCCTATGAGTGACTAGTTATTAGCTCCTTTTATATTCCCTTTACTGAGTATCCCAAGACTCTTCAGGTAGGATGTGATAGCCTGAGGTCCATTATAGGCCATGATTTTTCAGACAGGGTAGTTGTGGTGGTTTTCCCAGGTGTGTGCGGGCAGGTTGTTTCCCAAGTGTCTTCGGGATGAGGCCCAGCTTTCTTCGAGCATGGTGGTAGTTGTTATGGCCCAGGTGTATGTGGGTGTGGTTACCTTTGTTTTTTGTGGCCTAGGTGATTACGGGTAGGATGTGTGGTTGTGGTAGCCTAGGTGATTGTGGGTGGGGTATGGCAGTGGGACTGCGGTGAGAATGGCGGGAGAGGTCTGATGCGTAGGATGTATTCAATAACCAGTGGGAAAGTGGTGTGGGGTATCCAATATCGATGTGTAATTACTATTACTTTACTTGAATTACATTATTTGGGGAGCGTGCCTTGGTGAGGTTGGGTGGATAGTTTTCTTACTAGGTACTTTGGTTATCTCCTTTTCTCATAGGGAATTAGAATGCCTACCCACTTGTGCACGATAGCTTTTGGTTTTCCCTACTGGGTATACCTTTATACTCACCCTATATACATAAAAATGCTTTCAGGTTTCCAAGAGGACTTTGAGGACCATGTTGGACCCTATTAGCTTAGATGACGGGACCATTGACGTTTCTATTTTTATTTTCTTTTGGTACTTCCCTTTGGAGTTTTCTTATACTTTTATCACATTATTATTGGAACATGCATATGGGAATGGATTGTTTTAGCTTTACCTTTACTTCAACTTTTGGTGTTGTTGGGATTTAATATCTTATCTCTTGATTCTACTAAATAAAAAGGGTAATTCCTTCCATTTTAGGTGTGATTTTATACCCTTGGTTCTGGTCGCCACTTCGAGACCTATTGAAGGCAGGTCTTGGGGGTCATTATCTCTCCTTCAACTTGAAGAAGGAAGGGTCTGGCAATCTGCTGTCTCTTACCTCATCTTGGTGAAGGTGGGTCATGAAATTTTTAAACATATTATTAATTTATATAAGAATCATAATAATATTTATGATATGATATATTATTCTTTTATGAATTTATGTTACCCTTTAATTAATAATTCCAAGTTAATGCAACATTTTTGGTAATATCACTTTGTTTATTGTACGTGTTTTGACTTATTATTCTTGATCATCTTACTTAGATCATGATTTAATTACTTCAAAAATTTATAATATGATTTATATATCATATATATTCATAATATAAATATATATAATAGATATATATAAAAAATGGAATACAATGTTCATGGAGATGGTGGGCCGTACGTATGCATGAACGTTGTTTCCGTTTTCTTATCATACTGAATGGAAGTAAGTGAATGAAATATATGTACATATATAAATAAATAAATATATATATTTATATATAATTCTAGTCGACTTATTATTTCAAATATTTCAAAATTATCAAAAATATATATTTTTTTATAATCATTCTTGGATGGTTAAGGTGGAGAATGAATCTCATTGTGTCGTGGAGACGGTAGGTCGTACGCACACACGAGCGACGATATCATTCATTTAATGATTAAATGATATGGAAATGGATTTTATAATAATTATAAATAATCATAATCATTTCATATTCATTATTTATGTCTATTATACTCATCATTATACCAATCCAAATAATGTAATGTGGAATAACAAATTACACCACAGCGTGGAGACGGTAAGTCGTATACACGCACGCACGATAATATTATTATTCGTAGGATAGATGAATTGATGAATATAGTTGTACCATGATTATATTAACATCTTATTGTATGTATTATACATAATTTATTACTTTGTTATGGGAACAATATTGAAAAAATAAGTAGAAGAAGAAAAGAACTTTCAAAGAAGGGATAAAACGATTACCTCTTCTTTGGGTGATTTGAACAAAAGGGCTCCTTAGGATGGATCTATGCCCAAATTTAGGCCTCTAGGTTAAATTAATGAAGGTTTTAAGGATATATGGGCAGGTTTTTCCAAATCCAAAAGGCTTTAGAGGTGTGAGTTAAAGGGAAAGGGAGGTTACCTTTTATAAGGGAGGTGAGGGGCACTTTAGAAAAAATCTTGAAATATTAATTTATTGTAAAAGATTCTCAGTTTCTAATAGATCCAAATTGATTTATTTCTAGGATAAGATGAGGATGGGTATAAATCCTCTAAACCAATAGGTTTTAGAGATGTTTAGGTCATAAAATTAACCTTATATTTTAGATTTAACCCTTTGTAAAATAAGTTAACTCTTACCATGTCCTCTTGTATTTTTATACTACATGGATAATATATTTACATTAGAAATAAAAGAGAACCTAAACTGGATATTTTATGATATTTTTATCCCTATAAAAGTAATTTTTCTGATCTTTAGATTTTTAGGATTTTTATATCGTTTAATAAAATAGTATTTATTTTAAAATCTCATTTATGTCAATTTTGACACAATTTAGTAATTGATTTTTGTTAAAGTCATAAAAAATTTATTACTTATAAAAAAAGGCATTAACACATCCATAAAATTTCAATATCATCCATAAAATTCGCGTATGGAATTAAAATGTTCAAATTACATTTATTTTAATATTTATAAATTCATTTATTTGAATATTTCATTAATGAGTTAATCATTGCGTCATAATTGTGTCATAAATACAAATATTTATCTAATGTCTAAAAATTATAAAAAAAATACCATGAGGTATTTAATATTTTTAGATTTATAATTAATATTTATAGACATATATATCAGTTACATAACCCTATATTAAAAATGATTTAGTAAAAGATATATATTTATGTTATATTTCCCTTTTTTTAAATTAAATATTCTAAAATGTCATTTTCACACCCAAGTGGCACCAAATTGCCAAAAGTTCAACATAAGGATGATCATAGTTGAATATATCTCATCCAATAGGATTAGGAAATATTTTATGGTAGTTTTATATTATTATGATTTTATTTTTTACCCTTATTTACTTGATTTACCCTTTAACCATGGTAAATAAAAATAATTACTGAAGTTACTATTCATAATGTCCAAAAATAAAAGGTACCTATTTACATAGTTTGTACCTACTGATTAAAAATATTGAATATTTTTTAAAATTCAAAACAAAGAAGTTACATTAATTGATTAAAAATTAATTCCCACAGTCAAAACAAAAAGTGTGTTTTTAAGAAATAAAACCATCAAAAGATTAACACGTCTTTATGTACAATTTAAATGTGAAATTAATTCAAATGGACTAAATTATATTAAATTATAAAAATATAATATAATTATACTTTAAAACCACTCTAATTTATAATTTAACACTATAAATTATTTTGATTAAAAAAGTTGTTTTCAATTAAAATTTGGTATTTTTCAATGTTCATCAAAATATGAAAGTTATCAAAAAAGTACCAAAAATTCATCCAACCTAAATTTTTATGTCTTGATTATAAATAATAATTTTATTTCATCAAATTATATATATAATCATGAAATATATTGGATTTAAAAAGGATTCTCCATTAAAATGCATAAAAATGTTTTTTTTGAAAAGTACTTATTTTATCAAAAAAATGAATTTATCCTTATATTATGTCTAAGAAACACATAAGAAGAATTATAAAATTATATGGGATATGTATAAAATTCAAAATTTTGTTAATAATATCCATAATCACTTTTTTAAATGGCTATTGTGATAGGTTATGTTGCGCTCGAACTCAGTGTTGCGTGTAGTGCAAGCTATTGAATTATTTAAAAGGAAACATACCATGGAATCTTGGGGTGTTACATATACTGTTATTTTTGATAGTAAATATTTCTAAAAAATGTAATATACTAGATTATCTAATATCATTATGAATTTTAAATCATAATATATAATTCTAAATTTGATGAAACACTTAACATAAATTGAAAATTTATGTATTGTTAATTTCGGAATTATAAACTCGATTTATTTGGGAATATATTTGAATCATAAAAATATTTTCAAATATTTTATAATGTTTTGTAAATAAAATGTGAATTAACCCAAGCATAATCCCCAAGAGTCTCAAACCACGCGAGAAGTAAGAGAACACTCACCGAGCACTAGAATGATGGCAGAGATATACTCAACCAACTCTTTTTGGAGTTATTACTCATAGATGAATCTATAACAAAACCACAATCAATTATAGTATGTAGGAAAGGATGTGTTTCTAGGAAGATCAACATAATCTCTACCTTACAAAAAAAATTATGATATTATTCTCTAATTAGAAATATCATCAAATTATATTATAATGTTATGTTCCCTAAACTATGTTTTCCTAAATATAGTTCCCAAGGTTTCTCCCAAACTTGCTCTAATAATGTTTCTAAAACTTTCACTGGGGTACAATGTCTTCCTTCCACTTAGCGGTGATGCACTAAATTCTATTTCCATGCATTCCCATATTCTAAAGGTGGGAGTCTTATATAAATTTCCTTGGTGATGTCATATCCTTGATCAAAAATGGATGATGGGATGTGGGTTTCTCCTTCCATAGATTCCTCCTTGGAGCTTATTACTATAATGACCTGAACTTTTTAATTATATTTGTTTCCTAAATTTGTGTGTTATTTTATTTTATACTCAACAAAACTATATCCTTTAATTAATGAAGTGGGTATAATTAAAATGAGACCATTGGGTTTCAACTGTTATACGACCGTTGGTCAATATGACCATTGGAAACTATAATCTTAACGTTGTGTTTTTATAAATATAGTTATCTTGGTAAATTAATATAGAAAGAATATTGAATGGCCTCATCTAGTACAGTCGGGCTATATGAAGCCCATCTATCGAAGCTTGGGAAGGAGGTAACATCACTTGGCTTTTCTCTGGACCAAGCCCATGCCGTACTTCAACATGTGAAGCTTGAATGGAATTGCCTAAGAGAGGAGTTCAAGTTGATAGAAATCACCACTCAGAAAATTTTGTCTGAGCCACCCCAATATTCTATCATCGTAGCACACCTTACACTTAGGTCTTATGCGGGTGTTATAAGGGGAAATGTAATGAGACCTTAGCTTTTTTGTGTAATCCTTTTATATAATTTTTTTTATTTCTTATTATGGAAAATTTTATGAATTTCAAATATCTAGATAAATATAGGATGTGTATTATTGATTAATTTAGGGAAAATATGTGTACTTTAAAATATTTTTGTATTCTTTAAATAAGTTATAATGTGAATTTATTTTCAAAAAATGGTCTTCTATAGTTGTGATCAGTGAAATTTTAGAGTCTAATAATATCAACTTGATTTGTAGTGAAAAGTAAAGTATGAATAGTAACATACCCGTATGAATAGTAATGAATAGTAAATTGGCCAAAAAAAATTAAACTTCATCCATAAATGTATAAATACAATTTGAACATCTTAAAAGTGAAAACCGATCATAGTATAAGTTTTGGTATTTTTGTATGTCATAAATATTTTATTTACAATTTTATAATTAATTTAATAATTTAAAATGGAAATATATTTTTATAAAATGTAATCATAAATTTGTAATTTATTTTATTATGGTTATACGATAATTTTATTGGACCTTGATTACTTTTTTAAGGTGTTATGAAATGAGTTATAGTTTTAAAGTTGTATTTTTGGAATAAATAATGATTTTATATAAAAACTAAATTAAATATATTTATAAAATTATTTTCATAAAATGGTGGTCATTTTTGAATTCAGAGCATTGATATTAGATTAGGGTGAATTTTTGGGATTTTTCTGAAATAGTTTAATTTTCTGTGAATAGTAAAAATAGAGTTTTGTGTTTCGGGTGTTTAATGACATCATTAATGATGTAATAATGATTTACGCTTTCTGGTCGAATTATGAATAGTGATACATGATATGAGGTGTCCCAAGGGCCAATATGATGGGAAAATACCATGGGAAAGCGCATGGTTTTGCAAATACCACCGATGAGGTGTCCCTTGGAAATTAATAATTTATTACCCCACTTTCCCTATAAATACCAAGCCATTTCCCTCATTCATTTCATTCCAAAATCCTCCTCAAAGTATTTATGCTCTCCTTAACTCACAAGGAGTCCTCCCAAGGTTCCCTCAAGCCTCCCAATGTCCTGACCTTCAAGCTTTTTATGTTACTCTTCAAGGTAAGGGAACCCTTCACCATCCTCTTTTAAGCCATGACTTCCTTTATGTTATATCTTATAGTACAATTTTATTATGAAGGGGATTGTTCTTATATATATTTAATACTTTTAATTTCATTTCAAAATTATGAGATACCCTTTATGCTCTCATCAATTGATTTTTTGAATTTTTATGTGACATCGTTAGGCTGCCGAATTTTCATAAAAGAAATCACACTTTCTCTTTCCTTTCAAGTTTCCTTTTCATGTGGCGTGTCCTTAAAATGTCAACACCATGATCTTATTTATTTTTATCATGTCCTTATACTTCAAAATGGTTCATTTATGGATGGTATACCCTTGTACCCTCTCTTTATATTATTTTCTAAAACCCTGTTATATAGCCGTTATGCTGCAGAAATTTCATCTCAAAATTTCCCTCTCTTTTTCTAAAGGAATTATCTCGTTTTATTTATTTGAATAACCAGACCTATTTAATTTCTATTGGTGTTGATAGATACAAAAAAAATGATATATTAATTCTGGAATTGAAAAACATGTAACCGTCACTCCCTTTTTAGGGGTTATAAATGACAGAACGATCTTATTTTTAATCACTTTTGAAACGTCACGATTTTTAAGTGAAACCCATTTCTTTTACTCTATTTTGGTTATTTATGAAATGTTTGATTATGATCTATGTTGATCACATGAAAATAAATACATATTAAGGGTGTTCCCTGATATATCTCCAATGCATTGGGTAACGAATTAATCTCTATAGATGACAAGTTTCATGATACCTTGGTGATTAACCTTAGTAATTTTTATGACACCTCAGGGATAAACCTTGGTGATATGTTCACGAATGTCTAAATGAAATGTTGTAGAAACATATTAAAGTTATGATTAAAGTTATTTTTATTATTATATTACTATTCTTCCATTTCTCATGCCTTTATGACTTTTACCATGTTCTTCTTAATATTGCTCAAGATCACTTGCCAACTGTTTCACATATTTTATTTACTGAGCCTTATGCTCAGACTTTCCTTTGATGTATGTCTCTAGGATATGAGATGTAGTAATTTTATATAGTATGAACCTATTATGAATCCTTATGAGTGGTTTAGAAGAATGTTTTATGTAGTTTTCATGTTTTATGTTCCTGATTTCCAAGACACTAGACCTTAAAGATCCTCTGTTTGTTAAATGTAATCAAAAGTTATGTAATAAAAAGGCGAGATTCCATAGTTGGTATCAATAGATAGTTTAGTTATTTATAGAAATTAGTATATAAAGTCATTAGGAATAATCCCATAGAAAATTTTAAATATAGGAAAACTTCCTGGTATTTTGGTGAGTATTGAGTAAGTGGTTTATCAAGAAAATACATCCCTGTTTGGATATGAGGAGGTAGAGGCAGCTTTGGAAAAGAGGTAACTAGGAGTGAAAACTCTGACAAGGAGTTTCGGGATTGACCTGGGGTATCCTGGTACATGACAATGGGCCTTGCTTTACTCTTGGTTATGACACTCCTGAGGGATATGTTTGGTTAATCATAAGCTTTTTATGAATCATTATGAAGGATTTATAGAGAAATGTAATTGTTTAAAGATGTTTTAAGACATAAAATACTTTATTTTTAAAATATTCATAAATGAAATAAGTTTCTCACTATGGTTTTATTATTTTAGAAATGGTGGGAAATAGGAGGAACCATGAAAATGGTGACCACAATGGACCATATGCTGACGACCCTCTGATAGAAGCCGAAATGGAAACATTCATGCGAATGATGAACCAACTGACTCATGTTATGGGAAATAACTTGAATCCAGCTGAGAAACCTATCTCACCACAAAGGTAACAAAATTATTTTGAGTCCTTTATATGTCAACGACCACCAACCTTCAGTGGATCGACCGACCCATTGATTGCTGAACAGTGGATCAGCCCTATTGAGAAGATCTTTTCTATGCTCCACTGTTCAGATCAAGAGAAGGTCACCCTAGTTGTCTATCGCTTAGAGGGAGAAGATGATAAATGGTGGTAACTGATTAAATCAATGAGGAAAAGAGTGGAGGTTGATGATATGGAGTGAGAAGAGTTCATATGGATCTTCTTCTGTAAGTATTTCCCTCGTTCCATGAGAACAAGAATGGAGAAGGAGTTTCTCGAGCTGAAGCAGAAGGAGAATGAATCTGTGGGAAGCTATGAGATGAAATTTACAATATATTCTCCTTATACCAAAATATTTGTCATGGATCCTAATGGTAAGGTTGATAGATTCTTCGGTGGACTGAGACCTCATTTGCGGAAGAATATAGCCAACCGAGACTATGAAAGTTATAAGGAGGTCATACGAAGTGCAATGAAAGTTGAACTGGAGTTTAGTGAGATGCAATGGTCTCATAAATCAAATGAAAAAACGAGATCGATGCATCCTAGATTTGGGAGGAACTTTTATCGGGGAAGAGGAGGCAAGAAAGTGCAACGTCCCCCGTGTAATAAATGTGGGAAGAAGCATTCAGGGAACTGCCTTCTCAGGAGCGAAAAATGCTACAAATGTGGAAGAGATGTACATATTGCGAGGAATTGTTGTAGTGAGGTGAAACCTCAACTTCCAAACACTAAAAACAAGGGGAAGATGGTGCAGGACCTACCTGATGTCCAGTGCTTTATGTGTGGACAACTTGGGCACTTTTCCAATCACTTTCCAAATCTAACGGTGGTGGAGGGGAACCACCATCAGCCTCAGCAAAGGTCAAGGGATAAATGTCGTTCTTTTTCTATCACGATAGATGATGTTGAAGCTCCAAATGATGTGGTAGTAGGTACTCTTACTATTATCTCAATGCTATAAAGTACTTTCTTTGATTCTGGTTCTAATAATTCCTTTATTTCCTCCATGTTTGCAAAGAATTTAGAATCAACCCATGACTTGCTAAAAGTAGAGTTATCATTCAAGACTCCTGGTGGGATTATCCAAGCACCATTAGTGTTTAGAAACTCTAGAATTAATTTTGGTGAGCACAATCTTATTGCAAATCAAGTAGTAATTCCCATGTTGGAATTCGAGTTTATACTAGTGATGGACTTTCTCTCAAAGTATAATGCTATGATCAAATGCAGAAGTAAGTAAATATCAGTAGTCTTGAATGGAAAACATACAATTATCTTCTAAGGAGAGATATCTAAATCTGATATTTGTCAAGAAGAACCTTCTATATCCTTATTTATGTAATTGATCGGTGAATAATAAGAAGGAAATGAGATTTTGAGGATAGAAAATGTCTCCATCATCCAGGAATACATTGATGTATTTCCTGAGGAGTTTCCTAGACCTCCCCTAGAAATAGAGGTATATTTATCTATTGAAATCGTACCTAGATCTCATCCAATATCAAAGACCCCGTATACGATGGAAAATGTGGAGCTGGAGGAATTAAAGAAAAAAATCCAATATCTTTTGGAGAAGGGGTTTATCCGACTGAGTGTGTCTCCTTAGGGATCACCTGTTCTCTTTCTGAATAAGAAGGATTGATCAATGTGGATATAAATTGATTATAGAGAACTGAACGTGGTCATATTAAAGAAAAAAATACCCTATTCCAAGAATTGATAACTTATTTTACCAACTTCGTGAGGCTCAATTATTCTCTAAGATAGATCTTTGATCTAGTTATCATTAATTGAGGGTGAAGAAAGAAGATATTCCAAAAACTGCCTTTCGATCAAAATATGGGCATTATGAGTTTGTTGTTATTCCTTTTGGACTATCTAATGAACCTGCTATTTTTATGGATTTGTTGAAGAGAGTCTTTAAGTACTTCCTTGATAACTTTGTGGTAGTTTTTATTGATGATATTATGATATATTCCAAAAGTCGTGAGGAGCATGATGATCATCTAAGGGTTATTTTGCAAACTTTATAGAAGGAGAGGTTTTTTTGGAAATTTTAGTAAATGTGAATTCTTATTACAATAAGTTTCTTTCACGGGGAACATTGTTACCAATGAAGGAATCAATGTTGACCTTGAAAAGAGAAAAGTTATAGAGGAGTGGCCTCAACCTACAACAATAACTGAGATTCGTAGTTTCCTTGGATTTACGGGATATTAAAGAAGGTTTGTGAAAAACTTTTCACAACTCTATAATCTATTAAATAAGTTAACTTGAAAAGGGGTCAAGTTCATTTGGAAAAAGGAGTTTTAGGAAATTTTTCAAGAGTTGAAGAAGAGATTGGTTACTACACCCATGTTAACTCTTCCCTCAAGTGGAGAAGGATTTGTTATTTTTAGTGATGTATCTTTGAAATGGCTTGGGTGTGTCCTCATGAAAAATGATGAGGTCATTTCTTATGAATCTCGATATTTGAAGACTCATGAGAAGAAATATCCTACGCATGATCTGGAGTTGGTTGTCGTTGTTTTTGCTCTGAAGATATGGAGGCACTATATTTATGGGGAGAAATGTGTTATATACACAGACCATCAAAGTTTGAAGTATATTTTCACACAAAAGGAATTGAACATGAGACAAAGAAGATGGTTGGAACTCCTTAAAGACTATGATTGTTCAATTCATTATCATCCCAGAAGAGTAAACAAAGTAGCTGATACATTAAGCAGTAAAGATCCAGTTGTTCTGTCCATTATGAGGATTCAAAGAGATAATTTGATCAGTGACCTAGTAAAATTGGACATGGGAGTTATAAATGAAGGGACATTATCAACCCTAACCCAAATGATTTCTCAACCATAACTATTAGAGAAGATCAAGAAAGTTCAGAAAGAAGATACTTTATTACAGAAGAATTTTGAGGCTATAAAGGATGTGAACTTTCCTGAGTTTAATACTAATCAAGAAGGTGTACTAAAATTTCGTACAAGACTAAGTGTTCAATATATTCAAGAAATAAAGAAGCATCTGATGTATGAAGATCATAGCTCTACATTCTCTATATATACTGGTAGCACAAAAATGTATAGGGAACTTTGTGATCATTATTGATGGAATAATATGAAAAGGGAGATTGCTGAGTACATGTCAAGGTGCCTGGTATGTCAACAAGTGAAGGAGAAGCGACAACTTCCTAAAGGGGTATTGCAACCACTACCCATACCAGTATGGAAGTGGGGACAATATCACTATGGACTTTGTCACTGGTCTCTTGATAACTTCAAAAGGAAAGAATGTGATATAGGTTATTGTGGACCGTATCACCAAGACTAACCATTCTATCTCCATCTGGGAGGATTTCCCTCGTGATCAACTTTCCAGGATTTACGTGAAGGAAGTAGTAAGGTTTCATGGAGTTCCACTTTCTATCGTATTTGATCGTGATCCAAGGTTCAGATCAAAATTATGGAGAAGTCTTCATCAATCTATGAGCATTGAATTGAATTTTAGTATGACCTATCACCCCCAAACTAATGGCCAATCTGAAAGGACTATTCAAACACTCAAGGACATTCTAAGAACATGCTCAATAAAATTTAAAGGTGGATGGTATCAATATATTCCTTTAGTTGAGTTCTCTTACAAAAAAAGCTTCCACTCGATCATTCAAATGGAACCCTATGATTCTCTATATGGGAAGCGTTGTAGAACTCCTACTTGTTGGGATGAAGCTAGTGAGAGAATGCATCTTGGGCTTAATATTGTGTAATAGACGATAGAAAAGGTCCATTCCATCCAACAACACATTAAGGCTGCTCAATGTCAGCAAAACAGCTATGCCGAAAACCGTTGAAGGGACTTGGAGATTGATGTTGGTGACAAAGTATTTCTTCATATTTCACCTTGGAAGAGATTCATGAGGTTTGTGAAAAAAGGGAAGCTTATCCCTTGGTACATAGGACCCTATGAAATCATTGAGCATGTGGGAGCAGTGGCTGATCGGCTTGCACTTCCTCCAAATCTAGTACAAGTTCACGATTTCTTCCACGTAACCCCCTTAAGGATGTATATACCTAACCCTTCACATGTACTAAATCCAGAGGTGGTACAACTAGAACATGACCTCTCTTATGAGGAGCATCCGATGGAGATCTTGGATCGTAGAGACAGGGTTCTACGCAACAGGACTACCCACCTTGTTAAGGTGTTGTGGAGGAACCACAAATGTGAAGAAGCCACATGGGAACTAGAGGATTCTATGAGATAGAAGTAACCACACCTTTTTTCATCATAGGGTATGATATAAAATTTCGGGGATGAAATTTCTTAAGGGGAAAGAATGTAACGACCCGAAATTTTTAATTATATTTGTTTCCTAAATTTGTGTGTTATTTTATTTTACTAAACAAAACAATATCCTTTAATTAATGAAGTGGGTATAATTAAAATGAGACCATTTGGTTTTTATTGTTATACGATCGTTGGTCAGTATGACCATTGGAAACTATAATATTAACGTTGTGTTTTTATAAATACAGTTATCTTGGTTAATTAACAGAGAAACTAGATTGAATGGACTCATCCAGTAGAATCAGGCCATATGAATCCCATCTGTCGGAGCTTGGGAAGGAGGTAGCATCATTGGGTTTTGATCTGGACCAAGCCCTAGCCAAACTTCCACATATGAAGCTTGAACTGAATTTCCAAAGGGAGAATTTCAAGGTGATAGAAATCACCACTCAGGAAATATTGTCCAAGCCACCCCAAGATTCTACCACCATAGCACACCTTACACCTTGGTCTTATGCTGGTGTTATAAGGGGCTATGTAACGAGTCCTTAGCTACTTTGTGTAATCCTTTTATATAAAAAAATTTTTGTTTCTTATTATGTAAAAGTTTGTGAAATTAAAATATCTGGACAAATATAGGATGTGTATTATTGATGAATTTAGGAAAAAAGGTCATTTTAAAATATTTTTGTATTCTTTAAATAATTAATAATGTGAAATGATTTTCAAAAAATGGTCTTGTACAGTTGTGATCAGTGAGAATTTTAGAGTCTAATAAGATCAACTTATTTTTTAGTGAATAGTAACGTATGAATAGTAACATACCCATATGAATAGTAATTAATAGTAAATTGTCCAATAAAATAAAAACTTTACCCATGAATGTATAAATACAATTTAAACATCTTAAAAGTGAAAAAACAATCATAGTTTAAGTTTTGGTGTTTTTGTATGTCATAAATATTTTATTTACAATTTTATAATTAATTTAAAAATTTAAAATGGAAATATATTTTCATATAATGTAATCATAAACTGTTACTTTATTTTATTATGGTTATAAGATAATTTTATGGGACCTTGGTTACTTTTTTTACGGTGTTACCAAATGAGTTATAGTTTTAAAGTTGTATTTTTGGAATAAATAATGATTTTATTTAAAAATTAAATTAAAAATATTTAGAAAGATATTTTCATAAAATGGAGTTCATTTTAGAATTCAGAGCATCGATATTAGGTTAGGGATAATTTTTGGGATTTTTCTGAAAGAGTTGAATTTTCGGTGAATAGTAAAAATATAGTTTTGAGTTTCGGATGTTTAATGACATCATTAATGATGTAATAATGATGTAATCTTTCTTGTCAAATTATGAATAGTTATATATGCTATGAGGTGTCCCAATAAGCTAATACGATGTACAAATACCTTGGGAAATCCCATGGTTTATCAAATACCACTGATGAGGTGTCCCTTGGAAATTAATAATTTAATACCTCACTTTTCCTATAAATACCAATCCATTTCCCTCATTAATTTCATTCTAAAATCCCCATAAACTAAGTTATGGTCTCCTTAACTCTCAAAGAGTCCTCAAAAGGATCCATCAAGCCTCCCTAGGTCCCAACCTTCATGCTTTCGAAGTTACTCTTCAAGGCAAGGGAACCTTTCACCCTCCTCTTTTAAGTCATGACTTCACTTATGTTATGTCTTATAGTTCAATTTTATTATGTAGGGGCTTGTTATTATATATATTTAACACTATCCATTTAATTTCCAAATGATGAGTGACCCTTTCTACTCTCATAAATTTATTTTATGAATTTTTATGTGACGTCGTTATGCTGCCGAATTTTCGTAAAAGAAATCACACTTTCTCTTTCCTTTCAAGTTTCCTTTTTCATGTGGTGTGTCATTCAAATGTCCACACCATGATCTGATTTCTTTTTATTATGTCCCTATACTTCAAAATGGTTCATTTATGGATGGGATATTCTTGTTCCCTCTATATTATTTTCTAAAACCATGTTATATAGCCGTCATGCTGCTGAAATTTCGTCTCAAAAATTTTCTCCCTTTTTCTAAAGGAATTGTCTTGTTTTATTTATGTGAATACCAAGAACTATTTTGTTTCTATTTGTATTCAAAGATACAAAAAAATGAAATCTTTTATTCTGGAATTGACATACATGTAACCCTCACTCCCTTTCCATGGGTTATAAATGACCTAATGATCTTATTTTTAAGCACTTTTAAAACATCACGATTTTGAAGTAAAACCCATTTATTTTACTCTATTTGGGTTATTTATGAAATGTTTGATTATTATATATGTGTCTCACATGAAAATAAAGACATATTAAGGGTGCTCCCTTATATCACTCCAATTCATTGGGTAAAGAATTAATCTCTAGAGATGACAAGTTTCACGATACCTTGGTGAATAACCATGGTAATTTTTATGACACCTTGGGGATAAACCTTTGTGATATGTTCATGAATGTATAAATGAAATTTTGTAGCCACATATTCAAGTTATTTTTGTTATGATATTCCTATTCTTCCATTGCTCATGCCTTTATGACTTTTATCATGTTCTTATTAATATTGCTCAAGATCACATGTCAACTGTTTCACTTGTTTTCCTTACTGAGCCTTTTGCTCAACCTTTACTTTGATTTATATCTCCAGGATATGAGATGCAGTAATTTTACATAGGATTAACCTAGTATGAATCCTTACAAGTGATTTAGAAGAATGTTTTATGTTGTTTTCATGTATTATGTTCCTGATTTCCAAGACACTAGACTTTAAAGATCCTATGTTTGTTAAGTGTAATGAAAAGTTATGTAATAAAAAGGCAGGAGTCCATAATTACCTAGCCCAGGTATCCCTAAAATGCTTAATTCATGTTCATGAAACTCATTCTCGATGCCATCTCTATGTGGAAACTATTTAAACACATTACTTTTTTCTCAACATGGTAGTAACCTTCATTCAGGGGAGGTAGTACAATTAGGAATGTTGGGAATGTCTAGATGTTGGGTATATTGAGAACCTATATAGTCTACCTATTTTGGAGGGAATCACATGTGTGAGGAATCTTAGGTGTGTAACCCAAATCATTCTATGTCGATAAATACATAATTCATTCCCGTGGTTTAAGTCATATGGGTATTTTTACCTTAGGCAACCCACATTTAAATAAGGAGGTAGAGATTCTAGATCAGGCCACAAGTATAAATTCATGTGAACATGGTTGGGAACATGTTTAATGTTTTGCAGGGACAAGTTTTGTGAAAGTTTAATATCTTTCATGGATAGGTTGGTCACATGTTTAATGTCTTTTAGGGATAATATGGGTGCATGTTTAATATATTGTGGGGATAAGATGGGTGAAGGTTTAACATATTACATGGATAAGATGGGAATAGGTTTAGCATCTTGTGGAGAAAGGATGGGTGGAGGTTTAACATCTTGTGGGGATATTATAGTAATGAGTTTAATATCTTGCGGGGATAGGATGCCCACAGGTTTAACATCTTATGGAAACATGATGGGAATAGGTTTCATGTCTTGAAGGGATAGGATGGGAACATGTTTAAGGTCTAACATGGTTTGGATGGGTGAAAGTTTAATGTCTTGTGGGGATATGTTAGATGATGGGGTGTGTCACCCCAAGGGGGATAATTTCATATAGGGATTTGGTTGTTAGTATTGACCCTCATAGAGGCATCCTACAGACCCTGTTTAAGATATAGGGATCAAAACCCACATAATTTTATGCTATAGTTCAATTTCACGTGAAAGGACTGGTCCATGTAGTTTATTGTTGTGTGGTAAGTATTGTCATGTCATAGAAGGAGATTCAATGAGGGATGGGGTGGGGATTACACATGGAATCTTCTCAATATAGGAGGATAATCCCTTGGGGAGATAGTGTGAGGATTATGCATGGAAGATGCTCGATGCATAAATATTATCACTTGGGGATATGGTGTGGGGATTATGCAAGGGAGCTACCTGATGCTGGAGAATCATCCCTTAGGGAGATGGTGGAATCCCATGATGATCATACATGGGTTATCCTATGTTCATTTCATAGGGTAAGACTATAGTTTTACATCACATGTTGAGGATTTTTTCTTTTAGTTTAACGTCATGTCACTAGGACATGAAGCTAGGCATTTTTATGTCTTGTAGATCAAATGTGGGTGGGGCTCACACCTCAAGGGGGGCTGTATCAAGGCTAGAGGAAGATTCTTAATAAGAAATATCTACCATGATAAGTAAGTCATTTACCTCGGTTATGCTACCTCTAGGGAGCATTGGACACCACTCATACACCTCTAGGTGGGGAATGGAATTGGAATTTCTATAGAGGAGTGGAAATCAAGAGGCTCAAAATTAGGGTACCTATGATTAACAGTAATTGGAATTCGGGTAACTATTATTAATAGTATTTTGTAGGATGAAGTCTCATGCGACACATTGAGAAATTTGGGAGGACAAAAGAGTAGGTGGTACCTAGAAAATGGGGACTTAGGGTGCAGTTGAACCTATTTTTGATGATCATATGGGACCTAGGAACTCAACATTCATTAAAGGGGATCTACTAAAAGGAGGCACCATGAGGAGTCTTAGAGAATGTGTTTCATGAAAGTTTTGAGATTCACGAGGGTTTGGGGATTTATGAAGTCCAGTTGTCTCATGGGGGTCAAAGGTCTTGTAAAAGAGTATGTTTCGTAAAACTAGGTGACCCTGCCTTGGGGTAAAGTCTTGGTTCCCATGGGATTGGTTTCACAAAATATAATTATCTCAAAAAACCCCTAGATCTGAAAAGGGATTTCTTCTTACACGAAGGTTATATACCTTCATGAAAGGAATCTCCACCATGGGTTGAGGTTCTCAAAATCCCATGGGAGGGATTTTCACAAAATATGGATACCTTTGGAGGTCCATATCTTCTTTCGCTCACAAATATTTTTATTTTCATGAGTTCAAATATTTTACTGGAAGCTGAATGGTCACGTACCCTTAAAATTCAGAAATCGGGGGGGGGGGGGGTATTTATAGGCCCAACATAGGAAAGGGAACTTGTTTCATAAAATATATAGGCTTTCATGAAACTTTATGAAATTTGAGAATGGGAGGGGCTTCATGAACCAGAGTTACACAATGTGAAGGTTACCATCAAAGATCTACAAGGTCGGGGACTTCCATGAAATAGATCTCTATAAATCCAGACATAGTCTATGCATAGGTTACCATCAAATCTCCACATGGACAGAACTTTTGCGAGCCACATATATTGATGAAGGTGGGGAATATCATGAATCCAGTCCTTTAAGTGTATTTTTGGGCCATTTTTGGTTTTTATTTGCATCTAAACACCCATTAATTCCTCGAATTATCTCGTGAAACTTGTATTCCTGCATTAAAAATTCCCCCACTCAGAATTGGAGATGATGGGGGAATGGAGGGTTAGATTCTGAGGAAAAAACACAAAAACTAGCAATTTTAATGTCCCCGTTGTGAAAGTAGACTTGATCATACACCTATAAATAGGGGTAGGGCTCCCTTAGGGGATCACAATATTTTTAAAAAAGATCAAAAAATGCTCCCTTTTTTGTGTAACTAATGATCTTTGTGAGTGTTTTGCGATTTCAATTCTCACTTCTTCGAAACTTAACTTTTCCATGAAATATGGGTCCATAAATAGACTTCCGTTAGAATAATTCCCAAACAAGACATCTTCATGACCTAGATTCATAAGAATACCTTCATGAATAGAACTTTTTGAATCAAATCTAAAAAACTTATAAAGTCATCGAATAATGGCCATTGATAATGTAGATGTTTCTTCAACCCATCAAGAGAATATGGATGAGAATATTATGATTTTAGAGAGTGTCCAGAGTGTGTTGGATTGTAACACACTCACATCACTATTGATGGAGGCTCAATAGGAGTTTTATCTATGTAAGAGACTACCACTATATAACATCAATTTGAGGGAAGATGTGCTCATCCCTGATGCCAACCAAGATGAGCCTGATTACTGGTTCAGAATCTCACCTGGAGGGTATCAATGGAACAAGGATACTTGGGGTCACATATAGAAAGATCATGTATCTATTATAGTGAAAACATTTGGAACTATCTAGAAAACATCAATAGAAATGCATTGGATGCATATGCACCACCCTTAGTAAGAGACAATTCTTAAGGTAGGATTAGGGAACCTGCTCAAGGGGAGGACTATATATGAGACTTACAAAAAGGCATAAATTTCACAGATGAGTGGGCCTAAGCATATTGGGAATGATAGTATTTCCATTAATTTGAGGTAGAGATGAAGTGGGTCAGGATTTACAAGGTGGAATAGTCCTCATAGTTTCATGTTTACTTCCACTTGGACATCATGCTAGAGCTACTAAGTAAGTGGTCACTAGGGACCAAAAACCTTCATCCTCACCATGGGAAAATCAGCACCAACTTTTGGGATCACTAATAAATTGATGGGATCCCAATCTAATGGGTTATGTATGATTAATTCCTCCCTGAAAAGAATTTATGGGATTACCAAGAGTAGATTCTATCCATATATAGGGATCTATTACTCTTGGTGTAAGGGATGATATAACACAAGCTTGGGATGAAGTAAATCCCATTTAAGTAGGGGGTTGGTTAATTTTTGAATGAACCAATGAACATGCTACTCGGGAGGTGTTATAAATGTCCTAGATAGTTCCAGTGAGGTATGAAGCACCCATACTAGATAATATTGGAGGCAAGAAAATTATAATTATGAGGATATGGTGTCAAACTCAAGGATCCTATATTCAGGATGGTGGGATTCATTTCTATGATGATATGAGAATGGATGCTCCCTATTTTGGACAAACACATGGGGGTGCGACTAAGCACCTTCATCATGGAAGTGGTGTTGGAAATGGGGAAATGTGTCAACCTGGTAGTGTTGGTGTTGGAAAATCTTTACAAAGTGCTTCACCACATCATCCAGGGTAAGAACCCCCTCCATGTGTGTGGGACCTTCCATTTCCTATAAGGTTGTTTCATTGTTCACATGAGGGGATATGAGTATTAGAACCCCATCTGGTCTCCCAACATGAACTTACAACCATCAATTATGAATATCGTTGGGATTTTCACTCTCAACTCAGGCTGAGTGGATGTGATGGAGAGTATTGGGTTAGGAAACTAATTTATTTTCCACCCATTACCTCTTATAATTGGAATAGTGACTGATGAAAAAGCGGGGATCATAGAACAATGATCATACCTCCTGGCCTTCTGAGGAAGGGTACTAGTGTAAGGGGTTGACTAAAAGGTGATCTGTGAGTCGTACAAACCACACAGGTCCATGAGAAAGTTCTGATGCCGCCATTGGTTGAACCTGAGTGTATACATGGAGGTGTGTTCTGCGTAACAAACCTTGGTCCTCAGATAGATCTGACACATGTTTACATGATAAGAGGGGATGGGTCAAAACTAGGTGCCACCTTGAACTACTGATTATGGTCTTACCCATGATTATGCACAAAGATGATAGAGAATATACTTGGGGATATGTTGAGGCTATAAACCACTCGAGATGGTAAGGGAGGTGTCTGGCAACTGTCAGGTCGAGGGTGAGTGGCAGGAATGGCATAGTATGGTGGAAGAGTCATCCTAGGGGGTAGTGTTGCGGTATCTAATAATCCAACATATGATAGTCCAAAATAAGTGGGATTTGTAGGGAGTGGAGTAGTGATAGGTTCTAATCTCTTGGGAGAATTACTGTGGGAGGAATGTGGATCCTATGGGGTAGTCCTAAGGGTGGTTGCCCAAGGTTCGGAAAAGCATCTGTGTCGCCTAACTTTCCCTAGAAATGACATCTTTCCAAAATTTTGAGATAGTCGGTCGGTCTATAGATAAATCAAAACACTCCATGTGATATAGAATCACCTCAATAGAGATAGTACATTCCTCACTGGGTTGGGTCATGCCAGGGTAGGCTTCCATATTCTTCAAGATGAGTTGGTGCAGTACATGATAAAGCTAGATGACCCGACCCACTCTTAGGGAACTGTGTTCCCCCTGACCATTTAGGTAAAGGTGATTCTAGGCACAAAATATTATCTATATCTCTTGAAAAGTGAGAAAGCGATGCGTTTACCTCTTCTAGAGGGTCAGAAGAGTCCTGGGGGAGTGATGCATATTGGGACTCTCTCATAGAAGGGGTTCTTATAGTCAACCAGGTAAATATACTGACCATATCTGCCTTCGATATAAAATTTACTTTAGAATTTATGACTAAATTCGTTTTCATATGTATAGGAATCATAGAGCATGGAGGATGGGGAGTTTCATGATGAACGTTAGGCATGAAATGAGGGATCCTTAACTCTTAAAGGGGTGAGCACGAGGCCTCTCCTGAATGTTGTGGGAACATGTAGCCAATCATTAGTTGAAGTGGCTCCTATAATTGAGACAGTGACTTTTGTGGAGGCACCTATGCTAGGGGGAATTCCCTCTCTATAGGGACTAATTGTGAACCTTCATAAGTTGGTGGTCAGACTATACTATTCTTATAAGCCTTTTACCCTTTTCATATATTCCATTCCTGATTATTCTTTCTATGTTTGGTTAAATCATGGTTAAATAATAGGTTAAATCACATTTGGGGATCAAAAACTAGAGCCAACATTCAATACATAGGTTCCTAAAGATGAGGTAGCGATAACGGGTGCTTCCCCTTTGATAGAGATGGTCGGTAAGGCTAAAATGGTTAGAACAACCATGAAGTTGAAACAAGAAGGGTATGATAAGGCCTTGGAATTGACAGAATGGGTTAAGACTATTCCCACAATAGGGATAACTGAGTAGGATATAGTGGAAGATATTTTCATAAAAGCACCACATGAGGTGATTATTGGAGATGAAGATTCAATGGAGGAGGTAGAAATTGAGATAATAACTAAGGTGATTGAGGAGGATATGATGAATGAACCTATTTTGGTGGTTCCATCAGTGATAGTTTCTAGAGTTAAGGCCTCGACAAATGTGGCTAAGATTGCACCACCAAAAAACGTGGCCGAGGAGGTTGGGATGATTGAGTCTGCCTAAGAGGTTCTATAGGAGGTAGTTGTGGATCCTTCTATAGATGAAGGGATTGGGAAGGATCCAATTCCCATGGTAATAGGGTTTAGTCCAACTAAGGTAATTTCTACAAATGATCCATCCACTGATGTTTTGGTAGTCTTTCCTTTGTATGATCCTGTGCTGCCCGAGGACTTCAAATATTCTTGCTCGAATGTTGACAAGGAAAATTGAGTCATTCATAATAAAAAATGGATGTACGTATGAAAATACATCACCCCCACTCCACTAGTTAACCTACCAAATTGACTGAGATGTGTACATCATTGGCTGGTATGATTAAGAACTAGTGAGGTGGAATCCAGTGGCCTTCATACACTATCTTGGTACTTTCTTATTGAGTGGTAATATACCGAGTGGAAGGTGTTAAAAATTTTTAGGAAAAAATAGAAGTTTGTGGGAACCAAGGTGCTTTAGGTAAATGGGAAGGATATTTCTCATTTATAAGCATAAGCATAGGAGCATGATTCCTTTGTCACTACTAAAGGTGAAATCATCAGCCAACTGAGGGCCTTGTTAGTGGTAGTTGATGATAATGTTGTTGAGGAATCATATTTGGTGTCCAAGGACTGAGCTGAGCAGGACTATATGTGGATTAGGGCCAAAGAATTCCATCTTTAAGATGAGGAAGAGGCGGCTGACCTGGAGGAGCAACATCATACTCTAGAGGCTACTCCAAAGAGGTTGGATGAACTTGAGTGCTCGATTACTGGGGCTGATCCTTAAGGAATATTGTTTTATTCCAAAATGAAGGAGAGGTTCCAATATGTGGATGACCCTCCCAATCATTGGTTGATTTGTTTTAAATTTCCATATGATTTTAAAAATGTTTATTTTTGAATCTCAATCATATTGAGAAGACAAACAATAATAAATCCCTAATCCCACATGATTCTTACTCGGTGTAGAAAATAAGGGACACAAAAGAGATCACTCCTTTATATGAGAGTACCAGAAAAGGGTTGAACACTTGGGGTATGGACTTTTTTATCGACCAATGGGATTGGCTTGACAAAGAATGTTCTGGCTGGAGTGTGAGACTCTCTAAATAGCTGAATTTATTTTCCAATGTGTTCTAGTCAAAGAATGGGTTAATTATAGGGGTGTTGTATTATACCCAAAGAAATGGGTAATGATGATCATGAATTGAGATGTCTAGGATTTGGAACACAAAAGGGGAGGCATGACAATGGAGGATAACTGTTGACTAATTTGAAACATAGAATCCATTACTGTTTTTTCAAGGATAGGGACAAACAAATTGATGGTTTACTATTAACCATATTTTAAACACATGAACTATCTCAAAATAACTTCATAAGTATTTTATTGCATGTTCCCATGATAGTAGGTGAGATAGTGTGGCATAGGACCATGCTATCAAGGGGGCCCTGTTCAAATATGTCGGATTATGGGGATCCATGTCAAGAGAGATATGGAGCATGGGGATGAAGTGATGGAATGTTTGAATGGAGGTCAACACTCTTGGACTTACTCCACTGTGAGTTTGGGCACCTTGGGATGGAATATCGGTCTGAACAAAGTTCAGACTCATATTCTAAGTGAAAATTCATCTTAGATACTGAGCGATGATTAAAGAACATGAATGATATTGTAGGTTACTGATACCTAAGAGAGAAAAGGGATTCTCATGAAAGGCCCTAAGAGGGTTCATAGTTCAACATCACTTAATAAGGATGATGTACACATAGTTTAACATCATATGGAAAGGATGATGAACACATAATTTTATTTCATACAGTGAGGATGATTTATCACATAGTTTAACATCATGTTCTTGGGATGTTGAGTTATAAAATTTAGTTTATTGTGACTAGAACATGTGAACCGATGTGAATAACACCCACCCAATCATAGTGGAAGGGGTGTGAGAGGGTAACAAAATGGGGGCACTCCCTAGAGAGGATAATGAAAAAAAAAATCTTAGTATTTGTATTTAATGTTTTCCTGAATAATGGGTTCAATGAGAACAACCATATTTTTTCCAAGGTCTATGGTGGTCCCATACTGGATTTGTACATCTTTCTTTTTTCCCCTTATTTTTTCCCATGTTATGGAAGCAACCTGATTGGGGAGTCTGACTCTTTCTTAGGTTGCCCCTAAAGGTTTTCAACATGATATAAATTTGTGTCTCTTGTCTATAGTAGTTTAAGGTCATACCAGCTAGATCAAGAAGTTTAAAATAGTTTAGGGTCATAATTCTAGGACAATGACTCCTATTTTAAGGTTATATATCGTGGACCACAAGGTAGTAAATAGTTTATGTTTATAATTCCTAGACCTAAGGGATGATCGTCTCATAAAAAGATTCTTATAATGGTGGAGGATTCAAATTTGATAGAAATGGTGTGCCTAGGAGGCCCTTCACCATGAAAAGGAATATGGGGTGAGTCACACGCACTTGATGGTCATGATTCTTGGAACATAGGGTTAGGTAGCCTAAAAGGACATGTGTAGTTTGGAACAGTTACAACCCAATTTGAATTAATGGCCAAGGAGGCCTGACACTACACAATACATTCATAGGAGGATTGGTGCATAGTCTTAAGTCATGATTCTTGGACTTGGGATCCTAGTTTATGGTCATAATTCATAGACTGTAAAAAATATTAAATTCAAAATTCGTGGACTGACTACACATATTTTAAGGTCATAATGCATGGACTCACTACACATAGTTTAAGGTCATAATGAATGTATTTTGGGATGTGTGTCTCAAAAAAATATACATGGTATCGAAGAAAGGTTACCTAGAATGAAATTATAGGCCTAGAAGGCCACCCGATGCCACACAAAACATCTTTGAGAAAACATTCAGATAGTTTAAGGTTGTGATTTTTGGACCTAAGATCCAAGTTTAAGGTTATAGATATTGGAACTTGGGATCCTAGTTTATGTTCATAGAGTTTAGACCCTGGGATATTAGTTTACGGTCATAGAGTTTGGACCAAAGGTTCCCTATAGTGTTTGGAATGGCATGAAAGAGTAGTAACCCGATGTAAATAGAGGGACAAGGGAGGACTTGTACCACACATAATAGAAGGGGAATGTTGAAAATAGTTTAAGGGTATGATGATTGGACTTGATGAGAGTTATCAAATCTCAAAACCATAAGTTACTATCATTCCACAGTTTCCTAATCCCATGTGATTCATGCTCGGTGTGAGAAATAATGATTGTTAAAATTCTTCCTCATTACATGGGGATAGGAAACATGGGTGGGAGTGATAGAAAAATCATGAAAGGATGATTGTGACTTTCGAGACCTGGATTGTGAAAGGGGAATGACTAATGAGCAGGGTACAACCATTGACCGTGTTTGAAATATAGGTTCTACATCTGTATTGGTTAAAGATGGGGAAAATGAAAGAGGAATCTAACTATTGACTGAGTTCAAAACACATGAGTCACTATTTATTACTGAAGATCTTTCAAGACATGATTCCTGGATGGTAGGAGAGCCAGTGTGGAATTGGAAAATTTTTATTTGGAGGCTCGTTCATACAGATATGATGTTGATTATCCAGATTAAAGAAAGTGTGAAGTGTAGAAGTGGGAGGGGGGATATCCCTAAGGGAATGTTAGGTACCCTGGGAGATGGCCCTGTACAGGTTCAAATTCACTAGATGAAAATGGTAGTAAGAAATAATCAAGCCTTTCCCAAAGGTAAAATACCACAAAATGGTTTGATTATAGGGTTGATCCTCGGATGAGAAACCTGGGTATCACTGTGTATCCCCTGATAATGGTAATCAAGCCACACTTCGTTCTAAAATGTAATGACCTAGACATTTTTAAATGATATTCGTTTCCTGAATAAATTATTTTTAGATATTATATAATATTATACAAGTAAAGAAAAGACAAACCAAAGAAATTTTATCTCTTTAACAATGATCATCTATGAATCTAATTAAAATTCCAAACATTACAATTGGGAAAAAATATAAAGTAGAATAGCTAAAATGGGAAAGTATGGATCACACCAATCTATTAAAATCATTTCCCCCACTAAAAATGCTATTGAATTGAAAAAATATATTAGTAAACCAATCATAATATTATGGAAACAAAAAAATAACATTAATATAAATTGTACTGAATTTTGAGTGAAATAATCAAGTGGTTATTATAAGTTATAAAGGGATGCGTGAATGTTGGGATTTGATCGTTATGTTACTGTTGGTCAATATGAACATTGGTCAATAAGATCATTTGAAACTATAACATTGGTTTATAATTTTACCATTATAATTAGTGTTTATAAGTAGTAACTACATATAATAATTCATACAGAAAGGAGAATCGATGGCCTCAACTAGTAGAGTCATTCTACTTGAAGGTCATTTGTTAGAACATGGGATGTAGGTATCATCATTGGGGTTCACCCTTGATCAAGCCCAATCCAAGATTCATCAAGTGAATCTTGAAACAAATCACCTATAGGAGAAGTTCATGTTAGTGGAGGTTACCACTCAGTCGATGTTAGCCGGGGCACCCCACGAAACTACCAACATCACACACCTAACCCTTAGGGTGTATGTGGGTATAATAATGGGTTACATGTACAAAATTTAGTTATAGAAACATTAAATTAATTTCTATAAATAATATTTTTTATTCCATAAATTACTCTTAATAATAGTTTTTATTAATAAAATATTTGTTTAATTTAGACTAATTTGATAATTTTATTTTTGGATGCAAATAAAACATAAATATTTTTTTGTAGAAAATATATACATTTTTATAATAAACCAAGGTATTATGGATAATATTTTTTAATTAAATATTCATTTAAAACACTTCTATTTAAATAATAAATGATAAAATAATTTTATAATACCCTAGGAATTTTTTATAAGTGTCATAAATTTGACTTTTCCTTAAAAAGTGTCATTTTTTAAAAAATAAGGGTTTTTATATTTTAAATATAAAATTATCATATTTAGATATTTTTTTGTATAAAAATAGGAATTATTTCTGAAATTTTCATGTCAAAGTTTGATTAGGGTGAATTTATGATTTTTTTAAAATACATTATTTTTAATGAATAGTAAAAAAAATACAGTTTTAAGGTTTGGGAATATTTTATGACATCATATTTATTTCATAATGATATAATAATTAGTTAAACACAATACAAGACCTAAAATTAGTTATTATTTTAATATTATGTATTTTAATGGATTTTATTCAATTTTTAAAACTATAAGTTACATTCCCAAAGTCTAAAAAAGAAAATTTGATTTTTAAAAACATTACATTGCAGAATCTTTAATTTTACATGAAAAAAAGTATTAAATAATGGTGTTTGGTTTAGGGGGATTAAATTACCATAAAATGTGATTCGAATTTCTAAAATCATGATAAAAAAACATGGGCAAGCCAATGGGTTTTCATTTTCCACAACATGGTTTTCTAAGGCCGATATTCGGAAATTATTAAAAAATTCCTCTACTGTTTCTATAAATGCCCACCCATTTTTCCATTTCCCTTCCCTACCATTACATAGTACATTAAGTTATGTTTATTTTATTCTAAAATTCTCCCCAATGTGTCCTAAATTCCCTAAGGTTCCATCATTATGTTTTTTGAACAACTCATCAAGGTAAGGAAAAATCTTCACTTCACCTTTTCATTCAAGTTCAATTTTTTTGGGGTATGTCTTCCAATTTTCAAACTAGGTTCTTTTTTAAACATTATTTTATCCTCAAAATATAATAAGATTTTTTAAAGGGATAAACTTTTCTTCTATAATTTTACCCTTTTATAAAACCATGTATTATACCAATCAAGCTGCTGAATTTACTTCTCAAAATTTCTTTCTTCTCCTTAAAAAATTATCTTTTATTTTATTTTTATGAATACCCAAAACTATTTATTTTTTAGGGGTAATTACCTAGATGTAAAAATAATTTATTTTATTCACGGATAACATACATGAAACCCACATTCCCATTCTATGTGTTAAAAATGACATAACGATCAAACCATTAAAAACTTCTGAAACACTATAATTTTGATAATAAACCCATTATTTATTCTCAAAATGTTATTTATGAAATACTTTATTATGATCTATTTATCTCATATGAAATTAAGAAATATTAATTGTTCACCCTGATAGTGATCCATTGCATTAGTTAAAGAATTTAATCTCTAGATATGGCATGTTTTACGATACCTTGGTGAATAACCTTAGTAATTTTTATTTATGACACCATAGTGATAAAACTTGGTGATATGATTATGAATGTATCATTTAAATTTTGCAACCAAATTTCCATGTTATGATTCATGATCTTATTATTATGAAATTCCCCTTTCTCGTGCCTTATCCTTATGCCACATATTCTTTTTGATATGTCTCAAGATCACATGCTATATGTCTCCCTTACTTTTTTCCTTACCAGGCTTCATGATCACCCCTTTAATTTGATGTTTTTCCCCTGGATATGAGATACAATAAAATTAAACTATAGTGAACTCATTAATTTTTCTTTCAATTGGTTTTAGAATATAGATTTATATTTTCATGTATTATGTACCTTTTTTTCATGAAACTAAACATAAAAAGATCTTCTATTTTGTACCATGTAATTAAAATTTATGTAATAAAAAGGTAGGATTCCATTGTTGGTATCAAAGGATGGTTTAACTATTTGTCGAAATTATGATTTGAACACTTTAGTAATAACCCTAGGAAAATGTCTAAATATACAAAAACATATAGGTATTATGGTGAAGTAGTAAGTAATTGGGGTCTGAGAAAATAAATCCCTGTCTGGATATGAACAAGTGGATGTAGCTCTCACATAGATGTAACTAGGGGTAACACCCAAAAATACCACTTTGAGATATAATACAATAGGAACATGTGCATAACAATGGGGCTTTCTGCACTCTTGGTTTGACACTCCCTGGGTATATGTTTTATTAATCACAATATTTTTATGAACTATTATGAAGGATATATAGAAAATGTAATTATTATTAGAGGATATTAATAACATATTTAAGAATGATGTTTTAATACATAAAATCCATATTGAATTAAAATATTTGTCAAAGTAACATGTTTCTCATTAAGGTTTTATTCTTTTATAAAAGTGGTGAGAAATAAGAAGAATCACGTAAATGATGAGTGCAACAGATGATGATTTGTTGGTGGTCTGATGGAAGATGGAATGAAAAACTTCATGAGGATGATGAATCAAATAACTTGAGTTATGAACAGAAAGTTGAATCAAGTTGAGAGAATGTATTCACCTCAAAGGGATTAAATTTCCATTGAGTGCTTTATGAGTTAATGAACACATTATTTTAGTGGATCTACTAACCCATTGAATATTGATCAATGGATAATCTCTATGGAAAATATATTTTTTGTAATCCATTTTTTTAGCAAGATAAGGTCACCTTGGATGTATACTAATTTGAAGGAGAATCTGATCAGTAGTGGACACTAATTAAAAACACATATCTAAGAAGGTATATTGATTCTATGGAGTGGGAAGAGTTCAGGAGAATATGTATCAATAAATATTTAGCCTATTCGATGATGATTAAATTGGAGAATGAATTCCTAGAACAAAAGAACAAGGAAAATGAATTGGTTTGATTCTATGAGATGAACTTTACAAGACTTTCTTGATAAATCTATTTCTTTTTTATGGATCATAAGGGAAAGGTTAATAGATTCTTAGATGGAATAAGACCCTATATATGTAGGAATATAACCAATCTAGACTATAAAAACTATTATGAGATAATACATAGTGCTATGAAGGTTGAATTGGAGTTTGGAGAGATGTAGTGGTCACATAATTTGAATGAGAAGAATAAATAAAAAGATCCAAACTCAGGGTGGAATTTTGATCATGGAAGAGGAGGAAAGAAAGTGAAAATTCCCACATGAAAAAATGTGGGAAGAATCATTTAGGGAGATACTTACTTGGGAGTGTAAGGTTATACTAGTGTGGAAGAGATTGAAATATAGCTCAAAACTATCAGGGTGATGTGAAGACTCAACTTCTCAACACTAATGATAAAGGGAAGATGGTTCAGGCCTAATTGAAAGTTCAATGCTTCCAGTTTGGAATTCTTGGGAACTTTTCCAATCAATTTACAAATCAAAAGATAATGGAGGGGATCCACCATCAACCTTAGCATAGGCCAAGGGAGAAAGGTTGAGCATTTTTTGTCACGACATTTGAAGTGGATACTCCAAATGATGTGGTGGTGGGTAATATCACTGTTCTCTCAAAGCTAGCAAGTAAATTTTTGGATTATAGTTCTACTAATTCTCTTATTTCATCCATGTTTGAAAAGAATATAGAATAAACCCCTGAACTCCTAGAAGTAAGGTTATTAGTCACGAATCCCAGAGGTACTATCCTAGTATCAATAGTGTATAGAAACTATATTATTAACTTTGGATAGTACAATATCATCAAAAATCTAGTAGTCATTTCCAGGGAGGAATTTTACATTATACTAGGGTTGGGCTGGATCTCAAAGTATAATGCTAAGATAAACTATAGAAGCAATGACATTTTAGTATTTTTGAATAAAAAAACTACAGTTATTTTCAAAGGTGATATATCCCAACCTGATCTTTGTCTAGAAACACATCTTATAGCCTTTTTTATGGATATGATTGGAGAAGAGGGAGAAGGAAATGAAAGTATAAGAATATAAAATGTTCCCATAGTTTAGGAATACATTAATATATTTCTTGAAGAGTTGCCTACACCTCCCATAGAAAGAGAGGTAGAGTTCTCCATTGAACTCGTACCTAGATCCAAGATGATATCAATGACTTGTTATAGAATAGAAAATGGGGAGCTAGAGGAATTAAAGAAAAAACTTCAAGATATTAAAGATAAGGGATTTATCTGACCAAGTGCATCCTCTTGGGGAGAACCTGTTCTATTTGTGATGTATAAGGATGGATCAATGTGTCTATACATTAATTATAGAGATCTTAATGGGATCAAAGTGAAGAAAAAGAAACCTATCCAAAGGATTGATGATTTCTTTGACCAGCTTCATAGGGATCAATTCTTCTCTAAGATTGACCTCTAATATGGGTATCATCAATTGTGGGTGAAGAAAGAATATATTCCAAAGAATGTATTCTGTAAAAGATATGGGAATTATGAGTTTTTTTGTTATGCCCTTAGGATTGACTAATTCACCTGCTATATCTATGGATTTTATGAATATAGTATTTAAGGACTACCTTGATAAATTAATGGTAGTTTTTTATTAATGATATTTGGATATATTCCAAAATTTAGAAGGATCATGAGGATTATATAAGCGTTATATTGAAAACTCTTAGGAAGAAGAAGTTTTTTTTTGAAAATTCAACAAATATGAATTTTTGTTACAAAAATTTACTTTCTTGCGGAACATTTTAACCAATGAAGGAATATCTATTAACCCTAAAAAGACAAAGGATGTAGAGGAGTGGCCCCATCCTAAAAAATATCTGAGATTCATAGTTTACTTATTTTAACCAGATATTATAGGAACTTTTTGAAACAAATTTCACGACTTTCTAATCCACTAACCAAGTTAACTCGAAAAGGGGATAATTTCATCTAGATAGAGGAGTATGAATAAAGTTTACATGAATTGAAGAAGATATTGGTTACTTCATATGTGTTAACTCTACACATTTTCAGAGAAGGATTCATTATTTATAGCTATTCATCTATGAAAGGGCTTGGGTGCACCCTCATGAAAAATGACTAGGTGATTGCTTATTCATCATGAAAGTTAAAGTTTCATGAGTAGAATTATCCTTTGCATGACCTATAGTTAGTTGTAGTTATTTTTTATCTAAAAATATCGAGGCACTATCTTTATGGAGAAAAATGAGATATATACACATACCATGAAATTTTGAAGTATATTTTTCTGAAAAATGAATTGAAAATGAGAAAAAGGAGTTGGTAGGAACTTATTAAAGACTATGACTATTAAATTCATTATCAATCTAGAAGAATAAACAAATTACCTAATGAATTAAGTAAGAAAGAACCTACTATATAGTAAATGATGAGGATTCAAGGATATATATTAATCAAGGACTTAGTAAAACTAGACATGGGAATCATAAGGGAATAAACATCATGAACCCTATCCTAAATTATTTATAAACTATCATTAATAGATAATATCACTAAATATGAAAGATAAAATCCTTTATTACGAATATAGACAGAGGATGTGAAGAATGAGAAGTTTATCGAGTTTAATATTGATCAAGAATGTGTACTAAAATTTCATACAAGGTTATGTATCCCATATATCCTAGAGATAAAGAAGGAGATGATGGATTGTGTTCATATATACACATTATCTATACATCCTAGAAGCAATAAAATGTATAGAGACCTTCATGATCATTATTAGTGGGATAATATGTAAAAGAATATTTTTTTCTACACTGTAAGGTTCATGGTATGCCAGTAAGTGAAAGTATAGTGAATTTTTTAAGGGGTATTAAAATCGCTACCCATAACAATATGGACGTGGGACAATATCACTATGGAATTCATCACTTTTATCCCAAGCAAATCCAAAGGAAACAATGTGATATGTGTTATAGTGGATTGTCTCACCAAGACTTCCCATTTTATCGCTATTTAGGATGATTTCTTTATTGACCAAATTTCCAAGATATACGTAATGTAAGTGGTGAGGTTGCATGGGGAGACACTTTATATAATTTATTATCATGATAAAAGGTTCACATATAAATTTTAGAAAATTATCCAAAATTATATAAATACTAAATTGATTTTCAGTAGGTCTTATCACACCCAAACTGATGGCCAATATGCAAGTACTATAATATCTTTCACTAGAGTATTCAAATGAAACCATATGAAGCATATTGGATCAAAACCACCCATTATTTGAGTTATCATACAATAATATCTTCCACTTGAGTATTCAAATGGAACCATATGAAGCTCTATATGGAAAGTTATGTAAAACTCCTACTTGTTGGGATGAAGTTGGTGAGAGGAAATTGTTTGGGACTGATCTTATGCAAGAGATGATAGAAAAGGTTCATGACATATGAAAAAATATAAAGGCTTATAAAAGTAAATAGAATATCCATAATAACAATAATCTAATGGACTAGTAGTTTGATGTTGGTGAAAAAGGTTTCCTTCGAATATCACTATGGAATAGAGTCATGTAGTTTGGGAAGAGAGAGATGCTTTGACCCAGACACATTGTCCCCTATTAAATCATTGATCTCATAGGAAAAGTGGACTATCAGCCTGAACATACACTAAATATATCTTAATTTCATGATTTACATCACATATCTCTCTTTAGGTAGTACATATCTAACCCTTCACATGTACTGAATATGGAGATGGTATAACTGGAACATGAACTCTCTTATGAGGAGTAGTTGGTGGAGATCTTGGACCGTAGATAAAAGGTTCTATAGAACAAGAATATCTACCTCATAAAAGTGTTGAGGAGAAACTATATATTTGAATAAATGACATGGGTACTAGAGGAGACACTGAGATATAAGTACCCTCACCTTTCCTAAAATGAGAAAATGAGTTGAAATTTCTAGGATGAAATTTCTTAAGGGGGTAAGAATGTAATGACCCAAAATTATTTAAATGATATTTGTTTCTAGAATATATGTTTTTTACATATTATATATTATAATTCATGTAAAAAATAAATATAAAACAAAATTTTTTTATCTCTTTAACAATCATCATATATGAACCCAATTAAAATTCCAAACATTAAAACTAGACCAATAATATAAAGTTGAACAACTAAATTGTGAATGTATGGATCACCCTAATCTACTAGAATCATCACCCCCACTATAAATTATATATAAATGAAAAAAAATATTAGTAAACAAATCAAAATATTATGGAATTGAACATATAGCCTTAATATAAATTTTAGTGAATTTTGAGTGAAAGAATGAAGTGGTTTTTATAAGGTATAAAGGGAAATGTGACTATTGGGATTCAACAATTATATAACCATGGTTCAATATGACCATTGAAAACTATACCCTTGGTTGATAATTTTTCCTTTATAATTAGTGTTTATAAGTTGTAATGACATAGGATAATTGACACAGAAAAGAGAATTGATGGCCTCAACCAGTAGAGTCATACCATTTGAAGACCATTTGTCAGAACAAGAGAGGTAGGTATCATAACTAGGGTTCACCCTTGACCAAGCCCAATCTGAGCTACAATAAGTGAAGTTTGAACAAAATCTCATATAGGATAAGTTCATGTTAGTGGATTTTACCACTCAATCGATGTTAGCTGAGGCACCCCATGAAACTACTACCATTGCACACCTTACCCTTAGGTCATATACAAGTGTAATAAGGGGTTACATGCCCAAAACCATAGTTACATAAAGTGTAAATTCATTTGTAAAAAATAAAATTAGTATTGCATAAATTAATCTTAATAATATTTTTTATTAATAAGATATATTTTTAACTGAGATGAATTTCATAATTTTATTTTTGGATGAAAATAAAACATAATTGAATTTTTCTAGAAAAATAATAATTTTTTATAATAAACCAAGGTATTATGAAAATTATTATTTTTAAATTAACTAGACTTTTAAAATAATTTTATTTAAATAATAAATGATTAAATAATTTTATAATATCCTAAAAGTTTTTTATAAGTGTTTGAAATTTAACTGTGCCCTAAAAACATCATTTTTTAAATAATTAAGGATTTTTATGTAAAATTTAAAATTATCATATTTATTGATTTTTTTATTAAATTAAAATAATTTATAAAATAATAATTTATAAATTAGGGTTGGGTTAATTTATTATAATTTTCTAAAATACCTTATTTTTCTTTAATAATAAAAAAATACAGTTTTAGGGTTTCAGTATATTTTATGACATCATATTTATGTCATAATGATGTAATAATTAATTAAACACAATACATAACCTAAAAACATTATTTTAACAATATTATGTATTTTAATGTATTTTATTCTATTTTTGAAATTATAAGATACTTTCAAAAGTCTAGAAAGAAAAATTTGATTTTTAAAAACATTACTTTGTGAAATATTTACCTTTCAATAAAAAAATAAGTATTAAATACTGGTGTTCAGTTCTATAGGATTAAATTATAATAAAATGTGACCCAAATGTCCAAAAACCTGAGTAAAAACCCTAGGTAACTCAATGTTTTTTCATTTTCCACAACCTAGTTTTCTAAGGCCTATATTTTGAAATTATTAAACAAATCCTCCAATTTTTCTATAAATACCCACCAATTTAGCCATTTAAATTAAATCCAATTCCATAATCCAATAATTAATGGTGATTTTTCCTCCTAAATATCCCCCATAAGTTTCCTCAATCCCTTAAGGTTCCATCCTCAAGTCTTAGGAACAACTCTTCATGGTAAAGAAAAAACACCACTTATCTTTTTCATTCATGTTAAATTTTTATGTGGTATGTATTCCAACTACCAAACTAGGTTCTTTTTTCAAATTTTTTATCAACTTAATATAATAAGAGTCTTATATTAATGGTATACCCTTGTATCCTATCATTTTACCCTTTTCTAATACAATGTTTTATACCCGTCATGCTGCCGAATTTACTTCCCAAAATTTATTTCTCCTCCAAAAAAATTATATTATATTTTATTTTTGTGAATACCCAACACAATTTATTTTATATGGGTATTCAACTAGATGTAAAAATTATTTATTTTATTATGATATTAACATACATGAAACCTGCATTCCCATTCCATGGGTTAAAAATGACATAATGATCACATCTTTAAGAACTTCTGAAATTCCGTGATTTTGATTAGAACCTCATTATTTATTCTCCATAGGTTACTTATGAAATGATTTATTATGATCTATATGTATCATAAGAAATTTAAAAATATGAACAGTTCACCGTGATAGAACTCCAATTCATTGGGTAAATAATTTAATCTCTAGAGATGGCATGTTTTATGATTCCCTGGTGAATAACCTTAGTAATTTTCATTTAAAACTCATTAGTGATAAAACTTGGTGATATGATTTTGAATGTATTATTTAAATTTTGTAGCCAAATTTCCATGTTATGATTGATGTTATTATTATTATTATATTCCTCTTTCTCATGACCTATCATTATGCCTCATGTTTTTTTTGAAATGTCTCAAGATTGCATGCTTTATGTCTCTATTGATTTTTCCCCTATTAGGATTCACGATCACCCCTTTTAATTGATGTATTTCACAAATTTATGAAATTTTGTAAAATTAACCTATAGTTAACCTAAAAATATGCATTTAAATATGTTTTAGAATAATATTTTTTTTGTTTTCATGTATTATGTATCTTTTTTCCATGAAACTAAACATGAAAAGATCCTATGTTTTGTACCATGTAATGAAAAGCTATGTAATAAAAATGTACGATTACATATGAAATGTGTCATGGTGGAAGACCAACAATAGAGGGGTGATTTCCTATCTAGAAAGGATATCACATCATCTCATTATATTATGCATCTCAATTTTATATGGGGTAAGTCTATAGTTTAACATCTTGTGCTGATGACATTGGTTTTTGATCATCCCATATTCATCATATGAGAAATACTGATTTTATATGGGTAATGTTTTTTGTTCATCCCATGATTAATGCATCAGGAATCCCATTTTTGTATAGTTAAAGGCTTTAGTTTAACATTTTTGAGTGTAGGATTTTTTGGATTTTTAGTTTAAAGGCATACAAACCGCACTTTGGATGATACTAGTTTAGAGTTACAGAGCTTGAACCATTTGGGTATTTATTAGTTTAAGGTCCTAGAACATAGAACCAGGGGGTCATGGGTATCCTGAGGAGGATTTTGTAGCATAAAGAGTGATAACCCTTTGTGGAAATATAGCCAAATAGACCCTCTTCCACAAAAAACTAGACAAACCATACCCTAGGTTGACATCATGTTTTCATGTAAGTAAAGACCATGTAATGAGTTGATAGAGGGGGATGGATCTAAGACACAAGATCTGAGTGTCACTTCATATCCTATGAGAATGGGAATTATTGTTCAAGTAGTTCTAGAGGGAGGTGTGGTAGGAGACCGATGACAGTGGGGGTTGTCCTCTTGAATGTGGATACAGAATCATCTCATATTATGATATTTAGCATACCGAATTTATATGCGGTAAGGCTACAATTTAACATCTTGTGCTGAGGAAATTGGATATTTTTTCATCCCATATATTTCATTTGAGGAATAATTGTTTTATATAGGGTAATTATATAGTTTTTCATCATGTGATGATGATGTTGGTGGGGATTATGCATTGAGCTACACATTATTTCCTTCTTCATGTCGGGTCATGAGGGAATCTTGAACCAATGATGGGTCAAGGAATATGGTTATGGATTATACCTAAAGTAGAGGCCCAAGGGAATTTTGGGGCAATAGAACCACTAGTAATGGATGGTTTTGCGATGAATTTTTGCTGGGCCTAGAGAAGAAATGTCTAGGCGTCATTACATATTCCATGAGAATGGGAATTATTGCACACATAATTCTGGAGAGAGGTGGGGGCATAGACATTATGAAACATCAGGGATGAAGGAAACCATGCTAATGAGGGGACAAGGTGGCCGTATGCACATAGTTTAAGGTCATAATTCTTGGAACATGACTCCTAATTTAAGGTTATAGATATTGGACCATGTGAAATCACTTTAAGGATGTACAGGTGGCATAAAAAAGTTAAACCCAACATGGAAGGATCCATGAAGGCTCTGCATAACACGAAGTGATCCTAAATCCAGTTGCAGACAATTTAAGGTCATAAGGCCTACGCAATGGAAATTTTTTTAAAGTCATGATGCTTGAAGTAAATAGGGGTGTTTGTTTTAAAGGCATTTTCATGTCATAAAAGAAGTATATCCTGATGAAAAATGATGGAATTTGGGCCCATATACCCCATAAATGACTTGAATAAAAAATGCAGTTTAAGGTTGTAATTGTTGGGAAATAAGTGGGACCAAAGGGCCAAATGTTGGTGAATTTCTACCTAGTCTGTAAGATAGGATGTCTAGGCATCACTATTTATCCCATGAGAATGGGAATAAAGCCACATGTAGTTCTGGAATGCGGCGTGGTAGGATACCGACAACGATAAAGTGGGATATCCTCTCTGATGAGGCCATCCCATGTTTATGACAAGGGGTAAGACAACAGTTTATCATCATGTGATGTGGAAGTTATTTTTTTTAATTTTTTTGGTCATCCACTCTTGATATGCGAGGAATCATGTGTCCTCTACACAGGTTAAGAGTATAATTTATCATTTTTCATAGGGGAGTTTTGTCTTTGTAGTTTAAATTCATAAAACACTAACTATGGATGATACTAGTTTAAATTTATAGAGCTTATACTATAGAGGATACAAATAGTTTAAGGTCATAATGATTGGACTATGAATCCTAATTTAAGGTCCTAGAGTTTGGACCGATTGAAAATAGTTTAAAGTCATAATGAGTGGACCGTGGGGCTGCTATTAGTTTAAGGTCATAGAGATCAGTCTAATTGAAAATAGTTTAAGTTCGTACTTCCTGAAACATAGGGTTACTCATGTGAAGTACTGACTTAGAAACTTAGTGTTGGTGGCCGGTTTGACACACAACCCATCCATGTTGGTAAAAAATTATGCTCTATTGGAGTAGACCTTCTGGATAATGTAAGGTCCTTCCCAATTAGGATCCAACATTGGTGGATTTTTTCTAGGTATAATCGATGTTCTAATATCCAATACCATGTCACCCTAGAGGAAGAAGTGGTGGAGAACCTTCTGGTTGAATTCTACCGCTATCTTATTTTGGTGCCTTTCATTACTATGCAAGACCTCAAGACTATTTTCCTCGAGGTATTCTAACACCTCTATATGGAATTATGAAATTCTGTTCGGCATATTCTAGTCATAAACAACCATTTGGAGTGACAAAAAATAAACCCCAATGGGTAATACTGCCTCTTTTCCATACACTTGGGAATATGGGGTCACCTGGGTGGAATTTCTAGTTATCATCTGATAGTCCTATAGGGAATTGAAGAGATTATCAGGAAAAATATTTTTTTGGAACACCATATTTTACAATATATTATAGAGGTTCTTTTTTTAACACCTTAATCTCCCCGTTTTCTTGTGAATCATATTAAGAACTATGGTTAAATCATATTTTGTACTTGGCGTACAATTTCCTCAGCTCAATAGCCCAGAAGTTAGGGCTGTTGTCTGTGAGAATAGTATGAGTAACTCCAAATTTATGGATAATGTGAGTGATCATAAACTTGATCATAGAACATATTTTTAATTTCTTGATGGGAACTGCTTCTGTCTATATGGAGAAGATGTTTTTTGCAGTTAAATTAAACCTTTACTATTGAGGTTTCACGGGTAGGTATGGCCTCACAAGGTCGATTCGTCATACTACAATGGGACAAGAATAATTTGTTGTGTGGAGGATATCCAATGGTAGATATGCAATGTTTGAATGGATCTAACAGATGTGAAGCCTCCTAGAAAAATCAATGTAATCATGGACCATAGCGGGCTAGAAGTAACCTAATCTCCAAATTTAGTGAGAGAGATTCAATACTTCTTGAGGGGAACCACATTACCTACATGCACCTCTTTCATTACAAGAGGTATCTCATATATTTGGATACAAAAGAATATAATTACACCAAACCCAAATATGTATAGGGTTTTATCAAGGTTAGTCCCACTCTGGAGGTAAAACTACTATGCACGCTAGAGGATTCGCTCATGCTTGGCTCAGTTGGGGGGGATGACACATTAGAGTTAATAAAAAAGGGTGATGTCTAATCAGGAATTTATTTGACTGTGGGGGTGGGGATACAAGGGTCCTAGAATATAGGTACTAATAACTAGTTGATTTACCTATTGGTTTCTATCATTTGAAGTTGCTGGGGATATGACCCTTTGGTGTGCCACATGAATGACCAGATCATCATGGTTGGGTTATCTGAGGGATGTGACTAAAATTTCAAGGTGTAGGTTTGACCATTCAATGAACAAGAGGAATGATTCACCTTTAGATGTGTAGGAAAATGGTCCATCATCTAATGAGTATTCTTCGGCAGGGGAAATAATTCTTGATTTTTGATGATGTAATCACCTTTGATCTATTTGATGACTAGCTCAGAGTCTCCCTTCACAAGTAAACATGGGACATCAATATCGAGGGACATATCAAGACCAATAATGAGTGACTAATACTCTACTTCATTATTGGTGAAACCTTCCAATAATAGGAAAGAGTATGAAAAAATGACCTGTGCTAGGGTGATGAGACAATCCCCAGGCTTACCCTATTAAGCTTGGGGTCATTTAGCCTTATACCACTCAGGCTCTGGAAGGGACCATTGAAATGAATTTTATAACCTGGTACAACCTAATCCACTGAGAGAATATCATTATCTGGTAAGGAAATATCCATGGGTAATTCTTTAGGGGATTGATGTACTGAAAAGAATTTTGACAAAGCCTACGATTTAAAGACGTTATATGGGAAAAATGTGATGGAAAATTACTATAGGATCACCACCCAAAATACCAATAGTCCCATCAATAAAGTGATATTGAGTATATAATTTAGTGGGTCTACTTGGGACACCATCTATATATTAGGATATTTAATTAATGTCCCAGTTTTTGCAGTGCAAAAACCATCACGAGGCAACTATTCTTGATCAGGGAGTATCTAGTCTCTATATTAAGAAGCATGCATCTAAGATAGTATAAGATGTTTTCTAATACCTCATTGTTTTTCTGGGATATGAGGGCACTGAGGGACCATTCCATGGTGGTCACATAAAGGACTAGAGGATTTCCTAAAATGGGTGGCATCATAACTGGATGCTATAGAAGGTACTACTTGATATCTTTAAAGATGATCTGAAAAATATCACCCCACTAGTAAATTGGTGTATATAGGATAAGTGACCTTGGAGGCCCCACAATTCCAAGAGATTTATCAAGGTAGGAATTTTATTAGTGGACTTGATCTTATCCAGGTTAATATTGATGCCTCTATATCTTATGAAAAATTGAGAAATTTCATAGAGTTTACCCCAAATTCACACTTCATGGGGTCCGCCTTCAGGTTTTGGGAGTGGAAGAGATGAACACTTTCTCAAGATCATTGAAATGGTCTTGATACTGGTGGGATTTTACCACCAAGTCATTCATATAGAACTCCACCAATATTTTGAGGATTTTATTAAATATTTTGTGCATGGATATTTGGTAAGTGGCTTGAGTTTTCATTATGCGGAAAGACGTCACCTGATAGTAGAAGATCCCTTGGGGTGCCCTAAAGGCGATGAAATCCTTATCCTTAGGATCTATACTGTTTTGATTATGAATAGAATATCATTCCAAGAATTAGAGGTCATGGAACCCAGCTATATCATTAGTCAAAAAATCTGTCATTGGAAGTGGTAAATCATCCTTCAGACAATGGATATTGAGGTCGTAGAAGTCGATACAAACTCTGATCTTCCTTTTCTTCTCCCTGAATGGGAAAATGTTTTATAGACACCCGAGGTAATGGAATTACCTAATGAAGTTTGATTTGATAATATTTTCAACTTCATCCATGAACATAACATCATGGGAGTGGTGATTATTTTTGGGTGGCTGACTAAACCCACAATGACTTGATAATAGGATAATGTGATTAATAGTGACCTGAGGGTCAATATTTAGAATCTCATCATAGATCTTGGAGAATATGTCACAGTGCTATTTTAAGGACACATTATACTACTTCTCCTCTGGCGATATGGCTACACTGATCAACGTCGGCCTTTGATCTTCTCTGGTACCAAAATTCTCCGGGTTTAACTCATCAATAGTGGTAGATAAAAACTCTTCAAATGTAGGAGTGGAATATTAAAAATCCTATTTTTCATTTGAGATTAGAGAATCAGTTGGAGGAGGAATATCTTATAGGACAATCAATCAAGGAGGAGTGTTGGTGTATGCTTTGGAAGATATATAATCCCTGATGAGGGGTTCTAATTATGCGGAGATTGTGGTCACAAAATTTTTCAGTCCAATTCTGTCCATCTTCCAACCGTGAGGTCCACTCTTGATGTTGAAGAAATAGAGACAAGTCACCATTTTTCGAGTTAACCCTGATTTTCTAAACATGTGAGAATACTATGGATCTGTGTCCATGGGGATAAATTCTTGATAATTAATGGTATTAGGGTCTTCTAGTGCTAGTTGTGAATGTCTAGTGTAGGAGTATGAGAAAACATGGGAGAACTCATTTTTCTTAGAGATAATGAAACAACCCCTAGGTCTGGTGTCATGGATTATAATAAATGAACATGGAGAACAAAACTGTCTTTAAAGTCTAACCAAGGATTGAATATAGTGGGTGATAGATAATTAGGATCAATGATGAATTCAACCCTGTTATTCAAGACCTGATTTTATTCCCTTTTATAGTACTCAATATCTAGATAGTGGGCCTCACAGGTGTCAAAGGGGAATGAATCACCCTGAAGTGCCCCTACATGACCATTAAGGAAGTATTTAAGTCACTGGTGGTATGAATATGGGACCACTACATGAAAATGATGCTAAGGTATTACCAATAATACATTATATGTAGTTTCTCATGAAACTAACATAAATTTGGTGCTTGATATCAGATCGCTGAACTGAATTTTAAGCCAAATATTTCCACATGGATTATGCTCACTCTTATCAAAACCCAAAATTTTGAGGTTAGAGGGAGTCAGATATACATTTTTCAGTCCTAGATTATGGAGCATTCATTTTGGAATGATACTGATCCCAAAGACACTATCCACTAGGAAGTGGATGATTTCCAGACCATTTAACTGACCAGTGATATAAACTGGGCGTATGTGCCCCTAAATGGTAACACCCTCATATTATCTAGAGAATAATATATTGATTCAACATTCCTCTCTCTCGACCTCCTCTATATAGTATGCCTCAATGGAAGCTACCTCAGCTTCGAACTGTAGGGGGCATTTCAAAGATTCAGTAAGGGCCTCTCACATTTCTGTTGACAAGAGAAGAGCCTTGAGGATCAAAAGCCTTACGTGTATGTCAGTGAGGTTATTTATCACATCATATTTCCCTGCCAGGGGAATAATTTTTCCCAAATAGAGTCGTTCATTTTTGGGGGGCGCATTAGATTCCCTTGGATGAGCTACTGAAGTTTGGATAGTGTTGTAGATATTCTTATGCTAACTTGATGGAATACTCCAAACAACTAATGGCTCAGAATCGGTCGGATGAGGTTAGGCCCTGGATGGATGTAAATGATCATGAAATAGTCACAATTGAGCTACATGGTCAACTAATACTATCGACTTCAGAGGAATTCCTAATGGACTAGAATGGGAGGGTTGTGCTTATTGTGCTCTATAAAAATGTTTCTTCCTAGTATCAGAAGGATGAACTTTCTAGTTGGAAGCAATATCCTGAGTATTCTGATGGATCACATGTCCCCTTTCTCTCCTTCATTGACATGGGCCAGAGGAACCTGAGGGTTTTTCATGGTGATCCTCTTTGTCAGGCGATGTGAAGCGATGCAACTGTAACATCCTGGATCTGGGTGCTGCCCAAAGGTGCCCCCGAACCCGGTTGGTCACAGGACCTCAAGCGTATTTCCACAAACATCAGAGGATAGAGACTATAAGTGAGGTTGAAGGTGTGATATTGGGGAAACTATTCCCTCATTGGAAGAGTGTACACATCGGAATTTAAACAATAGTAGAAGAAATAATACCAAACAGAAATAAAAAGCATAAGACTAAAAGTAAATCCATTAGAACCCACAACATATATATAAATATATATATATGATTAATGGAATATGTATCTAAGAAAAAATACAAACAAGTTACAATACTAGAAAGAAATACAGAAATGAAAGTTCAAAATAACCAAGTAAACTTCAGCAGCATGGTAAGCCTTCACTTGGTCCCATGCTCTCCAGCTCCAACAACAATCAAGTACCTGATGAAGAAGGGTGCCTGCCCTTATCTATACCTGTAATCATATAATCTGTTGGGTCTAAAATCATGACCAAAATAGGGTGTGATACAAATCCTAGTAGGCAACCACCAAGATATCTATTCCTAATTATCAGTGAATATATATAGCATGTGATATGAAAAAATAAATCAATAAACTAGAAGGTACTAAAAATTAACCAATCCTATAATTTTCAATTACATTCATTTAACATTTATTATTCGCCTATAGAATCATGTAACCCTAATATCTAGCCTAAGATCTATGTTACCCATGTACAGTAACCAAAACAGTTGTCTCATAAGACCTTCTAAACAATCATGTAAGTCAGAATCCAAGATTATGCTTTGTCTTGGAAGACTCGTCACAATCATTCAATTATCCAACAAAGACCATTTGTGAAGCTGCCATGGTCTAATCCTTTGGTAAAACATAACATCAATTAATTATAAATGACCACCTAGGAAATCTCCCACGGTCTAAACCATTGGGTCAAATATTCATTTAATCAACTATTAACTACCACCTGGGAAGATCTCATGGTCAATACCCCTGGGTCAAACATTCCAATAAAACATACATAAACAACCCCTTTGGGAAGATCTCACAGTCTAGACCCCATGGTAAAAATTCCTTAAATTAATTATAAATGTCCACCTAGGCAGCTCCCACAGTTAATAACCTTGGGTCAAACACTCACAATTAATTTCACAGGCATTTCATATAATCAACAACTCCATCCTAACAACACAAGGCTTGAAAAAGAATGAAATCCTAGCAGAAATCATAGAAAAATCGTCCATAAAAACTTAATCAAGGAAAACACACCCATGGAGTGTCCCTTAGACAAGGTATCTAACCATACACACAATCAAAAACCCTTTATCGATCAATCAAACCATAGTAGGTAATTAATAGGGTTAAATTCCAAATCATGAAATACCCAAAACATGGGTATGTGGTAATTTTAGCATATAAAATCAAAATACAAAGAATGAAATACAAAAACCACCTACCTCGATGTCATACGATCGATATACTTGAACACTGACCCTTGAATCAGCTTAGATCGGTGTAGATCAACAAAATGGTGAAAAAATACCAAAATTTAATAACTCACAAGAGAGGAGGAATCATGAAGAAAGGATCTAGAGGTTTTGAGAAATCACCAGTGGGATTCCAATGCACCTGACAATGTCTCAATCAGAGCTTGGATGGAGAATTGGGAGGGGTTAGGAGTTCTTTGACCATTCTGCAACACTTTTATACAAAACATGGGGACAAGAATGTGTTTCTTGACATGAAATGTGACCCTTCTTCGATATATCAAATGAAAAGAAAATTACATGGTGTTTTCATTAATAGTACATGCTGTGTATTAGCCTCAACTGACCCCCAACTTTAGAGGGTCTTCTAGGTCATCACATGGCCATATACTCAGCCGTTACATGGTCAGTACACAGTTGTGCGTGGCTACTAGGTACATGGTGTTTATATAGAAGTAGACAACATGTACTAAAAAAATCCCCATTTATTTATTTTTCCTAAAAAACAACCTGAAAACAAGATCCATACCTGAAAAGAAGATCTGTTTTCTTACAAAATTTCCCCCATAAAGAAATTTGTCCCCGAATTTCCCTTCCAAGTATGGTGAAGAAGAATTTGCAAACAACTCTGGCCACTGCGATCGTACATCGGCCTCGCTCTCCCAAGTATTTTAATGCACTCTCCCATGCATGCCATAAAACCCATTCCAGAGGAATATACTAGCCATAGAGAACCTTCCTGTTGTGATCCACAATCTAAATTGGGTGATCCTTAAAGGATGCATCCACCTCCAACTCAACCTCCTCGTGTTAAAAAACATGACACGAGTTTGAAAGGTAACGCCGTAGTAGAGAAACATGAAAGGCATCGTGCATATCCCGATAACTCTAAGGTAACTAAAACTGATAGGCAACTGGCTTGACTCTCCCCAAAACCTCAAATGGCCCAACGTATCTTGGTGAAAACTTCCCCTATCTCCAAATACTTATGTGTACTAACCTCTGTATGAAACATAGGAAAACGTGATCTCTGACCTTGAACTTCAGAGTTCATCTTTGTCGATCAGAATAATTTTTCTGTCATGACTGCATAATATCCATACTTTTCTAAATCAACTCCACCTGCTCAGTGGTCTCCTGGACAAGAGAGGTCCAAGAAAAGCTGCCTCTCCTGCCTCCATCCAACATAGGGGTAATCAAAATGGCATACTTTACAAAGACTCATAAGGTTCCACCTGAATCATTGCCTAAAAAATGTTGATGTAGGAAAAATCCACTAGGGGTATGTGTCTCTCCCATGATCCTCCAAAATCTAGGATGCATGCTCGAAGCATGTCCTCTAAAACCTAAATTGTGCACAAGGACTAGACATCTATCTGGGGATGATAAGCTATACATAGAAGTACTTGTATACCCAAAGACCTCTGTAGTCCCTACTAGACATGAGAAGTAAACTAGGTGTCCCTGTCTGAAACGATAGAGTAAAGAACCCCGTGAAAATGCACTATCTCTCAGATGTAAAACTTTCCAAGCTCATCCACACTAAAGGTTTCCTTGATCGATAGGAAATGTGAAAGATTCATGAGTCTATCAACAACAAGCCATAAAACATCATTTCCTCAAGCTGACCTTGGTAAACTTGTCACGAAATCCATCGCGACATCATTACACTTCCACTCAAGAACAGATAAATGCTACAATAGCCCAGCCAGTCACTGATGCTCTACCTGCACCTATTGAAAGGTGGAACATCTCATAAAAAAATAGCTAAATCCCTCTTTATGTTTGGCCACCAATACTGACGATGTAGATCTTAATAAATCTTGGGGAAAGCAGGATGAAATGCCCATATGGAGGCATGAAAATCTTGTAACAGCTCTTCTCATGTGTCTGTTGATACCCATACGCACCCATAAAAACACAAACCTCATCCTCACCCCTGGTCCACCCAGGATTAAGGTCCTCGCCTGAAAAACTCTCTTATAGGACTAGGCCATTGGAATCTGATAGTTCCCTCATTTGTACTCATTCCAGTAGAGTAGAGGTAACATCTATAGAAGAAAGAAATTTCTACCCCTATTAATTTTTCACGTCTAAATGAATCTCAAAGGATAGTGCCATAATATTCCGCTCATTACTAGCCTCATGAACTTCCAATATTTGAGTTCTCATGCTCAATGCATCATCCACTATGTTTTCTTTTCTTGGTGTATAGGCAAGATCAAAGTCAAAAGACAGAAGGTACTCAACCAACCTTCATTTTCTCTAATTCCAATCTCATTGGGAAAAGATATAATTAAGGCTTTTTTGGTATGTATATACCACAAAATTATCTCCCAAAAGATAATGTCTCCAATAGTGCAAGGCATGTACAACTGTATCCAACTTGAGATCGTGTGCCGGGTAATTCCTCTCATGCGTCCTCAAATGCCAAGACCTATACAAAATGATTCATTCCCCCCTACATAAGAACTACTCCCAGCCTGATACCTGATGCGTCACACTAAATGGTGTAAATATTTCTCAGCTCTAAAAAAACAGTATCGGTGATGAAATCAATATCCCTTTTAGCTCCTAAAACACTAAATCCTAGAAATCCATCCACAAGAACTTCACACCATTCTTAGTCAGGACTGTTAGTGGCACTACTAAGTGTGAAAAGTTTTGAATAAAGTGTCTTTAGTAACCAACACGCCCCAGAAAACTCCATACCCCAATGATGTTCTTCAACTGCACCCAGAAAACTACTGCTCTCACTTTTTATGGGTCTACTGACACTCTAGTCTCTGATATAACATGTCCCAAGAAGTGAATCTGGTCTATCCAAAACTGGCATTTTGAGAGTTTATCATATAACTGATGCTCTCTCAGTGTACTCAATATGATCTCAAGATGGATGGCATGGTCCCGTTGAGTGTTTTATTACTGCAAGATATCATCCATGAAGAATACCAAAAAAGAATCCAAGTAAGGATGGAACAATTAGTTCATCAGTGCCATGAAAACTGCTATCATATTCGTGAGACCAAATGAAATAACCCAATACTTGAATAGACCATACCTACTCCAAAAAGTTGTAAGAGGTATATCTGATGGTTTAATGTGAAACTGATGATAACCAGATCTCAAGTCAATCTTAGATAACACATGGGATCCTCCAAGATGATCAAAGAGATAATCAATACTCGGCAAGAGATATTTGTTCTTGACCATCAACTGGTTCAACTTTCGATAATCTACACTAATTATGAGGGTACTATCCACCTTCTTCAGAAAAAGGATAGGAGAACCCCAAAGAGAAATATTGGGTTGGATGAATCCATTTTCCTGTAACTCCTCTAAATACTTCTTGAGCTCCTGTAACTCTGGTGTAGCCATCCAATATGTAGGAATGGACACTGGTGCTTCTCCTGGCACAAGCTCAATAGAGAAATCTATTTCTTGATCTGGAAGTAACCATAAAAAGTATACTGGATGGACATCTCTTAAATGATCCACCAATGGAGTAAAGTATATTTGTGAAGTCCCCTAGTTATCTTGTTATAAAATATAAATCTAGGATGTAATTCCGCCCAACCCATGATGTTTGAATCCAGCTCTGCTCTCCTGGACATCTCATTCACCATTGTGTAGAAAATATCCTCCCTCTGATGATGTGAAACTCACCTAGTGATGATATCTGTCAAAAAAGGCCTGAAACGAGACCAAACTATCCATTCCAAGAATGAAATCGAAGAATTTGATCTCTAATATAGAGAGGTCCCATAAGAAGTGACACCCACCAAACTTAAGAGGGTACTTTTTCATTGATGTACACTATCCATACAAATCCCCAAAGTAGTTTCTCACATCATAACATCATCAGAAGTAAAGATAAAGAGCCCAAGGCCCTCCACAACAATAGAATATATACAACTATGGGAATCCCCCATATTAAAAGGAGCAGAATCTAAAACTAAGGCAACTAGAATCCTATCTCTAACAGTATAGGTCTCGAGATCCTTCTCTTGTTGGGTCTGCTCTATCAAAAAAAAATATGACCTATAACATGGCCCTGTGACCCTACTTGGATACCCTGAGATAATTCACCCTACTATCACTGAAACCCTATCATCTGGCTTTCACGACCACAACCACTTCCACAACCTGAACAGCCTGATGAACTCCAGTTCTCTAACTAATGAGAAACTGGTGTCCTCGCTCCTATAAATGGAGTCATAATTGATCCCCTCTCACTCACTACTGGTGAGAACATTCTGCACAAATGCTAAAGATGACCCATCTTTCCACATGAACGACACTCAACTGGGTCTCTTGAGCACTGCGGTCTTAGGTACCCACTCTTTCTGCACTGGTAGCACACCACTCGTCTACCTGAAGAAACATCACGTGAAAGCTCCAAGTGGAACTTTCTGCTATCAGATGAATGAGTATCAACCCTGGATGATGTACTTCCCATGATTACAGCTCCAAACACCCTTAAATTTCACTTGGTAATCAGCACCTGGTTTACTATTTCATTCACCTGTGATCGGAGGTCGTACTTGAGGCCATACTCAAATCGCCTAACCAATGAAAACTCGTCACCTCCCAAAAGAGGTGTGATGTGCTGAATATATATAAATCAATAAGAATAATCCATCACATAAAGAGCACCCTACTCCAAATTCATGAACTATCGGGTTCAGTCATCCCTCAACATCTTGGGGTAGTAGTAATCATAGAAGGTCCTTTGAAACTCTAACCAAGCCGTACCCCAATGATGTCCCACCTGTGAGATAACATCCCCCCATCTCTTGGTGGAATCACACAACATATAAGTCATTAGATTAACCATCCTCTTATGAGGTCTCTCTAGATGCTTGAGTATAGGAAGAATGGCCTCCAACCATGACTCTTCAGTCTTTGGTCCTCCAACCCCTAAAAAAGTGGGAGGATGCTGCTGCTGGAAAAACCACATCAGCTCTTCCATCATCGGGGTAGGATGTGGTACTCACTGAAAGGTCTAAATCATCCCCATAAATCCTTCAAATAACTATTCATTAGAAACTACCTCTAGTATAATAGCTATTTCCAAGATGGTAATGATGGAAGGATCTATTAGTAGTCCTTGATCTACCGTTTTCGTTGTCTGATCATCACCCAGTACCTAGTGTACAACCAAATGACGTCTCAGTGGAATGAATCTATAAGGTCAAGTTCACACCTTAGTATGATATTAATGAAACTAAAACTTAGAAGTGAAATTATCAAATAAGTGAATGAAAAAAAATCATGTTTTACAAAATAGGGTTACACGACATATAAAACCACTACACGACTTGTTCCCTTAAGCCTTAACATGGGTGTGTACCTCTTCCAATCTGGTTGTGTAACACCCCATACACATAACATGATCCTCTTGAGACACAACATGTACTTGGATATTCCCTCCTGCCCATGTAATTCTATACGGCTAGAACTACATGGTTCTGCTAGTGTAACACTACATGACGTTTTCACCCTAGACACGGCATGTACTCAAAAGTTCTATCCACTTATGTCGTTAATCACACATACGGATACACAGTCAACTATATCACAAAATCTACTCCCAGTATATGAAATGTTCTACCAAAATTTACTAAACCCATGTCTCTGCTCACACAGTTAGTTACATGGTCAACAAATACAAGGTGTGAACATATGGTACAAGACATGTATGTAAGAAAAGTTATTTCTTCCATAATAGAAGAACACATGGCATGTGTTCATAACATCACACACTATGTCTTCTAGATTTTTTGGATAGTAAGACTCTAAAACTTTTTAGGAGCCCCCAAAATCTAAAACTTTGTCCAAGTTATGCCAAGTTCTAATCCATGAGAGCCCATACTCCCCGCGAATCAAATTTTTTCATCCTTATTCATGTATTATCATAATAGAATTCAATTAAAGTTCAAAAATGATCCATGAAATTCCTATCCAAGAGGGACCATAACACCTCAAGGACCAAAGCTTGGAATCCATCTAAATGAAACTTTACATATACTGATACCCTATCAAAATAGTAGGTATTTATATCACAACATCTATCACAACAACATACATATCTAGAACAACATCTATCACAACAAAATGAAATCAGTAATGCACCCTAAATAGAATGGAAATAATGCATGACATGTGATATAAAACAAGTTCCTATCTGATGTATGAGATGTAATACCCTCATCTCATCAGGTTGCAATATAAATATAAGCACAATGATATCATTCATAATAGCACAAAACATGTGAATCACCCAACGGTGAAATCAAATCAACTATAATAATTTCAAACCTAGAAAATTTAAAGATTCAAGGTAACTTTGCTTTTCCCAGTACACGGGGTAGACACTCCTAGGCACAACTAATTACCATACTCAATTTCCTTACTATCCCTTTCTAAAATCACCAAACATTAAGGCAAACCAGAAAAAAAAAATCCTTTGATACCACTTTGTAACGTTTTTGGATTCGGGTGCCACCCAAAGGTTCCCTGAACCTAGTTGGTCACATGAACTCAAGTGCATTTCCCTAAATGCCAGAGGCTTCCAAATTGAAGAGAGGTCCAAGGTGTAATATTAGGGAAAGTATTCCCTCATTGATAGAGTATAAATAGTGGAATCTAAATAGTAAACAATATTGGAAGTAATAATAACAAACAGAAATAAACAGCAGAAGACTAAAAGTAAAACCATCAGATGCCACAATATATATATTATGCATGGAATATGTATCTAAGAAAATATCAAAACAAGTAACAATACTAGAATGCAATGTAGAATCCAAAGTAAAAAAACCAAGTAAACTATAGTAGTATTGCAAGCCTCAGCTTGGTCCCATGCTCTCCAACTCCAACAAAAATCAAGAATCTGATGAAGAAGGGCACTTGACCATATTTATACCTACAATCATATAATCTATTTAGGTCCAAAAGAATGACCCAAACAGGGTGTGATATGAATCCTAGTAGGAAACCACCAAAAGATATGTGCCTAACTATCAGGGAATATATATAGCAGGTAATATGCAAAAATGAAGCAATAAACTAGGATATACTCAAAAGTAACCAATCATATAGTTTTCAATTAAATTCATTTATCATTTATTATTCATCCGTTGAATCATGTAACCCTGGGATCTAGCTTATGCTCTGGGTTCCCATTGTAAAGTAACCAAGAAAGACATCTCATAAGACCATCTAAACAATCAAGTAAGATAGAATCCAAGATTGTTCTTTGGCTTGGAAGACTCATCACAATCATTCAAATATCCACAAATGACCCTCTAGGAAGCTCTCATGGTCTAATCATTTGGTCTAACCTAACATCAATTAATTATAAACGACCACATGGGAAATCTCTCATAGTCTAAACCCTTGGGTCAAACATTCATTTAAACAACTATTAATGACCACCTAGGCAGCTCTCACAGTCAATACCCCTGGGTCAAACATTCCAATAAAATATACATAAATGACCCCTTTGGGAAGCTCTCACAGTCCATCGCCTTTGTTCAACATTCCATAAATTAATTATAAACGAACATATGGGCATATGTCTTGGTCAAAACCCCTGGTTAAAACATTGAAAATTCATATCACATGCATTTAATATAATCAACAACTCCATCCTAACAACACAAGGCATGGATAATATGGAAAGCCTAGCAAGAATCCTAGACCAATCGACCATAAAAAACTAATCAAGGGAAACACACCCATGGGGTGTCCCATAGACATGGTATCTAACCTTACACATAAGAAAAAAATCTTTATCAATCAATAAAGCTATAGAAGGTAATTAATAGGGTTAAATTCCAAATCATGCAATACCAAAAACATGGGTATGTGACACTTTTAGCATATAAAATCCAAATAAAAACAACAAAAGTAACAAACCACATACCTCCATGTCATAGGATTGATATACTTGAACACCGGCCTTTGAATCAGCCTAGATCACTTTAGATATAAAAAATGGTAAAAAACACGCAACCTTAAATAACTCACAAGTGAGGATGAGTCAGGAAAAAGGCTCTATGGGGTTTTCAAACTCACTGGTGGGATTCCAATGCACCTTAAAGTGTCTCAGTCAGATATTGGATGTAGATACACTAGCTTGATGTATATGGACATTACATTTCTTTTGCAGAATACTTTATACATGACAAAAATAGATGCCCAAAGATCATATTAGTTTAGTGTCTTTGGAAACTCAGAACAAGATCTTCTAATCATGGTGAAAGATCTTCAACATCTCCCATAATGATCTTCCCCTTTGGATTTCTAACCTAAAGCCTTTTTTATCCTGGGGAATAGAAAACATAGAAAGGGTGAACTCAAATTCTTAGTAAGGGTAAACATGGAGAACATAAAAAAATCATAAACATTTGAACCTAAAAACATGATCATAAAGTTTAAACATCAAAATATTGAGTCATGAAATAAATCTTGGTAGTACATAAGGTATGGATCATAATGGAACATTAACCATGATAGAATAGAATTGACATAAAACACATAATTGTGGAAAACTAATAATCACATAATATTATTTCCATAGTATCCAAGGCATTGCTGCCAAGACAATCATAGTGGACATAGTCCATTACTAAACCAGGTTTACTTGTCGTTCCAACCATATCTTACTGAACCTAATTTACTTGTCATTCCAGCCCTGCATTACTGAACCAGATTTACTTTCTATTTCATCCATGTCTATCTCATGAGATATAAATCTTTACCCAATGCATTGGAGGGAATTATAGGTCCCACCCACCTCATAATGAAATCATTATTACATGTTCCATAAAACATAAATCATTCATCAAAGTATAACTAATGAAATAAAATGAGTTTCTTAAATATCATTTCATCATAACATAATCCATATAAAAGATCATTCCATCATTAATGAAATAAACACATAGTAATAATAGGGATAGAAACATAACCCTATTTAAGAGAATCATCTTAGATGGAAAATAATTTTTATTAAACATTTAAACATAGTTCTTGAGGAAAATATCCTTTTTTCTTCAAAAACATTTTCTTTTCTCAAAATGATGCACAATTTTGAAATATAATAATTTATTTGAAAATAAAATAGTTTATAGGAAGCTTTGTGTAAATAAGGAATCATGAAATCGTAAAAATCCATTCATTCCGTATAAGTTAAAAATACATTCTTCTAATACTTTTGTTGAAAAAGTCAAAAAGTACCTCATCTGGAAAACAATAGAAATATTTCTTCCATACCATGTAATAAATGTAAAAAATGGGTAAATATGACTTTAAACATAAACATAATAATAATAAACATTTTATGACAACATTTTTAGAAATCATGAACATGGATGATAAATACATCCCTAGTATATACTTACGTATAAACAATCTCAGATAAAAATAAGAATGAAAAATTATCCCTTACCTTAAGTTTGATTTCTTCCGTATATGTCCAAAACTCTTGTATTATTGGTTTAAAAAGTTTATTAACTTGTAATAGAACCCTAATAATATTTATGATATCTTATATGATTCACTTATGACTTTATATTACCCGTTCATTTGTCAATTCCATGTTAAAGTAATGTTTTGGGAACAATCTTTTTATTTAGCGTACGTGTTTTGAATTGTTATTCTTGATATTATTATTTATATCATGATTTAATTACTTCCATAATTTAAAACATGATTTATAAATCATATATATTCATTATATAAATATATATATATAATAGATATATAAATGGAATGTAATACACTGTTCATAGAGACGGTGGGTCGTTCATACACATGAATGTTGTTTTCGTTTCTTTATTGAATTGAATAGAAGTAAGTAAATTACATATATATAAACACACACATAAATCCAATAGTATTATTACGTTATATATTTCATGATTATTTATTATATATACTTTATAATCATTCTTTAATTGTAAACATGGAGAATGAATCTCATCGTGTCGTGGAGATGGTATGCTGTATGTACACACGAGCGACGATATCATTCCCATAGTTGTTGAATGGTATTGAAGTGGATAGTAATATCTCAGAATTAGTATCATGTTATAATAATCATATATAGTTATTATTTCCACCATTATACCCATCCATGCATGGTGGTGGTGAAAAAAAGATTACACCACGACGTGGAGATGGTAAGTCATACGTACGCACACGCTGTGATTTCATTTTTCATAGGATGGATAGAAGGTGAAATAGGGTTGTTTAATATTTATAATAACATATCCTTATATAAGTGATACTGATTTTATTACATTATAATTAAATAACTAATGAACAGTAAGTAGAAGAAGAATAAAATTTGGAAGAATCGGTAGAAGAGATTAACTCTTCCTCGACGTGCCTCCATTAAATTTCCTCTTAGGGAACTAGAGTTGGTCTTTTGAGAATAAAATAACCTATATAATGTGACTATATAAGTTGAGAAGATAAATGGGCAGGGGTTTTTTGATCTTTAATGTTAAAAATAGAGTGACGAAGAGATAGAGGAGGTGCCCTTTTATAAGAGAGGAGAGGGGCACTTTAGGAAACTCTCAAAATATTTATTTATTATAAATTTAATTTCGATTAAAAATGGTCCAAAACTTATTTAACTCGAATATAAGATTATTTATGTTCGAATACCCATTATCAAATATTTTTTAGACATGTTTTTTATATTTTTGTATCCTTATCTGTTTGGTTTAACGCTGATTTTACCCTTTTTAATCTTATCGTGATATCATGTTATTTACACATTATGCGTTAATGTAATTACCATATCATGTAAAAAGACCCAAAAAAAGTTATTTATGACATATTTGGACTTATAATAACCATTTTTTTCTAATATTATATTTTTAGTAATTTAATATCATTTAATAAACTATTTTATGTTTTAAGTTATGGATTATGTCAATTTTGGACACTATTCAAACTTGATTTTTTTAAAAAATTAATAACAAACTGACTACTTAGAAAAAAAGGAATTAAATCATCTCTAATATTTCAATGTCATCCAAAAATTCATTGATGTAATCAAAATATTCATATTAAATTTATTTTAATTTTTATAAATTCATTTATTTGAATCTTTTATTAATGAGGTAATCAAAACATCCTAATTGTGTCATAAATAAATATATTTATCTAATGTATAAAAATTATAAATATATTACCATGATGTATTAAATTTGTTTATCCTTATAATTACTATATATATACATATAGATCAGTTATATAACCCTATATTTAAATCTATTTAGTAAGAGATATATGTTTCGGTTATAATTATCTTTACTTAAAATTAATTGTTATAAAATATCATTTTCACATCCAAGTGAATCCATGGGGTACAAAAATATAAACAAGGATTTAAATTGTTCTAAATATATAGGACATGTGTTGGGGTAGTTTAATTTTATTATAATATTATTTTTTCACCCTTATTTACTAGATTTACCTGTTTAACCATGGTAAATAAAATAATTACTGAAGTTACTATTATTAATGTCTAAAAATAAAAGGTACCTATTTACAAATTTTGAACATTATTATTCAAAATATGGAATATATTCTTCCTAATTCAAAACAAATATGTTGTAGTAATTAATTTAATATTAATTCCCATTGTCAAAACCAAAAAGCATGTATTTAAGAAATAATAACTATCAAAAGATTGACATGTGTTTATGTACAATTTAAAAGTGAAATTACTTAAAATGAACAAAATTGGATTAAATTATAAAATTAAAATCTAATTAATCTTTAAAAAAAATTAAAAATAAAATTTAACTATGTAAAAAAATTAGACAAAAAGGCAGTTTCGAGTTAAAATGCAATGTTTTTCACTATTCATTAAAATTTTAATTTTATAAGAAAAATACCCAAAATTCAACAAAAGTAAATTATTATGTCCCTTTTCAAATTAATAAGTTTATTTTTTTCAAACTTTACTTATAAAATTTTCAAAAACTATTTTTAAAATGGGTGCGCCATCAAAAGGTGGTAAAACTGCATTTTTTTAAAAATACTTATTTTATCTGAAAAATTGATTTTGTTCTCATATAATGTTCTATAAAATGTGTAAGATAAATTATAAGGTTATATAAAATTAAAAATATGGTTAATACTATTCATAATTTCTAGTTATATAATATTTTAATAATATATCGTTGTTTAGTGAAACTCGATATTGCGTAGAATGCAAGCTATCGAGGAAGGTCACTCTTGCATGTAACACAAGACAAGTCAGTGTTTCATGTAGTGAAATATTCTTATGGTGTTGAGTATAAGATAATAAAAACTTATTTCATTTATACATTAAAAAAAATCTTTACTCAGTGTTGTGTGTAATGAATTCTATCAAAGAACATGAAATTGTGTGCAACACAAGCCAAGAATAGTGTTGCGTATACTGCAAGCTAATATGATGGTGCATATAATGCATGTTAATATTAGTGTAGCATAAAAAACATGTAATAATATACATTTAAATAATATATCTCATAAAATATCGAGGTGTTACATTCTACTACCTTAAAATAAATTGTTCCCTCAAAATTCTTTGGTGTTATAAATGGATTTCTCTTTGAAAGTTTCTTTCATGGAAATCCACATCGTAAAAAGGGATACTAAAACATAATTTTAAAAGGAATGTTAGAAACATAATGGTTACCAAAATTAACTCATCAATGGGTTTCCACATATGATAACATAGGTGTTAAGTGAAAAAATGGAAATGGAAGAGAAATCTAACCATGAAGTTATGATGGATAGTGAAAGAGAATAAGACTTAGAGAAAGTTAACTACCAGAAAGCCATAAATTTGTGATGATTTAAGGGGCAATATGAATCACTAGATAATAAGTTACTTTGATAAAATTTTTGGTTTTCAAGATCATTTTCCGAAAGTTGAATAATTTTTCATGAGAAAAAATACTTACTTGATTTTAGTGCAATCTCACCATTGATCGTTCCATGAAAAATTTCCACTTCATCTATTTTTTTAATGAAATGAAGTTGAATTTTTCATTCTTGAAGTGTTAGAATATCATGTGATAGAAGTATATATCATTCCATCTATCTCAACAAAAAGGTTAGAACATGTTTCCAAATATGCATAAGTCCATCTATGGTGATATTAATTGTATATTGTTCCAAAAATGGACTAATACTTCATCGATCATACCGCTTAAATAAAATACTAACCATGGACTTCTTATAGGCTAGTGGTAGGAGATAAAGGCTTGTCTCACTTCAGTTGTGGGTTTGATTCCTGCATCATTGTCCAATGTGATGAGTTTTCGCCCATCCTACAGGTTGTCCTTTTTCTAAAACTATACTATTATATCATTCTAGAAATAATATTTAAAAAACATTTTATCTTTAAACCATAATATTTGATATGAAACATATTCCATTCTAACCTTTAGGTTTATCCAAAATACTTCTATCCAAACTCACAATACAAAATAAAAACAATTAAAAGAAAGATCATATAACAAGCATGTGAATAACATCATTTATCCACCATAAAACATAAGATATATCTTGTTGGTCACATTCTAACCATTTGAATCAATTCATCATGAATTCTCGAGATTCATGGTAATAACCTAAATTACCATATATCCTTATTGAAAAAGGCATTTTTCCTTATTTTATAACTTATTAGATATATTACTTATGTCCCAAAAAGTTTTATACTTATCTTTTTGGTGTAACCCTTATTTTACCCTTTTTAATTTTCCATGATATAATGTTATCTACACATTGTGGGTTAATGTAATTACCATATCATGTCAAAAGACCCAAAAAAAGTAATTTATGAAATATTTAGACCTATAATAACAATGTTTTATAATCTTATAGTTTTAAGAATTTAATATCATTTAATAAACTATTTTATGTTTTAAGTTATGAATTGTGTCAATTTTAGACACTATTCATACTTGATTTTTTTTTAAATTAATAAAAACCTCAGTACTTAGGAAAAAAAGCATTAAATACACCCTAATATTTCAATTTCATCTATAAAATTTGTGGATGGCATCAAAATATTCAAATTAAATTTATTTTAATATTTATAAATTCGTTTATTTGAATCTTTCATTAATGAGGTAATCACTACATCGTAATTATTTTATAAATAAATATATTTATCTATTGTATAAAAATTATAAATAAAATACCATAATAAAAGAAATATATTTATATTTATAATTAATATATATAGACATGTAGATCATTTATATAACCCTATATTTAAATTGATTAAATAAAAGATATATGTTTAGGTTATAATTATCTTTACATTAAGTTGATTCTTATAAAATGTCATTTTCACATCCAAGAAAATCAATGGGGTCTCAAAATCGACCCAAGGATACCCATGGTTAGACATATATCATCCAATAGTATTATAAAATGTGTTGGGATAGTTTAATATTATTATAATATTATTTTTTACCCTTATTTACCAGATTTACCCTTTTAACCATGGTAAATAAAATAATTACTGAAGTTACTATTCATAATGTCTAAAAATAAAGGGTAACTATTTAAAAAATTTGAACCTTATGATTCCAAATATGGAATCCATTTTACAAATTCAAACATAGAATTTTTAGTAATTAATTTAAAATTAATTCTCGTTGTCAAAACTAGAAAGAGTGTTTTTAAAAAGTAATAACTATCAAAAGGTTGACATGTGTTTATGTACAATTTAAAAGTGAAATTACTTACAATGAACAAAATTGGATTAAATGATAAAAATAAAATATAATTACTCTTTTAAAACCAATTGAAAAGATAATTTAACTATATAAATAAATTGGATATAAAGGCAGTTTCGAGCTAAAATGAAGTATTTTTCATTATTCATTAAAATTTTAAATTTATTAGAAAAATACCAAAAATTCAAAAAAAGTAAAAATTTTCATCCTTCTTCCAAATAAGAAGTTTATTTTGTGAAATTTAACTTATAAAAGTATCAAAAACTATATTTAAAATGGGTGTGTCATCAAAAGGCGGTAAAACTGCATTTTTTGAAAAATACTTCTTTTATCCGAAAAATTTATTTTGGTCTCATATCATGTTAGAGAAAATTTGTTAGATGAATAATAATTTCATATAAAATTTAAAATGTGGTTAATAATTTTCATAATGTCTAGTTTTATAATTTTTTAATAATAAATCTTTGTTTAGTGAAACTCGGTATTGAGTACAATGCAAGCTATCGAGGAAGGTCGCTTTTATGTCTAACGCAAGACAAGTAAGTGTTGTGTATAGTGAAAGCCTCCTCTGGTGTTCAGTGTGAAAAAATACAAACTTATTTCATTTATACATTGAACAAAATCTATACTCAGTGTTGTGTGAAATGAATTCTATCAAAAGAACTTGAAATTGTGTACAACACAAAACCAGAATAGTGTTGCATATACTGAAAGCTAATATGTTGTTGCATATAGTGAAAGCTAATCATGATGTATCATATAACAAAAGTCATCAAATACATTAAAATAATCAATCTCATAAAATATCAGGGGTGTTACATTCTACCCCCTTAAAATAAATTATGCCCTCAAAATTCTTCAAGGTTATAAATGGTTTTCTACTAGAAAGTTTCTTTCCTGGAAACCCACATCATAAAAAGGGATAGTAAAACATAATTTTGAAAGGAAATTTATAAACATAATGGTTACCCAAAGTAACTCATCACTGGGTTTCCACATATGAGAACATAGGTGGTAAGTGAAAACATGGATATAAGAGGGAAATCTAACTATGAAGTTCTGACGGATAGTGATAGAGATTATAGTTTGGAAAACGTTAAATACCAAAAATCCATCAATATGAAATGATTTAAGGGACTATTTGATTAATCAGATATAAAGGTGCTTGAATAACATTTTTAGTTTTCAAGATACTTTTCTTAAAGTTGCAGAATTTTTCATGAGTACTGATCATTCCATGAAAAATTTCCACTTAATATCTTTTTTAATGAAATGAATTTTAATTGGCCATTCTTTAAGTTTTATAAAATCATGCGATAGAATTATAGATTATTCCATCTTTCTCAACAAAATGGTTAAAACAAGTTATCAAATATGCATAAGTCTATATATGGTGAGATTAATTGTATATGGTTCCAAAAATGGTCTTATACTTCATAAATCATACCACTTAAATAAAATACTAACCAGGGACTTCACGTAGGCTAATGGTAGGTGACAAAGGATTGCTTTACTTTAGTTGTTTGTTTGATTCCCGCAGCCTTGTCTGACGTGATGGGTTGTCAGTCGTCCTGCAGGTTGTCCTTTTTCAAAAACTATACTATTATTACATTATAGAAATAATATTAAAAAGAATTATTCTTAAAAAATACTATTTAGTGTCCAACATAATCCATTCCAACCTTTAGGCTTATCCATAATACTTCTATCCAAACTCACATTAAAAAAAATAACAATTACAAGAAAGGTCATATAACTAGCATGTGAATACCATCATTTATCCACCATAAATCATTAGATATATCTTGTTCGTCACATTCTAAAAATTTTAATGACTTCATCATGCATTTTCAGGAGTCATGGTAATAACCTAAATTACCATATATCCTTATTTAAAATGGGCATGTTTCATTATTCCAAAAGTTATTGGATATATTCCTTAAGTCCCAAAAAGTTGTATACATCATCAATGATATCATAACCCTCTTTTCAACAACTCCATAATTAGTTCCCAAGAAACTAGAATTGTCCAATTTACGTATTCAAATCCAACATATCATTATCCAAACATAATTATCGTAACAAATGAGACATATTAAGGGTTACCTTACCCTTAATCATGTGTTCTACAAGTATACCACCTTTCCATTAAATGACTTTTTGGCTCCTTAGAACTATTCACCATATCCTTTCAAATACTTAATGAATAACTTATACTGAAAAACAAATATATTTTATGATTCAAATAACATAATCTTTGAATTATAAAACATATACCCCTCAATCATCCAAATTTATTCTTAAACCATTACTCAGGATCCATAATCTTTGTGTTTCCTAAAATATGAATCATGAATTAAGGTTTCTCAAACTCAAGATTCTTAGGTTTAATGTAAACAATACTGTAAAAACATCACATACCTTTCACATGTCATTTACAATCTCTTTATCCTCACAAGTATGACCAATACTCATACCATAATTATGATTCTCATCATGATGTTTTCATATAGGAAATAGATCATCATAATTCCCATACTATTCACATCTGAAACATACAATTTTTAACAATATTCTATGTAGTTCTGGTTATTGAGTAAAACCAGAAAGAAAGGTGTGAGATATACATATCATAGATTAGAAACACATAACTATGAAAAATTACTTATAATATTTTAATATGTGATATCTTTAGTTTAACCCTAGGTTAGTCATTATTATCACAAAAACCCTATAATTGTGACATATAATGGACTTATCCTTAGTATATCCCTAGAAATATACTTAGAAATATCTCAATGGATCTCACTAAAGTTTTCACATCATAGTTTCCAAAGGTGGACTAATCCTTCACTATGATACCAATTTTAGAGACCATAGATTGACGTACATGGACATTACATTTATTTTTCATAATAATTAATACATGACACAAACAGATTCCCAAATATCTTATTAGTTTAGTGTCTTTGGAAACTTAGAACAAGATCTTCTAATCATGATGAAAGATTTTTAACATCTTCCATAAAGATCTTCCCCTTTTGTTTTCCTACCGAAAACCTTTCTTTATATCCTAGGGAAAAAAACATAGAAATGGTGAGCTCAAATGCTCAGTAAGGGTAAACATGGAGAACATAAAACAAACTACAAAAATTTAAACTCATAAACATGAACATAAATTTTAAACATCAAAATATTGAGTAATGAAATAAATCTTTGAAGTGTGTAAGGCATGGATCATAAAGGAACATTAACCATGATAAAATAGTATTGAAATAAAACATATAATTGTGGAAAACTAATAAGCACATAATATGATTTCCATAGTAGCCAAGACATTGCTACTAAGACCACCATAGTTGACATAGTCCATTACTGAACCATGTTTACTTTCCATTCCAGCCTAGTATTGTTGAACCAGATTTACATTTTGTTCCAGCCCTACATTACTGAACTTCATTTACTTTCCATTTCAAAAATGTATATCTCATGAGATATAAATCCTTACCCAATGCATTAGAGGGAGACCTAGGTCCCAACCATTTCATAATGAAATCATTCTTACATGTTCCACAAAATATAAATCATTCATCAGAGCATAACCCATGAAATAAAGTGGGTTTATTAAATTTAATTTCATCATAACATAATCCATATAAAAGATCATTCCCAGATTAATGAAATAAAATCATAGTAATAATAAATACAGAAACATAAACCTTTTTATGAGAGTTATATTATATCAAAAATAATTTTGATAAAACATTTTAACTTAGTTCTTGGGGAAAATATCCTTTCTTCTTCAAAAACATTTTTTTTCTCAAAATGCCGCACAATTTTAAAATAAAATAATTTAGTTGAAAATAAACTTTAAAAAGTGTATAATAATATTTGTGTAAATAATGATTCATGAAACCATAAAAATCCATTCATTCCATATAAGTTAAAAATACGTTCTCCTCTTAGTTTTTCCATAAAAGTCAAAAAGTACATCATATGGTAAATATAAGAAAGATTCCTTCCATACCATGTAGTAAAATTAAAAAATGGGTAAAAATGACTTTAAGCATACATAGAATAATATTAAACATTTTTGAAAACATTTTTATAAATCATGGGCATGGTTGATATCTATACCCCTAGTATATACTTACGTATAGACAATCTCAGATAAAAATGAGATTGCAAAATTGTCCATTACCTTAAGTCCAATTTCTTCCATATATGTCCAAAAATCTTGTATAGTGGGTTTAAATAGTTTATTAACTTCTAACAGAACCATAAAAAAAATTGATTATATCAACTATTATTCACTTACAACTTTATATTACCCATTCATTTGTCAATTCCACGTTAAAGCAATGATTTGGGTAATAGTCATTTTATTTATCGTACGTGTTTTGAATTTTTATTCATTGTATTATTAATTATATCATTATTTAATTATATCCAGAATGTAAAAAATTATTTATATATCATATATATTCAGTATATAAAAATATATATATATAATACAAACATAAATGAAATGGAATACACCGTTCATAGAGACGGTAGGTCGTACGTACACATGGACAGTCTTTTCATTTCCTTATTGAATTGAATAGAAGCACGTAAATGAAATATATATATATATATATATACATAAATCCAGTATAATTATTATATCATATATTTCCTGATTATTTATTATATATACTTTATAATCAATTTTTAATTGTTAACTTGAAGAATGAATCTCATCGCATCTTGGAGATGGTAAGACGTACGTACGCATGAGCGACAATATCATTCCTATAGTTGTTGAATGGTATTGAAGTGGATGGTGTATAATATCTGAGAATTTGTATCATGATATAATAATCATATATATTTATTATTTCCACCTGTATACCCATCCATGTAAGTTCGTGGTGAAAAACATATTACACAACAGCATGGAGACGGTAAGTCGTATGTACGCACATGTTGTGATTTTATTTTTCATAGGATCGATAGAAGGTGAAATAGGGATGTTTAATATTTATAATAACATGAAATTATATGATTGATACTGATGTTATTAATTTATAATGAAACAACTAATGAAGAGAAATTATAATAAGAATGAAATTTGAATGAATCGGTAGAAGAGATTACATCTTCCTCGACGTGCCTCCTTTACATTTATTCTCAGGGCAGCAGAGTTGATCTTTTGAGAAGACAAAAACCTATAGATTGTAACTATAAAAGTTGAGAAGATACATTTTCAGGGTTAGGATGAGATTTAAGTATCAAAATGGAGTTAATAGGAGAGGGAGGAGGTTCCCTTTTATAAGAGAGGAGAGGGGAACTTTAGGAAACTCTCAAAATATTAATTTATTATAAATAAAATTTTGATTAAAAATGGTTAAAAAATTATTTAATAAGAATATAAGATGATTTTGGTTCGAATACCCATCATCCAATAATTTTTATACAAGTTTTTAATATTTTTTTATCCTTATGTTTTTGGTTTAAACCTTATTTTACCCTTTTTAGTCTTACCGTGATATCATGTTATTTATACATTGTGGGTTAATATAATTACTATATCATGTCAAACGAACCAAAAAAAGTTATTTATAACATATTTGGACTTATATTAACCATTTGGTTTAATATTATATTTTTAGGAATCTAATATCGTTTAATAAACTATTTTATGTTTTAAGTTATGGATTTTTTCAATTTTGGACACTATTAATACTTGACTTTTAAAAAAAATTAATAACAACCTGATTACTTAAAAAAATGCATTAAATAATCCTTAATATGTCAATTTCATCCATAAAATTAGTGTATGACATAAATATGTTCAAATTAAATTTATTTAAATATTTATAAATTCGTTTATTTGAATCTTTCATTAATGAGGTAATCACTACATCATAATTGTGTCACAAATAAATATATTTATCTAATGTATAAAAATTATAAATAAAATACCATCATGTAAGAAATTTTTTTAGATTTATAATGAATATATATACATATAGATCATTTATATAACCCTATATTTAAATTGATTTAGTAAAATACATATGTTTAGGTTATAATTATCATCACTTTAAATTAATTCTTATAAAATGTCATTTTCACATCCCAGTGAATCCATGAGGTCCCAAAATCGACCCAAGGATTCCCATGGGGAAAAATATATCATCCAATAGTATTAGGACATGTGTTAGGGTCGTTTAATATTATTATAATAATATTTTGTAACCCTTATTTACTAGATTTACCCTTTTAACCATGATAAATAAAATAATTACTGAAGTTACTATTCATAATGTCTAAAAATAAAAGGTACCTATTTAAAAAATTTAAACCTTATGATCCTAAATATGGAATCTATTTTCTCAAATTCAAAAACACATAAGTTTCAGTAATTAATTTAAAATTAATTTCCGTTCTCAAAACCAAAAAAGCGTGTTTTTAAGAAGTAATAACTATCAAAAGATTGACATGTGTTTATGTCCAATTTAATAGTGAAATTGCTTGCAATGACAAAATTTGGATTAAATTGTAAAAATATAATCCAATTATTCAATAAAACCCTTTAAAAAAATAATCTATCTATATAAATAAATTAGATAAAAATACAGATTTGAGTTAAAATACAGTATTTTTCACTATTCATTAAATTTTTAATTTTATTAGAAAAATACAAAAAATTTAAAAAAAGTAAATTTTTATTTCCAAATACCAAATAAGAAGTTTATTTTGTCAAATTTAACTTATAAAAGTTTCAAAAACTATATTTAAAATGGGTGCACCATCAAAAGGCGGTGAAGCTTCATTTTTTGAAAAATACTTCATTTATCCGAAAAATTGATTTTGTTCCCATATCATGTGCTAGAAAATGTGTAAAATGAATTATAATGTTATATAAAATTAAAAATTTTGTTAATACTATTCCTAATTTCCAGTTATATAATATTTTAATAATATATCTTTGTTTAGTGACACTCAGTCTTGCGTACAATGAAAGCTATCGAGGAAGGTCACTCTTGCGTGCAATGCAAGCCAAGTCAGTGTTGCGTGTAGTGAAAGATTCCTTTGGTGTGCATATAAAATAATTCAAACTTAGTTAATTTATACATTGAACAAAATCTATACTCAGTGTTGCGTGAAATTAATTCTATCAAGGGAACTTGAAATTGTGTGCAACACAAGACAAGAATAGTGTTGCATATACTGCAAGTTAATACGATGTTTCATATAGTGCAAGACAATCTTGGCGTAGCGTAAAATACAAGTCGTCAATAAAATTAAAATAATATATCTAATAAAAACTCTGGGTGTTACATTGGATGGAGAATTGACAGGGGTTCAGAGTTCATCGGATATTCCGCAACACTCCTGTATGAAACATGGGGAGAAGAATGTGTTTCCCGACATGAGACGTGACCCCGCTCTAATATATTAAATTAAAAGAAAGTACATGACATGTTCATTAACAATACACCCAGTGTATTAGCTTCAACCGGCCCCCGACATAAGCGGGTCTCCTAGGTCATCACATGAACATATACTCAGTCGTTACATGGTCAATACACGCCTATGGGTTGCTATTGGGTTGATGGTGTGTACATGGAAGTACACAGTTTGTACTCAAAAAATCCCAATTTCTTCCTTTTTCCTAAAAAAAAAACAAGATTCATACTTGAAAATAAGATCTGGGTTCTTACAAATTTCCCCCTATAAAGAAATTCATCCCCGAATTTACCTTCCATGGGTGGTGAAGAAGAATCTCTGAAGAACACTGGCCTCTACGATCGTACATCATACTCCCTCTCGCAAGTCTCGTCCTACACTCTCCTGTGCTACCATAGCACCCATACCATAGGAACAGACTGACCAGAGGGAACCTTTGTTCTTCGATACACAATTTGAATTTGGTTCTCCTCAAAGGATGAATCCACCCATAACTCAACGTCCTTATGTTGATAAACATGAGGATGATCTGAAAAGTAATATCATAGCTGAGAAACAAGAAAGACATTGTGCATATCCTGGTACCTCTGAGGTAATTGAAACCAATAGGAAACCAGACCGAATCTTTCCAGAACCCCAAATGGACAGAAGTATCTCACTGAAAGCTTCCAATGTGTCCTAATCATTCTGTTTCCCAACCTTGGTGTGACACGTATGAAAAATTGATCTCTGACCTCGAACTCTCAAGGTCTTCTCCATCGATCAACATAATAATTATATCCTGACTATGCAATATCCATCCTCTTCCGAATCAACTCCATCTACTCAGTAGTCTCCTAGACAAGATGAGGTCTGAACATAGCTACCTCTCCTACCTCCAGCCAATATATGGGTAATCAGAATTGCCTACCGTACAAAGCCTCATAAGGTTCCATCAGAATCTTTTTCTAAAAACTTTTATTGCAGGAAAAATACACTAGGGGTATGTGTCTCTCCCAAGAGCCCCCTAAATATAGGAAAAATTATCAAATAATGTCCTCTAAAAACTGAATTGTGCACTCGGATTGGCCATCTGTCTGGGGATTGTAAGATATACTCAGAAGTACATGTGTACCCAAATCCCTCTGTAGTACCTACCATACACGAGAAATAAACCGGGCATCCCTATCTGAAATTATAGTATACAAAACCCCATGAAAACACACTATCTCTTGGATGTAAAACTTTCCAAGCTCATCCACACTAAAGGTTTCCTTGATCAGTAGAAAATGTGAAACCTTTGTGAGTCTATCAACAACAACCCATAAAACATCATTTCCTTAAGGTGAACTTGGTAAACCCATCACAAAATCCATTGCGACATCATTCCACTTTTAATCTGGAATGGATAACTAATTCAATAGCCTAGCTGATCTCTAATGCTCTGACTTCACCTAATGATAGGTGGAACATCTCATAATAAAACTCAATACATCCCTATTCATTCCTATCCACAAATACTAACGATGTAGATCTCGATACATCTTGATGACACTAGGATGAACATCCCACACAGAGGCATGAAAATATCACAACTCTTCATGTATGTCTATTGACACCCATACAAGCCCATGAAAATGAAAAAACTCATCCTCACCTACGGTCCACCTAGGAGTAGGGTCCTCTCTTTACACACTCTCCCATAGGACTAGACCTTCGGAATCTAATAGCTGACTCATTTTCCCTCGATCCAGTAGAGTAGAGGTGATATAGAATAAAGAAACATTTCCCCCTGTATGTCATGCACCTCCAAATGCATCTTAGAGAATAGATCCATATGCTACCACTCACTACTGGCCTCATGAACTACTTGTATTTGATCTGTCTTTCTCAATGAATTAGCCACTACATTGCCTTTTCCAAGCATCTAGGATAGCTCAATTTCAAAAGAGTGAAGGTACTAAACCTACCTTCATTGTCTCAAATTCAGATCTTATAGAGTAAAGATATACTTGATGATTTTCTGGTCAGTGTATAACACAAAATTATCTCCCAAAATATAACATCTCCAACAACGCAAGGCATGAACAACTATAGACAACTCAAGATTGTGTGTCTGGTAATTCCTATCATGTAGCTTCACCTATCGAGATCCGCATGCAAGGTCTGCTTCCCCCTGCCTAAGCACTGCTCCCAACCCAATACCTGATGCATCATAGTAAAGGGTTTAACTCTTTCCTAGATCCAAAAAATAAGTATCGGTGATGAAGTCAATCTCCCATTAATCTCTTGAAAGGATGAATCACAGGTTTCCATCAACAAGTACTTCACACCCTTCTTAGTCTGGCCCGTCAGTAGAGCTGCTAAGCATGAAAAGTCTTTAATAAAGGGTCTATAGTAACCATCCATCCCTAGAACACTCCATACTTCAAAGACATTTTTCATCAGCACCCAGGAAACTACAACTCTCACTTTCTATGGTTCTACTGATAGTCCTATATCTTAGATAACATGACCCAATAAATGAATATGGTCCATCCAAAACTGGCAATTAGAGAGCATATCATATAACCGATGTTATCTCAGTGTACTCAATACGATATGAAGATATATTTCATGGTTGAGTTGAGTGTGTGAGTACACCAAGATATCTTCCAGGAAGACTACCACAAAATAATCCAAGTAAGGATAGAACACTCAGTACATCAGTTCCATGAAAACTTCCGGTATGTTCATGAGACTGAACGGAATAACTAAATACTCATAAAGAACATACTTTCTCTGAAAGGTTGTAAGAGGTCTATTTGATGGTCTAATGCACAACTGATGATAACCGGATATCAAGTAAATCTTCTAGAACACCTAGGCTCCTCGAAGCTGATTAAAGAGATCATAAATCATTGGAAAGGGAGATCAGTTTTATACTATCAACTAGTTCAGATATTGATAATCCAAAAAAAGTCTGAGGTCATCATCTGACATATTCACAAAAAGGATAGGCAAAACCCAAGCAGAAAAATTGGGTTGGATGAATCCCTTTTTCTGTAACTCCTATAACTACTTATTGATCTCCTGTAACTCTGGTGTAGCCATCCTACATGGAGGAATGGACATTGGTGCTACTCTTGGAACAAGATAAATAGAGAAATCAACCTCTCAATCTAGAGGTAACACTGAAAATTCGATTAGAAAGACATCTCTGAAATGATCCACCATTGGAGGAAAGTCCATCTATGAAGTCACCAAGTCATCTAGATGTAAACCAGAAATATAGACTATAATTCCTCTCAAACCATGATGCTCGGGTCCAGATCTAATTTCCTAAACATCCCATTCACTCTTGTTTATAAAAGATCCACCCTCTGATGATGTGAAACTCACCCTACAGAGACAGAATTCAAAAAAATCCTGAATGGAGACCAACCAGTCCATTTCAAGAATTACATCAAATCCTGACATCTCTAAAAAATATAGGTCCCATAAGAAGTGATACCCATCAACCTCAAGAGGGAACTCCTTCCACTGATGTACACCGGATGTTCTAATCCCCAATGGAGTGTCTATTATGATAACATCATCAGAAGTAAAGATACATATCCCTGGGCTCTCCGTAATGGAAACAAATATTAAACTAGGGGAAGCCATGATATCAAAAAGAGAAAAAGATAATAATTAGGAAACTAGATTCATACCTCTAAGCATAGAGGGTTTAAGATCTTGCTTCTATTGGGTCTGATCCATTACAAAAGTCTGACCTATACCACGACCCTATGACCCAGGTTGGCCCCCCAGATCTGAGCCACCTCACTGTCGATGAAAACCTATCATCTGTCTTCCACGTCCACGGACAATTCCTCATCATTAATGGATTGATGAACTCTAGTTCTCTAACTGATGAGAAATTGGTTTCCCCACTCCTGTATATGGAGTCATAATAGATCCCCTCTAACTCACTACTAGTGAGAGCATCCTGCAAAAATAGTAAAGATGACCCATCTTGCTACATGATCGACACACAACTGGGTCTCTTGAGCACTGTGGTCTCCTGTGACCACTCTTTTTGTACTGGTAGCACACCACTCAATTACCTAAAGAAACATCATGTGAAAGATCCCTATAGTGATTCCTTCAATCAGTCGAAGGAGTACCAACTGTGGATGTTGTAATGCCCTAGATCGTAGCTCCAAACTCACTCAGATTGTGCTTGTTAATTAGTGCTCGGTTTACTATAGCATTCACTGAAATCAACTTGAAAACATTCAACTGTGATCAGATGTTGTACCTGAGGCCATACTCAAATCGCCTTGCCAGTGATAACTCGTCACCTCCCAAAACAGGTATGAATAACTAAATCTCTATAAAGAGAGAATAATAATCCATCACTGAAAGAGTGCCCTGCTCCAAATGCATGAAATCCCAGGCTCAGTCGTCCCTCAACGTCTCGGGGTAGAAGTAGTCATAGAAGGTCCTCTGAAACTCTTCCCAAGACATACCCCGATGAAGTCCCACTTATGAGATAACATCCCACCATATATTGGAGGAATCATGTATCATGTAAGTTGCAAGCTTCACCGTCCTATCAGGAGGTGTCTCTAGATGCTCAAAGATAGAAATCATGGTCTCCAAACATGACTCTGCAGTCTGTGGTCCTCCATCCCTTAACAAAGTGGGAGGCTACTAATTCTAGAAAACCCACATCAGATCTGCTATAATTGGGTCCGGATGGGGTACTACCTAAAGGGTCTACATCATCCTCATAAAGACTTCATGGAACTATGCAGGAGCACTTGTGTCTAGTATAATAGCTGGTACCAAGATGATCATGATGAGAGGATCTACTGGTAGTCCTTGATCTACCATTTTCAGTGTATGATCATCACCCTGTACCTAGAGTACAACCGGAGGACATCTTAGTGGCATGACTCTTCACAGTCAAGTGCACACCTTAGTATGACATTAGAAGAACTACAAATCAGAAGTGAATGTATAGAATAGGTGAAGGAAAACATTAAAGATTTACAAAAGAGGGTTACGTGGAATGTAGAACCACTATATAGTTTATTACCTTAAACCTTTACATGGTCGTGTACCTCTGCCAACCTGGTCAAGTAACACCCCATAAACATGACATGTTCCTCTTGAGACATGACATGTACTTGAATATTCCCTCATTCCCAAGTACATCTACATGTAAATAACTACATGGTTCTACTAGTGTAACACTACATGAATTGTTCACCCCAGACACGATGTGTACTCAAAAGTTCTATCCACCCATGTCGTTAGTCACACAGCTAAATACACGGTCAACTATAACACACCGTGTACTCCCACAACATGGCATGTTCTACCAAAAGTTTACCAGCCCCATGTCTCTGCTCACACAGTCAGTCACACGGTCAACAACTACACGACGTACACATACGGTACACATTGTGTATGCAATAAAGGTTATTACTTCCATAACATAAGAACATATGGTGTGTACTCATAATATCTAACACCGTTTTTATGATTTTTACAAACATTAAGCCTCTAAAAATTCTTCGAAACCCCCAAAATCTTAAAATTTGTCCAAGGCTTCCAAGTTCCAATATTTGAGATCCCATACTCCCCGCGAATCAAAGTTTGGCATCCATATTCATGTCTTATCTTATCAGAATTCAATTAAAGTTCAAACATAATCCACTAAATTTCAATCCAAGAGGGCCCATAACACCTCTGGTACTAAAGCTTGGCATCCATCCTAATGAAAATTTACATATACCATTACCCTATCAAAATAGAAAGTATTTATATCACGACATCTATCACAACAACATGCATATATAACACAACATCTATCAAAACAATATGCAATCTGTAGTGCACCCTAAATGGCATGATAAGAATGTGTGACATGTGATCTCTATAAAGTGCCTATATGATGCCTGAGATGGAATAAGCTCATATCACCGGGTTGCAATATAAATAGAACCTTAATTATATCATTCATAACAACACAACAAAAGTAAATCAACCAATAGTGAAATCAAATCAACTGTAACAATTGAAAAACTATAAAAATTGCAATATTTGAGGTAACTTGGATTTTCATTGTACACAGGGTAGCTACTCTCAGGCAAAACTAATTACCAACATCCATTTCCTTCATATCACTTTCAAACAATGCCAAACATTATGGAAAACCAGAAAAGAAAACTCCCATGATACCACTTTGTAATGTCCCTGATCCGAGTGCCACCCAAAGGTGCTTCAAAACCAGTTGGTCACATGAACTATTATCCAAATTCCAGAGGCTTCTGAATAGAATTGATGGACAAGGTGTGATATTGGGGAAACTATGCATTCATTGGTAGAGTATACAGAGTGGTATCTAAATTGGAATCAATAGTGAAATTAATAATAGAAAACAAAAATAAATAGCGGAAGACTGAATGTAAAATCCATAAGAGAGTACTATATATATATATATATATATTATGCTTGTCATATGTATCTAAGAAAATATCCAAACATGTCAAAATGATGTAAATAAATACAGAAACTAAATTACCAAAGAACCAAGTAAACTCTAGTAGCATCGCAAGACTCAGCTTGATCCCATGCTCTCCAACTCCAACAACAATCAAGTACCTGATGAAGAAGGGATGATTCCCTTATCTATACCTGCAATCATATAATCAATTTGGGTGCAAAAGAATGGACCAAACAGGGTGTGAGACAAATCCCAATAGGCAACCACCAAAATATCTATGCCTAACTATCCGTGAATATATATAGTAGGTAATATGCAAGAATGAATCAATGAACTAAGAGGTACTCAAAAGTAACCAATCCTATAGTTTTCAATTACATTCATTTAATTTTTATTATTCATCTATTGAATCATGTAGCCCTAAGATCTAACATAAGCTATTTGTTCCCCAAATAAAGTATCCAAAACGAACATCTCATAAGACCATCTAAATAATTATGTAAGATAGAATCCAAGCTTGTGCTTTGGCTTGGATGACTCGTTATAATCATTAAATTATCCACAAACAACCCTCTAGGAAGATCTCACTATATAACCCTTTGGTCTAACATAAAATAAATTAATTATAAACGAACAGCTGGGCAAGATCTCATGGTATAAACCCCTAGGTCAAACATTCATTTAATAAACTATTAATGACCACCTGTGCATCTCTCACGGTCAATACCCTTGGGTCAAACATTACAGTAAAACATACATAAACCCTTTGGGATTCTCTCATAGTCCACCCCCCTTGGTCAAAATTCCATAATTTAATTATAAATAACCACCTTGGTAGCTCTCACAGTCAATACCCCTAGGTTAAACATTCAAAATTCACATCATATGAATTTCATATAATCAAAAAGTCTATCCTAACAACACAAAGAATGGAAAATAATGAAATCCTAGAAGATATCCTAGAAAAATCATCCATAAAAAAATAATCAAGGTAAATGTATCCATAGGGTGTCCCTTAGACAATGTATCTAACCTTATCCACAAATAACACCCCTTTATCAATAAATCAAATAATAAAAGGTAATTAATAGGGTTTAATTCCAAATCATGCAATACCCAAAATGTGGGTATACAACACTTTTAGCATATAAAATACAAATACAAAAAATTAAAGGCACAAACCACCTTCCTCGATGTCGTACGATTGATATACTTGAAAGTTGGACCTTGAATTGGCCTAAATCAGCGTAGATCTACAAAACAGTGAAAAAAATACCAACCTTGAATAACTACCAAGAGAGGAGGAATTAGGAATAAAGTCTCTAGGGGTTTTAAGAACTCACTGGTGGGATTCCAATGCACTTGATAATGTCTCATTCAGAGCACAGATGGATAATTGGGAGGGGTTTGGAGTTCATCTAGCATTCCACAACACTCCTTTATGAAATAGGAGGAGAAGAATGTTTTTTCTAACATGAGACACGATCCCGTTATGGTATATCAAATAAAAAGAAATGTACAGAGCATGCTCCTTAATAGTAAATGTTGTGTATTAGCCTCAACCAGCCCTTGACATAAGTGGATCTACCAGGTCATCACAAGACCATGTAGTTGGCCATTACATGGTCAGTACGCAGTAGTGTGAAACTACTGGGTACATGGAGTATACATGGATGTTCACAGAGTGTACTCAGAAAATCCCCATTTCTTCCTTTTTACTCAAAAAAACCCAAAAACAAGATCCATACCTGAAAAGAAGATCCAGGTTCATACCGTAACAACTTGATGTAATTCACATAGGCCTATTATTGATCATCATCAGTGGAGTATTCTAGGTTTGGGAGGACCCTGGGATAATCTTTTAACATAGGAGGCTTGAATTCACCAAGAGTGAGATTGTGTTTTGGCACTGGTGGGGGACTCTTCCTTAGCTTGGGTCATCGGTGCCTATTCATTTAAGACTTGGAAGGTTGCGATGTAGATGTGGAGATAGAAATATGAGGAGTCATGTAAACCTAAGGAGGTTCAAGATTTCTCAAAAGGGAGTGGATAATTCCATGAGCATGAGTGACTGCCTTATGATCTAACGAGTCATCTTACTCTTGTGTCCCATGGATAGGACCCCATTTCCACTCACCAAAATATTTATTGTTTCCATCAAGGTCAACAGAGACATGTTCCACCTACATTGGGACATTGACCAACTTGACTAATCTATGATCAACTTGATCCTAGATCAAATATTTTAATAAAAAAAATTATTTTATGGTATTTCTAGGGATACTTTGATACGGGAAATGGTCAGTAAAACCAAAGAGTCCATCCTCCTAAGGTCTCTTGTGTTATGAAAATCACAGGATTCCCTTTATAAGGGTTCACCTAAATTACCCTAGGAAATGTTAATCCCTGAAGGAATAAGTCTTGTTTATTTTATTTAGCAAGGGAACCCTTGGAGCCTAGCCTTGAAGATGTGATCAAGATACATTCTCTCATTGAGGAGGCTATGATTGGTGAGGTTGTGTTGGGAGAGGCTATGCTGGGAGTGGCTGCACTTGATAGGGATGCACTCAGCGAGGATCAACATGAATATGGACTAGTAGGTGTACCAGATTGGGAACCTGGGCATGAAAAACAATGGATAACCGGGGAGGATTGGGTACCCCATTGTAAGAGAGAAGGGTTACCTTATGACATCATTAGGATTAGAGCACTACTCAATAATGTGATCAATAGGGATAATTTTTTATTTCTCAAGATTACAGAGGAAGGAATCTAATGTGGGTTTTGTATCCTATTTTTGAGAAACCTTGGGTCATTTAGAGGGTTTGTAATATCCCTTATCTTTGTCAACATACCGATAGGTAGGTAGAAACATCTCATTGGGGGGAATTATGAGGCCCAATGCATATCTCTACCAACGAGTGAAAATGCCTGCCACAAGGTATGCCCAGTACTATGGCGTCCCTTTAGGTGGGTTTTCCAAGTCATGCCCTGCATTGGTGGCCCTATTACTCTAATTTTATGGTAGTTCAGTGATGACCATATTTACCATGTAATTAGTCATAGGGAAATCTTAATCATCAAAAGATTGGTCGAACTGTCGGTCTTATTGATATCATTGCACAGGGATAAAATGCAGGGAAATAGACCACCCAACCTCTGACTTGTACATGTGGAGACACCTATTCCATGAACTTTTGGAGAACTATGAGGCTCTTAATGTAGGTTTTTTTAGAGGGTCTAGAAATAACCATATGACTCATTATGCTAAGATACTGGTATCAGGACGATCTCAACCCTCCTGCATTGCTGGTTGATGGCACCGAAGTGCACTTGGATCCCCAAGTAGTCCAGTTGCTGATCATGGATGCAGTGAAATTTACCCCTGATAATCTTGTTGAAACACACTACCTATTCCATGGTGATGGACTTAGGTAAAAAAAATTCTATACCTTGAGGTGGATAAAACGCAATTGATAGCTTGTTAGTGGCCAAAACCTCCCACATACCATCTTTCTCAGAGTAAGCATCTTGCACTTGGTCAATCCCTGACTCGATTGTCATAGGTTGGGATAATAGTGGATGCACTGAAATAGAATTGCTTTGCAATTCCTGAATTATCCATGAAATTATTGATAAGAGTTACTCGAGTTTTCTGCATGTGGGTTATGGCCTCTACTGCGGGCACAACCCCCATAGAGAGTGTTTCCCTCCCATATTGGGATGGTTCTTCAAGGAAGGGTATGTCCTCAGCATGGGGAGGACCGTCACACTGGTTGGTGGTGGAGTAGTAAGGACATCTTCATTGGTTAGTGGTGGAGTGGGGAGGACCACCACATTATTTGTTGATAGAGTGGAGAGGACATCCACTTTGGTTGATAACAGTGTGGGGAGGACCTCTGTACTGGCTATTGATGGAGTGGGGGAGGACCTCCACATTGGTTGATAACAGTGTGGGGAGGACCTCTGTACAGGCTATTGATGGAGTGGGGGAGGACCTTAAATTTGGTTAATGGTGTCATGGAGAGGACCTCCATGCCAATTATTGGTGGTGATAGGAGGGCCTCCGCACATATTGGTGATAACATGGGGAGGACCTCTGTGCTGGATAATAGAGGTGTAGGGAGGACCTCTGCCCTAATTATCATTATCACAAGATGACCTGTAATGGTTTTTGGGGGTATCTGTGATTGAGAGAGTCAAACTGATCTACATAAGAGGAATCTAGGGCTCAATACTAGGTGGGAAAATATGGATCCCCATTAACCTATTACCAAGATTTTATGGGATATTATTATAGTGGAATGGGCCAAATGAGCTGTATAAGATTCCCCTTGTTGGGAAATGTCATGGGACTTACCATGGGGTTAGTGTTGGGTGTTATAGACTAGGGATGATAGGGAGGGGATGAATTAAACCTACTCATTTCATTTTATGAATGGTTGGTTCTAGTGACAACACTACCTTGTGGGAGCCCTCCTGGGAAGCTTATGAGTGGTGGTCATGACAGGCACCACTCAAACCTCCCCTACCTCCTCAGTGTAGAGGAGTGAGTTGTCAGATCACTATAGGGAGAGGCTCATAAAATGATTCACCATATAAAAAGGAGGAGTTTTACCCTTGATTGACCCTTAGGGGTGGTATTGTCGGCGAGGCACCGCTGCCTTGAGGTCTTGGTGGGAGATAACCTAAGTGGTAATGACCCCTTACTTCTCATACCAACACATGAGGGTGTTATCACCCTCCTCGGGTTGATCTCAAATGGTGTGATGAGGTGTGGGTGACCTATATCTAATAGCATAATATAATTCATGGTAGGTGTATAATTATATGGGATTTACACATCAATTTCCTCCTCCCCCTACACCTGTTAGTGCACGGTATCTGATTTCCAGTATCTTGAGTCATGTAAGTCTTGTGGATTCAACATTCAATATAGGTACAATTAATGTGATTCCCAATGCACCAATGTTTTTCATTCTTCCTGAATTAGAGAAGTATTCACACTGATGGCGTCACATACTAAGGATGATCAATTTTATCTACCCCAAGTCACATGTGAGTTTCAGATTGGGCACCACATTTTCTTAGTGGCACATGGTGCAGAATATATTGATCCAGTGACATGAAAATATTTCAGTTACCCAGATGCTACAAGTCCCCATGATTAAGGATAATGGTTTCATGTTGGGTTCACCATTTCTTTTTCTGATGCTTTCATTGGGGAACAACACCATCTTCTCCCTGGTGGTGATGCACTGCTTTCTATTTCCCAACATTCCCACTTTCCAAAGGTGGGTGTCTTCCATAAATTTCATCAGAGATGTGAAATTATTGTCTAAAATGGTATAATGGTATATTGGTTTTTCCTTCCATGGATTCCTCCTTGGAGCCTGTGTCCTAGTCTATGTCTCCCTCATAGATTTAATTCATGTTTGCGAGACTTGATACTAACACCATCTCGAGCTGGACACTAGTTAATTATGATGATTCTATCTCAAATGGGTATAAAACATCAGTCAGGGGAGGTAGTAGCAATGGGAATTTTGGGAATTCCTAGACATTGGGTAGATTGGGAACTTTTACAGTTTTCCTATTTTGGAGGGAATCTCATTTGTGTGGAATCATAAGAATATCACCCAAGGAATCCTTTGCCGGTCGTAAGCTAATTCATACCAAGGTCATAAGTTCTCTAAGAATTTTTACCTTGGGTATACAACATTTACAACATGGGGTAGGGATTTAAATCAAGTCAAAAGTTTAATGTCTTAAAGAGATGGTTGGGAATATGTTTAATGTCATTTTGGGAAATATTTGGTGCAATATTAAGTTCTTGTGAGTAAAAGTTTGGTTTAGGTTTAACATCTTGAGGGGAGATTATGGGGGTTGGTTTAATGTCTTGTGGGGATAGGATGGGTACAAGTTTAACATCTTGTGGGGACAATATTGGTACATGTTTAATATATTATAGGGATAGTATGGGTGCAAGTTTCATGTTTTTGGGGAAAAGGATGGGAACATGTTTAACATCTTGTGGTGATAGGATGAGTGTAGTTTTAATATCTTGAGTGGATAAGATATGTGAAGGTTTAATGTCTTGTGGATACCAAATGGGAATAGGTTCAACAACTTACGGTGATAGGTTGGGTGATGGAGTGCATCCCCCCAAGGGAGATAATTCCCACTAGGATTTGGTGTTCAGGATTGAAACATAGGGAGGTGTCCTATATACCATGTTTAAGAGACAAGGATCAAAAACCATGTAGTTTAATACCATAGTTTAAGGTCATGTGATAGGACTAGTCCATGAAGTTTAACATAGTACAGTAAGGACACTCGTTTTGTGGAAGAGCATCGACAAGAGATGGTGTGAGGATTATGTGTGGAAGCTGCCTACTATAGGAGGATCATCCCTTGGGGAGATGGTGTGGGGATTATGCATGTAAGATTCCTAGAATAGAAGGATCATCCCTTGGGGAGATAGTGTTGGGATTATAAGTGGAATCTTATCGATGTTGCTGGATCATATCTTGGATAGATTATGAAGAAGGTGGAATCCCATGATGATCTTACATGGGGAATCCTATGTTTATTACATAGGAAAGGATAAAATTTTACATCATGTGCTACAGAAGTTGACATTTAGTTTAACATCATGTGCCTAGGATGTGGCACTAGGTAGTTCTATGTCTTGAAGCTCAAATGTGGATGGAGCCCACACCACTAGGCAGACCATGTCATGGCGAGAGGAATATTAATCAAAAAATTATCTACCAAGATAGGTAAGATATTTACCTTGGTTATAAAACCTCTAGGTATTATGTGAACATTACTCATGCACCTCCGGGTGGGGAATGGATTTGGAACTACGATGGAGGATTGAAAATTAGAAGGCCCGACATTAGGGTATCTATGATTAGGAGAAATAAGAATTAGGGTACCTATGATTAGGAGAATTAGGTAGGATGAAGGCCCATGATGCACTCAGAGAAAAGTGGGAAGGCACAAATGTAGGTGGTACTTGTCACATGAGGATTTGGGGTATGGTTGAACCAATTTTGGATGTTCATTGGAGACACATGTACTCAACTTTCACAAAATAGGATCAGTTAAAAGGAGGTACTATATAGAGGCATGGAGGACATGTTTCATGAATGTTTTAGTTTCATGAGGGTTTTGGGATTTGAGAAGGCCAGGTTTCCAGTTATTTTAAGGGTCACATAAAATATTATGTTATGTGAAATAGGGTGACCCTACCTCAAGGTAAATTCATGGTTCCCATGGGATTGCTTTCGAAAAGGATAGTTATCTCACGAAACCCCAAGAGTTTGAAAAGGTTTTCTTCTTACAAGAAGGCCATGGAACATCACGAAAGTCATCTCTACCATGGGTTGAGGTCCTAAGAAACCCATGGAAGGTTATTTCATTAAAAATGGATACTTTTAGAAGACTATCCCTTCTTTACCTCCTGAAGCTTTTGAGTATCTTGAGTTTATATCTTTTCCTAGAAGTTGAAAGGTTACATCCCCTTAAATGTTAGACATATGTCTTATTTATAGGCCTAGTGGAGGAAAGGGAAATGGTTTCACAAAATATATATGATTTTATGAAACTTTATAATCTTTGTGACCTAATGGTGCTTTGTGAACTAGATTTATGTTGTAAGAAGGTTACCTTCTATGCTTCGTGCGGCCGGGGACTTCTACAAAATGGAGATGTGTGCATTATGATTCATGGAGGTTACCATCGAATCATAAAGAATCCTAGAATTTCATGAACAAAAACCATTCGTGAAGGTGTGCACATTCACAAAAAAAATCCCTTAAGTGTATTTTTGGGTATTTTGGCTCGGATTCACCTAGAAATGGTCATCTCTTCCTCAAATTCGCCCATTACACACATATTTTAGTGCCAAATATACCAATTATAACAACCCCAACTCCAGTAACCTAGATTCAATGGTTACATTATTACATTGGAATAGATATGGAGATTTCACTATATACGATCTACCTGTTTAGCATTCTTTTAAAATTATATACTTGCATGATTCTTATATTACATTGTAAATATAAAATAAAAATCATAATAAGAATTATTTAATCTATGATAATAATTATAGTATCCTTCTTCATATCTTAGTGAAAGGAAAAATAATTAAAGGGTGGGCTCCAATAATCAGTAAGGGTTATATATAGTCGAATATATCATGATTAAATAGGGCATAAAAAATAAAAAATGTAAATAAATGAAAACACATTCCATATAATCAATAACTTGAGAATGAAATTAATCCATGGATAATAACATTGAAATAATGTCATGGATAATAATAACTAAATTATCAATGAAGTAAACATAATATTTTACTTCATGATCTCAAACATCAGGATATGTATACCATCAATACCTTGATCTAAGATAGTTTTAAACTATGGGTAGACATACACCAAAAACCCATTAAATTTGGATAATTGATTAGTCTCACAAGACTTATCAATTCATGGAGGGGATATCTATAACTAGGAACCACTCATCACAACATTTCTAAAGTATACCCCATATATTTAATAAAAAATTTAACTCACGATCAATATTCCATATCAAAAAATATCTTTATTGAGTAGAGAATATAAGATATCAATATTTCCCAAGTCAATAAAATGACTTTCAAATCAAATACCATATTTATAAATGGTATAAAATTTAAGAAAAAATAATTTCCATGATAAAATGAATATGTATATTTAAGATAAATGTAATTTCCAATGATCATAATAATGTGAATATTTTAAGATAATGTTAACAACAATAAAATCAATGAGAGGTAATATCAGTTTTTTGATAAATTAATGTATTTTAGGGGATAAAATAAAATAGAAGTGAAAAATTAAAATAATATTTAATTAAATATTTTTTTATAAAATAATTGAATTTTTTTAGAAGAAGCTAAATTTCATAAAATATTTTTGGCTGTGGGGAAGTCCATTAACACCATATACGTTAAAAACATTCATTTTGACTTTTTGAAAACTAAATAGAAGTTTAAACATTAAAAAAATATAAAGGTTCATATAGAACATTAAAAAAATCAAGGATAACTTAAAATGTCCTTAATAAATCATTTTATAAATAGAAACGACTTTTATAAAACAATTTTGAAAAAATATAGACATGGAATTAAAATATATCCCATTAAAAGAGAAATAAAATTAGTTTTTATTTTAATCATATATTTACTTGATTCAAGTGATAAAGAGAATAAAATTTGTAATAAAATATGAAAACTTATTATATATGCATAGTATAATAAATATTTTGGATTTTATGATGGATGGATTATAATATTCCTTCAATGAAAGTTAAAGAAATCCCAAAAAAATGAGATTGTAAAATAAATCCTTACCTTTTTGGTGACTTTTAAATTTTAAACCCTAGAAATAATATACATTAATTGAAATATTAATCATAATTGAAAAATAATTCTTCATGTTAAATATATAAATGGGTAATTTTATTCACCATATAAAATTAAATAGGTGCATAATATAAAATATGTCTTAATAGAATAGAAATTGAGACAAAAATCCCTTATCCCATAGATCCCTTTAGTAGAACATGATTTAAAATACTATATAATTATTTTGAAATGTTATTAATATATAATAGAACCATATTAATATTTATAATATCATATATGATCTTCTTATAACATCTTCTCACCCATTCGTTAATAATGTTTCAATATTACCATTGTTTCGAGTATTAACTGTTTCATTTTCTCATGCATGTTTTGTCATGAATGCTTTAGTTATTTGCATAGGATATAATAACATCAAATCCATAATTATATTAAAGTTATAAATAAAATATTTACTCATTAGATACATGTTTAAATTTATTCTTTAAAGTTATACATAGAAAAATGAATCACATCACTTCGTGGAGATGGTAGGTCGTATGTACGCACAAACGATGTTATAATTTCCTTGATAGTTGAAAGGGTACGAAAGTGGATAATATATTAATTTTAAATAATTAGTATTATTTCATTATTATAATATATATTCATTATTTCTATCATTATTACTATCCATGTTAGTTAGTTATGGAAAACAAATTACATTAGTTCGTAAGGCGATAGTCCGCCATACACATGAGCGATGGTTTTGTTTCCCATTTGATGGAGAAGGAGATTGTTAAATATTATGAAATAAACATAATAAAATATCATTATATGTTATATATTTTATTATTATATTTTAATTATTATTACATAATTTGATTTGGAAAAATAACAAGTAAAAAAGAAAGATCATGGTGATAATAATTACCATCGCTTAGAAAACCCTTCTTTGGATCTCTTATTAAGGAACCTAGGGTTGGTATTTTGGGATAACCATAATATCTATAACATGTATAATGCTTTTTGGGATATATTTTATTAGGTTTTGGTTTAGATAAATGGATTAATAAGTGTGAATAAGTGAGGGGAGAAGATGCCTTTTTATAATTGAGGTGAGTGGAACACTTGAAATTTTTCAAATTTTAAAATAATTCCAATTCAATTTATTTGAAACATGGATCAAAAATAGATAATATTAGAAGTTTATAAGGTTAATTTTTAATACCAAACATATAATTGGGGTTCCAAAAAATGTTTAGGTCATTTAAACCCTTATCTTTATAGATTAACGCCATGTAAACCTGTTTTGACCGTAACCATAGTAATTAATTATTACTATGTTTACTATTCATTATGAATAGATATAAAGTTGAATTTATTACCTAAAATTAATTATTATGATTATAACTATGTAATCCATTTTATAAAATTCAATTCACATAATTTGGAGAATTTAATTGAAAAATAAACTTGTATAACATGTTGAAAAACATGGTTTTCAAGAAATGAAATTTTCATGAATCAGATGATATTACATTAAATATATGGCTAGTAATCATCATTATATGGATTTAAATTAGTATATTTAGGTAAATAATATATAAATATAAATTGAATCATTCTTCATTAAATATTACATTAATCAATTAAAATGGAAAGACATTATTCTTAAAAAAATAGTTTTCTGAAAAATATGCCGCTTATTCTACAAATGATATTATATTTGTTTTTATAAAATTGATAGTCAATGCATGGTTAATTATATATATTATAAAATATAATTATACAGAAAATTATTAATAGTTAAATAATACATTTTCAATTATTCACAAAAGCTTATTTCTAGGAGAAACTTTCAAAAAATCATTCTTAGATTTTTTGACCAAGTTAAAAATCGATATTTATCCTATAAAATTAGAATTTTTTCACATTTTAATATTAAAATATTAATTAGTTTATAGTTTTTTAAATATAATTTTCCATTACTATAATTGAATCTTTGGTATTACAGATCTCCCTTATATAATATCTATTTTTTGAGAGCTTTCCAACTCCAATGTTATGTGTGTTCCTACCTCAAAGTATAGAACACTCATTATTTCCCATTTGCACCACCACATTTTACCCTATCCCAATGATGTTACATTTTTATACATTGAATACATGGGTGTATTTATAGTATAGATATGGATATTTTCATATATATCCACCATAGATCTTACCTTAACTTTTGATGACCTTTATTATTTGAGTTCATAATTTATTTTATTTTTTGGTTATTTATTCATTAAACAAATTAATAGGGAGTTAAGAAGGTTTTAGAGGAAAACAAAGGGAAGTATAGAGGAAAATAAATTATTTTTTGGTGTAGGAATAGAACCAGGTACTCAGTAGCTTAATAATTGGTACCTGATAGTATCTTGTGTGAGTTACAAATTGTTTTAGCCTAACTAATAGGAACCCAATGAGCTATTAATAAGTATCTTATAGTCCCTGAGTAGCTAGTGGTCTGTCACTAGATATCTTGTAGGTTCAAAATATATTTTTTAAAAACACTTCAAATTTTATCATTTTATTTTAAATCCAAAATATAATAAAGATAGTTCATTGGAATTTTTGAACCAAAACCCATCAGTGACCCTCTCCAAGGTGCTATCCACCCCCCATAAAATTGGGGTCCTTCAAGGATGATTTGATCGTTCACCAAGATCGTATAGATCATTTATTTTGATAATTCTTGGTTTAGGGGGTCATCCTTTTTTATTTATATTGTATTATTATATTGGAAACAAAATCCCTAAATTCAACTTTAATCATGGTTTCTTAAATATGTAGAGTGGTGGAATGTTTTACTTTTTTGGATCTTAGAATATGATTTAATAGGCTTTTATGTGGGTGTATCCTCCTCTCTCACATATTATTATAATATAATTGTTTTTAGTGGAATAGGGTTTAGTGAGACTTAATCTAAAATGGATTTCTCTTAAACTCATGTTTTCCTAAAATTAGTTTTCCTTGAACATGAATAGATTGAATTTGTTATATTTCATGACATGTTCCATTATTTATTTGTAATGAGATACTAATTATTAATTTTCATGTTATGTATATGTTGTATTAGTGTGTTAAAGTGGTTATTTTCATGTATATATCGTTCTAAATTTCTCATGTAGGTACCATATAAAATTTATGATGGTGCCTACATGTTTATATTATTATTTTTTAAAGTTTATGTTATTTTTATTATCCATATTCTATCTTAATAATATAAATTAGTAATAAACATGGCGATATTGATATAAATTTATTGTAGTTTTCTCTAGTTTTGATGGAGGTTCCCATGGAGCATTATATGAGTCTGCATATATGCTATTTTTGTTTTCCCTTTCCTCTATATGGATGTTCCTATAGCACATGAATATTCTTCTATACTAAGTGTGAATGCAATTGTACCTTTCACTTATACCCATATACCTATGAGAAATGGTTATTCTTCACTCCTATGTTAGGATGTGATTATATATATATGGTTATATTCTGTTATATAGAATATGTCGAATTCCTACCACCGTGGATTTCAATACTGCCTTGAAGAAGGTACAATCATTTTCAACAATAACATGCTTATAATATGGAAATATTCACCCAAGTATAATTATTTTTCTTATTTTATAAATTTACTGATAAAATATTTATGTTACATTTTTCTTACTTTCCTACTTTATATTATTACTACATACACTTGATCTTATAGTAGATAGGAAGGGGTTAGGTGGAAGTTCTCTACTAGGTATGATGTACTCACCCACAAAATATATCCCTTATGATGTGTGTAATAACTATCATATATAATTAAGGTAATGGAAAGTCCTCAAAACATGAGGCTTCCTATGATAAGGATTCAAAAGTTGTGGTGGGATTTTTGGAAGCTGATGTTAGTTGGTTGAATTGAGATGGTTAGGGGTGTCTTTGTTGTTCTTTTTGGCCATTTTTTATATGGTATTTAATTTATAAAAGAATCTTATATGTATTATTTATTATCTTATTTTGAGGGTTTTGTATTACAACTCTGGTCATGGATGAATTGACTATCAAAAGTATATTTTATATTTTCTCTAAGTCTATTTTTTGGAATTTTGTTTCTTATTATGTTTTGGTACTACATTCTGAGGGAGAATCACTTCCTACATTATTATATTTTATCCCTTTGTGTTCATAGAATCCGATGACCATCTCGAATCATGCCTCATATCTTTTGGTTATTTAGACCAAACCAGGGGATCTAGATGAACTCTATAAAAAATGGTGTTAATGTAGTCTAGGGTAGTAGGGTATGGGATAACCAAAATATAGAATATTTATAACTCTGTAAGTAATCTATAAAAATGCATAACAAGAATAATTATGGTGCCATATTGATTGGAAATACTATTCAATGTTTTATTTTATTTCTTTTTGAGTTATATTTATCCATGGGAGTATCATGCATCATTAATAGAAACTTATAGGTAAAAAACTATAGGAAGTATGGAATTTCATGTTTTTGAGTCATTACTTAATTAATTATTAGAATTAATTAGATATTTATTTTAATTAAAATATCTACAATAAGTAAATAGTGTTTTACTACATATTTACTACTGAAAATTAGATTAATATATATCTTAAAGTGATTAATTAGAGTAAGAATTATTTTTATTATCATTCATAACTAGATACTTTATGATTATACCCGGAATTATTAATTTGTGAACTTTTACTTTATGTTTTAAATTGTATAAGAATGTGATTAATGGGAATAAATTAGATATGGGTAGGGGTTTTATTATATCCATTACAATGATATCCTTAATTGATAAAGATCTTCATCATTAGATAATGGATCAAACGTTATTATATACTAAAAAGTATAATATTCCACTTCAATGATCACCTGCAACCATGAAATAAGGTGATAATGATCATACACTACTCGCAAGGCCTGCGGTTAATCCTTAAGTGGGGTTAAGAGTACCTTGACAATAGTATACTACAATTAATATTATATAATACTTTTTGTTGCATCATCCCTTAATATTTTGTGGTGATGTTATGACATAAGATCCAGAATAATGAATAAAAAATATTTATCGAATCATTAAAATCATTGAAACCCCTATGTAGTATAGGGAGAGATAAGAAGTAACTACTAATAATGTTATGCAAGACTTCCTGTTTCATCGTCCCCAATCTCTCAAGGTGATTTTAATCTATAGGAAGTGTAATAATTTACTAAATGTATGCATCACATCTTTAAATTCATTGAAACGCTTTATAAGTACAGGTTGTTATTATAAACCTTTATTATCTAGGGGGTTACATATCATTTGTGTGATATTATGGTGGAAGCCAATAATGTCTAGGGGTTGATATTGAAAGTATTTTATAAGATTTTATATGAATAATTATTCCCTAATACTCATTATATTATTAAGTATCATACATTTATAGAACTCAATAAAGGGTAAATGACAATAATGTATTATTCCTCTATGTTAACTAATTTGTATCACTTCTCTCCCATATTGAGAAATGATAAGAAATATAGATATTGAAGATTTTATATCAGTTTTTAAGAACCCTTATAGTCAGAAATGATGATATTTAATTTTTTTTACCTTCTTAGAGGTCATGTAGAAATATGTGTTGGCTGAGATGTTCAATGGGACATCAAGGGGTTAGTGGTGTATATCATAGACAATAAACTAGTGGGAGATCCTCTAATGGGTAGAAAAGGTCACATTAAGAGATATATAGTTTCCCGTGACTAGATATGTTAATGGTATTAGATTAAACTAGGTTTATGTTTATTTGGATCCAAGTATTTTTTATTTATTTTATATTTGAAGGTGAATTATATAATTAGAGGATGGATTAGGGGTGTGTTTTTATAGGATTTTGGATTTTACTATGGTAAACAGGATGTTTTGGGGAAGGTAGTGAGGATAATAGTATATAGTTTAAGGATATAGAGGCTATCAATTACTTTGTCAGGGAAACATGGAGAGAGTTGTCTCAGGTGGACCAATGTGTACCTGATGGAGGGGTATTAGATAATTGGTGACCATAATTTGTTTTTTAAAATTTCTAGTTAAAATAAAAATTATTTTTAAAATTAAAACATTTAAACCTACCTCACCACTCACACTATTCCACACAAACTAAATCCTAAGGATCACTTTACTCTATCTTTTCACTCCTCATGATCTTCTCTAATCTCCCCTGATTGTGTTTTCATCTACAATTCATTAATTTCTATGGATTCCTTATAGATAATATAATACATCAGACTATATATATATCTTTTTTCTCATTATGCTTGTCACTAAACCATCTAAAATAAGAAAATTTTGGTGTTTTTTCCTACTCCTTTTATTTCTAGAATTTGAGTGAAAATAAAACCATGATATTGGATGATTCCAATATTTTTAGTACATAGTAAGTGGTATCGTTAATTTTTCCACAAACTATATGAATTTCCATGAATTGTATGATGGAAAGTATCGGTATATAAGTGTGTGTGATCCAGAATTAAATCATTAGGCCTTCCGGTCTTCCATGAGGTTCTTTAAGAGCCCTTATAAAAATAGAGAATGTAATAAATAGGGTTTGATTTAATTTTTTTTCATGTATTTGTTATATTAACATGATATTATTTATTATTTATGCCAAGGGTTGTAGGTTTCTCCCCTTTGTGTCTGTGACTAGGACTAACCGCCTTGATGCCTGGATGTGCATATGTTATCTAGTCAGAAGTCCTATATTGGGATATGGGGAGGATCTAGAAAACATGATAAGAATAGTTTGATCCAAAATGTGTCATAAGTCCTTTTCCTTTTTGAATGAGTGTAATTCACTAGGGGATAATACTATGTAGGTGGGATATCTAAAGTGGAGAGTGTTGTGGAACTAGTGAGTACTAATAAATGGATGCACGAGCCTACAAATGGAATCAGATCTATGGGGGTATCTTTGAACAACCTCAGGTAATTATGAGGGGGATAATGTTATACCTAAGGTTGTATGGTTCCCCTTGGTTTCTGTAACTAGAACTGCCCACCCTTTTTCTTGGAGGTGCATTTTTTAGAAAGTCAAGAGTCCACATTGGGGTGTGGAGAGGAACGTGAGTTCCTAATAATAATGGTGTGATCCCACTTCTTATATGAGGTATTTTCCCTATTTAATGAGTGTAATTACCCAGGGGTAGAGAACTATGTTTGTGGGATTCCTAAAGTGAACAATTTTATAAAACTAGTGAGCAATCATATATGGACACACAATATTGCATCAAGATAATGGATCATATGGCTATATGATATAGGTGGGATAAATTAGTGTAGAATATTCTATTTAAAATTTCTTCCCATACTTGAAATAAGGCCCTGTGACTGGTTATGATCTGATTCTTTCATGTGTAAATTTTAATCTCAGTCTCATGAAAAAAAGAAAAAATAAATGAGAATAAGGCACACAATTTTTTTTATAAGGTTTGACCACAATGTGTATGACCAAAACATATAGTATCCAGTTATTATACTAGATATATACGTTCCACTATAATTCATTCACTATCTTATAATGGGAATCGAGAAATCACCTTTATTTTAATGTTTCATTGTATCTCTTTGCAACCTTTACTCAGTTTCCCATTGGTCATACATAGTATATCGCTAGTTAAAATGAGTCAGAACAAATGAGACGATCACATGAAGCTCAAGGTTTCTATGAAAACTGATGGAGATCCTTATCTCAAGATAATTGAATAGATATAACAAAATATATTCACCTTATTTATAAAATGAAACTGAAGTGAATAAAGATAATGACTATAGTTATTTTCTAACTCTCTACATGAAAACACCTCATGGTACCCACTTCTTCATTTTATGAGATATGGAATATAACGACCCATACTTTGCATAAATTGTTATTGCTTCAAAATTTAAGCACACTTATTACAACATATAACAAAACCATGAAAGGACCGTATAGGTATAGTGTCTTTAGAAACTGGGAAACATAAAAAACTAGTTCATAAATCAAATACACTGTCTCTCTTTTATTTAATTATATATAGAGTCCCTTTTGGCATTTATTACTTAATACCCTTATTCCTGACCTGGGGAAAAGAAAACATACAAAAGGGTGAGTTCAAATGCTCAGTAAGGGTAAACAAACGAAATATAAATCACATCATATTCATAAGAACAAAACATTTTGGAAATATTATCCTGTAAAAGAGATCATAATATCATAACATGGGATAAATCATAGTAGTGAAATGTAATCCCAATAATCATAAATTAAAACATGAAACTTTGTGTCATACACACATAATCATAGAGGATCATTTCTTAGTAGTCAAGACTCAATGCCAAGACTATCTTAGCAGACAAAGTCCATTTCTGAACAAAGTTCACTCCTCGTTTCAGTCCTATATCACTGAACCAGATTAACCTAGCATTCCAACCATGTCTATCTCATGAGATATAAATCTTTACCCAATGCATTGGAGGGAGATATAGGTCTCACCCATCTTATAATGATACCATTCTTATGTATGCCACAATATCATAAATCATACATCATAGTATAACCCATGTAATAAAAATGGGATTCTTAAACATCATTCCATCATAACATAATCTATATAAGATAAAAGGACATAATTAAAATAATTAAATCATAACATAATCAAATAAATGTAAAAATAGGGAACGAAACATAACCCTATATTATCTTATATGGAAAATAATTTTGATAAAACAGTTGAACTCCATTCTTGAGGAAAATATCCTTTCTACTTCAAAAAAATCATTTTACTTTCTTAACATGTCATACAATTTTAAACTAAAATAAGTTGATTAAAAATAAAATTCAAAACTTTTAAAGTAATATTCATGGAAATAATGATCTATGAAATAATAAAAATCTATTCATTCCGTATAAGTTAAAAAAACATTCTTCTCGTACTCTGGCTGGAAAAGGCAAAAAAGTACCTCGTACTAGAAATGACAAAAGATTACTTTCATAACTTTTACTAAAAACTCACCAAAGGGTAAAATTGGATTTAAAAAATTGTATGAGGATAAAAATAATATTATATATTAAGGAAACATGGATGTGGGTGATAAATATTTCCCAGTAAATTCTGAAGTATAAACAATCTCGGATAAAAATGAGATTACGAGATTTTCCCTTACCTTAGGTACGATTTTCTTAGTATGTGTCCGAACCTCCTATATAATTATTTAAATAATGTTATTGAATTATTACAGAATCTTACTCATTGTTATGATATTATATATGGTCATATTATTAGCTTCGTGTTAGTAATATTTCATTGCTACTTATTATTCGGGTGTTCATTTCTTTTTATTCTTATGCGTGTTTTGTTGAATAAATTCTTATTATTCTTTTTAGGTTATATATAAATCATTTCCAGAATTTTATTAGTGTAAAATATATCATATTTATTCATTAAATTCATTTATATAATCATTATGAATTAAAAATCATGTAGAACGAGTCGCATCACATCGTGAAAATGGTAGGCCGTACGTACGCACGAGTGATGATATCATTCCCATGATCGTGGAATTGTTTTTAAGTGTATGTATAATATTTCAGAATAAATATCACTTTAAAATAATCATATATAGTTATTATTTACACCATTATACCCATCCAAGTAAGGTGGTTGTGGAAAACAGATTACACCAGGGAGTGGAGATGATATTCCGTACGTACGCATGCGCGGTGAATTCATTTTCTAGAGGATGGATAGAAGGTGAAATAGGGTTGTTTCATATTTATAATAAAATATAATTATATTAGTGATACTGATTTTATTACTTACAAATGAAACAACTAAATAAGAAGAAGTAGAAGAAGAAATAAATTTGAAATAATCGGTAACAGACATTATCTCTTCTTTGAAGCGCCTCTTCTTAATCTCCTATTAGGGCACTAAAGATGGTATTTGAAGAAGACAAGGACCTATAGGATGTTTCTAGGGAGGTGGAGAAGATAAATTTTCAGGAATTGGACAAGCTTGAAGGCTCAAAGTGGTGCGAGTAGGAGAGGGAGGAGGTGCCCTTTTATAAGGGAGGAGAGGGGCACTTTAGGAAAAACTTTAAATATTATTTTATTTTAAAGTCATATTCTGTTTTTAATAATTAAAAATTGATTTATTTCTAAGAAAATATGTGGATGGGTATAAATACTCTCAACCAATATATTTTAGACAAGTTTAGTTTACTATTTTAACCTTATCATTTTGATTTAACTTTTGGTTAAATAATTTTACTTTTACCGTGTCTTCTTGTTTTCTTACACTATATGGTTAATAAACATACTATAACAAGAAAAACGAATCCCAAGTGGTTCATTATTAATATATATAACCTTATCTAAGTCATTTTTCTTAACCTTAGATTTTTAGAAATAAAATAACAATTAAAAATATAATATTTGTTTTAAAAACTATTTTAGGTCAATTTTGAAACTATATTGTAATTGATTTTTGTGAAAATCATAACAACATGATTAGTTCGAAAAAGTTAATTAAATGAATACTAATATGTCATATTAACCTATAAAATTAGTTTAATTCATAAAAAGTCTCAAATTACATTTATTTGGTTATTTATAATATCAATTATTTAATGAGGTAATTACTACATCATCATTGTGTCATAAATAAATTAAGTTATTTAAAGTCTAAAAATTATAAATAAAATACCATTATTTAGGAAATATTTTTATCTTTGTAATGAATATTTATAGTCAAATTTATCTTATTCATTACCATATATTAAAAATGTTTTAGTTATTACACTTTGATTTTAACTATTTTAACTATTCTTTAAATAAAATAATAATAAATGTCCTAATCTAATCCAAGTGGACCTAAATGGTCATATTTTATTCCTAAGGTTGTTTTTGGTCGAATTAAACTTATCTAATGAAATTAGGACATGTGTTAGGGTAATAATAATACATGTTTTACCATTAATTACAATATTTACTTTTAACCGTGGTAAATAAAAGTAAAAAAGTTACTATTCACCAAATATTATTTTTATCTTATCGAACCACATTTTACTCCATGATGTTAACTGTGTTTCTTTGATTTTCAAAATTCCACTCACAGAAGCGGTAAAATTATGTTTTATGTAAATTTTCAAACTCTCCTAGGAGGTGGGTAAAAGACGGTGAAAAGTTTAATAAAATTTATATATATATATAAAATTATTATAAAATGACTCCAATGAATTACATTGAACATATATTGGTATTATGTATCAATTTTTACCTAAAATAAATTTAAATAAAATAAATAATTATTTAAATAAAAATTCGGTTTTTAAATAGTAACCTAGTGTTTTAACTATTCACCAAAAATTGAAAGTTTTCAGAAAAATACCAATAATTCACCCTAGTCTAATTTCAATATTCTGAATCCAAAAATGAAGTCTATTTTAAAAGATAAAATTTATAAAATTTTAAAAAGTGGGTATTACTATTCATAATGGCTAGTTTTAATAGCATATCGTTGTTTAGTGAAACTCGGTATTGCGTATAACACAAGCTATCATGGAAGGTCGTGACTGCGTGTAAATCAAGCCAAGATAGTGTTGTGTGTAGTGAAATATTCCTTTGATGATGTATATAACATTAAAAAAAATATTTCTCATAAATATCTTGGGTGTTACATTCTACCCCCCTTAAAAGGAATTTCGCCCTCGAAATTCGTCACTTTGTAACAAACTGATGGGGATACCTCTCCCTCATCATATCTTCAAGATCCCATGTTGCTTCTTCTAATTGGTGGTTACTCCATAAAACTTTCACCAAGTAAGTGGTCTTGTTCCGTAGGACTTTTTTCACTACGATCTAGAATCTCTATCGACTGTTTTCATAAGGAAGATCTTTCTCCAGCGGTACAACTTCTGAGCTTAGTACATGTGAAGGATCAGGTATGTACTTTCTCTGGAGAGATACATGGAACACATCATGAACTTGAGAGAGATTCAGTGGAAGCGCCGATCGGTAAGCTACCTTCCCAACATGATCCAATATTTCAAAAGGACCGATATACGTAGGGCTCAACTTTCCCTTCTTTCCAAATCTCATTACTCTCTTCCAAGGAGATATTCGTAAGAACACTTTATCACTAACTTCAAACTCTTGGTGTTTTCTTCGATTGTAAGCATAACTTTTTTGTCAACTCTAATCCGCCCTTATGTGTTGTTGAATAGATTGGACCTTTTCTGCCATCTCATAAACAAGATCAGGTTGAAATAGATTTCTTTCCCCAAATTCATCCCAACAAGTTGGAGTCCTACATTTCTTTCCATAGAGAGATTCATAAGGATCCATCTGAATACTAGAGTGAAAGCTATTATTATATGAAAATTCCACCAAAGGTAGGTGTTGATCCCAACCACCTTTTAAATCCATAAAGAAAGATCTTAACATATATTCTAGAGTTTGAATTGTCCTCTCAGACTGACCGTCTACCTGAGGATGATAAGCAGTGCCGAAACTCAAGTCTGTATCTAGAGTATGATGAAGACTTCGCCAAAACATTGAGGTAAACCTCGAATCATAATCAGATAAAATGGAAAGTGGTACTTCATGCAATCTTACCACTTCCTTTACATATATCATGGCAAGCTGATCAAGAGAGAAATCCTCTCTAATAGCAATGAGGTGTGCTAACTTCATAAGACGATCAACTATGACCTAGATATCATTATTGCCTTTGGATGTTTTAGGAAGTCCGGTGACAAATTCCATAGTGATGTTTTCCCATTTCCATTCGGGTATGGGTAATGGTTGTAACATCTCCTTATACTTTTGTCTCTCAGCTTTAACTTGCTGACAAACCAAGCATCGAGAGACATATTCAGAAACATCTCTTTTCATGACATCCCACAAGAAGTACTCTTTCAGGTCCCTATACATCTTCGTGCTTCTAGGATGAATAGAGAATGAACAACTATGAGCCTCATCCAGCAGCTCCTTCTTTAATTATGGGATGGGAGGAACAAAAAACTGATTCCTAAACCTTATTATCCCATCATAATGAAGGTTGAATTCAGGAACATTTCTCACCTTCTTTTGTAACTCTACATCTTCTTTTTATGCCTCTTTAATCTTCACATGTATAGATGGTTGAACATTCATTGGAGAAAGATAAGATTTTCCCCCTTCTATTATAATTCCAAGATCCATCCTTTGTAAATCCATAAATATTGGATCTTTTGTGATCCTCACCATGGATAAGCTAGCATGGTCTTGTCGACTTAATTCATCTTCCACCTTATTTACATTCCTAGGGTGATAATGAATTGAGCAGTCGTAATCCTTAATCAGCTCCAACCATATTCTTTGGCGCATATTCAGCTACTTTTGTGTGAAAATATACTTTAAGATTTTATGATCAGCATAAATATCACACCTTTCAACATAAAGATAATGCCTCCATATTTTAAATGTAAATATTACCACAGCTAACTCCAAATCACGAGTTGGGTAATTTTTCTCATGGATTTTCAACTTTCGTGAGGCAGAAGCTATCACCATATCATTTTTCCTAAAAAAACACCCCAATCCCTTCTTGGATGCATCACTGTAGATCACAAATATTTCTCCACTACAAGGATGTGTGAGCACAGGTGCACTGGATAACCTTATTTTTAACTCCGTGAAATTCTCTTCACACTCCTCCATCGAAATGAACATAACCCCTTTTCGATTCAACCTGGTGAGTGGATTTGATAATCGTGAAAAATATTTCACAAAACGTCCATAATATCCAGCCAAACCAAGAAAACTTCGGATCTCAGTTACTGTTGTTGGTCTCAACCATTTTTCGATAACCTCTGTTTTTGCTGGATCCATAGATATCCCATCTTTTGAGATTATGCGACCCAAAAATGAAACTTTTTGAAGCCAAAATTCACACTTGGTAAATTTGGCATAAAGCTTCTCCTTTCTCAGGTCTTCAATACAATTCTCAAGTGAACTTCATGTTCTTACTTTCTCTTTGAATAGACTAGAATATCATTTATAAAGACTACCATAAACTAATCAAGATAGTCTCTAAAAACTCTATTAATTAGATCCATGAAGATAGCAGGGGCATTAGTAAGACCAAATGGCATCACTGTAAATCCATAGTGTCCATACCTTGTATAGAAAGTCGTCTTTATTATATCCTCCCTTTTGACCCTTAATTGATGATACCCTGAACGATGATCAATCTTGGAAAAGTATTGAGCTCCACGTAGTTGGTAAAATAAGTCATCAATGCATGGGAGATGATATTTTTTCTTGATAGTGATCTTGTTAAGTTCTCAATAATCAATGCAGAGTCTCATTGACCCATATTTATTATTAATAAACAGAACAGGTGCTCCCCAAGGTGATGCACTAGGGTGTATGAATCCCTTATCATGATTCTCTTGGAGTTGCTTCTTCAATTACTGCAACTCAATTAGATCCATTCTATAAGGTGTCTTTGAAATAGTTAAAGAACAAGGTACAAGTTCTATTGAAAACTCAACTTCACAATTTGGTGGAAGACCAGGAAATTCCTCTGAAAAGATATCATCAAACTCTCGTACAATGGGAATATTCTTAATCGTGAGTTTCTCTCCGACCATTTGAGATAAATAACCTTGATTTAGTGGAATCAAGACCCATAAGATGGATGAAATTTCCACTGGAAGGTTATGTTCATCCTTGTATCGACAGACGATCATAGATTGATCTGGAATATGAAATGTGACTTCCCTTCTTTGGAAATTGATATGAGCTCCATATAAAGAAAGCCAATCCATGCCAATAATCACATCAAATTACACTATAGGAAGGATCATAAGATTTGTGGGAAGCACTTTCCCACAAACTTCAATCGGAGAAGAATTGTAAACTTTTGATGTGACTGTTGTGCCATTAGGGGTTGTCACATATAACTCAACATCTAACTGTTGAGGTAATACGGTGATACCCTTAGAAAATTATTCAGAAATAGAAGAGTGGGTGGATCCAGAATCAAATAAAACATTTTCTACTTTAGGGTGGATGATAAGTGTACCTTTCACGACTTCGTTATCATACTCCACATCTCTGATATAAATTGCATGTGACTTTCCTTTTTCTTTAGCCTTAAGAGTTTGTTGACGTCGATCATTATAAAAAACCCCTGTATCAGGGCATTGATTAGCATAATTACCCATTTTCATTCACTTGTAACATTGAAGTGTAGGAGGTGCACTCTTTGTAGCCTTTTCTTTGTTTGCATCATTAGACATCTTCTTCCCATCATTGCGGCATTCAAATGCCCGATGTCCTTCCTTTCCATATTTGAAACATTTACTTGTCCCTTTAAGACAACTCCCTCCATGTTTCTTTCCAAACTTTGAGCATAAGGGAAAACTCATCTTCTTTTCAGTGTGCTCTTTATATTTCCCATTGATTTCCATTTTCCTATTCTTATCAAACACATATGACTGATGGGTTACTCCAATCTCCATCTCAACCTTGAGAGCACATCGAACGATTTCCTCGTAGCTATTGAAGTCCCTTATGGCTAACTCCCTTCAAAGACTTGGTTTTAATCAACTAAAGAATCGATCAATCTTACTCTCAGGTTGGATAATAATTTTGGAAGCGTACCTTGCAAGTCCTGTAAAATTTTCTTCATAGGTACCAACAGATTCATCATACTTTTGCCTCAGTTCAAGAAACTCCTTCTCCATCTTTGTTTAGAATACGAGGGAAGTACATATTGAAAAATAAGTTCTTGAACTCGTTCCATTCCATGGACTCAATTTCATCACTTGGCCTCGTATTCTTGATAAGATTCCACCATTTATCAGCTTCACCTTCCAAATGATATACTGCTAGGATGAATTTATCATGTTCAGAACATTGAAGAACTGAAAATATCATTTCAGTGGTACTGATCCATTGTTCAGCCACTAATGAATCAGTAGACCCGGTGAATGAGGGTGGACACTGCCTCATGAAGGATTCAACAGAATGTTTCTCCTTAATTTGATTCTTTGGAAGTGCTGTATGATTCATAGCTTGAGAAAGTTGTTTGAGCATGGCTACAAGAATTTTTATTCCAGCTCCCATAACATTTGGTTTCTCAGGGGGACAATCATTGCATTGCCCGTCACATTCCACATTAACACAGTTCCTTTGGGTTCCAGCCATTGACTAAAACCAAGAAGAATAGTGTGAAAAACACTAATTATAATAGGAAAACCACATAATCAAGAATAAAATTTCACGCTTAAGGTCTTATCATAGGTTGTTCATGGCCATTTCTAAAACACTAAGATTTTGTCCTATGCTTAGACATATCCTTAGGGTTCTTACTAAGGCTTTAACATCCTAGTTTCTAAAGGTGGACTATACCCTTTCTATGATACCAACTATAACGACCCATACACTACATACATTGTTATTACTTCAAAATTTAAGCACACTTATAACAACATATATCAAAACCATGAAAGGACCATATATGTATAGTGTCTTAGAAACAGGGAAACATAAACAACTGGTTCATAAATCATCTACACTGTCTCCCTTTTATTTTATCATATCTAGAGTCCCGTTTGGAATATCTCACTTAATACCCTTCTTCCTGACCTGGGGAAAAGAAAACATACAAAAGGGTGAGCTCAAATGCTCAGTAAGGTAAACAAAAGAAATATCAATCACATCATATTCATAAGAACATAACATTTTGGAATTCTTAACCTGTAAAAGAGATCATAATTTCATAACATGGGATAAATCATTGTTGTAAAATGTAATCCCAATAATCATAACTTAAAACATGAAACTTTTTGGAATACACACTTAATCATAGAGAATCAATTCTTAGTAGTCAAGACTCATTGCCAAGACTATCTTATCAGAGAAAGTCCATTTTTGAACCAAGTTCACTCCTCATTTCGGTCGTGTATCACAGAACCGGATTAACCTGCCATACCATCCATGTATATCTCATGAGATATAAATATTTACCCAATGAATTAGAGTGAGATATAGGTCCCACCCATATTATAATGATACCATTTTTATGTGTTCCAAAAGATCATAAATCATACGTCATATTATAACCCATGTAATAAAAATGGGATTCTTAAACATCATGCCATCATAACATAATCCATATAAGATAAAAGGGCATAATAAAAATAATTCCATCATAAAATAATCAAGTCAATGTAAAAATAGAGATAGAAACATAACCCTATATTATCTTAGATGGAAAATAATTTTTATAAAACACTTGAACTCCATTACTGAGGAAAATATACTTTCTACTTAAAAAACATTTTACTTTCTTAACATGTCATACAATTTTAAACTAAAAGAAGTTGATTAAAAATAAACATGAAAAATTTTAAAGTAAGATTCATGGAAATAATGTTCAATGAAATCATAAAAATCCATTCATGCTGTATAAGTTAAAAAAAACATTCTTCTCGTACTTTGGCTGGAAAAGTCAAAAAAGTACCTCGTACTAGGAACGTCGAAAGATTCCTTTCATATCTTTTACAAAAAACTCACCGAAGGGTAAAATTGGATTTAAAATTTTTTAGGAGGATATAAATAATATTACATATTGAGGAAACATTGATGTGTATGACAAATATTCCCTAGTAAATTCTGAAGTATAAACAATCTCGGATAAAAATGAGATTGCGAGATTTTCCCTTACCTTAGGTCTGATTTGCTTCGTACGTGTCTGAACCTCCTGTATAATGATTTAAATAATTTTATTGACTTATTACAGTATCTTACACATTGTTATGATATCATATATTGTTATATTCTTAGCTTCTTATTAGTAATATTTAATTGCTACTTGTTATTCGGGTGTTTATTTCTTTTTGTTCTTATGCGTGTTTTGTCGAATAAATTCTTATTCTTCATTTTAGGTTATAGATACCTCATTTAAATAATGGTATTAGTGTAACATATATCATATTTATTCATTCAATTCATTTATATAATCATTATGTATTGAAGATCATGTAGAACTAGTCACATCACATTGTGGAGATGGTAGGCCGTACGTACGCACGGGCGATGATATCGTTCCCATGATCGTGGAATTTTATTGAAGTGTATGTATACTATTTCAGAATAAATATCACTTTAAAATAATCATATATAGTTATTATTTACACCATTATACCCATCCAAGTAACGTGGTGGTGGAAAAAAGATTACACCAGGGCGTGTGGACGGTATTCCGTACGTACGCATGCGCGGTGATTTCGTTTTCCGCAGGATGGATAGAAGGTGAAATAGGGTTGTTTCATATTTATAATAACATATAAGTATATGAGTGATAATTATGTTATTACTTCATAATGATACAAATAAATAAGAATAAGTAGAAGAATAAATAAATTTGAAATAATCGGTAACAAACATTACCTCTTCTTTGAAGCGCCTCTTCTTAATATCTAATTAGGGAACTAAAGACGTTCTATGAAGAAGACCATGACCTCTAGGATTTTTATAGGGAAGTGGAGATGAGAAATTCTTAGGTTTTGTTCGAGCTTGAAGGCTCAAAGTGGTGTGAGGAGGAGAGGGAGGAGGTTCCCTTTTATATGGGAGGAGAGGGGCACTTTAGGAAAAATTTAATATATTATTTTATTATAAAGTCATATTCGGTTTTTAATAGCTCCAAATTGATTTATTTATAATCTAATATGGGGATGGGTAGAAATAATCTCAACCAATAGGTTTTAGACAAGTTTAGGTTACTATTTTAACCTTGTCATTTAGATTTAACTTTAAGTTAAATAATTTTACTTTTACCGTGTCTTCTTGTTTTCTTACACTATATAGTTAATAAACATACTATAACAAGACAAACGAACCCCAAGTGGTTAATTATTAATATATATAACCTTATCTAAGTCATTTGGCCTAAAATTATATTTTTATGAATAAAATAACAATTAATAATATAATATTTGTTTTAAAAACTATTTTTTGTCAATTTTGACACTAATTGGTAATTGATTTTTGTGAAAATCATAGCAACATGAATAGTTCAAAAAAAGTTAATTACATCAATAATAATATTTCATATTAACCTATAAAATTAGTTTAATTCATAAAAAGTCTCAAATTACATTTATTTGGGTATTTATAATATCAATTATGTTAATAAGGTAATTACTGCATCATCATTGTGTAATAAATAAATTAAATTATTTAAAATCTAAAAATTATAAATAAAATACCATTATGTAGGAAATATTTTTATCTTTCTAATTAATATTTATAGTCTAATTTATCTTACATATAACCCTATATTAAAAATGTTTTAGTTATTAAACTTTGATTTTAACTATTTTAACTATTCTTTAAATAAAATAATAATAAATGTCCTAATCTAATCCAAGTGTACCTAAATGGTCATATTTTATTCCTAAGGTTGTTTTGGGTCGAATTAAACTTATAAAATGGAATTAGGACATGTTTTAGGGTAATAATAATTCCATTTTTACCCTTAATTACTTTATTTACTTTTAACGGTGGTAAATAAAAGTAAAAAGTTACTATTCACCAAAAATTATTTTTATCTTATTGAACCAAATTTTAATCCTTGATGTTAACCGTTTTTCTTGTATTTTCTAAATTCCACTCATAGGAGCGGTAAAATTAAGTTTTATGTAAATTTTCAAACTCTCCTAGAAGGTGGGTAAAAGACGGTGAAATGTTCAATAAAATTTTTATATATCTAAAATTATTATAAAATGACTTCAATTAATTAAATTGAACATATATTGGTATTATGTATCAAATTTTACCTAAAATAAATTTAAATAAAATAAATAATTATTTAAATAAAAATTCGGTTTTTAAATAGTAACCCAGAGTTTTCACTATTCACCAAAAATTGAAAGTTTTCAGAAAAATACCCAAAATTCACCCTAGGATAATTTTGAAATTCCGAATACAAAAATGAAGTCCAATTTAAAAGTTAAATTTTATAAAATTTCGAAAAGTTGGTATTACTATTCATAACGGCTAGTTTTAATAGCATATCGTTGTTTAGTGAAACTCGGTATTGCGTACAACGCAAGCTATCGAGGAAGGTCGCGACTGCGTGTAAAGAAAGCCAAGATAGTTTTTGTGTAGTGAAATAATCCTTTGATGATGTATATAACATAAAAACAAAATATTTCTCATAAAAATATCGGGTGTAACATGGAACATAAGATCATGTAAGAAACCAATCTTTTTAGATGAAAGAAACCATAATTTCAGGTTCACCCTTCTTATCTAATTTCTCATAGAAACTCAGTTTTTAGCACTATTTTCTCAATGTACACTGCTCTATATTTATCAGTAGAAAAATATATTTCTCAAAGAGGATAATTTTTTAGATAGATGATATATTAATTCCACATATTATTTTCATATACCCAAATTAGTCTATAATAATGTGTGTAAAGAATACCAAAATAAAGAATCATGAGTAAAATACAATTTCAAGCTTTCTCAAACCATCTTCCTAAGACTAATTAAAAATTAACACGTGGGTCTTATCCACTAATTTATTATAAAAACGGTAAATTTATATCTTCTTCTTCCCCTAAAAAACAATAACTTTGAGATTTAATTTAAAAAATTACTTAATAATAATTTATTTTTGAATATAAGAAATACCCAACATTTTATTATTCTTAATTCAACCAAATCAACTCAAATCATATTTTTTTAGTCTTTTGTGGCATCTAAGAAACATTTGTGCCATAACTATTCTCAAAACTCATCTCGTTAAAATATACCATACATTCAAAATACTATGATTTAATCACTATACTGATTTCATTTTATTTTAGTAAGGTAGAAACATCAAATCATCATCACATAAAAATCTACATTATTCTTGAAAATAGTGTAATGGAACTTCATTAAAAGTTCATATCATCTGGTTGATCTCATGTTTGAACTTATTTTTCACTGAATAAATATTACTAATTTTTCATACTTAATGAATCACAATACATTTGTGATATTTTAGACACTGAGGAATTAATTGAGAATCATATTTTTTTATTTATTCTGAAAAATAAGTTTTGGAAAACATGAATTTTCAAAAATAAAAATATCATAATTTAAATTATGATGGAAATTTTCTTCAGTCATCTAACATGCCTTAATATTTCTCAACCAACTCAAATCTTGTACACGATTACCCATATAACTCAATTTACCTATGCATAGCTCCCATAAGATAATTTACTTATGTGATACCATGTAGCTAAATTTCCATTGATGATTCTCAAAATGTAAAATTCATTAGAAAATTATCATCACATAACACAATTATCCTATACAGAGTCCCCCTGAAATAATTTAATTCCCTAAATAAGCACACATGAGAAAATTTACATTTTTAACTCAGTTATTGTACAATTGGTTCTGCGGGAGAATTTACTTAGCCATAAATTTTACATCCAACATAGTGATTCCTGATTACTATTAAACAGTCATAGAACCTTTTAAAATCATCTCAGGACATCTCAAAACCTCTCAAAAACATTCATCACTAGTTTAAATAACAACTCATTAACCTGAAATGCTTCATAACAAGGACCTACAAAAAAGAAAAACCATCAAAAAATTAAAGGGAAATTCAATTATTTATGAAATTAGAATCGAATATGGGTACTCACCCATGAATTGAGCCTTGACTAGTATTGTGATGTTCTATAGAATAACATTCAACTTTCCATTGAGTATATTGAGTTTAAATTAAGTGAGAGGTATGATTGGGTTAGGATTTTATATTAAAGGGAGACCATTGATGAATTAAATATTACACTTTAGTGACTTTTCTAGTGAATCGTGTCATGTGACCATGTTCACCCAGCGAGCGGTTGTATAGTGAGTTTAAGTATTGGAAGGTAAAATAGCATCAAAAAGGACATATCACTATAGATAAAGTTCCTTATGACACTTGGTTTATATATTTTTAGGTTATTCTTGGTATTTAAGAATTCTTTTGGGATTTAATTAGTTCATATAGTTATATAAAGGAGTTTAATGAGTTATAGAACCTTTATACTATTGAAATGAAACTTTTTGAGAGGTGAAATTAACTATTACCTAAACTAAGAGTGGTCTTGGGAATTAGTGAGAATTGGACCATTGAGAGATGGTGATTTCTTTTCTCATGTGACATAAGCCTAGGTATATATCGGAATGAAATGAAGTAAGACATAAAATAAAATGGACTTATATTTTAAATTCAACCATTGAAAACTGTTTCCTTTGTAATTAATTATAGAAATGATGGTTTTAAGTTTATTATTCTATTTATTCATGTATTTTTATATGTTTTTGATTTTTTTGTATATTTTTATTGTGTATAGGGTTTATTATTACACCTTCCATGTATATATTTTTTCTTTCCACGGTATACATGTTCTTTATTTATGATAAAAATAGGATTTTTGAAGGTATTGGGGAACTCAGTGGAAGCCAGTGGGCTGGGTATTTTAAAAAAATTCAATGTTGAGATGATAAAACTTGTTGTTTCCAATGATCTGAGCCCTACTATGGTCAGAGGATCTCATGTAACATAAAAGAGAACTTAAATTAAAAATGAAAACATACCTGTTTGGATCTAAATCTATGCTCGACTACAACTTTTCACTAGTGATATATTTTTGAAGGATCCATTGTAGATCCCTCTATATTGTCATCATGTGCTTCTAAAATCCACTGATGTATCGATCTTTGAATTCTGGGTGCTAGCGTGAAGATCCATGGACGCCTTCGACAACCCAATGATCACCGCATCAACATCCCTTCGTTTCCTGAGTGAGATCAAGATCCATGAACCTAGATCAAGAGTATCTATCTCTATAAAGTGGGAGAGGAGAGGGAGTATTTGGTTTTCTTGCTATAATTTGTCCATAGAAAGAGCCTCTCTACTCCTATAAATAGTGGATGTTGAAAATACCTGGTTGGGTTCTCGACCCCCATTTATTTAATTCCCACTAAATAAATAATTACAATGGACTAAAATACATTAATATTATTTAATATTTTTTCACATATTTGTAATATATATAAAATACAATTTGTGATAAAACTGAGTCATTTATCTCAACTTCAAATTCCCCCTTAATATTAAATGAACACAGAGTATTAAAATCATATTCATTTGAATAATATTTTATCAAATTTTCTTAAATTGTAAATAAATTTAAAAAATAAATTTAATACCAATTATTCTTTACTTAAATTAGATGAATTTATTTATTTATTTGTGATCGATAACTTGGTAAACACTCAGAACCCATGGCAGGGCCCACCATGTCCAAAATACATATTCAACTGGATATGGTAGATTCTTGAATACCCTATTCTGTGTGACCCAATAGGCCCTTATCTTGATAGTATTAAATAGTATCCATAGACCAAGAGTGGGGTCTTGAAACCCATCAAGGGACCTAAGGAGATAAGGATTTTACATAGCAATAATAACCAACCTATGAACACTTACTCTATAATATAATCTCTTTGTCTTTAAATATATCTTAAATAACGATGAAATTATGTGTTATCACCCTTTATTGATCCATTATTTGTTGAACTAACTAGATGGATTTACATTTCGATTACTTTTTCCAAAGACTTCTGAAGACCAGGCCTAAGATATATTACTTCCTTAACTTGGAAGTGAATAATTATTTCTTGATCATTCAACCAATGTCATACCACAAATGACACACCAAACAAAAGATACCTTGGAATGATTTACGTGTCATGGATAACACATTTTCATCAAATTATTTGATCAAATAGAGAACACTAGTAATGATCTCAAGTCAGGAGACCAATAGACATGTCCAAAGATAAGAATAACCGATAACACCCAAAACATTTGGTGTTCCAATTGGCGGGCCTTTATTCATGATCTCACTACTAGAGATAAAAAATGTGAAATTCATAATAATAAGTCTCAATTATTATGATCCCCTAGCACCTGATAGTAATATATCAACTGTGTATAGTCAGTATGATGTATCTAGTCCATAAGACCGTTATTTAATATTAATGTCATAGCATCTCGAGGTTCTCATTATAGCTTGGGATTTGCTGTAATATTTTGATATGAAAAATAATATATTTAAATAACCATTAAATAGTGGATGAAAAAATATCTACACTATAATGGTAAGGAAACATCATGTATATCTAATTGTGTACATGATATGGTAATCAAAAGTACATAATAGTTGGGTATAGGGAACCCACTATTTCAACACTCCCACTTTCACTAGACCCAACTTCCTAAACATAAATTTTATCTACTAACATGATAAAGATCATGTTTCTACTTAGTAAAGACTTCATCTTCTAGGTCCTTCACCTTTTTTCTGCCTGTAAATTCTGTTATATGTGACCTCACCTCCTTGAGTGAAACCTCTCAAGAGATAGAAAACCCGAGTGAAATCTCTTTTATCAATTATCATAACTTTAATTCTTGGATATTAAGAATATCATAAGTTACATTATGATAATAATTTACTTACTAGGTGAGATTCAAATAACCGGAACAAATCATTTCATTTAATAACTACTTCTTATTTGCAGCATACTTGACTTTTGTAGGCATGACTACCATTGGATTTTATGAGCTAGTATTTCTCAACACCTTAGCCTAACTGTGATAGAAGATCCTATTGATAATAAGGAATACTAGTTTATGTCCCCTCAAACTAGTATCCTTTCCTCTCCACATACAAGGTACATATCTTTAGTATTTTCCCAAGTAAAATTATATAGTACATACTGCTTTACTTGAAATTTTATAGGAAATAAATGATATTTTCCTATTATAAAATATATATTTTCAACATAATTTCATGTTCATATCCTAGAATACATGATTGATCCATCAGTGAAGCATATGGATATTAAATCCCCAAATAATCTTCTCCAATTCCTTTGCATGTCAACTTGAAGAAATTTATTCCATGTGACACTGGAAAAAATTATTCTCTTTAATTGTTCCAACTTGTACTTTTCAATACCATGTTATTATATTTAAGATTAACTAGGTCCAAGAAACCTTTATATATACATAAATATATCCTATTACCTAGAACTTATGTTACTACTTTAATTCAATCAACTGAGTATTTATTTTATCCTGGTCTTATAAAACAGTAAGACCAATATTTGTTTTCCATATGTTGCTGAACCTATTTTACTTGAAAATAATGGAACTCACACTAACATCTGGTATACACATGTAAAAAATTGATTCCAAATGAATATTCTATGATCTTGTTTCTTACTTGAATCCTAAACTAGATTTCAGTAACGTTCAACCTTTATTAGCATTTTGTGATGTGACCATCCTTTCTGGTTGCGTCGTATAGACACCTTCCATGAATGGGGCTCATGACATTTATTTCTCAATAAAATGATCATAGATATTAGCTATGAAAAGAAAAATTCTAATGGATTTAGGCATATTTACTTAGTATTACCAATCAATCCTTATTGGTACTGGACTTGTACCATCCATGTATTATCTTACTTGAATACCCACCACAATATTGAATTTATAAGACCCATTTTGAATTTGATACATGGAATCCATTATTGAATTTTAATTGATCTTGTGAATCATAGCTAATTGACATATACTGATCACTTGTAAGAATTATTATTCACATTGAATAGTTTATCACCATTGATGATGGAAATAAAACCATAACTATGGATTTATCCTTTCTACATAGTATGTGTCACTAGAACATTTCTATTCCATATGTACTTGTGGAACTTATTCCTATGCTAACTATATGTACATAGCTGACATTGACTAATCCCAATCCAATATTTCTCCCACTATCTCAAGTTGAGATGTGCACCCTTTTATAGAAATATAGTCTATCACTTGACTACCACTTTTTTATCTTAGGGATTTATGTAATATCCTAATCAACCATTAGGATAATTACTTTAATTCACAATATGTTTATCTTGATGCATATTTTTTATATCCTAACAAACTTTTTGAATCTAAATGCATGTCTTATGAAATAATAGATTTATATCATACTATAACTCATATGATATCCATTTTTCATTGTAGTTTTCATATTAGTTATATGATTTTTCTATTATTTAAAAATCACTTCTTGAAATATAATATAAGTTTTTGTAAGTGGAAACATTGATACTCCTTACATCATAACTCTAATTTATAAAATGTGCATTTAGGAATTGTTCCATGCTACATTTTGTTAATCAATGTTAACATTTAAGACTTATCATAGGTCACCCTTATTATAATCAATTCCATGATGTAAATAAGGTAATGTGCATTTAGGAATGACTCCATGCAATATTATCATGATCGATTAATTCTTGGTCAAGATATTCTTTGGCATGCTAGTCTGAAGAAACTCATATCTTTTGACCATGAATATACTTCACTTTAACATTCCATAAATAAATTAAATGAATCTAATGAAGTGTATTTACCACTAGATTACCCTTGGAATAGTTCACACTCACTATTTGAACTAATTATGAAAGCTTTATGGCATACCTTTATTTCTAAAGGTTTCTTTGTCTAAACTAAATATACTAATAATAAAAAATGTGTTTAGATGTATCAATCCTAAATACCAAACTAGGTATATACTTGATGTATATTTTTATTTTTTCTTTTTAAAGAATTATCTTGACACAACTGGGTAAGTTATTCTTACATTTTATATTCATCACTAATTACCTTTGATTCAAGTACCATCAAGCTATTTGCGGATTATGTCACACCACAAACAACATTCATTCCTAAACGTGGAATGATGTCTCATTATGTTTAATGGACATATGATATAAATGTTTTTGGTTATACTTTAAAAATTTTCTGCTAGAATATATCACTTGGAAAAAAGAATTTTTGCGCTTCTCACCGTTGAATTAGGGATCACCCTTTCCCAAATGCTTGGTGAAGACACTTTACTTATTTTAATGTTTCAGTACATACTTGGTTAATGTATTTCAATACACATATGTGAAGGAAATATTTTATTTAATACCCATGAAGTATGTCAGAAACAATAATTTTATATGATGAATATACAATAAAGAAGAATCAGGTTCTTTCGTATTCAATTCAGTTCATTGTGTTATAAACTTCCATAAATGTATTTCAAAAGATGTAAGGAAAATAACCCCCTATTTAAGGAAATTAAAAAGGTTCCTTTGGTGTAACTTTCCATTGTAATTTTTTCCTTGTCTTCCAATTTATTCGAGACAAGAACTAAATATGGTACTTTATTTAAATATAGTATTTTTTGGAGAACCTTACTTAAAAAGTAATGAAGCCTTTAATAGATCCTATTAATTTTATAACCTTAAATGATACTGAAGTAATGGGGTGATAATTACATGAGAAATGGATCCATTTAAATATCATGAACTTTATTTCACTTTACATTTAACTAGTGTACTTATCACCCGTTCATATCTTTCTTCACTTTATCCTAAAACATTTCTCATAGATGAGACTACATGTTCTTATCATTCATGTGCTAATGTAGTGAATACAACTAACATCATAATTTGAAGATTTAATTATGAAATAACCATCATATGCTTCATACATGATTCTGATGTAAGAAATTTTACACTCATGCTTTCTAAGGTGAAATAACAGGTAGGGACACCAACACCTTGAATTTTATGATATAGTAGTATTGTGCACAAGTTCCTGTACTACACTTGAAAATTCATGCTAGTTTGAACATTTACTTTGTCCAATATTATCATAGTGTATTTTTGGTGGTATTTCATTATATTTTCTAACCAATAAATTCTAGTAGATTGTATTTTTATCATGATTACCAATTTAGACATTACCAATTAATTTATCATTAAATTTCTTCCACTGTTTTATCGAATTATAGGAACCATATATGATGGAACTACAGTACTCCGTCACTTGTGTATTATAGTGTTAAAGATCCTTGAACCTCCCCTCATATTCTATAAGCTATGGTTACACGACTACTCAAAGGGTTCAAGAGTAGGAGTTTAGCTAGACAAACATATTAACTCATAGTTCCTTGATCAATTGAGTGATGTCCCAACTTCAAAAATCATAAATTTATTTACTCCATGCTTGCATCTAAAATGATAGAATATTATCTATGACTAATCCTTACAACTAATTTAGTTAAGTTAATTCACCACTCTCATAAAAACTATATGGTAGTAAGAGGCACCCTTAGCTATGGCATGACGAGCACCCAAAAAAGTCGGTTTTTTCCACATTTTAATGATGGAAGGCATGTAAAACGTAATATTTATTTAAGGTTTTTTTTGTGTTTTTATCTTGATGAATATAATCCGTTTCTATTAATATTATTCATCTATGTTGTTGTGCTCACATCTAAACATTAATAAAAAAACATACATTGATTTTTTATTTATTTTATTATTGTTTATTTTATGTACTTTACCACTATTATAAAATGCATAAATAAATAAATAAATAAATGATAGAAAAATACCACCCAATAGTTCTTGTGGATCTAAAACATCCTAGGAGAATCATATATGAGTCACATATTACCTCTTGATGTAGCTCACCCCCATCTGGTATGTATGTTGCTCATCTAGAGTAATGCCTCGACTTGGAATTCTCTGTATCTTACATCATCTTCAGCAATATACACTACCTCATCTAGGTGGGGTCCACATTGTTCACCATATTCATTCAAGGTACAAAAATACTCTTTCATAGGTGAGGGGGAGTAGGGATGTAACATACATATGATAGAAAGGATGCACTGGTCTTTATACAAATTGATAGAAAAAAAGACGATGTGTAGACCATCATAATTAATTAGAAACATCACACATAGTTACAATAAGTAATTAAATAAATAATTAAATGCATACACACATGGGTTGGTTCTCAAGACCAGTAAGTGAGTAAAAATTAAAGCATTATAAAATTAAATTTCATTAAATTAAACTATTAGGGAATTAAATAAATTAAACGAATTAAAATTAAAATAATTTATCTAATTCACATTTAGTTCCTAAATGAATTTATTTTTGTTACCAAAAATTAAATTAATTAATTAATTTAATTTAATTCCAATATTAAATTATTTTTATCCTGGGTATTAAAATTATTATTAAACCAAAAATTAATATATATTAATTAATTTAATTTAAAATTAAAAATAAATTAACTGATTTAATTAATTTAGGTTAAATCGTGGCCAGAAACCCCACCTTGGTCCATTACGGGTCACACTGAATCTGCGTAGACCCATAATAGGACAAGAAAATCCCTTTCAAGATAAATATGGGTCAGATAGGTATCTTTAGACCCATTCATGGTTGGAAATACCCACCCACCCACCCACTTTATGGGGAATTTTAGGTTGGGCAGAACCCATTATAGGGTACCTCATGGTGGTCCGAGGATGGATCCACTAAATCTGAGCATTATGGGTGCACTTCAATGGGCTGCAGATAGAGGTTCAGCTCAGTGAGGACACAACCGACCATCACTGGTGGAGGTTCCCATCTGACAGCGGTCGACGAAAACATCCAAGCAGGTCAAAGAAGACATTAGGGAGACTAGTTGGAGGTCAAGTGAAGGGAACTGTTGGTGAGACTGGTTTATGGTTGATCGGGTTGCTTCCAACGGTGGTAGAGCACCCGTGACGTCCCAATAGAAAGACCCGTGGATAAGGAGGCTGACTCCCATGTTGGACAGTCAAAGGGGAGGCTTGGTGGTGGGTTTGTGGTGTGGCTATGAGGATAAGGTCTGACTAGTTACTGGGGAACCCGATCTTGTGATGTCTGACTAAGGGTGGAGACTATAGCACATGCGGCAAGAGGCGCGACTAGATATGTGGCCAAGTAGGCCAAATCCCACATTGGACCTTCGAAGGTGTGGCTTATTTGTGGTTTTTTAGTGAGAAAATGATGAGGAGATCCGACCAATTGTGTTGTGGTTCTCTGACCACTAAGATAGAAGAATGGAGGAAAAAACAAAACATTATTTCTCAAGAATAATGGTTTACAATGACCCCTCCCACACCTCCCTTTCTCTTACAAACATGGAGCTCTCAAGGAACTTTCAAGGATGGATCTCTCTTGCCTCGAACCGATCTCTTCAATGATGGAAGCCCCCTTGAGCTCTTTATATAGCCACGGTGGGAGGTGACATGTTTGACATAACTCCTCCACCAACCCCCCACCAACCTTGGACTTCAAACATAGTGTCCACCATCTCCTTTGACAACAACAAATGGTTGCCAAAAAAATATATGTAGCACATCTGAAATGTACAGCCCCCAAAATGGAAGTCCTCCTATAGTGGGTGTGGTTGGTGCAACACCTACAAACCATGGCAGCTAGAGAATATTCATTAATTCTACCCCTCATTCTGTAATATTTTAGATAATAAAAAAAGTTCTAGCTTCTCCCAAGCAACCAACTTTTTCAAAATATCAGCCAGTTCCTCCTTTGTGTGGATATTCACAAATCACAGCAACTATTGATCCATCACTTCACATATCCAATGATAGAGAATGTCGATGTGCTTTGTTCGGGAATGGTACATGGAGTTATTTCTTTAGTACAAAGCACTTTAACTATTGCAATGAACCACGTACTCCTTCTAGATGAATCTGAGATCTAGGAGAAAACACTTTATCAGCAACATCTCCTTGCCAGCTTCCGAAGAAATAATGTACTCTGCTTCTATCATGGATAAAGCGAAACACTTCTGCAACTTTGACTTCCATGATACAACTCCTCTTGCAAAAGTATAGAGGTATTCGGATGTAGACTTCCTACTACTAGGATCTCTGGCCATATTCAGATCTATATATCCCTCCAAGATATGTTCAGCTCCCCCTTAGAAAAAACATAACTTTGAAGTACCTTTAAGATACCTCATAATCCACTTGACTGCATCCCAGGGCTACTTCCCTGGATTAGAGAGAAATCGGCTCACGATTGCCACTGCATAGGCAATGTTAGATGTCATACTCACCATATCATACTTCAATCTTCCAATTGGTGAGGAGTATTGTATCATCTCCATCACCTCAAATTATTCCGTGGAATACAGGAATGAAATCATTCTCATATTTAAATGACGGGGAAGAGGTATTCTCATTGGTTTGGCTTTGTCCATATTGAAACATTTCAGAACTTGTTCAACATACTTCTCTTGAGATAGCCATAGCAACTTCCTCTTTCTGTCACAAATTATTTTCATCCCCAAAATCTGTTGAGCTGCACCAAAGTCATTTATATCAAAAGACATGGATAAATCCTTCTTGTACTGGCTAATCTTCACTGCATCCTTCCCAATGATCAACATGTCATCAACATAAAGTAGAAGGGTAACAAAGTTACCATCCTGAAATCTCTAGATGTAGACACACTGGTCCACCTGTGTCTGCTTGTTTCCATGACTCACCATGAATGAGTCAAACTTCTTGTACCACTTCCTGGGAGCATGTTTCAGTCCATACAAGGTCTTCTTCAATTTTCAGAAAAGGTTTTCTTGTCCAGAAACATCAAATCCTTTAGGATTCTTCATATAGATCTCCTCAAAGAGGTCAACATGAAGAAAATATGTCTTCACATCCATCTATTCAAGCTCCAAGTCCAAGCTATCCACTATTCCAAAAATTACTTTGATTGAATGTATCTTCACCACGAGTGAAAAAATCTCATCAAAGTCAACTCTTTTCTTCTGAAGGAATCCCTTGAAAACTAACTGATCTTTATGCTTGACCTCCCTTTTGCCACCATCCTTCTTTAGCCTAAACACCTATTTGTTCATATGTGACTTCTTAGCTTTGGGTAATTACACCAAATTGTATGTTTGGTTCTTCATCAATGACTCCATCTCATCCTCCATTTCATGCATTCACTCTAGTTTTTTGGGATGAGACACTGATTCATAGTATCCTTCTGGCTCCCCCTCATCATTAATCAATAGGTAATCTGACTCCGAATATTTTGTTGACAAAATCCTTCCTCGTGAAGATATTCAAACCCGTGAAATGTTAGGTTAGAGAAGAAAAACATAACTAAGCTCTTGTGATGGTTCTAAAAATTCTTGTGGAGAGGATTGAGTCTCCCCCTGCTCAATATCCTCCTCCACTACCTCCTGGTCTTCTACTGATGAGTCTTCTTGCACCTCCTCCTCTTCAATGACATGTGGTGCTGGTGTAGGTGTTGGATCATGAATTAAGTCCTCAACACTTCCATTCAAGACATTGTATGATTTTTAATGTCCTCAATCATATAGTTCTCAGGGAACTTGATATCTCTACTTCTGATCATCTTCTTCTCCGTCGAGTCCCAAAGCTTGTATCTGAACTCCTCATCTCCATAGTCGATGACGATTCATGGAGTAGATCTCCTATAAAGATTTTTATAGATCTCCATGGATACATGTGAAAATTCCAAAAATTAAAATACCCATAAATTAGAGTATGAGGGATGTTTACCAGACCATCTCTTCTGTGGAATCTCAAAATTCAGTGGGACTGATGGTGATCAATTGATGAGGTAGAAGGCAACCTAAAAAGCTTCTCCCCGGAATGGCTTAGGGAGATTATCCAAACTCCTCATGCTTCTAACCTTCTCCATGATGGTTATGTTCATCCTTTCTGCAACTTCATTGTGTTTTGGGGTGCAAGGGACCATCCTCTCATGTCAGATGCCCTGACTCTTGCAATAGCCATCAAATTCCCTGGATGTGTACCCTCCTCCGTTATATAAACAAAGACACTTCATCTTCCTTCTAGTTTCATGCTCCACCATGGCATGGAACATCTTAAAGTAGTCCAGTACATGGCCCTTAGTCTTCAAGAAAAACACCCACACCCTTTGAGATGCATCATCTATACAGGATAGAAAATATTTGTTACCTCTATGTGAATCCAGCTCCATGGGTCCACAAATATCAGAGTGCACCATATCCATCAACCCCGATCTCCGTGATGAAGAAGTATTAAATTAAACACTATGCGGCTTCTGATACAAGCATTATTTATAAGGATCAAGTGATGCATCCTTGTTAATACTGATGTAATTATTTTTTGTAAGGGTAGTAACCCCTTTTCAATCATGTGGTCAAGCCTTCTATGCCACATATTGGATGACATTTCCCGTTACACCATGTTGAGGCTGTCTACACATATCTTCACAAGATTTTTGTACAACATACTGTATATGTGTCCTCGAGCGATGATGGTGGCTACATTTTTCATCTTACATGATCCATTGCTGAAGATGTTGTCATATCCTTAAAGATCATTGATTATACCTGATAACAGGTTGCGTTGAAGACTTGGAAAATTCCAAACATTCTTCAGGGTGATTGTGTATCCAACATTCGTCTTGAATTAGATATCACCCATGCCAACAATCCCCACCGAACTGGTATTCCCCATATTGACTGCATCAAAGTCACCAGCTTTATAAGTTAAGAAATACTCACTATGTAGTGTGACGTGGTACGATGCTGCAGTATCAACAACCAATTCTATGTCTTGGCCTAATGTATGAAAGCATGTATCTTCATAATCTTTTGAGAAAAGTGTGATTTCTCTAGAGATTTTCATGTGCGCATCTCTATTTCTTCTTTGTTGGTTGATACATTGAACCTTTTCTTGTAGAAACCTTCAATAATTCTTCTCCATGTGACCCATCATGCCACAATGATATCATTTGTATGATGGTCTTCTGCCATCTATAGACCTGTTCTGGCTTTGGCATCTATTTCTGATCCCTCAACCACCTCCCGTGGATGGTACCTCCATGGAATTTCAATTATGAAAACATTGGTGTATAATCTGAAAAAAGGAGCTTATTGATGCATCCAGAATAGTCGAAAATGGTGGAATCGACTCCTGGATCGTCAAAATCAGATAACGATTGATCAAGTTATGATCAAAATAGTATCAACGACCGAGATCATTTGATGACTTGGCGATGAAGTTTCTATGACGTGGTGATGATGTGGAATGCCAAAGAAGCTACTGGAAGCTCACTGAAAATGTTGCTAGTGCCGGAATAACACCTTATTCTCTGAAAATGGGGTGTTGTAGCACCTGAATTATGACCAAACTTTGACTGGGCCTAGGAAGCTCGTTTTAGCTCTGTTTTTATGCTGTTTGTGCCGTTCGAATCGTCTTGACACAGGATTTCAGAATCCACATTCAAAACATGATTTTGGGAAAAATGAATTTTCCAGTCACTAAAAAATTTCCACCACTCATCACCATTTCCCCGGAACCACCTCTGATACCACTTGTTGTGGTTTTCTGACCACAAAGAGAGAAGAATGGATGAAAAAATAGAACTTTATTCGACAAGAATAGAGGTTTACAATGACCCCTCTCACACCTCCCTTTATCTCAAAAACATGGATTTCTCAAGGATCTCTCAAGGATGGAGCTCTCTTGGCTCAAACTAATCTCTAGCTTGGATCTCAATGATGGAAGATCCCTTGGCCTCCTTATATAGCTGTGGTGGGAGGTGTCAAGTTTGACACAACTCTTCCACCAACCCACCCATCAACCTTGGACTTCAAACATGGTGGCCACCATCTCCTTTGAAAACTCCAAATGGAATCCAAAACAAATGTTGCTTCACATGTGAAATGTGAAGCCTCCGAAATAAAAGTCCTCATATGGTTGGTGTGTTTGGTGAAACACCTACCAACCATGGCAGCTGGAGAATATTCATCAGGTTGATGGGGCACCAGATCATGTGATGTATGACTAGGGGCGGCGACACCAACACATGTGACAGGAGGGGTGAACAGATATTGTCTCCAGTGGTCTTCCCTTCATTGAGGGCAGTGTGACACAACAAGGCGATCTCTCTAGAGGGGAGATGGGGTCATCGATCTAGTGATATTAAGGGAGGTCTCCAGGCCTCCACTGGAGGTAGTGCGGTGGGTTATTGTAGGGGCCGCCCGATGGGAGATTCGTTAGAAGTGAGGGTGGAAGAGGGTAGCTTAAGAAATAGAGACAGAGTCTAGTGGAGGTGGATGACTGCCTACCATGAAGAAGAGTTGGTGAAGGAGTTTCCAGGTCTAGTGGTTAGTCGATGGGGGGGGCACCCTCTATGTTTTTCAAAAGCATTTTTTTTAGTTTTTGAATTTCTGTAAAAGCCACCACCAGTCCCTTAATTTAAATTCTTGTTTCTGTGCATGGAATTCCACACATAGAAAAAAATTTAAAAAATTTAATAATAATAATAATTATTAAAGTGATACTAAAACAAATCAGGTGAAACATAATCTAGTTTGAAAAAAAAGTATGCACAAGAATTAATCGTCAACTTCCATATATATATATATAACAATGGGAATTAAAAGATGTTGTTTTATATAAATATTTACTTTAAATTTAATACACAAAATGCAATCATGTTTGATCCATAAAAATTATTCGAATGATCGTATCTTGGTCATTCGACCTCGGATTGAGTCGTAGTCAGAATCATTGGAACTGAAATTAAAATCTCTACTTAAATTTAATGTAAAATGTTTTTTTAGGATTAGAAAATTTATGTGATTTATTTGATACCAATTCAAGGTACCAAGGTTCTAAACAGAATCTAGTGGGATAGAGAATTTAAAAAATTTCATCTTCGGAATGATAAAATGTGTCGTTACTCACGATCTAAGACCCATTACCGTCTGAGGATATCGCATAACTTAAAAATCTGTCAGAGCATCGATCGTCAAATTATGGGTACGTTTGGGGAGATCCAACGATGACTTCAATGCCCTAATAATCACTGCATCAATGTACCTTCAATGCGTGAGGGAGATCATGATCCAAGAACCTAGATCAAGAGTCTCTATCCCTAGAAAATGGGAGATGGGAGATAGGCTCTAGTTTCCTTACATTGAATAGTCCATAGAAAGATCCTCTCTCCTCTTATAAATAGTTGATGTTGAAAATACCCGGTTGGGTTTCCAGACCCCTGTTTATCTAACATCCACTAAATAAATAATTATAAAGAATTTAGTTTCATCAATATTATTTATTATTTTATCACATACCTATAATATATGTAAAATATATATGTGATAAACTTGAGTCATTTAACATGCCTCATAATTTCCATTTAATATTAAATGAACCTGGAATATTAAAATAATATTCGTTTAAATTATATTTTACCATATTTACTTAAATTTTAAATAAATTTAATAAATAAATTCAATAACAATTATTCTTTACTTGAATAATATGAATTTATTTATTTATGAATGTTTGATAACTTAGAAAACACTCAGACCATGTGGAGGGGCCCACCATGTCCAAAATACCTATCCAACTGAATATAGTGGATTCTTGAATACGATATTGTGTATGACCCTCTAAATCCTAATATCTGTAGTAGGGAATATTATTCACATACCATGAATAGGGTCTAACAAACCATCAAGGCCCTTAATGAGATAAGGATTATTATAGCAACTATAACCCACCTATGAACACTTACTGCATACTATAATATCTTTGTCTTTAAATATCTCATAATGTTGGATGCATACTTGTGTCATTAGCCTTTTATTTATTTATTATTATTTTGATATAACTGGATAGATTTACCTTTCGACTACTTGGGACAAAGACATATGAAGGTAGCACCATCATGATCAACCAGGTCTGAGATATATTACTTCCTTAACATGGAAGTGAAAAATCATTTCTTGATCATTCAAACAATGTCATACCACCAATGATGCACCCAAAACGAGATATCTCACTATGATTTAATTGTCATGGTTTTCACCTTTTCATCAAAGTACATGATAAAATGCTACACATTGGTAACGATCTCAAGTTAGGAGACCAATACACATGTCCATAGAGAGGAACAACTAATGACACCTAAAACATGTGGTGTTCATATTAGTTGGTCTGCCCTCATGATATCACTACTATAGATCAACAAGTGTGAAATTAATGAGAATAAGTCTTAATTCTTATAATCCCACAATATTTGAAAGACATACATCAACTGTGTCCTGTTAGTTTGATGTATCTAGACTATACGACCTTTGTTTAAGATTAATGTCATAGTATCTCAAGGTTCTCATTATAGCATGGGATCTACTATAACCTTTTGATATGATAATTAATATATGGAAAATACAATTAAATAGAGGATGAAGAAATATATACACTATAATGGTAAGAAAAAATAATGTATATCTTACTATATACATGATATGGAAATCAAAATTAAGGCATAGTTGGGTCTAGGGAACCCACTATTTCAAAAATTGCATCATTTTGTTTATAATTGTTCACGTTGGTTATGATTATAGTTATACATGTTATCTATATAAATTTTGAGTCATTATTCTATGAAGTTGTAAGGTCATTTATATTATTATAAATTATTTGAAAAGGTATTAGTTTTATATGTTATTTATGATAGTTCTTATGGTGATATATGAGAAGGGATTTGAGGTGCCTATACTCTTGTTCATGTTTTCCCTTTTCCCATGGTAAAGGCTTAAAGGATCTCTATATTAGGTTCAAAAATTTCCTTTCTCCCATGGGATGGTATTAGTGGGGACCTTCCTCAAACATATCTTTTATTCTAGATTTCGATCTATGCTCAAAGAAGTTATAATTATCTTGATCTATACTGGATGCATGCATAATGTTTTTTACTATGATTTTGTGATAACATGGATAAATGGTACTAAGTGATTATATATACTATTTTTACCTAGAAATAATATATATAATTATTGTATAATTTTTAACCGATTTTCTTCCTATTTCATGTTTCTATTATATTTCATTTCATTATCATTCATGTACTAGTTTATGTAAAGGATTATGTTAGGGACACAATTTAAGATGACCTACTGAGTGATCTACTAACACATTGCATATGAATCGTAGTATAAGTGACTATGGAAGGATAAAAACATTGATATTGACAGATTAAGAGGATTTCAGAGTAATGAGTGAATTCTACACCAAGATGTAGAGTGTAGATAAACATCATTAGCTAGAGGAATATTTTGGATATCACTATATTTGTTTATTATTTTATTTTAATTCCAATATCTATACCATTTCATTTATTCATTTAGTTTTACGATTTATACTTTGACTAATATCACTTAATTTATTCTACATCTATATAAATGGTGTATTTAAATTTTCATATAGATAATGAAGGTTCTTCCTATCATTTAGGTTGTCCTTTTATTTTTATAAATATCTAATATACAAGTGGGTCATGATTTATTTTTCATAGAATTTGGTATTGAACTATAATTTGATCTGAAGAGGTTGAATAATTCCCCAATGATTCATTTATATCTTTTATGTTATTCAATATCCCATAGTGATTGGAAAAAACACCTGAAATAGTATTAGTCTAAATTGGTTCAACAAAAGATTTTGGTTATGTCATTATAATTGGTATCAAAATAGTGTTTGGGTTTTATGGGATTATATAGATTGATGATTGGATATCACAACATGAGAAGTAAATTGTAAATATTATTAATAAACATAATTATAGTAGAAATTCATGTTAGTAGGGATACCTATGTTAGTAACCTTAAGTGTAGTGACCCCTGTACAGCAAGGTATAGACTTTATTTATTATTTGACTTTATCTATGTGTGTTTTGACCTATTATGATTATGGAATTTGATAAAGGGAGTCTATAATAAACAAATGCAGAAGGTTAATGTGTATTCTCACCAGAATACCATTGGTGGGCCACAATAATTTTAGCATCCTTGGTAGTGGGGTCTTTCCTCACCATTGGGGTCCATTGGTGAGCACCTAAGACATGATTTCCCATTAGAAGTTTGGAGGGGTATACTAAAATTTATGTGGGACCATTGACCCCCTAATTTAAGTGGTCCAGGTGAGGTATATTGTTTTTATCTTTTCCGCATTATTCTATCCATGAATACAATAATTTTATCCATTTTCCTAATAAATATTTTAGCTTGAAATCCCTCCCTTATCCAATATTGTTTCTCAATATCCCTCAATTATTAGATTTATATCTATACATATGATATGTTGGACATCTATTATTAAGGCCATAATCACTTACTAGAATTTTTTGGTTTCTCTTATTTCATTTTTTTAATTTTTTGTATGCCCCAAAATGGGGTTTTTATCTACATTAGGAATTTTCATCGATTTTGGTAAAATTCCTTAAGGATGTTAGAAAAGATGGGTTCTTATACTATGAAGTAACTGGTTCTAATATTTTCATTTGGATTTGTATGAGTTACATGAATTTTTTTGATATGAATGTGTTGGAAGGTGAGTGTTGACATTTTATAATGGAATAGAAAATTTCTTTCTTTGAGCGTTGATAGATAAGTAAGAATCATTAGGGTCATGAGAGGTCCTTAGAATGGTAATATTTGATAACATGGTTGTTGATGATCATTTTCATTATGAATAGTAATTTGGAACTCTAAATTTTGATCATATGGGGGATCTTATTATTTATATATTATGTTATTATAACTTTTTAGGTGTATCTAAGTGTTCCCTATTGTGGAGATATTATTTATGTGATAGGATGGTGATGGGTTAGCCTTATGGACGAATTTCAAAATAGATATTGGCCAAGATATATTGTACTCCACATGAAATAGGTGAGAGGCCATTCATGGCCATTAATATCACAATTTAGGAAAATAAATTACAAGAGACATGTCCCAATACTCTATACACCCCCTAATCATATAATTATTGCATAAAACTCAACATCCATTACTTAAATTTCCCACTATCAGGGTTTGGTACATAACACACATATGATGCACATAATCAAACATCATGAAATATTAATAAAATAAATTGGTAACAATAGGTTCAATCAAGTAACGTGACACTAATAACATAAGTAAGAAAACACTATATAACTTATTTTTCACAATTTGAGTAACTAAAGCCCTCCTCATATCCAGGTTATAAATCAAAAAAAATTAAAACACATGTTATGTGAATCCTATATTCCAAATATCATGCATTAATGCTTAAACCCTAGTTACCATAGACCAATATTAAATGAATAAAACATAAAACATATATCATATTATTTAAAATCATAAAATTAAAGTACCCAATAACCAATAAAAAATACCATTCCTTGGTTACTCGATTTTTACCCATTTAAGTGTTAGATCAGAAAAAGCATAGGTTCCATCCCAAGTTTTGATTGAGATATAGAAGGATGAGGATGGACCCCACTGGAAGTAGTTATATGACCCGTTATAGGTCAAAATCTATGATTGCACTTTCTTTAGGTGACACATTAAATGGATGATGGGGATCCAAGGGATGATCCCTTTAGGTATGACCTTATGAGGGAGTTTCAGATACATTAGTCACCCCTATTTCTAAGTGAGTGTGGTCTCCTAGGTACAAAGTTTTGGATAGAGTCACTTTAGAGCATCTACGATTAGATAGATTCCCCTATTGAGAGAAGGGTGAAGATGGAAATAAATATGATTCTTAGACCATATAAACATTAGTGAGATGTATTGGTTTAGGCTGGCCAGAATGAGGGACTGTCCTAGAAGTAATCACAAACCTGGTTCTTTGAGTTGTTATCCAAGAGATCCTAAAATTGTATAGGGCTTAGAAGTTTATGAATCTTACTCATGAGAGTATATCAATGATGGATTATGAAAAAAAATGTGGAGATACTTGAATTTTCTCTAGGGTTGGATAGTGATAATATTAATATGTTTAAGAAATTTATTGTTGGATTATGAAAACCTATTTGAGTACATGTGAATATATCCCATATGATTTTTTTTCTTTGAGGTAGTGAACCAAACCCCCATTACTGAGAGGAACCCAATAGCGGGTAGGGTTCTAAGGTAGTTTCTTCTTTTAGTAGATCATAAAGTAGATGATTTGATGGTATAACTATTGATTTTATTATTATTTCCATGTTAGTGATGGGGAGGATAGGAAAGGTTGAGGATTATATCTTCCTTCATGAGGGAGGACTACTCTCAAATATCACAAGTGTGAAAGGACTAGGAAAATCTAGTTCTAGTGTCACTAATATCTAGTGTAGTGTTATTCTTATAGGTGGATGGGCCATCTATAATGATTATATAAGATTTATTCTCAGTTAGGTAGTGAAAGAGGTGATGGGAAGGCTCATGGATCTTGAGAATGATCAGGGATTTCACCATAGAGTGATAAATGGGGATCTTTAAAGTAACCAAGATGTAATGGTATACATGGTTCCCAAGGACAAGGAAATTTGAGAATTCAAGGTATAATACTATAGGGTTATCAAATTTTAGGTTGAAAAGACTGAGGTACAAGCTAAGGGAAACTTTTATAATTTGAGAAGAATCTACTTGGTAGTGGAGAGGGTCTATAGATAGTTCAATATATGATTATTTTCGTGACACAAACTTCTACAGACCTAGTATAAAGTATTTAATTGAAGATTATTTCTAGGACGGTGATGGGGAGAATAGGAATGGTTGAGGCTTATCTCTTCCTTAATTAGGGAGGACAACTCTTAAGTGTTACCAATGTGAAAGGACTAGGAAAATCTTGTTCTAGTGTCACCAATCACTGGTGGAGTATTATTATTATTAGTGGAGGGTCATCTATATTGATTATATTGGAGTGCTTCTCTACTAGGTAGTGAGAGAGGTGACAAGTAGGCTTAGGGATCTAGAACATTATCATGGATATCACCTTGGGGCGATAGAGAGGGATCTTTTAGGTAACCGCGATGTAATGGTGGAAATGGTTCCCAAGTAAAAGGACATTTTCCAAGTCAAGGTATAATACTATAGGGTAGTCAAATTTTTGGATTCCAAGACTTAGGTACAGGATAAGGGATACTTTTTTTAAGTTGAGATGACTCTTCTTGACAGTGGATATGGTATATAGATAGTTCAATATATGATTCTTGTTAGGACCCAACCTTCTTCAGGCTATGAACCTAGTCATATGATCCCATGGGTCTTCTATAATACCATGGTTACCTTCTCATCACACCACATACTATTACATATTGGGGTAACTTATCTGACTAATTAATGTCCCCACAAGTCAAGACATGTTATTTTATTTTGTTTTTTCCTCACCCACACACACCCTTGGAAACTTCCATAAAGGTCACATATCATGATCACTACTCCAGACCAAGCACACTTAACATTGGAGTTCTAATCAAGTAGGCTCCCAAAAATAAAGGAATAAATTGTTGACTTGGGTAGTAATATTTAGCCTTTTAGGTCTCATTTTTCATAGGTGTTACACTCTCTTCCCTTTTAAAGAACAATGAACTCATTGTGGACCCCAATCCTCAAACCCAGGCAGTGCTTCTGCACTTCCTGCAGTGTATTATCTCTGATACTATTTTTCCTTACTCGGCCTTCCCCAGACCATGAATCTTGTCATATGAACCCATTGGTCTCCTATAATATCATGGTTTCCTCAACAACACACCATAGGATATTACTCATTGGGTTCTCTTATCATACTAATTACTGTTCCAATAGGCTAACACAACTAAAAAATATGCTACAACCATAGACCTATAGCCACTGTTATGTGGCATATAGTCATGGTTTTGAAAACCATGGCTATAGGCCATTTTTTATGGGCTATAGCCAATGTTTTAAAAAATGTGGCTATAGTCCACACCTATATCCACAGATTTCAAAATCGGGGCTATAGGTCATTTTCCCGAAGGGATATAGAAATGGTTTTAAAAATCATAGCTATAGGTCACCCTCCCTTGTGAGGGAGAAAAATTTTCCCACCAAAAAAGTGGTGGGAAGAATTATTTGCATGGTTTTGTAGATATTTCCACATTTTTTAATCATATATATAACATAATATATATATGCACACATATTACTTAATGTTGTAGTGTTTAGAGTATTGGAACATATAGTGTAGGTGCAGGGATTGAATTCGGTTGGCTACATGTTATTTTTAGGCTATTACCAAGGTTTTCTAGGGATATAGCCACAGTTTAAACTGTGGCCATAGGTCAACTACCATAATTGACACCAAAGTGACCTATTACCATGATTTTGAAAACCATGGAAATATCCCACCTAATTTCACAATTAAAACCATGAAAATAGGTTATACCCAACTACCACTGTGCTAGTGCCCACGGTTGGGAAAAACTGTGGCTGTAGGCTACGACCATGGTTTTGGGCCCTATTTCCAAAGTTTTGAACTGTGGAAGTAGCCTTTTTTTTCTAGCTGTGTAACACATGTTCTTATAGTCTATTTTTAATCACTCACACATTCCCTAAGAAACATCCCATAAGGTCACCCATATTGATCACTACTCTAGGCCAATCAAACTTAAATGTGGAGTTCTAATCAGGGAGGTCCCTAAAAAGAAAGGTTCACCTTTTTTACATGGTCAGTAACATTTACTGTTTTAATTCATAATTTTCTAGGGGTTTTACACTTGAATACCCTCTCAAACTTTTACCTAATTTTATCTTCCACATACCCAAAGGGTGTTCTTGAACCCTACTGGATAGCGACTAGGACCCGAGCATTAAAAAAATCATAAGGAAAGTTGTTTTCACAAAATTAATCAAAAATATTACATATACACACATGAAAGAGAGAAATAGTGGAATATATAACTACATTCAATAACAATATTCCATAATATATAATCCATAATAGAAGTTATACAACTAAAAAAATAATCAATAAATCTCTAAGTGGAATGTCCAACTATAAAGGACTACAAAACTAGAAATCTACTCCAATAGTTCCATGTGACAATGTGGGAAAACACCCACCATCTCACCACCAACTACCCAAAACCTTGTTGTCATAAACCCTAACTACCTCACTAAAACATATTCGTTTTCCCTACATTAAAAGACATAACTAGGTCTATGCACCACTAAAGGGGTACACAAGGTGTGAGAGAACATAACCAGTAGGGTCTCACCTAGGTGTTCCATATCAAGACTTTGAACAATAATACAAGAATGATCAAATTTAAATAAATTAAGGTTTGATAACAATTTAAAATATTTTATATAAAAAACATGAAAAAATAGTTTAATTTCCCCATTTTAAACATTTCCAAATAAAGCAGGTAAATTAGTTTGAAATAATTTCATAACCATATATCACAATAGATATATCTTGTCAAAACAAACCATGCATCACATATTATATCAAATCCATGGTAGTACATCAAAATAGTACAAGGAAAAGGAAGAATAACTTGTAACAACACACTTGGGATCAATCTAGGTTAGGATAACTAAGAAACTCAGACCTAACATAGAAAATTCCATACACATCAAGACACTAGATATATGCATCGAGTCTAGAGACTTGAGGAACAACCATACAAGTGAACCCCCTAGAGGTCTAACAAGTCCCAAGAATAAAAGGCCTTGGGAGTAGAGGAAATATCCCGGAGAAAACCCCCTAACAGTGGATGAGACCTATTACTATTCCTTCTACCCAAGTACACAAGGATTACCATGTGCTTTATTTTTAAAACCATCTCATTAAACCATTTCCATTAAACCATTATTTGAAAACCATTTCACATTTCTTTGAAAACCATTTTCCATTTACCAAGACTAAGGTGAAACATATTTTATAAAAAACCATTTCCAAAAACACAAATGAAATCATTTAATCATTTCATTTCATTTAATAAAATATTTTTTCAAAAAACAGGAGCAATGTAGTTCACCAACACAAGCTAGAGATAGAAACACCTACCTTCAAACTCTAGTCACACATGCCTGCAACAGAATCCACCACAAGGAAGAAAAATACAACTAAAAAAGATTCCCTAGAATCAATATATGCATCTCATAATTGATTTAATTTTATAAACGGGTAGATGAAGAAGAAATAAAACATATCTCAAGAACGTACACCCTCCACGCCACAACCAACAAAGGAAACAACCCCTAGAAAAAGATCACATAAAAAATCTAGATAGAATCAAGTAAAAACCTCACCATAGGTCAAAATATATGATAAAACAATGAAATGGTGCTACCACAACAAAAAACGGAGAATCGGAATAAAATACTCACTTGGAGAGACACAATCCAATGAAAATGGTTATATATCACTGAACTAATCAATCCGAATCAAACATATGATACCAAAATCATAAGAGAAGATACCTAGGTCTATAGGGTAGAGAGTTACAAAATAATGAATTAAAAATCAACCAGTATAATGAACTAAAATCCCTATTTGTGACACCTATATGATGTGCAATCCATTTACACATGGTGTAATCCAAGAGGATCATATATGTTAAAACATATCACTTTTTAATTAAAAATTGATCTTTTAACATTACATGTCGTTAAAACTTTACAAGGAATGCACTCCCTTCATATTGTGTACCATGTTCATGGAATTTTCCTTATAGATCTTAAACATCATGTATTACCATTACAAAATGTGTATTTCTACCACAGACTATAAAAATTGTAAATTCTTACATAAAAACCCCAAAACAACTTGAGCATTCTCTGAACTCAGGGATAACCTCAAAAATTCATTTACATATTTATACCAAAACTCCATCAATTTAAAAAAAATACATATCCTTGAAATTTAGTTCATTTTTCTCCAAAAAGTTTCTCTATCCTCAGGAGTCCCTAGACACACCCAATTAAAGAGGAAAAATAAGAATATGGAAGAGGATTACTTGATAGTGGTTAACAATATCTTACAATTATAGTGGAATCTACCTTGGAATAAATATTATTCAATTCATATATGCTATAATATTTCATCTATTCTCAGTTAGTTAGTAATTTGGGTTTGATATTATATGATCTAGTGGGAATATTGAACCTTAAAACACGTTTGGAGAAGTTATATAAGGGTATTCAGAGATGTTTCTGATGTGTTATGGTAGTGAGTGGGTACGAGCATACATGTGATTATCTAGTTATTAATATGTGTATCTTTTATGTGATCCTTGATATTGTCTTCCCGAATCATTTATGATAAAAATTGATTTCTATCAGATATGAACATTTTTCAATTCCCCAATAAGTAGTCATAATATTTTTTATCATGGATTGGTAATTTCTATTTGGTAAATCTAGAACTAACCATCAATATCTTGGTATGATCCTAGCCTAATTTATGATCAATACTTTGTGGGATGAGGATACGAGACAACATGACTTTCCTTATTTTATAGACCGATATTAGGATGTTTTACTTGAGGGGTTTTCAAGGTTACCTCTTTATAGGGAGGTTGAGTTTATGATTGATGTAGTTATAGGTATAAAGCCTATTTTAATACAAATATATATAATTCTACTCATTGAGTTTAGAGATTTGAGGCCCCATTTAGAGGGCCTATAGTTAAAAGGGTTTATATGCCTAAGCACATAACCAGAGGGTGGTCATATTTTATTCCCCAAGAAGGGTGATAGTATTTTATGATTGTGTGTGGATTACCAGAGGCTGAATCATGTGACAATCAAGAATAAATATCCACTTCCTCACATTATTATCCTATTCAATCAGCTAGTGATAGATAGATGTCTAGTTAAGATCGATTTTTGGTTGGGGAATTAATATCTATGGGTGATATTAGAGGATATTTGATGGAATACTTTTAGAAATAGATATAACCTATATTATTTATTAGGATTTCATTGAAAATGAAGAGGTTTTTCATGAATCCATATTCATGTTTTCCCTTTTGAGTGTAGTTATAGTAATCCCTAAGGTCGTCTCATGTGAATGTTACTGAAAAAGCTCAAATTTTCACTTATTATTACTATTATTATTATTATATAATGTTTTAAAGAAGTAAGGGGAATTTAATAAACTCTATGATTGTTGATAATATAAGTAGATTGATTAATTAATGTTTTTAATAAGTAAAATACATTATATGTGAACTAGTTTTGAATTTTGGATATACCCTTATTAATTTGAAACATAAGATTATCCCATCTAAATTATATAATTCCTAATATAAAAGATTATAAATTAAACACAACACTTCTTGAAAGTCATAAAAAAACCTCAACAATGATATTATTCCTCCTTTAAAAGTGATTTAACTACTCGATAAACCTTAAGAAATTATAAATAATCATATTTACTATTATATAATATAAGATTTTGATTAATAAATTAATAAAATACATATTAAATTAATATAATTTAATTATAAAATTATCTTAATTCCATAATAAATAATTTAAACCACACTCATTACTGGTTAAAAGAAGATAAATTAATGTATAACATAAAGAATTGTCATATTATATAATAAAACTAGTTTCAGTCAAAAACATCAAATGAAGAAGAATTAAGATAGGGAAAAAATAAATATAGACTCAAAAGGGGATAAATTAGTCTCCACTTACTCATTTATATAATGGTTCTAGCTTTACTTGGATGGAAAGCCTAAAAAGAACATCTCCTTCTCACTGCTCCACTTCCACTCCCAATTTTCTATTCTCTATCAAACACCCACCCCCTTGAAACGATAAAATTATTAAATATGGAATTCTAGAAACAACTATTAGTACACTAGATTATATATATATTTGAATATTTTAATATTAAAAAACATATTATTAAATATTGTTCATTGTTATTCATGAATTTAATGTAATAATGCTCTAGAGTATCTATTTCAATGATAAGGTTATAACAGTTCTTTTTTAGGATGAGAACATTAAAATGATTTGATGATATTGTTAAATACAATTACATGGTTGGATAACATACCATGATTAGACACATATAATGTCGACTGTCTGGTGCAAGTACTAATAAGAATATGTTACTTATTTTCATGCAGTTTTTACTTTATAATCTCTAATATTGGAGATTATGAGAATAAAATCACCTGTAAGAATTCCATATGTTTATTTTTCATCATATATTCCTATTTTAAAGCAATTGTAATGGTCCATGAACTTTAAGATTATTATTAATGCTTATCATGACTCACATACTTTAATGTACAGACAAAAAACGTGACCCCATATGTTCACCATCAGTATGTTACATTGGGTGCATCACAAATGACATGTTATTAATTAATAAGTCGAGGAAGGATTTTCCCCTTCCATATTAAAGGAATTTCATACCTTGACCATTTGATTTAAATGGAACTATCACATTAATTTTTTTGACTATGGTATAATGATGAGTTTATTTCAGATAGTAAAAGAAATATGTATCAAGCACATAGGTTGATGATATGTGTGTGTGATTAACATGATGAAATATAAAGACAAAGGGATTATATTACAAAATAAGTATTCATTTTTTGTTTTCAATGTCGTGACATTAAATTATTTCTCTTCCATTCCTTGACCCACTACTCGATAGTAATCTTGGATTTTAGGAAAGACCACTTAATTATAATAAGAAATATACCAAGATGGTCACATAGTAAATGCTTCCGTTGACCTCAATTAAATTTTATTTCAATTTAATAATTAGATTAAATATTATTTTCATGATTGAGGAACAATTTTACTCCATATTTATTGATAAAAAATATTAGGAAAGAAATAAAAAATTATTTATTCATTAATAAATAATTTATTTAATCACATGAATATTAAATAAATATTTATTCACTAGATTGTGAATAAAATATTTATTTAATTTTTTTTTGAATATTTAATAAATATTCATTCATATGATTTGGAATAGAATATTTATTTATAATTAAATATTTAATTTAATATTTATTTGAATATTTGATAAATATTGAGGATGAGTGGATCGAGATTGTTTCTAGTGATAAATATTAATCTATAAGCTGGTAAAATAATATTTATTGTTGCACCTGTTAGCAAAATCTATAATAATAATAATAATATTATATATCATGGGGTAAGATACAGTTTATTATATTATTTAAGGGTCTTTTTCAAATTAAATAAAATTTTAACATAAATACTAACTCTATTAATAGATTACTATGTATATTGTATAGGGTTAATTGAGAATCATTATGAAAAAATAGCCTCTAGATTCACTAGTGGAAAAAACGTTTAACACATCAGCATTTTTCATGTCGGTTTTATATAACCGACCTGCAATGCTGTAATGATCAATATATCACATCAGTTATTTTATAACCGACATGATATATCGATCAGGATCAAAATTTTACGTCGGTTATTTTATAACCGACCTAAAATATATGAAGATTACATTTCTGACGTCGGTTATTATATAACTGATGTGAAAATCGAATCTGGCGTACTTTATCATGTCGATTATAAAATGAATGACGTGATAAAGGAAATCTCGGAGCTTTTCCACATCAGTTATAAAAAAACCGACATGATAAAGCCAATCTTAGTAATTTATCACGTCGGTATAAAGCGACATATATCACGTCAGTTATGAAATAACCAACGTGATAAATAGTTTTCTACATCGGTTATTAAATAACCGATGTCATAAACTTTTGAAAAATAGTTTATCATGACAATTATTAATTAACCGACCTGATAAATCTTTTAAATGAATTATCGCACCCCGTATTCAGTCATTCTGTTTTCTTTGATCGGGTGACCTGAGACTCATCTCTCTCGCACATAAAACATAGAATTGATTAGTCGAAGACATGCCCTATAGCCTCATTTTTCCAACATCATTATTCATATTTATTATTATTAGAACTATCAGGTCGACTCACAATGCTCATGTAATCCTCACACGACTCCTTTTTAGTATTTTTCCGTGATCACTACTAAAAATATACATTTTATCAGCGCTAAAAATGTCATTTAACAGTGCTAGAAAAGCACTATTAAAGACGGAGAAGATAAGGAGGGCTCTCCTTAATCAAAGCTCAAAAAAGAACTGATAAAGACCCCTTTTATCAGTGCTAAAAAAGCACTGATAAAAGGGGTCTTTTATCAGCACTAAAAAGAAGCACTAATAAAAGGGTCCTTTATCAGTGCCTTCTATTTAGCGCTGATAAAAGAACCCTTTTATCAATTCTTTTATGTACTGATAAAAGTAAAAAAATTAAAAAAATAATAAAAAAAATTAAAAAAAAAAAATCCTACCTCCACCAAGTTTTGAACTCGAGTCCTCCCCCTACGTGCCTAAGCCTTTACCACTCCTCTATTTTGATTTTTTTTTCCATTTCATGATATCTATATATATATATATCTATATATATAGTTATATTTATACTTATAGTAATATATATTTATATTAATATATATATATATATAAATATAGTTATATTAATATATATATATAGTTATATTAATATATATATTTATAGTGATATTAATATATATATATATATTTTTATAGTTATATCAATATATATATGCAGTTATACTAGTATATATATATATAGCTATATTAATATATAGGAATATAAATATTTATATATTGTTATTTTAAATAAAATGGATATTAGTTATTATTTAGATAAATATAATATATTTTATATGTAAATATATTTTATTATTTATATTTATAATTAAATTTTTATGTGTGAATATATAAAAAATATGAATATATTGTTATATATTTGATTATAAATAGCAGTGAATTATAAAAAACGATAAAATTTCAAATACATAATATCAATATGAATGTAATACATTGGAATAAATTCAGTCCCCACCAAAAAAACCAATAATACCCCCTTAAACGAGGCTGAAAATCCACAAAATGTTAAAAAATTAGAGTATCCTGATTAAAAACTCAGTTTTGGGGGCCTTCTGGGCCTTTTTTGGCCTTGAAAAATGAGACAAAGACTTTTAGTCAATTAATAGCGCGTAGAGCTCGTCGCAGGCTTCGATTTGATTTGTTGTAGAGCTCAAACGGACACCTGGATCAAAAGTTATGGCAATTTGATGTTTGAGTTCCGTTTTCAACATATTTTGGAATTGTTTTTTAATTTTTTATATTTTTTTAGTCTTCAAATTGTTATTAAATGAATATTACTCAATAATAATTAGAATATTATTTATTAAAATCATTTTTTTAAATTTTTTATAAGCCATTTTCACTAAATATCTTATATATTAAGTGTAACTGTATATTTATACTTATCTAAAATATATTTAAAGTTATATTTAATAAATATATATTTTATTTATATCAACATAACTATGTCTATATATTTAAATATTAATATATTTTTTTAATGAATTTTTTTTGGAAGTAGACCCTTTATCAGCGCTTTTAAAAAAATCACTGATAAGGACCCCCCTTTATCAACACTACTAAAAAAGCACTAATAAAGGGGTACCCTTTAACAACACTAAAAAAAAGAGATGTTAAAGGGGGTCTTTATCAGGGAGAAAAAAAGAGCTGATAAAGGGGTACTTTTATCAGCTCTTTTTTAGCGCTGATAAAAGTACCCCCCCTTTATCAGTGCTTTTTCTTTAGCACTGATAAAGGCTGGCGCTGGGATTTCCCAGTTTTATGGTAGTGGATTCCCGAAACTAATTTGTTGAGATGTTATTTTTCTTTGTTCTTTCAATCATGGTTAGTTTCATAGTGTTCATCTATACCATGCTAAATTATTTTCTAGTAAAATAAACTTATGGAAGTGATTTCATGCAAGTTTACGATTTTTTTGTGTTCTATCATGTGTGTGTGCGCGTACAGGGGGTTTCCAAGGGGGTGGGGGGGCTATGCAAGTGGGTGGAGGTGTTCAGGGGGGTTGGGTGGGCCGTCCGGTTGGTTGGGGGTGTCCAGGGGGTGTCAGAGGGGGTGGGGGTGTCTAGGGGGTGTCAAAGGGGGTGGGGGTGGTGTCCAGGGGGTGCGGGGGCTGTCCATGGGGGTTGGGGGAGTCCAAGGGGGTGTGGGGGATGTCAAAGGGGTGGGGGTGGTGTCCAGGGGGTGGGGGCTGTCCAGGAATGTGGGGGTGTCCAGGGGGGTTGGGTGGGCTGTCTAGTTGGGCGAGGGTGTCAAAGGGGGTGGGGGTGGGGTCCAGGGGGGGGGTGTGGGGGCTGTCCAAGGGGGTTGGGTGTGTCCAAGGGGGTGCGGGAGATGTCAAAGTTGGGTGGGATTTCAAATTGGGTGGGGGTGTCCAGGGGGTGTCAAAGGGGGTGGGGGTGGTGTCCAGGGGGTGCGGGGGCTGTCCAAGGGGGTTAGGGGTGTCCAAGGGGGTGTGGGGGATGTCAAAGTGGGTGGGGGTGGTGTCCAGGGGGTGGGGGCTATCCAAAAGGTTCGGGGGGCTATCTAGAGGGTTGGGGGTGTCCAAGGGGGTAGAAGGTGGGGGATGGTGTCCAGGAGGGGCGGGGGTGGCCAAGGGGTTGGGGGGTGGGGCTGTCTTGAGGGGTGGGGGTGTCCAGGGGTTGGTGGGGGGGTGTCCAGAGGGGTGGGGGGGGGGAGGCTGTCCAAGGGGGTGGTGATGTCCCCGGGTGTCCAAGGGGGTGGGGGTGGTGTTCAAGGGGGTGGGGGATAAGTGTCAGTTTGGATTGACTATTGCATTGTGGTTTTTGAGATTATTACATAATGATTGTATTGTTTCATGGATATTAGGTTATAATTTATTAGTGTTGTTTAAGGGGATGGGGGTGGTGTCCAAGTGGGTTGGTACAGTCTATGTTTGAGGTTTCCACTATGATTTTTAGGGATTCAAGCATTATGAAAAGATGAGGGGTGTTGCAATATGATTCTATTTGGTTATATATATTTTGACCAGTCATTGACTATGAGAAAAATTTGGGTTATGGGGGAGACCATGTTGTGGTTTTAAAAAATGCGTAGTTATCCTAACCCCATCATGCCGTGATGACAGGCTTGTCACTGTGATTTTCTCAATCCGAGTTTCTATTTTAAATTTGATTTGATTCTCAGGTTTAATCCATTTTCTCCAATTTTATATCAACCATTGGAGGCACCATTATTTTCTTGGATTCCATGGAATTTCCTTAAATAAGTTACTTATTCCGTGTTCTTCTTACATTATTATTTGTTTCTTTTTTTCATCTTCGTCCACTTCTTCTTATCCTTCATTCCTTCTATTATTAGTGATGTTTCGTTATTTTTAAATTGATAGTTTAATAGTAATCAATGGGTTATAGGTTTATTATGAGGGGTGGGGGTGCCCAAGGGGTGGGGGGGGGGGGGGGGGGCTGTCTAGAGGGGTGGGGGCTGTTCAGGGGGTGTCGGAGGGGGGGGGGTGCCCAGAGGGGTGGGGGTGTCCAAGGGGGTGGTGGTGTCCAGGGGGTGTCCAAGGGGGTGGGGGTGTTGTCCAAGGGGGTGGGGATGTCCAGGGGGTTGGGGGGTGTCCATGGGGGGTGTCCAAAGGGGTATGAATTGGGGGGGGGGGTGTCCAGGAGGGGTGGGGGGGTCCAGGGGGGGCTGTCCAGGGGGGTCTCTCCAAAGGGGGGGTTGTCCATGGGGGTGGTGGTGTCCATGGGGTGTCCAAGGGGGTGGGTGGTGGTGTCCCGGGGGTGGGGGGCTGTCCAATGGGGTGGTGGTGTCCAGGGGGTGTCCAAGGGGGTGGGGGTGGTGTCCAAGGGGGTGGGCGTGGTGTCCAAGGGGTTAGGGGGTGTTGTCCAAGGGGGTAGGGGTGTCCAGGGGGTGGGTGCTGGTGTCCAAGTAGGTGGGGGTGATGTCCAGGGGGTGGGGGTGATGTCCAGGGGGATGGGGGGTTGTTCAGAGGGGTGGGGGGTTTTCTAGAGGTTTCAACTCGTTAGGATCTGTGTAATTTTCAATAGTGAATGTATACATATTTTAATATTTATACTTCATATTTATTTTTTAAGGAAGGGTGAATTTGGTATCCAGTTGCACCAGGATGTATTCTTTGTGAACCTTATGAAGAAAGGATCCATGATTAATATAAAACTATTATATCTTACTATATTTCTTTTTAAAATCATATTCAAGCATATTTTTTTTAAAATACACATATATTTATTTTATATTTAAAAAAAAATTTACATTCAAATTATGATGTTTTTTATATAAACATATATTTGTCTTATCTTAAAAAGATGTATAATTTTGATATTTGTTATAAGTAATAATGAGTCAAATTTGTATTATGACACATCGAATGAGCAATGAATATAAGGAAGGTGTTGATGCCTTTTTGGAATTTCCTAAACAAAATGTTCTAAGTAGTGACATTTTGTTTTCTGTCCATGGCTAAAATGTTTGAATATGAAGAATTTGAAATGTAGAGAGATAAAATATCATCTGATTTGTCATGATTTTAATCCGAGTTATAGCCCTTGGATTTGACATGGTGAAACTGGACAGAATTTCACTGATGATGATGATTCAAAAGTTGGTGATTCTGATGGAATTGAAGAAATGATTCACAATATTTCAACAGAACAAATTGAGATTGAACAGATAGTTTCACATCTATATGGTGATTCTGAAAAACAATTATATCCTGGTTGTACATATTTTACGGTTTTGTCGGTTGTGTTAAGATTTATTAACCCAAAGGAGAAACATGGATGGAGTGACATAAGTTTTACAGAGCTACTACAATTGATGAAAGACATTATTCCAAAAGATAAAGATCTTCCAGATTTACATTATAAGGAAAAGAAAATATTATTCCCGATGGGATTGGGATACAAGAAAATACATGCCTGTCTGAATGATTGTATGATATATAGGAAGGAATATGAATTTCTGTCAGAGTGTCCTAAATGTGGGAAATCACGGTATAAGGTGAAAGAAAAATCACAAGCTGATGTAGAGATTTCAAATATCACTTCAAAGGTATTTTTGTTTCATCCTATAATTCATCATTTCAAACGTTTATTTGCTAATTCACATGATGAAAAAAATGTAAAGATGGCATGCTGATGAGTGGTTATGTGATGAAAAAATACATCATCCAACTGATTGTCCACAATGGAAGAAAATTGATTAGCATTATCCTACATTTTGAAATGAAATTATAAATCTTAGATTAGGGTTGTGGACAGATGGAATGAATCTATACCAAACCCTCAGTAGCACACATAGTTCATGGCCTGTTTTATTGGTAATTTACAACCTCTCTCCAGATGTTTGTATGAAGCGCAAATATGTCATGTTGAGTATAATGATCTCTGGTATGATGTATCCCGACAATGATATAGATGTTTTCTTGTCACCGTTGATTGATGATTTGAAACTTTTATGGGAGGATGGTATTAGGGTGTACGATTCTTATAAAATGGAATATTTTAAGCCACATACAGTGCTTTTTTTCAGGATAAATGACTTCTTAGCATAGGGAAATTTTTCGGGATACAATGTTAAAGGGCATAAACCATTTCCAATTTGCGAACAACAGATGTCATATTTTCAATTTCATCATGGGATGAAAACAGTGTACATGGGTCATCGAAAGTTTTTCCCTATAGATCACTCTTATGTAAGACTAAAAAAGGCATTCAATAGCTCAAAAGAATTTGATATTTCTCCAAAACCTTTATCCCCTGCTTTTCATTTTGAGAGGGTGAAAAACCTTGAGGTGACATTGGGAAAGACACAAAAATCTTATAAAGATATATATATTTGGAAGAAGAGGTCAATATTTTTTTGAGCTACCATATTGGAGATATAATGAAGTTAAAAATAATATTGATGTCATGCACATGGAGAAGAATATATGTGATAGTTTTATTGGAACATTTTTACATATTAAAGGAATTACAAAATATGGGTTGAATGCAATATTATACTTTCTATCAATGAGAATACGTTTGGAGTTAGCTCCCACTCCTAATGGAAGATGAACATTTTTACCCCGACTTGTCATACATTATCTAAGGGGGAGAAAATTAGCTTTTGTCAATGTCTTCATGATATCAAAGTGCCTCAAGGTAACTCTTCAAATGTAAAAAAAAAATTCTCATTGAAGGACTTGAAGTTGACAGGTATGAAATCTCATGATTGTCACGTCATGATGAAACATCTTCTACCAGTTGCATTATGTGGAATATTTCCCATCCATTTCAAAAAGACTATAATGAAGTTGTGTTATTTTTTTAAATTCAATTTGTAATAAGGTGATTGATGTGAATGCTTTGAACTTTTCGATAAAGGATGCAATTTGTATACTTTGTCAATTGGAAATGTATTTTCCTCCAACTGCATTTAATGATTCATTTGGTTTGAGAAATAAACCTTTGTGGACCTGTATATCTTTGTTGGATGTATCCATTTGAATGGTATATGAAAATATTGAAGGGGTATGTTAAGAATCCATATCGACTTGAATCCTACATTATTGAAAAGTATATTTATAAATAGGTTGCAGAGTTTTGTAAAAGCTAATTTTCTGCTGCACAACACATAGGTTTGCCTCTATCTCGCCATGAATGAGCTAATAATGAGGGAAAGGGGATTCATGGCATGAAAGTCAAATCATCTTCAGCTGAACCTATGAAGAAGTTATAATAATAAATCTCGAATAATATAGTTTATTCTCAACCGTATATCACATAACATATTAATGAGTCGAAACAATGTCATCTAAAGAAGAAAGAAATGTGGATTTTGAATGATCACAACAAAACATTTTTGTCATGGTTTAAAAAGACCTTGCTTGGTAGATCAGATGTATCAGAGACATTAAAATGGATAGTGGGTGGTCCATGTTTAAATGTGATAACATGGCCTGGTTATGACATTAATGGCTATACATTTCATACGAAAGCTTTGGACCATAGAAGTGTAGTTCAGAATAGTGGTGTATTGGTGTTTGCAGAAGCAATTCATTTTTCGAGTGCTAAGGAAAAAACCCAATTTTTGCATCAAGTTCATATTATGGAGTGATTGAATACATATAGGAGTTGGATTAATTTAGAATTAAAGTTCCCATTTTTAACTATAAATGGTTTATCAGTAACAATAGTGCCAGAAATGATGAATTTGGAATGATAGTTGTTAATCTGAATAAATTTGAAGACAGAACTGATTCTTTTATAATGGAAACACATGAAAAAAATTTCTATGTAGTTGATCAATCAGATATGTAGTGGGCTGTAGTTTTACAAGGGAAAAACAATATGCTGGTGGGGATGAACTTGATAAAGATGCTGATTTATGTGAGATCCCTACTTCCATGAAAATACTAACAGAACATAATGATGAGCATGTTGAAGACATGGTTTGTGACATAAGGAATGATCACAATGAAGGAATTTGGGAAAATAATCAATTTGTACATTCCTAAAATTACAGTTAACATTTGTTTATTTCTTTTTTACATTAATTAATTTCATAAAATGGTAGATATTATAAGTTTTTTCTTTATTAAAACATGTATTAAAACAAAATTAGTATAATTTTTGTTTGTTTTAATTTTGTTTAGTTTACTTTATCATGTTTACCATTACATTAATTATATATCTAATGTTTTTGTTCAGTGAAAATTACTTTACCATGTTTACCAGGTTTACCATGTTTTAATTTTGTTTAGTTTACTTTATCATGTTTACCATTGCATAAATTATATATCTATTATTTTTTTCAGTGAAAATTACTTTACCATGTTTACCATGTTTACTAGGTTTACTATGTTTACCATCTTGACCATCTTTATGATATTTACCATTTTTTAACATGATTACCATATTAACCATGTTTACTACTACATAACTTAGTACAATTTTTTATTTTCTGATTACAGTACTATTAAAATATTTAAATTTGTATATTTGTGAACTAATGTTTGTTTTTTTGATTTGAATGATAACGACGGATCAATAAATTGATCAACCACATGATTCTGGAGATGAGAATATTGGTCATACCTCTAGGGAGGAACATTCACATGCTTCTCTTGATGTTCCCCAATCTTCCTCATGTGCTACCATTACTACAATGAGTGCAAGAGTTGGTAAATGTGGGTGCACACGTTTACCCAAATTATCACTTACCCGTACACAATATCAGAGGATACTCATTGAGTTTGATGATAATGATATTCCTAGAGGTCCAAATACAAAATATTTTAAGAGTTTTGTATCCACTCAGGGTAAGATCAAAGTAAGAATTTTGTATGATGACTGGAGAAGTGTGGACAAAGCGATAATCTCTCAGTTGTCGGAGACAATTTTGGTAAGATCTTTTGCTATTTTTTTCATATTCTTTAAATGTTTCTAGTATATATAATATTTTTAACCTCTTCTTTATCAGATGACATTTGATATTCCTGAAACTGGAGGAGTCAGGAAGAAATGCTTACCGATGGATACCAGGAGATGGAGGGATTTTAAATCAACCCTCACATCTGATTTCATTTTTGGTCATAGGAGTCATGAAAATCCATGTCGTATATATCCTTTCATAGATGAAGACACATGGAGACAGTTTGTTGAAAGTAGAAGAAAAGATTCTTTTTTGGTAAGGGAAATGTAATTTTTATAAGGTTTCTTATATAAATGATCATATTACTATTTTTTAATGATTTGTTATTCTTAATTTACAGAAAAAAGGAAATATCATCAGGAGATCCAATCTAAAAATGTATACCATCATATTTTATCTCGGGGTGGGTATACATTAATGGAAGAACAAATGATGGCAGCAAAATTACAAAAACTAAGAGCTGAGTCATCAAGCTCTGGAGAGGTGGCCCCTCCATGCCCTCCATCTAGACATGAAAAATGGAAGAGAGCTCAGATGGGAAAAAAGGGCAATATATTTTGGAAAATTCTAGTATCGTAGATGAGAGGATTGTAAGATATCTATTTTATTTATTTAAGTTCACTATTTTCTTCATTTAATTTAAATCATTACCGAAATGTTAAATTAATTAATACAAGAAGATGGAGGCTCGCGGGAAGGCGACACTCTTAGGTGACATGTGTGTCAACCCTAACTTTGCTGATCAAGGGTTCCAAGATGAGCGATCTTTCGCAGATGTGGTCTCGGGTAGAATCCACCGCACAGAATCGAAGGCCTCCAGCTCTTTTGCTCCAAAAACCTACCGACACAGAGGTGTATCAGCGATTAGTTTCTCCAAGGACGAGGTAAACGATCTTGCTTCAGACCTACGATTTGTTCTTGTAGGACACTTTATCAAAAATCGGCCTTCGCTGTTCTTTTTGCGCAAAACCCTTGAGAACATAGCTTTTACAAACTTCCAGATTGGCCTTCTGAACTCTCTTAATGTGGTGTTTCGGTTCTCCTTAGACAAGGACTATTACAGATTTTGGATTCGAGGTTCATGGTCTTTTTGGGGGGCTTCCATGATGGTTTTCATGTGGTCTCCCGATTTTGAAATAGGTTATGAGCCCCCTATTGTCCCCCTTTGGATCGGTTTTCCAGGTTTTCCTATACATTTATTTAAGTAGCATACTCTGACTGCCATTGAAAGTCTATTTGGAACTCCGATCAGATTAGATTCTGCCACCTTGAACTTGTCTAGTCCCTCAGTTGCTAGAATCTGCACTGAGGTTGATATTTCTCAAGCATTGCCTTCCAGATTTTGGCTCCAGAATGGTGATAAAGGTTTTTCTCAAGAAGTGGTTTTTGAAAATGTTCCACCTTATTGTAATTGCTTCTTCAAAGTTGGCCATTATATGGGAGAATGTGAGTCAAAAAACTCTGAACCACCTCAATCTCCCTGCAAAACAGTTTGGGTAGAAAAGACCAGTGCTAAAATTAACTTGAATCCTTCTAAATCAAAATCTGTTGATGATATTGCAACTCATTTTTCCAAGGATGTCTCCGGGACATCTAATGTGCCTCCAGAACATTGTGATTCACGGAAGGATCATGAAGGTTCTCTGAATTTGGGCGCGAAGAGGATTTCACCCTCTGTGGTGAATGCAAATATACATCATAGGCCCTCACCCTTACTTGAAGATAGGTCGACAACGAAAATTAAAGAAGGAACTCAAGAAGAGTAGGAAAAGGAGAGTTGTGATGCATCTGAAGATAGTCTCTCACAAAGCACTGAAGAAGAAAAATCTACTTATATTGAGGAGAAATACTTAACGGACATGGCCAGGAAAGGTAAAAACCCAATAGTGGATGAGGATGGGTTTATTACTCCCAATCCTAAAAAAACTAGAAAATGCAGGGATTTTTCACATGTGGAGAGGACTATTGTCACTCATTCTTTGGAAATTTCTAGACATAATGTTTCTACCCCTATTGGAAATCAACATGTAGAGATGGAGAAACAAGCTGAAAGGGATGATAAACGTACTGTACCAACATGTGAAGCTCCTGTTTCTTCGGAGGGACTCAGTGATGAAATCTTATACAACTCCTTTAAGAAAGGAGAGATCACTAAGAGCGCCTATTTGGCTGAAAAGCAGGAGATATTCAATGAAAGAAACAGAAAATATTTCTTAAGCTAATTTTTTCTTTTCTGCTGGATGTTTTCTTTACTCTATGAAGGTAATATTTGAATTTTCATACTGTATCAATGGTTCTGTTTTTTGAGATTTATCTAAAGAATTTTCTTTTATTTCTTCACTCCCTTACCTCCATACTGCCTCAAGTGATTCTTGTTTTTTCTAGAGGGAATGCAACAGGGCTGCATGAAGGTTACAGACTGAGCTCCTGAATGTTGCCCCTTATTGGTTGAGGTTTTTCTGGTCTTCTTCTGCATTGATCTGGTTCTTTCCTCTCCTTGGTCATAGTGTTTTGATTTTTCTGTCTTCTGGAGTTCCCTTTCTTCTGGTTGTGGTTAATCTACTTTTCCATGGATTTATTCTACTCTCTTTTGCACATGTAATGTCATGAAATGGAGTTTTCCTCTTTCTGATCTGTACAACACATGTGCTATTGGATGTTGTATGATGAGTACCTGTGGATGCTGATTGGATTTCTGGCTCGGATCTTTCTTGCTACCCTGACACTTTTCAGTTTTAAAGTGGTTATTTAGATGATGCCAGTTCTGCTTGCTCTTGATCTGAAGTTAAGATCAGTGTAGACTACATGGGATGCAAGTGACACCATTGGATGTTTTTTGTTGCTCGAACTGGTTTTTTGTTTTCTTTTAGAGCTATTTTGATAGACTTTAACACCCTTGGACTGCTTTGGAATGGTGCATAGTGCAGAATGCTTGGGTTTGTTCCAGGAACGCAGGGTGTGCTGTATATGATGGATTTTTGGTTTCTTCCAAGATGATATACTTCTAAACCTCTTCTTTTATTCTGTTCTGCATTTTTCTCTGTTGGATTCCTGGTTTGGTTGCTCTGGATATGCCCGTGCCTAGAAGATTGAAGATTTGATGCATGTTCTTATCTCCTATGGATACATCTCTGTTACATCGGTCTTTTCTTGTTTCTGACCGACTCAGCTTGGATGTTGTTGCTGACTCCTATGTGATATCACGTACCTGATTCATTCTCAGGATGTTCATATATATTGGAGCTATCTGGCGTTGATTACCAGTTGGGAGGGGTCTACTGCATTTGTTGGAGTATATTTTTTCAGTCTATCAGCCTACATTGTTCAATTGTTTGTTTTTGTGGGCTGTTTTATGCTTTATGCTGGTGTATACTTACTACACCTCGTGTGTACCTTGTACTGTTTTGTTTTAATAAAATTCCCTTTCCATGGATTGGGAAACCAATCCATGTCATCTTCAAAAAAAAATAATTAATACAAGATTCTCTTGAGGAGTAGAGCTCACAGGGGGTATTTACAACTACTGGGAGGCAAGATATTTTATCTGCATCATTGTGAAAGCCCGAACATCCTGGTCGTGTACGAGGATACCCGCCAGGTGTATCGGTAGGAAAAGTGTTTCCACATTCTTCCACTACTTATGTTGAGGGTGTTTATAAAAAAAATTGAATCCTTGGAGGCTTAAGTTCATAACATTAATGCGATGATGGAGGAAAATATTAGAGAGTCGGTACAGTCTATGTTTTCAGACATGCAAAGTCAATTTCAGACTGCAACTCTCACTCCTCCACCTCCCCCTACAGACCCCATTATTTATCCTCCACATCCACCAGTAGCTCCCACTCCCTCACCTCCCCCTGCAGACCCCATTATTTATCCTCCACCTTTTCTAGTAGCTCCCACTACCCCACCTCAGCCTGCAGATCCCATTTTTAATCCTACTCCTCCGCCACAGCTTCCTACTTATTGCGAGTTGTATGTTGATGATCATCAACATCATATAGTTTCATATGGGTTGGTATATTTTATAGTAGATACAGTTCTTCATCAATAATTAGAGGTAGAGAATCATAGGGTCACTGTACAAGATATTATAGATAGATCAGCTCGAGTACCATTACATACAAATGAGGTGATGACAGTTGGACATAATATCGACCATTTCTTAATTTGGCCATCCAAACATCTTCGACTCATTACCATAGAGGTATGTATGCTATATATTCTATTTTATGTTTTTATTAAAGTTGTTTTATCATTTGAAATCTAATATATTTTTCTATTTATTTTTATAGGAATACTTTAATGGTAAAGAAATATTGTATAGACAACAACAAAGATAAATGGCTTTGACATTATATATATATTCTAGTAGTTTTGACAGATTTTCATGATATTCAAATTTGTTGGTAGATCATTATGAGTTTCTAATGGAAGATCATGTTTTTAGACATGCAATTAATGTGGGGATTATGAAATCTGATATCATGGAGCATGTTACTAGAGATAAGTTAGGCATCAACGTTGTTAAATTTTTTTACATGTAAGTCTTAACTCCTTTTCCCTGTGTTATATTTATTAAAAATGTATACTTATGTTTATTTTTTATTAGGTATCTTTATAACATTTTTGGGAAGAATTAGTGGATATATGTATATGGGTTCATGGACCCGCATTTGATTTCCCCTGAAGCATGTGCATTGGATGAGGAACAAAGAATGCTTTATATTACTGAAAGACTTGAATAGAATATAGTCACACAATGTTGGATGATGCCTTTTTGTGAGAGGTATGAAACACATCTCTCTCAAAGAGTTCTTTATCTTTTAACATAAAAATCCACTAACTTTAAATTTTCTTTTATCAGTGATCATTGGATGTTAAGGGGTTTTCCCCAAGGGAGAAGACACTTTATTGGATATGCTCTGTCCATAGTGATGTGCGAGAAAGTTTTAAGAAAATGTTGGAAAATTAAGTTTCAATTTCACAATAGTTTTATATATTATATTGAATTTTAAATTTACCCCATTCTTATTATTTTCTAACAGGGGATGGGTTTAATTTCGAAAATACACAAAGAAAAGGAGTTTGAATATCAAAAAAGTAAATGTAAAGGTGAATATCCATTTATAATTTGTACCATTTGATTTATTACATAAAAATAATATGTTGAATTTACACTCATTCAAACCGAATTGTCATTAACAAAAATTAATCATCGAATGTGAATATTATATTATAAGATTTATGTATGAAATAATAACAACTAGGACAGTTGTGAACTTTTACATTGTAATATTTCCTTTTAAACTTTTCCATAATATTTCATTTGATTTATTCATTATTCACGTTAACTACTATCCTTTTAATTTTTATCTATTTTATGACACTCAACCCTATAGTGCTCGAGACGTCAAATACTTACCAGTGGAATGGTCAAATTATTTTACAGGTTTGATTGAATTTTAGTTGCTTGCAGTGTAAAATATAATTTTGAATATTGTCATTGTAATTGTGTATTTAGTTGTCGTTTAGGTTGGATTTAGTTTTTTTAAAAGTTGACATTGTATGTTTTGAATGTTATATATGTGAATGTTTAATTTTTCTCTACTTCTTTTTTTGTTCTACTTATGATGGTTTTTCTGGTATGGATTCTGGTCTGGGGAAGGGGTTCCAAAGGTGTGTGTGTGGGCAGGGGGTGTTCCATGGGGGGGGGGGGGGTATGCAGGTGTGTGGGAGGGCTGTCTGGTGTGGTGGGGGGTATACTGGGTGTCCATGAGAGTGGGGGGGGGGGGGGGGTAGTCCTGGGGGGAGTGTTTCCAGGAGGGTGGAAGGGATGTCCAGGGGAGTGAGGGGCTGTCCAGGGGCTGTCTAGGGGGTGTCTAAGGCTGTGGGGGTGTCCCATGGGGTGAGGGGGGTTTCCAGGGGTGTGGGAGGGTTTTCCAGTGGGGTGGGGGGGGGGGGGGGTGTAACGACCCAATGTTTCATTAATGGAAAATCCCTCTTGATCCAGTTAAATGTTTCTTTATGAAAAAATTGTTTTTATAAGATGTCAACTTCTTTAGTTTTATGTTATGATTTGTGACCGTTACTTTTATAGCCGTTGAACAGTGATCATCTGAGTAGTATAAATATAAGGCTTTAACGAAACCATTTCTACTCAGACAAAGGAAGCGATGGCCTCATCCAGTAGAATTTACCCTTACGAAGCCCATTTGTCGGAGCTCGGAAAAGAGGTGGCGTCTTTGGGCTTTGCCCTTGACCAAGCCCAAGCTGAGATTCATCAAGTCAAGCTCGAACGTGATCGTCTACGGGAAAAATGGAAGTTGATAGAGATTACCACTCAAGCGATGTTATCCGAGCAAACCCAAGAGTCTGTCACCATCGCACACCTTACCCTTAGGTCTTATGCGGCTATTTTAAGGGGTTATGTAACAAATAAGTAGCACCATGTTCATTTACATTATTTTTTGTATATAATAATGAATATTTTTTTTGATACATTGTAATTAGTTTTTAAAGTACAAATGGTGTTTTTAGTTATTATTTAATGAAGAATTATATTTTATTAAATTAAAGGATTTTTGAATTAAATAATATTTTAATAAAATATTATTATTAATATTAAATTAATTTTTATTAAATATAAATGATCTTATAATTCTATAAATGCAAATAAAATTTTTATTAAGGTTTGAAGGCCATTTCTGTCAAAACCCGTGAATTTTATATAAATGTCGGTTTTTATTTTAAAAGTGAAAATTCACATATTTAGAAAATTATTTAGATAAAATAAATATTATTTTTGGAATCAGGACGTCGAAATTATCCAACGGTGAATTTTTCATAATTTTCTGAGACAGTCAAATTTTTGGGTAAAAATTAAATACCATTTAAATATATAATGTTTTTTATGACATCATAATGACCCAATGGTGATGTAATAAAATACCATAATCCTTATGTTCGGACAATATGTGTTTTATCATTAAAATAATGAGGTTTTGGGTTTGTTTGACTTACTTTTCAAAGCATTAATGGAGCCCTCAAGACTTATTCAACACTTTGCCTTTTTAAATTAATTTCCATGGGAGTGTGACTCACCTCCACATAAGCAACCCTAATTTTTTAATAATTTCGGACCTTGTACTTGTAAAATATTGTTTTCCTCTTTCCTTTTCCAGAAACCATGGGCAAATACCATGGGATGGTTTGTGGTTTGGATTATTTTAATATAAGGGGTCCCAAACCTAAATAATAAAGAATTCTCTCACCTTTCCTATATAAAACCACCAAATCTCCCACTTCCTCCTCACTCAAAGCCCTTGAAGTTCGTCCAACCACTGCCCTACTCTCTCTAGAATCCTCTCAAGGTGCCCCAAGCTCCCAAGAAGCCTCTCACAAGCCTCTCTCTAGCCTTTGGAAGCACACTTCCATGTAAGGGGTTTTCTTCCTTTCTCAATTTTTTGTCAATTTTCTTTACGTTGTATTGCCCTTTTTATTTCAATTATGAATGATGGGGTATGGTTTCCCACCTCCCCCATACTGTCCTTTTATTGTTTTAATGATGGGAGAACTCCTTCTCTCTCATTAAATGCCTCCCATGTACACCCGTTACTATGCCGAAATTCCAAAAGGAACTTCTCTCTCTTCTTTTACATTTAAGCAATACTTTTGTATCATGAATCTAAATTCCATTTCTATTGTTTGGACATATATATATATGATCTCCTTACTGTCCATTACATGTAAATATGATGAGAAACCCCTTTCTCTCTCATCAACCTTTTTTATGAATTCTTATGTCACGCCGTTACGCTGCCGAAATCGCACCGATTTTCTAAGCCAATGTCTTTGTGTAGTGAATACCATGCCCATTTCTCCATCAAGGGGATTCAACTTTATGCACATTTACATATTGATTATAAAGTTTCATGTATGAATTCCACATTCCTTTATCGTGGAAGAAATTATTATGTTTTATGAATCCATGTTTTATGATCCATGTGGCACACTTATGCATGAAATGAAATGTTTAAGAAGGGTGCACCCTTTATAGCGCTCCAATGCATTGGGTAAAGTATAGTATCATGATACGTCATATGCAATGAGTGTTTACTAATGCTAATTCAAGTGCAACGAGGGTTTACTCGTGCTTCAAGTGCAATGAGGGTTTACTCATGCTCCATGTGCAATGAGCCTTGGCTCATGCTAATTCAATGTTAAGTGTTGTTGCCACATTTCCATGTTATGATTATCATGCCTTATCATGACTTTATGTTCATGTTTCTATTATTCTCTATTGATATGCCTATCGCCTAACATGTATTTCATTCCTCATGTTATTCATTGTTTACTCCCTTACTGGTCTTTATAGCTCACCCTTTTCTTATGCATGTCCTCAGGTTATCCCATGCAATGCTAAGTACGAAGGAATGTAGTGGTCATGTAAAGGAAGTTTTCAATAAAGATGTTGTATTTCACGATTAAAGTTTTTATGTAATGATCCTAAGCCCCAAAGACACTAAACCTCTCGATCTTCTTTGTTGGATCAAGTGAAGTTTTATGTAATAAATCATGTTTAAGTTGTAATAAAAAGCAGGGTTGTCATAGTTGGTATCAAAGGATAGGTTTAGTTATTTTTGGGATTAGGAAACCCTAGTAAATCCTTAGATACAAGACTAAGCATAATAAAAACATCCCTAAGTTTTGGTAAATACTAAGTAAGTGGTTTATCAAACAAATACATCCCTGTCTGGATACGAGCAGGTAGAGGCGGCTCTGGCACAGATGTATCATAGGGGTAAAACCCGAAAACACCGCTTTGAGCTAGACTCGAACGGGAACTGGTGCACGACAACGGGCCTTGCTGCACTCTTGGTTACGACACTCCCGGGGGACATGTTTTGATAAATTCACAATCTTAGTATGAACCCTTATTAAGGGAAAAATGCCCCTAAGAATATATGTTAGAAGGAAGATCATGAAAATCCTGGATTGAATCCTATAGACTCATGAGTTAAAGAGATTAAAGTTTATTTATAAGTCATCAACTTTTGTCTTTGGATTACCCTTTATGTGTTACCCCTAACTTTCCTTTTATTCCAGCCAATGGCCGGTAATAGGAGAACTCGGGCTAACAACCGTTGTGAAGATCAGTGTGATGATTGTACTTATGAGATGCCCAATCCAATGGGAGCGGGAATTGCGAACTTTGTCACTCTTCTCTCTCAGCTAACTCATGTTTTGAATAGAAACACTGGTCAAGAGGAACGTTCAACCCCCCCTAAGAAAGAAAAAGTCGCTATTGAAAGCTTCATGAGACAAAGGCCTCCTACTTTTATTGGATCATCCGATCCCACGATTGCTGAACAATGGATCAACTCCATTGAAAATATATTCTCCATCCTCCAATGCTCTGAAAAAGAGAAGGTTCTCCTGGCGGATTACCGTATGGAGGGTGAAGCTGATCAATGGTGGACATTGATCAAAAATATGAAGCCTGAGGAGGAGATCGAGGCTTTGGAATGGAAGGTATTCCGGAAGATGTTTTTTGATAAATATTTTCCACGCACCCTCCGTCTTAAGATGGAAATGGACTTCCTTTCCCTCAAATAGAAACATGAAGAATCTGTGGGAGTGTACGAGGAAAACTTCACAAGGCTTGCACGATACGCTTCCAGATTTGTCATTACCCCCGAATGCAATGTTGACCACTTCTTTGGTGGGCTGAAGCCTAGCTTGCGGAAAGCATTAGCGATCCGTGACTTCGACAGCTATGAAGAAATTGTCTGATGTGCGCTCAAGGTTGAAATGGAGATTGGATAATCACAGGGGTATCATGGGGACATGAAGCGTAAGGTGGACTTCAATTCTGGTGGTCCAATGGATAAATCCAACGGCGCTAAGAAATTCCAGCACCCCACTTGCCAAAAATGTGGAAAGAAGCACCCTGGAAATTTCCATAGGGGGACAAGAAAATGATTCAAGTGTGGAAGAGAAGGGAACCTAGCTGTTAACTGTCAGAAAGAAGGACCCGCGGCTGCGACAAAGGAGAGGAACGCTCCGTTCGAACCTCAACGCATTGTTCAATGCTTCAAATGCAAAGAACCGGATCATTTTGCGAATCAGTGCCCTAATCCAATGGTTATCGGAGGCAATCAACGACCTCCAAGAAAGCAAGGAAGAGCTTTTGCTATCACTTCTGCCGAAGTGAACCCCGAAAACAAAGTGGTGACAGGTACGCTAGTTATTCATTCAAGAATAGAGAACGTACTTTTTGATTCAGGTTCTACGCATTCTTTTATATCTCAAAAGTTTAGTAGAACAATCCCTGCACCACCACAAATAATGGAAGTAAAGATGTCGATGAGTATGGAAAATGGGGCAATCATTGCATCCCATGAGTATAAGTCCTCCCCTGTTATAATATGTGGATTTAATTTCCCAGCGAACCTCGTCATACTCCCTTTGGTGGAATTTGATGCAATTCTTGGCGTGGATTGGCTTTCCTTATATAGAGCCAACATAAATTGTCGAGAGAGGGAAATCACACTCCATATGAAGAATCGACCCCCGATTCTTTACAAGTGTCTGGAGGAAGATGAATCTCCTTTAGCTCCATCATCTCAAGCATGGATATTACTGCCTTATGAGCACGCATATCTGGCTCAGATGATTATGTCCAAGGAAGAAACCACCCTTGAAGAAATGCATATTGTGAGGGAATTCTCTGAACTATTTCCCGAGGAACTTCCTGGTCTTCCTCCAAGAAGAGATGTTGAGTTCTCAATTGAACTTATAACTGGGGCGCTACCAATATCCAAGACTCCATATAGAATGGCTGGTTTTGAGCTTGAAGAGCTGAAGAAAAAACTACAGGAGAATCTGGATAAAGGGTTTATACGCCCAAGTGCATCACCATGGGGTGCACCAGTCCTCTTCGTCAAGAAGAAGGATGGGTCAATGCGGCTTTGCATCGATTATCGTGAACTTAACAAAATCACGATAAAGAACAAGTATCCTCTCCCAAGAATCGATGACTTGTTTGATCAGCTGCGTGGAGCTCAATACTTCTCTAAGGTCGACTTGCGGTCGGGATATTATCAAGTAAGGGTGAAGAAGGAAGATATTCCCAAGACTGCTTTTCGTACAAGGTACGGGCACTATGAATTCATAGTAATGCCTTTCGGACTCACCAATGCTCCAGCAATATTCTTGGACTTGATGAATAGAGTCTTTAGAGATTACCTAGACAAATTTGTGGTGGTCTTTATAGATGATATTCTAATATACTCCAAAACCAAGGAGGACCATGAGGAGCATTTAAAAACTGTACTAGAGACTTTGCGCAAGGAGAAGCTCTATGCAAAGTACAACAAGTGTGAGTTTTGGTTGAAGGAAGTCTCATTCTTGGCTCATATCATCACAGGAAATGGGATATCTGTGGACCCCTCCAAAATAGATGCAATTGAGGGATGGTCGAGGCCAACATCGGTAACTGATATCCTTAGCTTCTTGGGGTTAGATGGATATTATCGACGATTTGTGAGAAATTTCTCATGATTGTCCAACCCTCTTACCAAGCTAACTCTAAAGGGAGTAAAGTTTTCTTGGAGTGATGAATGCGAAGAAAGCTTCAAGGAGTTGAAAAGGATGCTTATCACTGCACCCGTGCTCACTTTACCCACAAGTGGGGAGCTTTTTGTGGTATTCAGTGATGCTTCGAAGAAGGGATTAGGATGTGTGCTGATGCAAAATGATAAAGTGATATCCTATGCCTCAAGGCAGTTGAAAATCCATGAGCGAAACTATCCAACGCATGATCTGGAGTTGGTGGCGGTGATATTTGCCTTGAAAATCTGGCGGCATTATCTCTATGGAGAGAAATGTGAGATATATACTGACCACAAGAGTCTTAAATATATATTCACACAGAAAGAGCTTAATATGCGCCAGAGAAGATGGATAGAGCTAATCAAGGATTATGACTGTTCAATACATTACCACCCTGGGAAGGCGAACAAGGTGGTAGATTCCCTAAGTAGAAAGGATCCAGCAATTCTATCAATGATGAGAATTGAGAAGGATACAATCTTCTTAGACTTGATGAAGATGGACATGGGAATCATAAAGAAGGGAACATCATCAATCCTTTCACAAATGAATGCTCAACCATCTCTTTTGGAAAGGTTAAAGGATGCTCAAAAGGATGATGCAGGAATCCAAGAAAAAGTGGAAGCTATCAAAAAGGGAAAATCCTCAGAGTTTAATGTTAATGAAGAAGGAATTGTGCAGTTTGGGAAAAGACTATGTGTTCCATCAAATTCCGAGTTGAAGAAGGAACTTTTGGATGATGCACATAGTTCAAATTTCTCTATTCACCCATGGAGCACAAAGATGTATCGAGATCTACGAGAAAACTTTTGGTGGGATAATATGAAGAAGGAGATCGCTGAATATACATCAAAGTGCCTAGTGTGTCAGCAAGTGAAGGCAGAGAGGCAGAAGTCTAAGGGGATGATGCAACCATTTCTCATACCTGAATGGAAATGGGAGAACATCACCATGGACTTCGTCACTGGACTTCCAAGGACATCCAAAGGAAACAATGCAATCTGGGTTGTTGTGGATCGTCTTACAAAGACTACACACTTCATTGCTATTCGAGAGGATTTCTCTTTGGATCAACTGGCACAGATATATATCAGGGAAGTGGTACGGTTGGATGGAGTACCACTATCTATTGTGTCTGACCGAGATCCAAGATTTACCTCTAAGTTTTGGAAGAGTCTTCAACTTGCTCTGAATACTGAACTGAACTTCAGTACGGCCTATCATCCTCAAACTGATGGCCAATCCGAGCGGACTATCCAAACACTTGAGGATATGTTGAGAGCGTGCTCAATGGACTTTAAAGGAGGATGGGATCAACATCTTCCTCTAGTTGAGTTCTCTTATAATAATAGTTTCCACTCGAGCATCCAAATGGCACCATATGAAGCCCTATATGGGAAAAGGTGTAGAACACCAGCATGTTGGGATGAGGTCGGTGAACGTAAGCTGCTTGGACCAGAAATGGTCGATGAAATGGTGGAGAAGGTGAAAACCATTCAGCAGCATATCAAGGCAGCCCAGAGTCGACAGAAGAGTTATGCAGATAATCGTTGATGAGACCTTGAGTTTAAAGTCGGAGACATGGTGTTTTTACGCATATCTCCGTGGAAGAAGGTCATGAGGTTTGGAAAGAAAGGGATGTTAAGTCCAAGGTACATCGGCCCCTTCGAGATTCTTGATCATGTTGGGGCTGTGGCCTGTAGACTAGCACTTCCACCGACTATGTCCAAGGTGCATGATGTCTTTCATGTATCTCTCTTAAGGAAGTACATACCGGACCCTTCACATGTACTCTCTTCTGAGGTGGTACAATTGGAAGATGATATTTCTTATGAGGAGCAACCAGTGAAGATCTTAGATCGTAGAGAAAAAGTTCTACGAAATAAGACAATGCCCCTCGTCAAGGTGTTGTGGAGAAACCACAAGTTTGAAGAAGCAACTTGGGAGTCGGAGGATATGATGAAGCTAAGTTACCCACATTTTTTTAGTGTGGGAAAAGGAAAATTTCGAGGGCGAAATTTCTTAAGGGGGGAATGTTGTAACGACCCAATGTTTCATTAATGGAAAATCCCTCTTGATCCAGTTAAATGTTTCATTATGAAAAAAATTGTTTTTATAAGATGTCAACTTCTTTAGTTTTATGTTAAGATTTGTGACCGTTACTTTTATAGCCGTTGAACAGTGATCATCTGAGTATTATAAATATAAGGCTTTAACGAAACCATTTCTACTCAGACAAAGGAAGCGATGGCCTCATCCAGTAGAATTGCCCCTTACGAAGCCCATTTGTCGGAGCTCGGAAAAGAGGTGGCGTCTTTGGGCTTTGACCTTGACCAAGCCCAAGCCGAGCTTCATCAAGTCAAGATCGAACATGATTGTCTACGGGAAAAATGGAAGTTGATAGAGATTACCACTCGAGCGATGTTATCCGAGCAACCCCAAGATTCTGTCACCATCACACACCTTACCCTTAGGTCTTATGCGGCTATTTTAAGGGGTTATGTAACAAATAAGTAGCACCATGTTCATGTACATTATTTTTTGTATATAACAATGAATATAATTTTTTTGATACATTGTAATTAGTTTTTAAAGTACAAATGGTGTTTTTAGTTAATATTTAATTAAGAATTATATTTTATTAAATTAAAGGATTTTTGAATTAAATAATATTTTAATAAAATATTATTATTAATATTAAATTAATTTTTATTAAATATAAATGATCTTATAATTTTATGAATGCAATTAAATTTTTTATTAAGGTTTGAAGGCCATTTCTGTCAAAACCCGTGAATTTTTTATAAATGTCGGTTTTTATTTTAAAAGTGAAAATTCACATATTTAGAAAATTATTTATATAAAATAAATATTATTTTTGGAATCAGGACATCGAAATTATCCAACAGTGAATTTTTCATAATTTTCTGAGACAGTCAAATTTTTGGGTAAAAATTAAATACCATTTAAATATATAATGTGTTTTATGACATCATAATGACCCAATGGTGATGTAATAAAATACCATAATCCTTATGTTCGGCCAATATGTGTTTTATCATTAAAATAATGAGGTTTTGGGTTTGTTTGACTTAGTTTTCAAAGCATTAATGGAGCCCTCAAGACTTATTCAACACTTTGCCTTTTTAAATTAATTTCCATGGGAGTGTGACTCACCTCCACATAAGCAACCCTAATTTTTTAATAAGTTAGGACCTTGGACTTGTAAAATATTGTTTTCCTCTTTCCTTTTCCAGAAACCATGGGCAAATACCATGGGATGGTTTGTGGTTTGGATTATTTTAATATAAAGGGTCCCAAACCTAAATAATAATGAATTCTCTCACCTTTCCTATATAAACCCACCCAAGCTCCCACTTCCTCCTCACTCAAAGCCCTTGAAGTTCGTCCAACCTCTGCCCTACTCTCTCTAGAATCCTCTCAAGGTGGCCCAAGCTCCCAAGAAGCCTCTCACAATCCTCTCTCTAGCCTTTGGAAGCACACTTCCAAGTAAGGGGTTTTCTTCCTTTCTCATTTTTTTGTCAATTTTCTTTAAGTTGTATTGTCCTTTTTATTTCAATTATGAATGATGGGGTATGGTTTCGAACCTCCCCCATACTGTCCTCTTATTGTTTGAATGATGGGAGAACCCTTTCTCTATCATTAAATGCCTCCCATGTACACCCGTTACTATGCCGAAATTCCGAAAAGAACTTCTCTCTCTTCTTTTACATTCAAGCAATACTTTTGTATCATGAATCTAAATTCCATTTCTATTGTTGGGACATGTATATATATGATCTCCTTACTTTCCATTACATGTAAATATGATGAGGAACCCCTTTCTCTCTCATCAACCTTTTTTATGAATTCTTATGTCACGCCGTTACGCTGCCGAAATCGCACCGATTTTCTAAGCCAATGTCTTTGTGTAGTGAATACCATGCACATTTCTCCATCAAGGGTATTCACCTTTATGAAAATTTACATATTGACTATAAAGATTCATGTATGAATTCCACATTCCTTTATCATGGAAGAAATGATTATGTTTTGTGAATCCATGTTTTATGATCCATGTGGCACACTTATGCATGAAATGAAATGTTTAAGAAGGGTGCGCCCTTTACAGCGCTCCAATGCATTGGGAAAGTATTGTATCATGATACGTCATGTGCAATGAGTGTTTACTCATGCTAATTCAAGTGCAACGAGTGTTTACACATGCTTCAAGTGCAATGAGGGTTTACTCATTCTCCATGTGCAATGAGCCTTGGCTCATGCTAATTCAATGTTAAGTGTTGTTACCACATTTCCATGTTATGATTATCATGCTTTATCATGCCTTTATGTTGATTTTTCTATTATGGTCTATTGATATGCCTATCGCCTAACATGTATTTCACTCCTCATGTTATTCATTGTTTACTCCCTTTCTGGGCTTTATAGCTCACCCTTTTCTTATGCATGTTCTCAGGTTATCCCATGCAATGCTAAGTACGAAGGAATGTAGTGGTCATGTAAAGGAAGTTTTCAATAAAGATGTTGTATTTCAAGTTTAAAGTTTTTATGTAATGATCCTAAGCCCCAAAGACACTAAACCTCTCGATCTTCTTTGTTGGATCAAGTGAAGTTTTATGTAATAAAGCATGTTTAAGTTGTAATAAAAAGCAGGGTTGTCATAGGGGGTCCTGGGTGTCCATGGGGATTGGGGGGGGGGAGTCCAGGGGGTGGGAGATGAGGCGCCACCATCCCTCGTAGGGTTGAACACTACTGGAAGGTACTCATCACTCCCACTTGTGAAACATTTTGAGAGATCAAGCTTTTCATGTTGCAGTGATGAGTACCTTCCAGCGGCGTTCCCCCCCTCGAGGGATGGTGACATAGCCTCTCCCAACACCAGCTGTCCAGGGGCTATCCAGTGGGTGGGGGGTTCTGGTGTGGTTTTGGTCAGGTTTTGGTCTGGCGGTGTCCAGTGAGCTGGGGGGTGTCCAGGGGTGTGGTGAGGGCTGTCCAGTGAGGTGGGATGTTGTCTAGGAGGGTGGGAGGGATGTCTAGGCAAGTTGGGGGATGTCCAGGGGGTGTCTAGGGGTGTGCGGGCAGTCCTGAGAATGGGGGGGGGGGGAAGTCGAGGGGTGTGGGGGGGGGGGGGGGGTCCAGGAGGGTGGGGGTTGTCTAGGGGTGTGGGGGCTATCCAGGGGGTGGGGGGCAGTCCAGGGGTGTGGAGGGATGTCCAGGGGTGTCTAGGAGGGTGGGGAAAGTCCCAGGGGTGGGGGGGGGGGCAGTCAAGGGGTGTGGGGGTGTCCAGGAGGGTGGGGGTGGGGGGGGGGGAAGGTGCAGGGGTGTTGGGGGTGTCCAAGAGGGTGGGGGTTGTCCATGGGTGTGGGGGCTGTCCAGGGGGTTGGGGGGCGGGTGTCCAGGGGCGTGGGGGGTGTCTAGGATGGTGGGGGGCAGTCCTGGGGGTGGGGGCAGTCTAGGGGTGTGTGTGTGTGGGGGTGTCCAGGAGGGTGGGGGTGGGGGTGGGGGGCAGTCCAGGGGTGTGTGTGGGGGGGGGGGGTGTCTAGAAGGGTGGGGGAAGTCCTGGGGGTGGGGGGTAGTCCGGGGGTGTGGGGGGTGTCAATGAGGGTGGGGGGGGGGGGGTGTTCAGGGGTGTGGGGGGGGATGTACAGTGGGTGGGGGGAAGTCCAAGGGTGTGGGGGGTTTCCAGGAGGGTGGGAGAAGTCCTGGGGGGCGGTGTCTAGGAGGGTGGGGGGTTGTTCAGTGCTGTCTTGGGGGTGGGGGTAGTCTAGGGGTGTGTGGGGGGGGGGGAGGTCCATGGGTGTGTGTGGGGGGGGGGGGGGGGGGTCCAGGAGGGTGGGGTGCAGTCCCGGGGGTGGGGGCGGGGCAGTATAGGGGTGTGTGTGGTGTCTAGGAGGGGGGGGGGGGGTCTAGGTGGGTGGGGGGTGGGGGAATCCAGGGGTGTGGAGGGGGGGGGGGGCTGTCTAGTGGTGTGTGTGGTGGGGGGTGTCTAGGAGGGTGGGGGTAGTCCGGGGGGGGGGGGGAGTCCAGGGGTGTGGGAGAGGAGGCACCTCCATCCATCAGGGGGCTGAACGCCCCTAGAAGGTACTCATCACTCCCACATTTGAAACATTTTTAGAGCTCAAGATCTGCATGTGGGAGTGATGAGTAGCTTCCAGCGGCGTTCCCACCGAGGTATGGCAGGGCCTCCTCTCCCAACTCCAGCTGTCCAGGGGCTGTCTAGTGGGTGGGGGGGGGGGGGGGGTTATGGTTTGGTTTTGGTTGGGTTTTGGTTTGGGGATGTCTAGTGAGGTGGGGGGTGTCCAGGGGTGTGGTGGGGGCTATCCAGTGAGGTGAGAGGGTGTCCAGGAGGGTGGGAGGGATGTCTAGGTGAGTGGGGGGCTGTCCAAGGGGTGTCCAGGGGGGCAGTCTCGGGGGTGGGGGGGGGGATTCCAGGGGTGTGGGGGGGGGGATGTACATGAGGGTGGGGGGTTGTCTAGGGGCGTGGGGGGTTGTCCAGGGGGTGGTGAGGCAGTCTATGGTTGTGTGGGGGGGGGGGGCAGTCCATGGGTGGGGGGGGGGGTGTCCAAGGGTGTGGTGGGGGCTGTCCAGTGGTGTGAGGGGGTTCTGGTCTATTTTTGGTAACTTTTGGGTTTGTTCCAGAGGTGTGGGAGGGTTTTCCAGGGGTGTGGGAGTACTATCCAGGGGGTTGGGGGGGGGGGTATACAGGAGGGTTTGGGGGGGGGGGGTTGTCCAGGGGTGTGGGGGGATTTCTCGGGTGTGGTGGGGATGTCCAGGGGTGTGCGGGCTGTCTAGGGGGTTGGGGGCTGTCTAGGGGTGTGTGGGGGTTTCCAAGGGTGTGTGTGTGGGGGGGGGGGGTTCTAGTCTGTTGTAGTCTGTTTTTGGTATGCTTTTGCTCTGTTTCAGGTGATTTGGCTATGCATAGCAGTGGTTCGAGTTTATTTAAAAAAATTGTTTTTTATGTCGGTTATTTCCTAACTGTCGTAAAAAATGCATTGGTATTTGTTATAACGTCAGTTATTTGGAAACCAATGTAATAACTTAATGGGAAAGGGTTTTTACATCCGTTATTTCATAACTGGTGTAATAAATTGAAATGGATAGTCTTTTACATCGGTTTTAAAAAAATGGACACCGTAGACATGTTTTTACGTTGGTTATTATATAACTGACGTTGAAAACCGCTTGGCAGACAGGTTTATCAGGTCGGTTATAAAAATAACTGACAAGATAAACGCTTTGAAAGAGTGATTTATGACATCGATTATATAATAACTAATGTGAAATGGTTTATATCACACCGTTTATTAAATAACTGACGTAATAAAGCACTCCTCCGAAGCGTTTTCCAGGTTGGGTTTTTATCAACCGACATAAAAAACGCTTCAGATTTGTGTTTTTTACCTCAGTTGTAAAATAGCCGACATAAAAAAACTCTTTTTATAACGTCTCCTATAATAACGTTGGCCAAAATCCAATGTTAAAAATAAAAAATAAGCTCCATGAAAAACGTTTTCTATACTAGTGATTCCTCCTCACACACCATCATGAATGAGAAGAACAAGAGGGAATCATTCAATCTGTAAAGAATTTGAAATGATCAAGAAAAACAACACCAGATAATCGATCTACCACACTACCACTAGAAATTATATTGATGTTTTTTAGAGATCAAAGGAACACATGTGGATCACTGATAGAGGGGATCTACATTGGTTCCTACCTACATAATGAAAATAATTTGAAAAGAGTTTCATATGATCAACATCTTCATGAAATAAATATCTTAATATGAGGTAATATTTATTCTAAAATAATTTTAATTTATTATAAATCTAACATTAAATAGATAGTTTTTATATTATAGGATTTCTATGTTTATATTTTATATAAAAATTTCATTATTTTTGAAATTTATGTCTTTCACAATTGGAAAATGATCCATTGAACCCAATAAAAAACCTTAATGGTTATTCACCCAAAAGGAACTTCCACTACATCCAGCATCTTCAACTAGTATCAGGTCATCCATTTTTAAATTTATAATTATTTATCTGATTGTTGATCGATTATGTGAAATAGTGGCTAGATCTTGTATTGACAGATTATACATTTTTAATATGAAGTTTAATTAACATGGTTTAGATATTTTAATATTCGTTATTCAAGATTAATATTTTATTGAAGACTAATAATAAATAGAGAATGACCAGAGATGACTTTGGGAGATGCTAAAGTTTCTAGCTAGTTGATTGGGTTTCATGATGTGTATACTGAGTATATGTCATGTACCCAAGTGCACTAAACATGAATGTGACACATGATACACAACATGACCTAAGGATATTCCACATGGTTCATTTATTATACACCACATGTTGATATAGAAAACCTATCACATGATTTCTTGGATTACATGGTGTGTTGCTGGCATACACGTTATCTAGTCTACATGGTTTAGTATATAAATTCATGCTAACCATGTCTTAAAAGACATGGTTTCTAACCATGTGAGATTGATAACCTATAAAATTAATGAAACACATGACATGTAGCTAGCATACACAGTGTGTAACTCATTAATTCCCCTTGTATGAAGAATTCACCAAGTCAATTGGTGGGTTACATGGATAAATGAAAATCATAACACATGGCATGTAGCTAGTTAGTACACACCATGAAATCTGGTCTTGATACATGTTAAGGCCCATGCTATTTATCCTGGATATTAGAAAAATTAGGAACATGGAACGTAGCGCATAAGTATATTCCATGTAGTCTCCCAGTAAAGGGAATGACTTAATTACATTAAAATAATTGATTTTAGTATTAAAACCTAATTAACTTATTGTAACTAGACATTTTTTACTTTGTAATAATGGTTTTGAATAATTAATAAATGTTAAATTAATTTATTGTAATTATATGTAATTATTAGTTATTACTTTATATTTACCATGAATGATTTTATTATGGGTATCTTAAAAATACTTTATATGGTCATTATGATGAAGGGAATTAATTAATTAAGTAATACAAGTGAATTTATCTTCATAATAAAGAATGAATTGTATTTAATTCTAGCCAATGTACTTTTGTGTAATCATTGTATGTGTATGACCGATCATGAGCTTTAACCATACCTATGTACATATTAATTTAATTTAATTTAATTTATTGCTTTATTTTTGAAATAATTTATTATTAAATTAGATATGACGTCCTATGTGTCATCCCACTCTCTTTTATTATATAGGAAATGCTGATAAGTGTATTTCATGCATATATTTTAAGGTATTTTAATGTATTAATTTGGTATTTAATTGATTAATCTTGCTAATTTTGGAACAAAATGAATTGATTTATGTTTTATGGTAGGATTAAATGGATATTTGGAAAAGGAATGAAATAGGATGAAAATATGAGGTAAAATACACTTCATGTCACGAGAGAAGTGAAGTGTCATGACACAGGGTTATTGAGAAATAAGTGAAGATAGAAAACAAGACAAAGAACAATTACACATCCTGTAATGCACTTACATGTCATGAATTTTTCTAAAGGAATTTTCTTGGTAATAAATTTTGTGACTGCAATACACATTGTGAAAGACCATTATATTTTGTGTAACTATATTACACGAATTGAAAATTTTTGAGACAATATTTTGGATAAGATTACACCGAGATTTGCGACGACTGAAAATTGAGAGATTACACAACTTGTAACCTAGTTACATGCCATGACGATAACAAAGTGATGAAAAATAAAGACATCGTGGACAAGGTTTTGAAATTTTTTCCTATAAAAAGTGACCCTCAACCACCCATCCAAGATACTCGGGATCTAGTAGAGGCCAACCAACACCAAGGGATTCCACTAGACGACAAAGTGATGATATGGATCCTAGTTTCACTACCATTCATTACCTCCATTATTATTTGGGTACCTATTTTGTTCATTATCATCATGCGTAGCATTAGAGAGTAGTTCTTTTTTTCCATGCAATGTGATTATAGGGGTATGTGATGCTTTGGGATAAATTCTTTTTTATTATCCATGTTTTGGATTGATGTAACTCAATTTATCAACTCTAAATCTACCTATTTTGTAATTTCATGGCCATTGCTTGTGAATTGAGGATTTTTATTTCATTTCATCAATTCGTAGACGTAGTTTGTGTTTGAAAATTATGAAATATATTATGGTTATGTTTAAATATTGTTTTGGCTTGCCTAATTTTGTAATTCCATTTTATATATGACCATTACAATGGTGAAATCACAAGATTAGGGAAGGATACCAAGAACAAGGATTCCCACTAACCCAATTATGACACCAAAACTTAATAAATCCATAATCGATTAAATCCCTAGCACATGAACCTAAAAATAACTAGACATGGCATACATCATCCCTTGATATTCAAACCCAATCACTGATGTTATTTCTTTTTCCCCAATGAAACAAAATAATATCAATCACTGTTTCATTAATTAATTTAGAAAAAATTATCCATCCATTTTGGTTCAATACTCAAACATTCAAGATACTAAATATTTAGTTTGGTTTTCTGAGTTTTAATAAATTACTAAATTTATTAATCCTCATAGGAATTAACGATACCCTATGAGCTGTCACCTTCATGTACAATGTTATTTATATAATTCCAATTAACCAATCCTTGGGATCCACTAACCTTAAAATGAGTTATAAAAATACATAAAAAATGAGTATCCCAATGAATAAGGTGGTTTATGAAAAAACTGTGACAAAAAAAACCTAGGTGATAGACATGCATACAAGTGGAATGTTGTAACTCATGCCAAGACTTGTACAAGGAGGTTTCTTCTATGATTATATATTGATTTATTTTTTTCTCAATAAACCATCCATTAGATAATCTCATGATAATATAATTTATTTATTTGTTTGTTTATATTTTTTTCATTATATATTTGATAGATAAAAGACAATGATCACATAAATAAATGGGTTAATAAGAAAAATTGAATTTCAATAAGTTGATTATGCACATTTTATTTATTGAAACATGGTTAATCACTTATGTAAAATTCAATTAATATTTATACGATAGGTAAATAATAAAAAAATGATTTTTTTTACCCAGAAAATGAAATCCCACAACTTAATATTAAGTCAGACCATGCCTTCCATTACTTGATTAGGAATGAAAACCATAAAACTAAGTGTTTGCACAATCCATGATGGGACACATACTTTTTTCATGGAGTTACTATGAATGTTTTGGGTTGATTTAACCAATATTCATCAAGAGAAGAAGCACCATATATACTTGATGTAGAGGTAAGTGTTGAGGAAAACCATGTTAGGATTTTTGGATTGGGGAGTCTACTCAATAGATCAATGATCTGGAAGACCACAATTGGAAAACAAATTCCTACCTAAATACCATTGAGTAATTGACAGATCAAATGCTTGGGTTATAAGAAGTGGAATATGAACACATTACACTATAATTTTTATGTAACTAGACATTACAAGAATAATGGTGAGGGCTAGTGGGACTTAATAAAATAGTGGAATAATTAATAAAATTTAATTCATTTTGTGTCACATAAACTATAATCAAGTGAAGTACTAATAATATTATCTTTTATAGTTATATATTAATGGAAATTTCATCAACCACATTTTCTATATGATATATATTGGAGAAGGACCATCTACTTACCTGTAGTAATTTCTAGTAATGGTTTTGAGGTTGTGGGTTTTTTTGCACAATGAATGTAAATATTACAAGCTAGAATCCTCACCACCCGATCCACCTAAAAATTTTATGGGCGATAAATATTTCTCTATTTATGATAAACACTTGAGAGACACATTCAACATTTATTTTTTAATGCTTTTATCCATGTATAAGGTACTCGTGATGTCCCATGATGACATGGATGATTATAGCGTGCTGTAGAATCTTTATAGTCTATATCAGGAGAGAGATAGAGAGAAAATGTTTCAGATATTCAAGGTGATATTTCAGAGTAAAATTAGAGAAGGTGCGCCATCTAGGCCTCACATAGTCAAACTCAATAGCTAAATTGAGTGTATAGAGGATCTAGGGATTCAATTTTCAGAATAAATATGCAATGATATCATTCTAGAATCACTTATTCAGAGCTTATCTAACTTTTTTGTTAATTTAAATATGAAAACATATATATTTCTCTTCAAAATCATATCAATTTTCTTTTTGAACTTGAAAGATATACGAAGTATAAAAATCCTTCCATCCTTATGTTAAATAAAAGGAATGTCTAGGATAATATATCTAAGTATAAATCTTCTTTGAAACACCCATCCAAGAAGAGAAATGTCAATGGTAAATAAAGGGAATAACTTACTATCTGTTTCTCATGTGGCAAGAAGGGACACAAGATGAAAAATTGTACATAGGAAAAAAATTAAGGGGATTCTTTAGGTGTATTTGTTATAGATTGAAATATATATATTTCTATAAATTGGGTATTGGATACATCATGTGGGGATCAAATATGTATTAAAATAAAGGAATCAAGTTGATTCCAAAATATTGACCAATATGAGATAGAACTAAGATCCTTTAATGGATCTAAAATTTATTTGATGAATATGGTGAAAATAAACTCATGTTTCTAATTATTTTTTTAAAATATTATAATTATTTTAATTCAGTTACCAGAAACATTATTTATGTATCCATACTTGATACAGATGGATTTATTTTCAAATTTTGGAATAAATATTTTTTCTTTCATAAATTAAGAATATGTTTTGGTTAGGAATATTTAAATAATGGTATTTATGTTATGGATTACACAAATCAATTAAATACAATATATAATGAAAGTAAATCATATAACTTATACCATACCCAACTATGGAATCACTAGCTTGGTTATGTAAACTAAATGACTTTGACTAGATTACACCAAGATGGATATTTGGATTATTTTGAACGAAAATAAATTGGTATGTGTCACACATGTTTACAATGAAAAATGACCAAAACCCCATTAGTGTAAAAGGTCAAAAGTCTAAATATATTCTTTACTTAGTTAATATCGATGTGTGTAGACTATTTCCAATTGAAGCTAGTGGTGGGTACTCATACTTCACTACTTTTATTAATGATTTATGTAGATATGGATATGTATACTTAATAAGGTATAAGTTTGATTCCTTTGTTAGATTCAAGGAATATAAGCAGGATTTTGATAATCCTCCTGGTAAGAAGATAAATAAACATTGATCAAACCACAATGGAGAAAATCTTAATCAAGACTTCATTTATTTTTTATAGGAGTTTGGGATTCTATCCTAGCTCACCCCTCTTTATAAACCATAATTGAATAGTATAAGTGAATGGAGGAGTTTCACCCTATTGAATATGGTGATATCAATGATGGGTCATGTGATTTTTCCATTATCATTTTAGGGATATGTATTGTAGAAAATAACATATATACAAAAATGAGTTCCAAATAAAGTGGAATATGGTATTAAATTCCAATTATGGAGTGTAAATGAACCCATGTTTTCATACTTACATGTGTGTGGAGCTGAAGAATTTTTTAAGGCCTCTTAAGGAAACAAAATTTCACCCCGAGGCATAAACTATACCATTTTAGGATACCCCAAGGAAATAAGATGATATTTCATATATGACCACTCAGAGAAAAAGATAATATTTACAATAAATTCCATATTAATTGAGAGGGATGAAATATCTAAAATATATTATGGGACAAAGATAAACTTTAATGAAGTCCAGGATCATGGTATATAAGAGTTGGAATATGAACAAATTCCATAATTACATATATAAGAAGAGGTTTGAAAGAAGAAAGTACTATATAAGAGTAAAAAAGAGGATATAGAACCAGAAATATATGTTTTTCTTGTCACCGAGGATGGTGACTCATCATTACTTGATAATAATGATCCTGTAACCTATAAGGAGGGAGTAAGTGACATAGATGTTTCTAAGTGGTAAGAAAATATGAATTCTAAAATGAATTCCTTGTACCAAAAAAAGTCATTATTTTGGTATATCCTCTAGTGGTTGTAAATCATGTTTGTTGTAAATGATATTTCAAGAAGAAACGAGACAAGGAGGGATAATTCAATACATATAAGGCATGACTAGTTTCAAAAGGGTTCAAACAACATCAAGGAATAGATTACGATGAAAAATTTTCACCAGTTGATATACTGAAATCCATTATAATTATACATTCGATTACACCTTTCCATGACTATGTGATTTGAAAATTGGATGTCAATACAACCTTACATAATGGTAACATTGAGGAAGACGTCCCTATAACACTACCTGAAGGTTTTGTGACTCCCAAGGTTTCGAACAATGTATGAAAATTTCCATGATCCATTTATGGATTAAAGAAAGAATCCAGATCAGGGAATATTTAGTATTATGAATCTATAATATAGTTATATTTTATAAAGAATGAATGAAATCCTTGTGTTTGTAAAAAATTTAGTGGTACTGTGGTCATTTTCTTAATAGTTCACTTCAGTGACATATTACTTATTAGAAATGAAATACTAGTCTTAAATTCTATTAAATCCTGGTTAAGCACATGATTCTCCCTGATGGAATTAGGTTAAACAACATATATTCTTGGAATCAAAATTCATCATGATAAATCAAATAGGTTTCTTGATCAATGTTAAGGTACATATATAGACAAGTCATTGAATAGATTCTATATGGAAAAATTCAAGAGGGTATTGTTATAAATATCACACAAAATTCATCTTTATAAGAAAATGTATCCTCAGTCACATGAGGAAATACATAATTTGGAAATGAATCCATATTCATTTAATATTGGGTTAGTTATGTATGTTATTATATGTACAAGTATAGATGTTTCATATGATGTAAGTATGATATGAATATTTCTTAATGACCCAGGTGACTACTATTAGATGCCAGTCAAGGCTATCCTTAAGTATCTAAGGTGTAATAAGAATAAGTTCTTGGTTTATGGGGGAGATGAGGAACTAGTCATCATGGGATATGATGATTCTAGTTTTCAAACAGTTCAAGATGATATGAAATCAGAGATGAGATACATGATCACTCTAAATGGAGGTGTTGTGAGATAGAAGAGCTCAAAGAAAGCTATGGTCACAGATTCTATGAAAAAGTACAAGTTTATTATGGATTCTAAGGAATTTAAATAATTAGTTTGGATATGAAATTTCATCCAATAGATTTATGTGGTATATAACTGTAAATATCATATCACAAACTATTGTGATAAAACTATACTATTTCCCTTGTAAAGGATCCAAGGTTACATTGGTGGAAGAAGTGAATTCTTCAAAAGTATCATCTCTAGAGGTATTTTTCTCAAATAGGTGAATTTACAATGAGAAAAATATATATGGTAGACAATGCGGTGGACTCCTTGACAAAATCCTTAACTCAAAAGAAATATGATCATAATTATAGGTATAATAGACTAAAAGTCATAGACAGTTGGTTCTAGTCCAAGTGGGTGTCTATAAGATTTGGTGTTCTATAACCAACTATTTATAATTTGGATTACATTTATATTAAATATTTTAATATTAATAAAACATAATAATATATATTTTTATTTTTTCTTGCATGAATTTAATATAATAATGTTATAGAGTATCTATCAGATTGATAAGGTCATAATAATTTACCACATGGATGAGAACCTTGAAATTACATTATGATATTCGTAAATATAGTTATATGACTGGATAAAATACCATGATGGGACACATTGAACGTTTATTTTTTGGTACGAGTGCTCATAAGTATATTAGACTTCCTCTCATGAAGTTTTCACTTCGTAATCTCTAATATGGGATATTATAAGAATAGAACAGACTATAAGAATTTTTCATGTTTAATTATAATTATATATTCCCATTAATTAGCATGTGTAAAGGTTCTTAGAATTTAGGATTATTTTAATGTTTATCCTGACTCACATAGTATAATCTACTGGCCAAAACTGTGATGCCATATGTTTGTGGGAAGTAGGGTGCATTGGGTACATCATGAATGAAATATTATTAAATAATAATTTTAGGGAGGATTTGTACCTTCTACATTAATTGAAGTTTATATCTTGACCTGTTGAGTGAAATATACCCATCACATTAAATTCCACTTCCATGGTGTAACAATGATTTTATTTTAGATAGTCAAAGAAAGACGTATCAAGCACATAGGTTGATGAAATGTGTGGGAAAACTTCTTGATGAGGTATTGTGACAAAGATACTATATTACATAGTAAGATTTCATGTGTGGTTGTTGGCATTGTGACATTAACTTCTTTCCCTTTGGTTCCATGACCCATTTCTTGAATGTAATATTGAACTTTAGGAATTCCTTCCTAATTACAATGAGAAAAAATCCCAGAGGGTCACACACTAAGTGTTTCCATTGATCTCAATTATATTCTATTTATATTTAATTATTGGAATAAATATTTTTCTCAAGACTGAAGGATCATTTTATTTAGTACTATTGATCACAATATTCACAAGGTTGTAAATAATTATTTAATTATTAATAAATAATTTATTTAACTAAATTAATATTTAATAAATATTTATTCTCTAGCTTACAAATAGAATATTTATTTTATTAATTGACTATTTAATAAATATTTATTTACCAGACTATGGATTGAATATTTACTTATGAATAAAAAATTACTTCAATATTTATTTATTAATAAATATTTAATTAAATATTTATTCAAGTATTCGATAAATGATGAGGAGGATGATCAAAACATGATTGTGTTAGGTGATAAATATTAATTTACAAGATGGTAAAATAATATTTATCATTTTATGAGTTTAAGAATACCATAAAAATAAAAATAAAAATATTATTATATGGAATGAGGTCAGATAAGGTTTATTATGTTATTTAAGGGCTATTGTGAAATAAAATAATATTGTAACATAAAAAATAACTATATAAATATATTACTATGTCAATTATATAGGTTTAATTGAGAATTGGGAATTGTTATTCAAAAAAAATTCTATCTAGATTCCCCCTTCTCTCATTATCTCAATAATGAGAAGAACAAGAGATAATATTTCTATCATTATGGAATTTTATGTGATCAAGACAAACAACACAAGATGATTGATCCACTATTCTAGCATCTAAAATTCCATTAATGTTGTTCAGATATAAAATGACCATGTGGGGGTCAATTATAGAGGGGATCTACTTTGGGTCCTTCCTAAAATATAATAGTAATCAACATAGAGTTTTTAATGATCAATATATTCATCTAATAAATATCCTTATATGAGGTAATATTTCTTCTAATGAAATTTAAATTAATTATAAATTTAATGTGAAAAATATCCAATCTAGGATATAGGATTTATATTTTAATATTAAATGGAAAAATTTTATTGGTCATGATATTTACATATTGTAAAATTGGTTAATAATCCCATGAATCTGAAAAAAACATTATTGATTATTTTTGAAAAACAAACTTCTGTGATGTTTAGAACCTTAAAAAATATCCACTTTAAAATTGCAGTAAATCTTCAAGAGAATATCCTTCATTGATTATAAAAAATATACATTTTGGATTAATTTTTAGTGAAGGTTAATGAAATTATTTCCTAATTAGGGCATGAAAATGAAGGATTTAGTAATTACACATTCTAGGTCGATCCTCTAATCCTTTGTTGTAAATAACTTTAATCCTACATGGAATATATGTTTTAATCATACAATAGGGGGATTTGGAATGTTGTAGGGGATGTAAAATATTCATGGGACTATCCTTACACATGTATGGATGTAGGGTACCCAGTTCACCTTATTCAAGATGCTGTGTGGCTTAATTACCTTACATAAGTTGCTTTAATCTAATATGGGACCTTAATCATTCATATACGAGTAGTTTTCTGGACTAATCATCCCTACCAAGCATGATATTACTTCATCAAAGGAAAAGGATAGACCCTTAAATATTTTTTATGACCCTTCCACATTCCTTGTGTCATCCCATTTATAAAGTCCAAGAACTTTTCATATCACTTCATCCATGAAAATAACTCTTTCCTATCAGCTTTAACTCCCTGATGAAAAAGGGCAAGACCCTTATAAATAATTATATCTGTGCAAATGACTCTTATATATTGGTCTGATGAAACTTACAAATCATAAGGAATAACTATGAATAATTTTCAAAATTTTCAATGTATTAAGTAGGAGGATTGTTACATATCACTTTCTTATCCCATAACCAAGTTATTTATCTCTTACAGATCACAAAATACAGGAGGCTACCTATATATATAAAGGGATGAAACTTAAATATCCCCATAATTTTACAATTATGTCTACTCTAGAAACTCAATGGACATTTCATATTGGCTGGTGAATTTTCCATATCCCAGTCCTTTTCGTGTTTAGATCCCAAATGACTTGTATGCAATGTGTTTTTTAAAATCATTGATCCTTAAGATTTTTCATTGCTTCTAAAACTCATCTTTCAGACATCATCTTCTATACTTCATCATATTTCTTATAGATCAATATAAATACGAAATAATCTTTTAGAATGTAATATCTTACAAAAAATCAACATTCTTATTTTGGATTTTTCTACTTCCAGAACATCTTTTAAAATGTATTTATCTTCTGGAAATTAATCCTCTTCGTACATTCATATTTCAGTAGATTTAGGTTTCATATTCTTCCATGATTCCAAAACATTCCAAAAAATCATAAAAAATAAATATTATAAATATTATTTGTTTAAATAAATTAAAATATGAATATAATGATTACATTCAAGATTTAATATATTTAACATTGATATTCCATATTCACTCCAAGTATAAAAAATGAATTAATTGAAATTTTAGTGTGAAATTAGTGGGGTTTAAATCATTGAATTAAATATAAAAAATAATGAATTTATAAGATTTATAAATTACACCACACTTAAAACTTTGAATCTTGGAAAAATGACATCAAATATATTACCTATGAAAAATCTGAAACACCAGATAATGTGAGATATGTTTTTAAAAACTAGGTCTCTTTAACATATCATGCCCCATAAATATTACTTATTACATTTCATCCATTAGGTAAATTAAATTTATTTTTACTTTTTTTGTCCTCCCATGCTTATTTATAACAACCTTTATTGAAATATATCTCTCATCACACAAATTATTAAATTAATAAAAGTTATTCTCAATGAAAACTCATACAAGGATCACTAAAAGTTTTCTTGGTTTCTAATACTCCACCAAATGAGTCAAAAACTTGTTTTTGTCATCAGGGAGTTTTAGGATTGTTCTATGGATAATTGTTAGTTGGTTTTAATATTAAAATATTCTGAGGTTGAATTATGATTTTTTTCATTAAATAATGAAAATTGTGTAAGTTCATTTATAATATAAAATGGAATCCTCACCCACTCTCCCTTATAGCGATTCACCTCCAAATCACTTTGATACTCATAGAATATTCACACATGAATCATTTTACAGGTAGAAAATATTTATTCTATGTACTTACTTGAACAACTTTTTTTATTTTATATGTTTTTTCTTTTTTAAAATTATGTATATATATTTTATTTTTAAGGTAGATTGGAATTCATGAACATAAAACAGTTGGCTGAACCTCGTTGCTTAATTTTTAAGAGGATATTTTATATCCTTTCACCTTTATATAAAATTGACTTTTCTCCCATGATAAAAACATTATATTTTTAGAAGGATACTTTATTTGTAGATCTTCTAAAAAACTACCTTATCTTAATCTTGATTTTAACTAAAATCTTTCATTTATTAATATATCATGGTGGTTATATATTTTAGGCTTTTAATGTGGCTACCAAATAAAGCTTTTCATAGATGATAGTGAATAAAAAGTTTTAAGGTAAAGACATGGAAAAATAGAAAATATATTTTAAAAATAGAATTTTTCATTCAAAAAATTTCCTCAACCATTTTGAACATAATTGTCTTATTGATCAATTTTTTTGACAAGAATTATTAGTAAATTTTGTTCATTCAATCAGATGATAGTTCTATCAATAAGTTAAAACATTATAATAAGATGTAAAAAATTATTCAAAATCCTCTCATGTAAGTGATTTTAATATTGTAGAATATATAATAAAATTATATTTAAAAATTAGTGATATATTAATGAATATTACAAATTTTGAATATAAAATATGTTCATTATATCATTCATGAAATTTTATTTTCCTAGTTAAATTAGTTTCTCATAATTGGAAAAGATTTCAATCTTAAAAATTCACCCAATTTGATTCAAAAAATTTAAAAAAACACACAAAAATGGAAGATAAAAAAAATGGAAACAAAAGAAAAAAAAACCTAATTTATCAAACTATGTTCCCCCACACTTATTTTTTTACAATTTCCTTATTGTGAAAAAGTTCCATTTGAGAATTTAAGAGTTAGAATTAAAACAATAACATAAAAAATTGGGAAGGCAGGAAAAAACCTATCCTTATATGTTCTTAGTAGTTTAAAGAAGAACCTCTTAATTTGGAGTCTCTTTTACACATTCTTGGTACGCTTCAATATTATCCCATTGACTATAAATGGGGCATTTTTAACTTTCTCTTTAATATGAAAAACAATAAAATTAAAATCATTAGTGACAATAAAAGGTCCAGACCATTTGGAACAAAAGTTACCATGAAAAATATTTATTCTATAATCATATAACAACAATTTATCTTATTATTTATACTCCTTACTAAGAATAACTTCATCGTGTATAAATATGTTCTTATCTTTAAAAATCATAGAATTATTATAGGAATTATTTTATATTTCTTATAAATATTTCAAGAATAATTTCCTTTTTCCCTAGCTCCAAACAAGTCCATGTTATAGATCTTAAAAAAGAAAAAAGTATTTGGGTTCTAATTCCATAGGAATGTGACAATATCTATTATACAATATCATAAAAGGTGACATCCAAAATGGAGTTTTATATGTAGTCCTATAATCCCAAAGTCTACCATCCAATATCACGGTCCAATCCTTCCTATTTAGATTGATATTTTTCTCAAGAATGTGTTTGGTATCCCTATTTACACCTCAAACATTCCATTTTTTTAAGGATTATAAGGTCTATAAATCTTAAGATAAACTAAATATTTTTTAAAAAAACCTCTATAGTCCTATTATAATAGTGGGTTCCTCAATCAGTGGTGATAAATCTGGACATCCCAAGCCTACAAAACAGGTTATCAATAATAAATTTGGATAATTCTATAGCATTATAATTTCTAGTAGGTATATCCTTTAGCCACATGGAAACATAGTCCAAAACCAATATAATTTACATGTATCCAAAAGAATTAGAAAATAGGATCTTGAAATCCATACCCCAATCAAAAAACACATCACAAAACAAGATGAGATATTATGGAATCTCATTTCTTTTGTAAATATTCCCTTGAATTTGGTATGTTTTATGTGTTCTATAAAACTAAAAAGAAACCTTGAAAAGTATGGTCCAAAATAAACCTAAATTAAAATAAATCTTAGCTATAATTTTTCGTATAAAGTGACCACAATAACTCAAAATATGGATACATTTCAGAATTAATTGTATTTCAGAATCTATAATGTATATCTTAAAGATTTTTCACTTCCAAATATCTAAAAATAACGGTCATACAAAATTTACTTTCTATATGTACTCACTTACATCGAAATTTTTTAAATATGAAGCTAGTGGAAAATTTAATTAGTGTAAATGTAATTAATAGGGTAAAAAAATAGTGGTCTAAAACTCTCAATAACATGATGTTCTTTATAAGGAAAATTTTTCATAATATGTAGTTTTTTTCTTAATTTTCACCTATAATAGTGTGTATTATTCTCAAATGGTCAACTAATAATTCATAAAAACCCTTCCAATCCTTTATATCCATATAAAATTCCTATGGTAATAAAATATATCTCAGAAACCTGTTTTTGATTCACGTTTCTTCATAAAAAATATGATAGAAAAATGTTCAGTGAAGAAAATCACATTGGAGCCTAACATGTAGCACCTAAAATTGTCTCGAGAAAATAAAATACCTAGATATTAATGATTAGTGGTTGTATAATTATTTATGACAAATCTAGAGTCATAGATTCATATGATATTACATGGGACCTATTTTACATAATTTTACTCAAAACAACCCATAGAGAAAAAATATGATTCGTTGGTCGTCAAATAAAAATGTAGATTCTTATATGGTTTAATAATGGGAAAAGATACTAAGTTCTATTTCAGATCCCTAAAGGCCTCTTTAAAAATCTCATGTTTGAAAAAGTGATATTTTTTTAGAGAAACATAGACAAAGATAAGGCTATCTTATTGAAATCCTTTATAGAGATTCTATAAAACCCATCATGGATAAGGCAATATCTCACATGCTTCAATATTTTTGGGTACGAAAGTGAAAAAATATTAACCAATTTATATTTAATAACCTAGATTCCATCCTTATACATTACATTTAATATCAGAATTCCTTTCTCTACCATGAATTGATATTTATCAATGTAGAGAAAAAGGATTTTCTCAATACATGTTCTAAGGACAACAATAGGTATCTTCAAAAAAATATCAAATTTGGTTCCATTAGCTGTGATATCATCCATTAAAACCTCTAAAAATTACTATAAAAACTCATCAAAAATTATCTCTATACCTTTGAAAGGTACCCTGATAATTGCACAATCCAAAGGGAATTATTTTATAAGAAAATATACCAAAAGGATAGGTAAAGGTGATCCTTTTCTTATCCTCAATTATAATGTGAATCTTGAATTACCTTGAGAAACCATTGAAAAAACATTAGTGGGAGAAACCTGTAAGTATCTCAATTTGTTTTGAAGAAATAGAGGAGGGAAGTGAACCTTTATAGTTCTGAGGTTAAGTTTCTTATAGTCTATACACACCCATTATTTTTTCCTAATCATAACAAGGAAAATTAATCTAGATTTATTCCTTGAAATAGTGAAGACACTATTTTTAAGCACTATCTAGACTGGACAAACCCATTTTATATCAAAACTTAGAAAACAATATTCTATTAGTTATCAAAGTTATAATAAACTAACTTGAGTTTCCACATGAATTAATACCCATCCTGACCTTCCACCGGCTCGAAGGGTGTCCCAATCCCCAAAGGATGACAACTAGTACCTAGAACCCACATAACACAACCTTTGGAACGATTTAAACCTCATATAATAAATGAAAAAAATTCATGAACTAAAGAATTAAACATTCAATTCCTCATATAAATAAATGATATAGAGTATGCAACCACTAATAAAAGAGTAATTCTATATAAGGAATAATACAATAATGATGAAAAATAATATAAAAACCCAAACCACACCACATGACCACGGCCATGAAACCCATAGTCTCTCACTGTATCCCACTCACCATGAGTGGCCTAAGAAGATAAATCCATTGTGAATATGAAACCTAAAACCTAATATATATATATATATAGGTGTGAGGTATTATACCTAGTAGTTCACCACCCATTGAGTCTATGGAATTCATTTGTAGAGACCCGAAGCTTAACGTACATGGACATTACATTTCTTTTGCAGAATACTTAGTACATAACAAAAACACACACACAAGGACCGTAATAGTTTAGTGTCTTTGGAAACTCGGAATATAATCTTCTAATCATGGTGAAAGATCTTCAAAATCTCCCATAAAGATCTTCTTTTTTTACCTAAAAGCTTTCTTTATATCCTGGGGAAAAGAAAACATAAAAGGGTGAGCTCAAATGCTCAGTAAGGGTAAACAAAAGAAATATGAATCACATCATATTCATAAGAACATAACATTTTGGAAATCTTAACCTGCAAAAGAGATCATAATATCATAACATGGGATAAATCATAGTAGTGAAATGTAATCCCAATAATCATAACTTAAAACATGAAACTTTGTGGCATGCACACATAATCATAGAGAATAATTTCTTATTAGTCAAGACTCATTTCCAAGACTATCTTAGTGGACAAAGTCCATTTCTGAACCGAGTTCATTCCTCGTTTCAGTCCTGTTTCACTGAACCGGTTTAACCTTCCATTCCATCCATGTCTATCTCATGAGATATAAAATCATTACCCAATGCATTGGAGGGAGATATATGTCCCACCCATCTCATAATGATACCATTCTTATGTGTGCCACAAAATCCTGAACCATACATCATATCATAACCCATGTAATAAAAATGGGAATCTTAAACATCTTGACATCATAAAACAATTCATATAAGATAAAGGAATTCATAAAAATATTTCCATCACAACATAATAAAATCCATGTAATAATAGGGATAGAAACAGAACCCTTTATTATCTTAGATGGAAAATAATTTTGATAAAACACTTGAACTCCATTCTTGAGGAAAATATCCTTTCTACTTAAAAAAAACTTTTCCTTTCTTAACATGTCATACAATTATAAACTAAAAGAAGTTGATTAAAAATAAACATGAAAATTTGAAAAGGAAGCTTCTTGGAAATAATGTTTTAAAAAATCCATTCATGCCGTATAAGTTAAAAAAAAATTCTTCTCGTACTTTTTTCGGAAAAGTCAAAAAGTACCTCGTATGAAAAACGATAAAAGATTCCTTTCATATATTTTACTAAAAACTCACCGAAGGGTAAAATTGGATATATACTATTGTATAAGGATATAAATATTACATATTGAGGAAACATTGATGTGGATGATAAAATACACCCTAGTAAATTCCAAAGTATAAACAATCTCGGATAAAAATGAGATTGTGATATTTCCCTTACCTTAGGTCCAATTTGCTTCGTAAGTGTCCAAACCTCCTGTATAATGATTAAAAAAAAGTCATTGACTTATTCAAGAATCATACGCATTGTTATGATATCATATATGGTTCACCTATGACTTTATATTACCCGTTCTTTTGTAAATTCCATGTTAAAGAGCGTTTTTGGTAAAATCGTTTCATTTGTCATCCGTGTTTTGACTTATAAGTATTCAAATGATTACTTAGATCATGATTACTTAATTACAGAATATAAAACATGATTTATATATAATATATATTCAGAATATACATATATATAATAGATCCGTAAATGGAAAGAAATACATCGTTCATGGAGACAGTAGGTCGTACGTACGCATGAACGTTGTTTTCGTTTCCTTATTGAGTTGAATGGAATTAAGTAGATGACATAAACATATATATACACATAAATCCAGTATCATTATTATGTAATATATTTCATGATTACTTATTATAGATACTTTATAATCATTCATTACTGGTTAACGTGGAGAATGAATCTCATCGCGTCGTGGAGACGGTAGTCCGTACGTACGCACGAGCGATGATATCGTTCTCATGATCGTGGAATTGTATTGGATTGTATTTATACTATTTAAGAATCAATATCACTTTACAATAATCATATATAGTTGTTATGTACACCATTATACCCATCCAAGTAAGGTGGCGGTGGAAAATAGATTACACCACGGTGTGGAGACGGTATTCCGTATGTACGCACGCGTGGTGATTTCGTTTTCCGTAGGATGGATAGATGGTGAAATATGGTTGTTTAATAATTATAATAAAATATAAGTATATTAGTGATACTGATGTTATTAAGTCATAATGAAACAACCTAAGAAGAAGAAGTGGAAGAAGAAATAATGTTGAAAGAATTGTTAACGGACATTACCTCTTCTTTGAAGCGCCTCTTTGAGTCCTCCTCTTAGGGAACTAAAATTGGACTTTGAAGAAGACCAGGACCTCTAGGATGTTTCTAGAGAAGTGGAGAATATAATTTTTCAGGGATTGGCCAAGCTTGAAGGCTCAATGTGGTGTGAGGAAGAGAGGGAGGAGGTGCCCTTTTATAAGGAAGGAGATGGGCTCTTTTGGAAAAACTAAAAATATTATTTTATTATAAAGCCAAATTCGGTACTAAATAGATCAAAATTGATTTATTTCAAATATAAGGTGGGGATGGGTCCGAATACTCTCATAAAATAGAATTTAGACAAGTTTAGGTTCCTATTGTAACCTTATCAGTTATATTTAACTTTAAGTTAGATAATTTTACTTTTACCGTGTCTTTTTGTGTTCTTACACTATAAGGTTAATAAACTTACTATAACAAGCCAAACAAACACAAAGTTGTTTATTATTAATATATATAGCCTTATCTATGTAATTTGACCAAACCTTAGAGTTTTAGGAATAAAATAACAATTAATAATATAATATTTGTTTTAAAGACTATTTTATGTCAATTTTGACTCTATTTTGTAATGGATTTTTGTGAAAATCATAACAGAATTATTAGTTCGAAAAAGTTAATTAAATTAATAATAACATGTCATATTCTCCTAGAAAATTATTTTAATTCATAAAAAGTCTTAAATTACATTTATTTGGGTATTTATATGATCAATTATGTCAATATTTCATTGATAAGATATTTACTGCATCATCTTTGTTTCATAAATAAATTAACTTTTTTAATGTCTAAAAATTACAAATAAAATATAATTTTGTAGGAAATCGTTTTAGCTTTCTAATTAATATTTATAGTCGATTTTAGCTTATGTATAACCCTATATTAAAAATGATTTAGTTATTAAACTTTGATTTTAACTATTTTAACCCTTCTTTAAATAAATTAGTAATAAATATACTAATCTAATCCAAGTGGGCCTAAATGGTCATATTTTATTCCTAAGGTTGTTTATGGTAGAATTAAACTTATCCAATAGAATTAGGACATGTGTTAGGGTAATAATAATATCATTTTTACCCTTAATTACCATATTTACTTTTAACCGTGGTTAAAAAAAGTAAAACGTTATTATTCACCAAAAAATATTTTCATCTCATTGAACCACATTTTACTTACTGAAAACAACTGTGTCTCTCGGATTTTTGAAATTCCACTTACAGAAGTGGTAAAATTATGTTTTATGAAAAATTCATTTTTTTAACTACCACTTAGTGTTTTCACTATTCATCAAAAAAATGAAAGTTTCCAGAAAAATACCAAAAATTAGGCCTAAGCTATATATGATATTATGAACTCAAAAATTTTGTCTATTTTACCAAATTCAAAACATATTACTTGCATTAATTAATTTAAAAATTAATTACCGTTGTCAAAACAAATAGCGTGTTCTTAAGAGATAATAACTATCAAAAGATTGACAATTGCTTATGTCTGGTTTAAATGTGAAATTACATCCAATGACCAACATTGTATTAAATCGTAAAAATATATTCTAAATATACTTTAAAACCACTCAAATTAATAATTTATCACTATTAATTATTTCGATTAAAAAGGTTGTTTTTAATTAAAATTTAGTAATTTTCACTATTCATCAGAAAATTAAAGTTATCCAAAAAGTACCAAAATTTCACCCTAAGCTAATTTCGATATTCCGAATCCAAAAATGAAGTCAATTTTGAAAAATAAAATTTACAAAATTTCAAAAAGTGGTTATTACTATTCATAACTGCTAGTTTTAATAATATTTTAATAGCATATCGTTGTTTAGTGAAACTCGGTATTGCGTACTACAGACGCTATCGAGGAAGCTCGCGATTGCGTGTAATGAAAGGCAAGTCAAGGATGAATATTGTGCAAGCTCTTCTTGGTGTAGCGTACAACACAAGACATTAATGAAATTAAAAAGAATATTTTTCATAAAATCTCGGGGTGTTACATTCTACCCCCCTTAAAATGAATTTCTCCCTCGAAATTCGTTGGGGTTATAAATGGTTTACTACTCGAAAGTTTCTTTAATAGAAACCCGCATCTTAAAAAGGAATACCAAAAACAATCTTTAAAAAAAAGTATGAAACGTAACGGTTACCCAAATAAACTAATCACTGGGTTTCCACATAGGTGAAAATATGGATATGGAAGAGAAATCTAACCACCATGTTCTGATGGAGAGTGGTAGAGAACATGGCTATGGAAAACCCAACAATCACAAAGAAATAAATTTGTGATGATCTAAGGTACCATCTAATTCATCATATATAAGATAAATAGGACAACAATTTTGGTTTTCAAGATCATTTCCCTAAAGTTAATGAAATTGGAATTAGAAGAAATACTTTTGTGATTTTGGTATTGTCTCACTGTTGGTCGTTCTTTGGAAAATTTACACTTCATCTCTTAAAGAAATGAAGTTGAATTTGTCATTCGTGATGTGTTAGCAGATCATGTGATAGAATGATGGGTCATTCCATCTGTCTCAAACAAAAGGTTAGAAAAGTTATCAAAAAAATACATAAGTCCATCTATAGTGAGATTAATCATATATGGTTCCTAAAATGGACTTATACTTCTTATATCATACTGCTTAATATAATAAAACTAGTTTCTACTAAATAGGGACTTTCTGTAGGAAAGTGGTAGGCGATAAAGGCCAGTCGTACTTCGGTTGTGGGTTCGATTCCCATAGCCTTGTCCGACGCGATGGGCTGTCGCCCATCCTACAGGTTGTCGTTTTTCTAAAAATACATTACTATAACATCCCATAAATAATATCGAAAAAAACTTCTATCCTTAAACAATACTAAATTATGTCCAACATAATCCATTCCAATCTTTATGCTTATCCAAAATAATGCTGTCTAATCTGATATTATAGTGAAAATGATTACCAAGGAGTTCATACAACTAGCATGTTAATACCATTATTGATCCCCATATATCATGAGATATGTATTTTTGGTCACATTCCAAACATTCAAAGGCCTTAATCATGTATTCTCTTGAAAAAAAATTAATACCCATTGATCCTTATTGAAAACATGAATGCTGTTAAAAGTTAACTCTTTCCACATAACAAAATCCTCAAAATTATATATACTCAAACCATGATATCACTTAGTCCTTATAAAAATCATGAGCTCATGAATACGGTCAAACATTTCATTTTCTCGTTTTCCCTTCATTATGCGCATATCATCCTTTTTTCCAAAAATATATCAATCACATTCCATGGTTACCAGTACCATTGAAAACCACAATAGACCAATACATAAATATTCCAATATTCGACGATATTATATACAACATTATTTTGGAATCCCATTACATAAACACTTAATCATTCCACCACATTGTTGTCATATTCAACATCGCCAATAGTGATCACATGTGACTTCCCTTTGTCCTTTTCCTTAAGTGGTTGCTCATGTCGATCATCACTAACCCTTGGATTTGGGCATTTATTAGCATAATGCCCCATTTCCTTGCACTTGAAGCATTGAAGTGTTGGTGGTGTGTTCTCTGCAGTCTTTTCTTTATTCACATCATTAGAAACCCTTTTTCCATTACTTGGACACTCAGCTGCTCGATGACCTTCTTTTCCACACTTCAAACATTTTCTAGTCCCTTTAAGACAATCTCCACCATGATTCTTTCCACACTTTGAGAATAAGGAAACATTCATCTTCTTTTCACCATTATTATGAGATTTCTCCTTGAACTCCATCATTCGTTTCTTGTCAAAACTATGAGATGGATAAGTAACACCAACTTCTATTTCTACCTTGATAGCACAACGCACAATTTCTTCATAGCTACTGATGTCTCTTATAGCTAATGCCCTTCGAAAATTTGGTTTTAAGACACTGAAGAATCGATCAACATTACTTTCAGGTTGGATGATAAATCAAGATGCATACCTTGCAAGCCTTGTAAAATTCGCTTTGTATATACCAATAGATTTATCATCCTTTTTCTTTAGTTCAAGAAACTGCTTCTCCATCTTTGTTTGAATAATACGAGGGAAGTACTTATTGAAAAATAAGTTCTTGAACTCGTCCCATTCCATGGACTCAATTTCATCTCTTGGCCTCTTATTCTTGATAAGATTCCACCATTGATCAGCATCACCTTCCAAACGATACACTGGTAAGATGAATTTATCATGTTCAGAACATTGAAGAACTGGAAATATCTTTTCAGTAGTACTGATCCATTGTTCAGCAACAAGTGGATCAGAAGACCCACTGAATGAAGGTGGACGTTGGCTCATGAAGGACTAAATAGAATATTTTTCCTTTTTATGCTCATTTGGAAGTCCAGAATGGTTCATAGCTTGTGTAATTATAGCAATAAGATTTTGCACTCCATCTCCCATAAAATTTTTTTGTTCAGGAGGACAATCATTGCATTTTCCATTACATTGATCAACACGGTTCCTTCGGGTTCCAGCCATCGTCTAAAACCCAAAAATAATAGTGTGAGAGGCAAAAATAATGCTAGGGAAAACAATATAATAAAGGGGGAGTAAATTCAATATCTAACATCTTGGGTTACCTTAATTCTAGTACTATAACCTATACTTATACTTAAACTTAGGGACATCCCTAGACATTCCTTAGAAATATCTATAGGGATCTCACTAAAGTTCTCGCATCCTAGTTTCCAAAGGTTGACTAATCCTTTCCTCTGATACCAACTATAGAGACCCGAAGCTTAATGTACATGGACATTACATTTCTTTTGCAGAATACTTAGTACATAACAAAAACACACACACAAGGACCGTAATAGTTTAGTGTCTTTGGAAACTCAGAATATAATCTTCTAATCATGGTGAAGGATCTTCAACATCTCCCATAAAGATCTTCCTTTTTTACCTAAAACCTTTATTTATATCCCGGGGAAAAGAAAACATAAAAGGGTGTGCTCAAATGCTCAGTAAGGGTAAACAAAAGAAGTATCAATCACATCATATTCATAAGAACATAACATTTTGGAAATATTAACCTGCAAAAGAGATCATAATATCATAACATGGGATAAATCACAGTAGTGAAATTTAATCCCAATAATCATAACTTAAAACATGAAACTATGTGGCACACACACATAATCATAGAGAATCATTTCTTATTAGTCAAGACTCATTTCCAAGACTATCTTAGTAGACAAAGTCCATTTCTGAACCGAGTTCACTCCTCTTTTCAGTCCTGTTTCACTGAACCGGTTTAACCTGCCAATCCAGCCATGTCTATCTCATGAGATATAAAATCTTTAACCAATGCATTGGAGGGAGATATAGGTCCCACCTATCTCATAATGATACCATTCTTACGTGTTCCACAAAATCATAAACCATACATCATAGCATAACCCATGTAATAAAAATGGGAATCTTAAACATCATGACATCATAAAACAATTCATATAAGATAAAGGAATTCATAAAAATATTTCCGTCACAACATAATCAAATCCATGTAATAATAGGGATAGAAACAGAACTCTTTATTATCTTATATGGAAAATAATTTTGATAAAACACTTAAACTCCATTCTTGAGGAAAATATACTTTCTACTTAAAAAACACTTTTCCTTTCTTAACATGTCATACAATTGTAAAGTAAAAGAATTCGATTAAAAAAAACTTGAAAATTTGTAAAGGAAGATTCTTGGATATAATGTTTTAAAAAATCCATTCATGCCCTATAAGTTAAAAAACATTCTTCTCGTCCTTTTGTTGGAAAAGACAAAAAGTACCTCGTACGAAAAACGACAAAATATTCTTTTAATATCTTTTAATAAAAACTCACCGAAGGGAAAAATTGGATACAAACTATTTTAGAAGGATATAAATATTACATATTGAGGAAACGTGGATGTGGATGATAAAATACACCCCAGTAAATTCCAAAGTATAAACAATCTCGAATAAAAATGAGATTGTGATATTTCCCTTACCTTAGGTCTGATTTGCTTCGTAAGTGTCCGAAAATCCTGTATAATGATTTAAATAATGTCATTGACTTATTCCAGAATAATACTCATTGTTATTATATCATATATGGTTCACTTATGACTTTATATTACCCGTTCTTTTTTAAATTCCATGTTAAAGAGCGTTTTGGGTAAAATCGTTTTATTTGTCGTCCGTGTTTTGACTTGTAATTATTCATATGATTAATTAGATCATGATTAAATAATTAAATAATATAAAACATGATTTATATATAATATATATTCAGAATATACATATATATAATAGATCAGTAAATGGAAAGAAATACACCGTTCATGGAGACGGTAGGCCGTACGTACGCATGAACGTTGTTTTTGTTTCCTTATTGAGTTGAATGGAATTAAGTAGATGACATACACATATATATACAAATAAATCTAGTATCATTATTATGTCATATATTTCATGATCACTTATTATATATACTTTATAATCATTCCTGAATGGTTAGCGTGCAGAATGAATCTCATCGCGTCGTGGAGACGGTAGTCCGTACGTATGCACGAGCGATGATATCGTTCTCATGATCATGGAATTGTATTGGAGTGTATGTATACTATTTCAAAATCAATATCAATTTAAAATAATCATATATAGTTATTATGTACACCATTATACCCATCCAAGTAAGTTGGTGGTGGAAAATAGATTATACCACGGCGTGGAGACGGTATTCCGTACGTACACACGCGCGGTGATTTCATTTTCCGTAGGATGGATAAATGGTGAAATAGGGTTGTTTCATACTTATAATAACATATCAGCATATGAGTGATACTGATGTTATTACTTCATAATGAAACAACATAAGAAGAAGAAGTGGAAGAAGAAATAAAGTTGAAATAATTGGTAACATACATTACCTCTTCTTTGAAGCGCCTCTTTGAGTCATCCACTTAGGGAACTAAAATTGGTCTTTGAAAAGAACCAGGACCTATAGGATGTTTCTAGGAAAGTATAGAAGAAATAGGGTCGGGATTGGCCGAGCGTGAAGGCTAAAAGTGGTGTGAGGAAGAGAGGGAGGAGGTGCCCATTTATAAGGGAGGAGAGGGGCTCTTTTGGAAAAACAAAAAATATTATTTTATTATAAAGCCAAACTCGGTTTTAAATAGCTTCAAATTGATTTATTTCAAATATAAGGTGGGGATGGGTCGAAATATTTTCATCCAATAGAATTTAGACAAGTTTAGGTTCCTATTTTAACCTTATCATTTATATTTATCTTTAAGTTAGATAACTTTACTTTTACCGTGTCTTTTTGTGTTCTTACAATATAAGGTTAATAAACTTACTAAAATAAGAAAAATGAACCCCAAGTTGTTTATTATTAATATATATATCCTTATCTAAGTCCTTTTACCGAAACGTATATTTTTAGGAATAAAATAACAATTAATAATATAATATTTGTTTTAAAAACTATTTTATGTCAATTTTGACACTATTTTGTAATGGATTTTTGTGAAAATAATAACAGAATTATTAGTTCGGAAAAAGTTAATTAAATCAATAATAACATGTCATATTAACCTATAAAATTATTTGAATTCATAAAAAGTCTTAAATTACATTTATTTGGGAATTTATAACATCAGTTATGTCAATATTTCATTAATAAGATAATTACTGCATCATATTTGTGTCAAAAATAAATTAACTTTTTTAATGTCTAAAAATTAAAAATAAAATATCATTTTGTAGGAAATCTTTTTAGCTTTCTAATGAATATTTATAGTCTAATTTATATTATGTATTACCCTATATTAAAAATGATTTAGTTATTAAACTATGATTTTAACTATTTTAACCCTTCTTTAAATAAATTAGTAATAAATGTCCTAATCTAATCCAAGTGGGCCTAAATGGTCATATTTTATTCCTAAGGTTGTTTTTGGTCGAATTACACTTATCTAATAGAATTAAGACATGTTTTAGGGTAATAATAATATCATTGTTACCCTTAATTACCCTATTTACTTTTAACCGTGGTTAAAAAAAGTAAAAAGTTACTATTCACCAAAAAATATTTTCATCTCATTGAACCACATTTTACTTACTGAAATTAACTGTGTCTCTTGGATTTTTGAAATTCCACTCACAGAAGCGGTAAAATTATGTTTTATGAAAAATTCATTTTTTTAACTACCACTTTGTGGTTTCACTATTCATTAAAAAAAATGAAAGTTTCCGGAAAAATAAAAAAATTAAGCCTAAGCTATATTTGATATTATGAACTCAAAAATGATGTCTATTTTACCAAATTACAAACATATTAATTTCATTAATTAATTTAAAAATTAATTCCCAATGTCAAAACAAATAGCGTGTTCTTAAGAGATAATAACTATCAAAAGATTGACAATTGTTTATGTCTGGTTTAAATGTGAAATTACATCCAATGACCAACATTGTATTAAATTGTAAAAATATATTCTAAATATACTTTAAAACCACTCAAATTAATAATTTATCACTATTAATTATTTTGATTAAAAAGGTTGTTTTTAATTAAAATTTAGTAAGTTTCACTATTCATCAAAAAATGAAAGTTATCTGAAAAGTACCAAAATTTCATCCTAAGCTAATTTCCATATTCCGAATCCAAAAATGAAGTCCATTTTAAAAAATAAAATTTACAAAATTTCAAAAAGTGGTTATTACTATTCATAACGGTTAATTTTAATAATATTTTAATAGCATATCATTGTTTAGTGAAACTCGGTATTGCGTACTACAGATGCTATCGAGGAATCTCGCAATTGCGTGTAATGAAAGGCAAGTCAAGGATGAATGTTGTTCAAGCTCCTTTTGGTGTAGCGTACAACACAAGACATTAATGAAATTAAAAAGAATATTTTTCATAAAATCTCGGGGCGTTACATCATTTCCTTAAGCACTTCATTTATGCAAGTTTTAAATACAACAAAATGAAATGTTTTATACTTAAAGTTAATAAGGTGAGTAAAATCATAAAGATTTTATCCCATTATAATAAATAATTTCTATAAATAAAAATGTTTTGGAAAGTCAAATAGAACAGAAACCTTTATTTTCGTAAAAAAAAACCAAAATTATTTTCCTAAAATATTTAGAAAAAATCCTTTCAAAACCACCTTTGAAATACATTTAAGAGTAAAAAACCAAACATAAGTAATAAGATTACAATAAAATGGGTTCCCACACATAAACTAAGAAAAAACCAATGTAAAATTATAAAGAGGGTTCAATTAATAAAACACGCTCAAGTGGATGTAATCAATTGAAAAGAAGGTAATATCATTCAAGTAACAACCAATAAAGGTATAAATGTTATGATATATACTCCAGGTTATATCTATAATGATAATAGACTTGGTTCTCATATTCATTAGGCCACTACGTGCATCCTGAAAAACTATCCTATATAAAACTTCCTCTGGGAAGTGTCAAGAACCAAACCAAAACTGATTCGAATGAGGTAGAAAAACTCCTAGGTAACTAGTTATCTTGCACACATTGTTCTAGAAAAAAAACATCTATAACTTATATTATTACCCATGGTTCTCATCAGATAAATATAGTAGAGTTGAGAAATCATGTAGGAAAAAATGAATCAATATAAACAAATCTTTATCTATCATCTCACCACCAACTACCTTGCATGAAACTATCCTTTATTAAATATAAGAACACCACAACATCCAAACACCACCCATCAAAAATGCAACAAATATAAGGGGAATCACAAGGGTCACTCACACACACCCTGCGATAACCTTTTAAGTGATCCGCATAAGCCTTCTTGAAAACTGACTAAGAAGGTCAAGAATTTGTTTTCTCATTTTATAAAACTCTACTTTAAAAATCCATTTAAAATAATTTTAAAACCACACACACTATTTTATCAAGCGCCTATACATGAATGAAAATCAATTTCAAAGAGATATTTTAAATTTATTAAATAATCCTTTTATAATAAACGAAAATTTCATCGAAAACATTTGGAATCACTATCATAATATTCCATATAGCCATGGTTTCAATATAAATGGAGTTATAAGAATTAATAATACCATTAATTTAAAAATAAACGAAAAAAATTAAAATAAATACCTTAAATAAATTGGAATCCAAGTAGAAACCAAAATCCTTCTATGGTGAAGGAAAATCCATGAAAGAAGGCTCCCTATAGAACCCCTAAACACTGACAACCCTCATTTAAAACCACTTTGAACCCTAGTCTTTACATTCATATTGATATAAGGTTTTAGGAGGGGGGGAAATTTATGAGAATAAAAATAGTAATATTAGACTATACGTTAAGAGTAAGAGAGGAAGGTTTACCATTGAGATCAACACAAAAATCACAAAAAATGGATACAAATAAAGGGGAGATAAGAAATGGATCTCCCCTAGGGATTCACAAAGGTCATCCATGTTATAGGGTTTAAGATGACGGACTGGTGAGTTAAAATTAATGGGAGAAAAATTGAAAATTCAAAAAAAAATAAAAAAAATGACAGGAAAGACCGCATGGTTTGGCCGCATGATTTTAAAAACCACGTGCCAACCATGCCTGATCCACTTTCCCACACACCACACAACACATGGTTTTCATAGATACCCTATAATTGTTTTTACTATGTAGAGACCATGAAAAAACACACTGTCATGGTTACAAACCTCTATTCATGGTTTTTAGATGGTCACCCCTATACATGAGAGCTAACTTTCTGGCACTAGAATAGTTAAAAAATTTCAAATTTTGAGATCAAAATTTATGAAACTCAAAATGATACAAAATAAGAAAATAATAATAAAAATAACTCTATAGTGAAACTATGAGTATCAAAATTATCCCACCATCACAACTTTTGTCCCTAGAAATTATTAGTTCAAATTAGAAGGAAATGACATACCAATACTCCACATGATCTATCATCCAAAAACAAATTCTCACCATCCTCAGAAAATAAAACTTGAGTACTCATAAAAAACACACATCAACAATCCTAGCTAAACTATAACCACCAACATATTGTTCTATGAGATAAGGAGACAAACTATGAGTCACACCACTATTTAGAGTTTATCTAAATGGGGAAACAAAGGGGAACCACCCTTATAAATAGGAAACTAGAACGAATAAACAATAATATTACTAAAACCTAAGTAAACAAAAAGAACTAGCTAGAAGAAACCATCAAATAAAATAGACCAAATCCCTAAATATAAATCTAACCCATAAATTAATCCAAACATACACAACAAAAATTTCATCAAACCATTATTAGATCCATTAAAAACCTCTAAATCTATAAGACATTCTAAACAACTACAAAATCCTAAAAAATATTAAAAAAGGTATAAACTTATGTATAATGACATAGAGGGGAAATTAACCTAGAACTTTACATACGAAACACTACTCATGGTGAACATAACTAGATCAAAATGGAACAATGGTTAGTGAATGATCTAAACTAGTGTATCATAAGTCCAAGTCACCTAAATAAGAACACAAGGTCTTTCCTATGTATTACCATCCATAATCAAGTCCCTCCAAACACTTAAGTCCAATGAAACAATATATCCACCAACCATGCACTATTATAACCACATATATCCAATATACCACAAAATAACCAATGAATAACTTAAAAGAAAAATCTAATGAGAGCTACCTCAAAAGAACTAATTAGATTAAAACCTACGAGAAGAAAACTACAAGACTATAAATTACCCCTAAAACAAGTAACATATGATACCTTTTTTATAATATGGATTATAAAACCTAAAAATATGACTATAATGAACACAATAGAGGTAGTTCCTCGAATAATTTAGGTAAAGGGGCTTGGTGTTCCCTATATTCCTATACTGGAAGCACTGAGGTGGTTTTTCTTTCCATGATAAAAAACAAGGCCATGAGAAGACTGACCTTCCTATACATAAAATTTGATATTTTCCATCTTTTACTTCACATTATATGGGTTAACTTTATCCATTTATAGCAGAATCAAGGAATTACCCATCCCTGGTTGGCTAGACTGACCAAATTACACCTACATAGCCTCCTCGACCATCTCCATTAATGACATCTGGACAGAACCAAACATCACTAATATGATGTTCAAGAGAATACCTCCTCTAAATAATGATCTTTCTCAGAGTCACATATGATCATCTTGGAAAAATATTCAACTAACTTAGAGAAATGATCAATAATCTATTTCATTGTTCACTCACCTTAAAGAAGGATCACAAACATAAGAGATTTCTCTTCCCTTACACCCTTAGGATAGAACCACTTACCAAACAACATCTTGATAAAAACCTCCCAAGATACATATTATCATATCCAAGAAGAAACTAAAAATTACCACCATCCTCTACTTATTCCTTTTAGTGTTCCTTTAGTATCCCCCACCCTTGATGTTTCAAATTTATCGAGAGAATTATGGTCGCTCTAAATAGTTTTTAGCCATTGCACTACTTAGACCAAACCTTGATCTCTATAAAATGATGGTAAATATTAATTCAAGAAGTTTGGGACAGGTTTTATGAGTAAGGGAAATGCTTATTCCACCACTACATTTGGAGTCTGGGTAGATTTTGGAATTGGAAGGATATTTATAAACAATGATAGTATTTATCTTTGGGATCAAACTAGATGAAAATACCTCTACTTTTCCACTTGAAAATTTATGGAAGAATTTTCAAAATAAAATATTACATGAACTCAACCAATTATTACATCATAATCCTAAAAATAGACCCTTTATCAGCTAATGGACAAATAAAATCAAATAAGATAAATTATCTAAACAACAACATGTCAAACATATATTATAAAATCAATTTATATTTAAAAAGATTCACCCCCAATAAGAAATTTTGAAATCCATTTTTACCAAGTCAAACCATTGAAAAAAACTCACTTATTACTAAAAACACCCTACCTTGAAGAAATACCCCATACCATTTAGAATTATAGGAAATATTTTCATTATTTTATTAGCCAATTTAAAATAATATCTAAATTAAATCTATCCACTAAAAAAATTTACATAAAAATACCACTTCATTTTAAATTTCTTTCCTCCTAATCTATAATAGAAAACACTTTTTTATAATAAAAAATAATAAAAATCTTCTCAAATAACCCAAAAACCCAGTCTTAAAATAATATATCCATAAAATTCCTCTTTTCACACATAGAAACCATTTTAATTAAAATAATACAAATAAGTTCCATAAGAAATATAATAAAATCCCATCCATCTATATTAATATATCACTCGACCATACTTGATCCTTTTTTCATAACCTAAGGAAATTTGAGAATCATGAGGTTGAAATAACAAAAAAAAGATATCTGGAACCGTGCTTGACTTCGACACATGGTTTTATGAGACACGTGAAATTATTACATTGAATCCTACAATGTGTTTGAGATCATGCACTTGGTCACTACATGGTTTTTTAGGCCATGCAAGAAAACCTCACATCTTTCATTCCTTCCTGTTTTCATCCCAAAAATTGTAAATAAAATTCATAAGGAAACTCAAAAATGTACTAATGAGAATCCAAATATCACAATATTAATTCATAAGAATAATAATAATGAAATCCAATTATTGAATACCCTTAGTAACATGAGGCTTGTAGTGAGAAAGAGCTAGTGAGGACCTCCCTGCACTTATCTTGTGATTTTTGATAATCCCATTCTCCTTTATACAAACATTCTAAAATTTTAAAAGATAACTCCAGAAACTATGCCCTTAGTAAAATTTAGGATCTAATTCCATTTGTAATGAACTATCCCAGGCTTCTACATGAACTGGTACATGTGTCCACCAAAATTGGAAACCAAAATGACTCACTACTAGCCTAATGGAAATTCTCGATCCCCATGGGCTGACAACTAGGGCTTGGGAACCATGAAACACTACCATGAGAATGATTTATCCCTCAAATAATTAATGAAAAAATAATAATGGGTATAAAAATAAAAGATAAACATAATCATATAAAGAAAGAATTAAAATTACAAAACAACTAATATAAGAAAAATACTAAACACAGAGTAATATAACAATGAAAAAATAAGATAAAAACACAAAAAACATCATTGGACCACTACCATGAAACCTGTGGTTTCTCACCATATCATAATCATTATAGGTGGCCCAATAATAGAAATAAAATATGAATATGAAACCAAAAACCTATAATATATATATATATGTGTGTGTGTGTGTGTGTGTGTGGTATATCCAACCCATTAGGCTACCACACACTGAGTCTATGGAATTCCTTTCATTAAGCAGTTCATTCATGATAGTTTAAAATATAATAAAAGATATTTTTTCAACTTAATGTGCTAAATAAAAACAAAATCATATAAATTTGATCCCATTTAAATAATAAAATATTATAAATAAAATTGGGTTGGAAAGGAAAAGATAACAATAACCTTTTTTATCTAAAAAATAAAAAAAATAATTTTTCCTAAAAAAGATATAAAATATTTTTTCAAAACCACCTTTTAAATAAATTTAAGAAGAAACAATCCAAACACAATTAATAAGAATACAATCAAATCAGAACCCACACATAAACCATGAAAACAAGAAACAATAAATAGTAAAGAATTTGTAACAAATAAAATATTCTCAAGGTGATGAAATCATGAATAGAGAAGTTAATAGCCTATAAGTAACCACGAATAAAGGTACAAATTTCATGGTATACTCTATGGGTTTTAACTACAAGGATTTCTAAATTGGTTATTCGATTCCCCAGGTCACTACATGTATCCTAAAAAAATATCCCAACTGAAACATCCTATGGGAAGTGTTAGGGAACAAAAAAATTCAATCCCTAGGAGGGAACAACTCCCTTTGGTTAGTAGCCATCTTTTTTCACAATAGGATACCAAAAAATGAATCTATAACTTCTATTAGTTTCCCAAGGTGAAAATGAAGTCAATAGATTAGTGGTGAGAAATCCAGAAAGAATCAAATGTATCAATATAAAATAATCAATATCACCCACCTCACCTTTAACTCCCTCATAAGAAAAAAAACCTTTATGAAACATCAAAATACCAAATTATCCTTACAAAAATCATTAAAAAATGGGACACATATAAGGGGAATCACAAGGATCACACTCACATACACCATGTAAAAACCCTTTAAAAGTTACAAAAGGGTCTTCCTGAATACTAACAAGAAATATTACTCCATCCTTTCCCTATTTCATAAAAATCAACTTTAGAAATCCTTCTAAAAATACTTTAAAACCATAAACACCATTTTATCAAGGGTATTGGAATTATCAAACGTATATTTGAAATTTATTAAAGAACTATTTTATTTATAGATAAAAGTTCATGGAAGCAATTAGAAATCACCATAATAATATAAAATTTAGCCATTATTTTAATAAAAAAGGTATTTATAAGACGTAATCAAAACACAAATTTCAAAATAAAAGAAGAAAATAGTAACACGTACATAAAATAAATTGGAACGCAAGTAGAATGCAACTATATTGGTTGGAGATGTAAAAAATAAGAAAAAATTACTCCTCTAGTACCCCTAAACACCAAAAACCCCAATTTAAAACCACCCTAAACACCATCCTTGACTTTCACAGTGGTTTAGGATTCTGTGAGGAGAGAGAGTCGATAGGAACAAGTTAAGTAAGAGAAGAGGATATGATAAGATGAAGATAGAAAGGTTTACATTGGAGATCCACTTAAAAATCACTAATATGTGGCCACAAATCAATAGATAATAACAAATAGAGCTCCCCTAGGGATCAAAATTGGTAGGGTGGAAGAGGAAGGAGTGGGACGTTAAAATAAATGGGTTAATTTGGAAATTCATAAATTTTTAATAATCGGGAATACCACATATTTTGTATGTATGGTTTTCCAAATACTATGAAAACTATAAGAGATGTACTATCCCACACACCACACCCATATAATTGTTCTGGAGACCGTACATAGTTTATCCAAACATGTAGAGACTATGTAAAATAACACTATTATAGTTTTAGACACTTACACACAGTTTCCACATGGCTACCCCTAACTGTATGGTCTAATAATGCGATACTGGAAATGTTCAAAAATTTCAAATTACAATATCAAAATGTTAAAACTCAAATAACATAAAATTACACAAAAAATATAATAAAACTCTACAATTTCATAGAATGTGTCAAAAAAGTGGTCAGTTATTTCTTAAAAACATCTAAAATTGTAGTATTTATCGTCCTTTGACATTTTCTAATAATCATGGAAACATAATATAATAAGATACCTTGCATGCATAATACAAGAATAGTTCTTGGTAATCCAACTAGGGTCTATTATCTGTCTCTGTTATTCTCTTTAATAAATCCTAAAATCAGATTTTTTAAGTTCATGGAATACTTTTATCAATGATAACAAGAAGTTTCTCATTTTCCTCTATAAATGAATATTTGAGATTTGTATGAAATGGTTTTATTTTCACACTAAGTGGGTTATACACACATTGAAAATACTATTTTATATAATTAAAAAAATTTAACTCAAATCATAAAACACTCCCCAAAAGAGTATATATATATATTTATAATATAAATAGAAAATTATCTAAATGATTGTGAAAAAGTGAAATATTCAAAAGGAACTATAGATTAAATAAATTAATGAAGTTTCTATTAATGAGAATAAATTATAATAGTTTTGGTGAATTCAAAAATTGATTAACATGAATATTTATTTTCTTATTTAAGAAAAAATAAGTAGATTAATCACATTAAAAGATGGAATTTTCAATGAAATCAATAATGAAATAATTATTCTATGATGGACCACATATATAAAATTTTCGACTTAAATCCTATTCACATGAAACATTATCAAAATCATTTAAATAATGCTTAGTATTTATGAAAACTAATTTCCAAAAGAATAAAATGGTGATTCATTACCTGTGAAATAGATAAATAATTAAATGGAGAACCAATCAATCATATTGAATTGGTGAGCGTAGTGATCCTCCATTAGATATTTCATAAATTAATTTTTTTTAAAGTTAACAAATGTTTTTATAAATTCAAGTGAAAGTGTGACATTGTGAATAGTTATTACTAATTTTTCAGTTTTAAAAAATGATTTTCCTAGAATTAACATTGCATGTGTACTGAACCTATCATATTCCATATCCAGGAAATACAAATTAGCAATGCAAAAAATATCCCTTAAACTCACCAACACATCATCAATGACACCACTTGGTTTATTTGTGTTTTGATTATCCAATAGGATTAGGATCCTAATAGGTTTAAGTTCTCCAACCTAGAAATTTGAGTAAACAAAGTGAGTCATCATATTTAAGGAAGCTCTTAAGTCTAACATATCATCTTTAAACTCAAACACCACTATAGTGCATGGAGTAGAGAATATTGTTAGGTATTTTCACTTGAAAGGGAACATTTGTCAAATCATGGATGAAAAATTCCTTCCAAGTTTCACTATCTCACATATCTTAAATTTTCACTTGTGAGAGAACATTTAATTTCAAAATTTGGTATATTAAGGAATCTATTAATCTATAGAAATCAAATTAATGTTAACAAAAAAATTAAAAAATTTATCTAATATACTTTTATCTAAATCACTCTCAATATTATTTTCATTAGGTTATGAACCCAAGGATAATGTATTAGTGAGTTTGGTATATATTTTTCATCTATAACACTTTATACCACTACAAGATCCCATAATACTCTCTAGTCTCTATGGATTCTGTTACAAAATAAATCCTCTTTTGAAAATGGTTTCTTTATCATAATAGGTTCTAAATTTTACCAAGATGAAACTATGTTGGCCTCACGTAAATAGTATATAAATTATGTGGATAGAGTATAGAAATTTACATAATAGGTTCAAGTTTTGAACTCACAAACTAGGTGTTTTTCAACTCATTACTTCTTTTAAGTGGCATGGAATTAACATTTTCCTTTCCTTCATGTTTCAATTTTATTTAAAAAGCAATTAATACCAATGCTAGTTTCCAATTACATATTAGGGTTAACTAAGTGGTAAAAATGATTTATTACTATTTAACATTCTCTTTAAATATGTTTTCAGGGTTCTGAGTAGGTTGTACAAGTTGTAAATGAATTCTAAGATGAGCATTGTCTTTCTTCTAAAAGTACCTAGACTATGAGTTACTTGTTTAACCTTGTGAACACCTTCCCCACTATTCAATTTGTTTAAAAATTTCATTTTATTGGTTATTATAGAATTTTTTATATGTATGATTTTTGATTAATGACCTTGAATGTTTGTTTTTTAGAATGGTATCCCTATAAAAATAGCATTGTAAGATTCACAAGACTCTTTAATTTATTGTAATTGGTCAGTAAAATTATCTATTAAGGAATAAATTCCAAAAATAACTTGAGTTTGGAAACTTGTTTCAACTTGGGGATGGTTTGGTAAAGTGTTGGATAACACAATGTACCTCCACAATATAATGAGATCACTAGGATAGAACACAATCATTCTCTTTTCTAAACTAAAAGGAGGTACTTTTTAGTTAGTTTTCACATGAAAAAAGACCCTAGTTCAATTTTTTGGTAATTTTGGGCCATGTTAAGAATGATATTCCTTGAAATAAATTAGGCGTCATAACACCCACATGATATCATCAGTCATGCACATTTTAGAATGAAAAATTCCCTCATAAAAGTATTGAAACAATAATTTATCACTTATTTGATGGTAGAGGTAACTAAGAAACAATCACTTGAATCTCTCCCAGTACTCATATAGGGTTTAAGCTTGTTTTTTTACAATACCATAAATATATTTTGTTAATTATATTTCCTTATTAGAGTGGGGTGGGAGTAGGATAAACACTCCTTTTTTAATCTATCAAAGTAAAATGGGAATGATTTAGGTTTTTTGGTCCCCATTCTCCCATGATGGATTCATGTTTACAAAAATATAACTAAAAAATTGAAGATGTTTGTGTTTATATTACCATAAAATTCCATGTAAGTTGTGATGTTTATGGATGAAAAATAATTTAATTTCACAACTAACAGGTGCCTCAGGATATTCTAAGCAATTTTTTTGGTTTTATTTATTTAAAGTAGATAATTTTTAAAGGGTTTTATGATCTTAAATGTTACTTTTTGGTTCAACATTTTTTTGGTGATTTAGGTTGTTTACACCAAGTATTAGAAATTCCATGGTTGTTTATTAAGGGTTCCTCACTAACATGATACACAACTAGGTTCTTATCTTCCACAACCTCCACTTCCCTAGATCTAAAATGATATGTATTGTATAATTTATGGTGTAAGGGTACAATGTCAATATCTAAATTACTAGGTATTTAATAAATGATTTAAATAACTTATTTATATAAAAAAGTAACACCGATTGGATTTATGAAAAGTTAAAAGAAATTAATGATTTTTTTTAAAACTTAATCAACCTCCATGAAAATGGTTATATTTGAAAATATTGATATTTTTCATGAATCTACATTCATGTTCATCCGGTAAGAGTGTAGTGATAATAGCCCCTAAGGCTGTCTCATAAAAATGTTGTAGGTTAAGCTAAAATTATCACTTATTTTTTTTTTCTAATTCACTAATGAATATTAGATATTTTTAGAAATATTGTGAATATTAATAATAGAAGTAGATTAATGAATTAAAGAATTTTACAGGTAAATAAAAATACTTTAGAACTTGTTTTGAATTTTCTAAACAACCATATTCGATGTGAAAAAATGTTTCATCTGTCTTAATTCCACAATTCCCAATATAGAACCATAGTAATAACAATTAATACTACCTGAAATTCATACTGAAACCTTAATATTAATGTTATTTCTCTTATAAAATTGATATAACTATTCAATAACCCTTAATAAATCAGAACCAGTTAGATTTCATATAATCATAAACAATACCTTAATTGAAATTTTTATGTAGAAATCCAAAATACCTTAATTTTATTGAATGAAAAACCTATCTACATTCCATAATAAAGAATTGAACCCGCTCTCCTAAATGCATTAAATTAGATAATTTAAAATAGAACCATAATAATTTTCATATTATTTGAAGAAAATTAACCAATTTCAGTCAATAATGTTAACTTATAAAGAATTAAGATAGGAAAAAAAGGAATCCAAACTCAAAAATTAGATCCAAGAGTCTCTGTTGACTCTCTGCTCTAATGGGTTTATCCATATATGGTTATAAAGGCTGAAAACTTCCACTTATATACACAACTAAATTCACTCTACCAACCACCTTTAATCTCTAAATCATTCATTTAATTAAGAAAATTCCATCTTTAATATCCTAGTCACGACTCATGAAATTATCTCTCCACAAATTGGAGAAATATATATCTTTGAATTTCTTCAAATATTATCTTATCTTCAGACTTCCTTATTCAAATATCACACATATCCTCAAATTTATAGTATTTATTCCACACATATTGTCTAAAGGGTGTGTATTTTTTAGGTTAACACTTGTTGCATCATCTCCTAGATTAACTATCCCCCTTAGACGACTAACTTTTTATTGTTAGGATAAATTCCACATGGGGGCATGTGCAATGCTTTCCTAATTGGGTAATAAAAATGGGTTATTTTGGAATTATAGATTCTAGGTCAAGACTCCTATCATTTGGTGTAAATTATTTTAATCCTCTATTTTATTTGGGTTTTAATCACACATGAGGGGTATTTGGAATTTTTTAGGGGATGATAACAGTGTGTGAGGTTCTCCATATGAATGTATTGATATTGGGTCCCATGTTTACTATACATGAGATCTTATGTGGTCTGATCACCTTACACGAGCCTCTTTGTTCTAACACAAGCCCTTATTTCCTAATATCAACATATTTTTCTAGCCATATTCTCCTTACACATATTTATTTTACTTATTTAGTGCAAAAGGGTAGACTCTTACATATATAGTTATAACCCTTACACATTCCGTGTTCCATCCCCATAGAAAAATGGGGAAAAATTAAACACCACTTGGTCTATGAGAATAAATTTTAATTATTATATTCAACTACCCAATATAAAAGTTAAATTCCCATAAACATCACTATATACTTGGAAATGACTCTTACATAATTGTCCTATGACCATTATAAATCACAAGGAAGTGTTGTTATGTCTTTTTCAAATTTTCAATGTATCATCCTAGCAGAATATTATGTATTAACTATTTCATCCCATGGTAAAGGAATTAACTCTTTTATATCACACTTCCCATTAGGACACCTTTATGTCTAAAGGTATGGACCTTATCTGTCTACTTATCTTTCAAATTCTATCCACTTCATTTCTTCAGTTTAACTTTATATATTGGAAGTGTAATTTTTGCTATCACAGTCCTTTTCCAATTTTTCTTGTCCAGATTCAAAATGACTGGTATGAACATCCTATTTTCCAATTTTTCAATCTTTCTAAATTTTCCTTTTTTGGGAACTCATATTTTAGACTTCATCTTTTATACATTATTAAATTTCTTCCATATTAGCATAAAAAAATAATCTCTTCCCAAAATTAATATCTTCCATAAATGTAACCTTATTCTTCTAAAATTTTCTTCTTCTAGAAAGTCTAAAAAATGAATTGATCTTTAAAAAGTTCATCCTATTTCTACATTAATATTTTGAAACATTTAAATTTTTAGATTCCTCATAGCTTCTATAACATTACCAAAAACAATAAAAAACACATATTCAGTGCAGTATTTGTTCAAATAATTAAAAATATGAATAAAAAAATTAAAAATAAATTTAACAATTATATTCTAGATTCACTATGTGTTTAAAAATATATTAATTTCCCTTTTATTGTGAAATTAACGGGGATTAAATAATTAAATTAAATATAAAAAATAATGAATTTCTAAGATCTATCCATCATTCAATCTGAAAAATGATACAGTTATATTTATGGACATGATGAATGGAATTTTCCATCTTTATCTTGATTATTTTATTGTTTTATTCTTTAACTACATATTGGTATACTCCCAAACATGGGAAGATCAGGGTTTGTATTTGGATATTATTTAAAGTGCATAAAAAGCGAATTATATCAGTATGAAGATCTCAAAGAGTTGCTTTTTGATTAGGGAATTTTACTTTTTTAGGACAAGTAATATTTGAGTTAGGAATATCAGTAGACCTTGGTATGGTCAATGTAATGGGTTCTTTGGAGTATATTAAAAAAATATTTTATATTTCAAGCATCTTGGGATTAGAAGGCTATTATGTTATATTTGTTTTATACATTTTCTAATTATCAGAGCTGATGACGGAGTTGATAAAAAAGGGAGCGAGGTTCAAGTGGTCTAATAAATGAGAGTGATCCTTCCACAAGCATAATGGAATAATGAAGATCACTCTGATCCTAACATTAATTAAACTGAGTAAGGAGTACATATTTTATTTTTATGTATCTAGAGTAAGTCTATGGTTAGTCTTCAGTTAGGATGATCATATGGTTACTTCTGGAACTATGCAATTTAGGTTGCGTGACCAAAATTACCTTACTCATTATTTAGAGTTAGTGACAGCTGTACATTCACTTGATTGTTGGTTCCATTATCATTTGGAAAATAGTTTCATTTTTTACACTAACTATAAGATCCATAAAAACATATTCATTCAACATAACCTGAACCTTTAATAATTTAGTTGGGTTATTAATTTTGGTCTTTGATTTCTCAATTCTATATACTCCTAGGAAAATGATTGTATTGGTGGATGATCTCATCCAAAAGATCTAGAAACCTATGGTGAATGAGTTAAATAGTGATTGATAGTGATAAACTATTTTGGTGAGATACATCATGATTTATAAGAGTATTCATGAATATATATAGAGATAGATCTGATCGTCACATCGTCTATTTTGGTTCTAGTGAAGGATCATTGATTTTCAGACTTAGTCTATTAGGTGATGAGGGATAACATATGTAGTGGAAATCCACCCCAGGATTGGAATAATGATGATGATGAGGTATTTTATGTGAAAGGTAGAGTTATGGTTTTTATGTGAATATGAGAGGATCTAATATAGGATTTACACACCAATATGATTAAAAAATATGTATAATAACATCTTTCAATAGTTTTAGGGGTCAAGTGTAAAGACCTGGAATTTCGATGTAATTTTTTTAATTAAATGTGAATTTTTTGAGTCTGCCAAATTTATGGCACATGATTCTGGGGGCCGGTGTGTCCAGAATCAATTTCTGATGTTTTTTTGGGTACATTTAGTAAACGTACGAGTGAGTTTTTACAACTTTTGAACCGGTGCTCGGAATTGAAATTTGAGGTCACTGTTGAACTCGCAGTGCTGGTATTTGCCTAATAAGACTTTCACCTCGACGACAGTTGGTTGAGAATTAAAGTTAGTTTTTGGGTTTTTAGTGAATGAATTAAATAAAAATAAAGTTATGTAGCATTATTTTTATTTTTTGGTTAAAACCTCCACTTGGAAGTTGGAAGTGTGGGGACCACCTGACCATAACCTCCCATGAGAGGTTATGGTGACGGGGCCCACCCGAACCTAACCTCCTGCAAGAGGTTTCGATGTGGGGACCACCTAGGACTAAACCCCCCTAATAATGGTGGGAGAGGAAAACCTCTCAACTCCCCTCATTAATGAGGGAGATTCTCTCCACCCCCTCCTTTAATGTGCCAAATCCACCTCTTTAATTTTTTATGCCAACACTCATGATTTAATTAAGTGGAGCCAACTTAATTAATTCACCATTTTTGAAGTCTTATGCCAATGATAGATTTTATAATCTACTACCTTGGCTTACTTTTCTGTTGGTTGAAAAAGTTGTGGAAAAGGAGGATTAGATCTTTTGGGAGAAAAGCTCTCACCAAAGAAGAACAAAGAACACGTTCTTCCAATGAAGAATGCCTTCAAATATGAAGAAAAAACTCCATTGACCTTCATCCACATACTCCTATAGACATGGGACGTCTTTGACCGATCTTCCCTCCTCATCATTGTCAACTTACTGACGTACAATCTCAGGATTGGAAGTGTGTGGCGGATGCGACGAGCGACAACAACACCGTATTCTTCCCACGATTCCGTCAACAATCAAAGAGAAAAGGTAGGGGATTGAACTTTGTTTTTGTTTCTCGTTCTTCATTTCCTATCAAGGATAATTATTTGAAGCCGCATGCTATCACTCTAACATGGAGGGTACAAGACGAATGATCACGGCCCGACCCCTCTGCCTTACATTATGGAATTTGATGCTAAATGAGGCATGAGTTTGGAATGAGTGCTTTTCTTCAACATTGGATGAATATCGAAGGCGATGTCCCGAGGAGGGTGCGACTACTATCGAAATGAGAATCAGGCCACCAGAACTATTCCAGTGACCCGTGAAAGGTTTTTTGGTGGTTGGAATCGACGAAAATCACAGGTGGGATGAAGGGAAGGGTGGCCGACATTCCATCCGGCTGCGTGGATAGCCGCGGCACAACCGCGCAGACGGAGGAGTAGACCGCGGTGGATGGGATGCGGTAGAGCTGCAGGGGCCAGTGCAATGCCGTCCGCGAGAGTAGCCAGTGGCCCGAGCTGTTGGGTTACTAGGGAAGGCATGGCTTAGTGCATGCCTCATGGTGGAAAAAGGGGCCACAGCGGCGTGGGACTGGCGGCCAGCTCTGCCAGTCGCCAGAGGAGACGTGGCCCAACCGCACCGCGTGGAAGGTGGGAGGCCACTCGTCTAGATAGGAGAAGCAGGACCCACTGCATGGGTCCCGCGTGACATAGACTAGTGCCACGTGGAAACAGATCTAACCCCCACCTTGAACGGATTAGCGATTCAGGATTCCATGGGGCGTAGCCTCCCCTGGATGCGGCTAGGGCAGACCCCAACGGGCCGCCAGTCATGGACCTCACGTGGGATTGACCTGGCGCAGGCCAGGCTACCATCTCAGGCCAGTTCAGACCCATGAACTGGGTCGGACACCAGTCGAGACCCGGGTCAGGCCGGGTCGGTCCGACAGGGCCAGACCAGACACAGACCTATTGGACATGTTTCCAATCTTTTGCCCATATCTTGAGTTACGGGCGTCTAATTGATGAACCGTCTGCGGTGATGGAAACCTTGGAGGGAGATGGTTCTTTTTGTATACCCCACTAATGTTTTTAATACATTTGAGTTATAGCTGGGTTGGATCAAATCTAAATCCAACCAGGCTATCAGAACAGAAATGCCAATAACTCTCAGACCGAGCGTTCTATTGATGCACCATCTGTCATGTTGGGTTTCTTATTGCAAGAAATATCTTTTGGATACATCAAATTGGGTCTTGATGGAATTTTATTTATAGACACTTGGATTGAGGATCGGACCCTCTCGGAATCAAGCATGCTTTGTGCGGAACCCTGTGGCTGGCTGCTTTCTAACTACTGTTCCGGGATCCTACGTGGGTTCAGTAGCTCTGACTACTATTCCTGGATCCTACGTGGGTTCGACAGCTATGAGAACTATTCCAGGATCCTATGTGGGCTTGACAGCTCTGACTACTCTTCCTGGATCCTATGTGGCGTCGCCAATTCTGACTACTATTCCTAGATCCTACGTGGTTTCGACAACTCTGACTACTTTTCTAGGATCCTACGTGGGTTCGACAGCTTTGACTACTATTTCTGGATCTTATGTAGGTTTGATAGCTCTGACTACTATTCCTGGATCCTATGTGGGTTCAACTGTTCTGACTACTGTTTCTGGATCCTATGTGGGTTCGATAGTTCTGACTACTCTTCCTGGATCCTATGTGGGTTTGACAGCTCTTACTACTGTTCCTGGATCCTACATGGGTTCTACATAATAGATGATATAGTGGCTACATCTAATCATCTCTAACTCTCTACATATTTTGTATTCCCATGTGAGCTGAGTTAGTAACTTTTGTGTTTTCCTCATGATTGATATGGATTATTTGATAACATAGGTATATGTATGGGCATATACCAAAGTAGGGTTATTTATTGATTTCATACTTTTTGGTTTATCCTTTTTGGATTTTGTGAGACCTTGTGGGTCTTGGGGTCCCTAATGAGTATCGTTATACTAACCCCTGCACGGGCTATGCTCGTAACTCATTGTGTTGTATATAGATGACAAACAGTGTTGATTGAGGCTGAGAGTACCTGGACTGGACAGTACGCAGAGGTGGACCTTATGAAATGTCGGTACATAGAGGAGACTGACAGACATAGAGTACTGAAGATACTATCTGTAACTACCCTTCAGGTAGAAATTCTGGAGGACGACCCATCAATTGTTTTTCCTTTCATCAGTTTTATTTGTACTTCGAGTTCCTTGTACTTTACATTTGGGAATGTATTTCTGGCCCCTTCTAATTTTCATCACCCTTTTGTTATATGATTTACTTAGTGTTTTGTATCTAGATGTGTGCTTTGTTGTGTGTCTTATAAGTTACAAAGGCTATGCCTTCCCGGTTTTAGGGAATTACGCCTTTAGTGCTAGTCGCCAGCCCCTGGCCTATGGAAGGTGGGCTTGGGGTAGTCACAACATGGGCCCTGGGGGATGGGCTGTGAGAAATTGGTATCAGAGGAGTCGGTTCTATCGTAGAACTCAAAACATTTATCTTTTCTGTGAAGCAATAATGTTAAGTGTAGTGACTATGGTTTTTAGTTTAGGGAGTCCAGTGTTGGTGCGGCAACCGACATATCCATACACCAGGACCATGACATTTGATTTCTGACTCAATGAATGAAAACACTAATTGAATGTGTGTTTTCAAGAGTATTCTTTGTATATTATTTGAGTCATCTCACCAGGTATAAGTTTTTGACGATGGCGCACCTGTTTCTTTTCAGGATGGCCCCATGGAGATAGCCAACCATGGTTCCAGGATTTGTACGAGATGGCAGCCCACCGAGCAATGAGGCCTCATTGTAGGGCCCTATCACAGCGGAGGCACCAGCGGTACAACTACCCTTTGGGCCACCGATTCCACCAGCCCAAGTAGTAGAGAGTGCACGCCACCTAAGCATGTTTCATGATTTACAGTGCCAAATTCCACCCAGGTTCCGGGGTGAGACAAACTCGTAGGAAGCTAAGGATTGGTTGGAGGATGTGGTGAGAGTCTTCAGAATGGTAGTGAAACCATCCGACCATACAGTGATCCTTGCCGCGAGTCACCTTTAGGAAGCATCAGGTAGATGGTGGATCCAGATGCTCTAGGTGCATGACGTGGCAAAACTTCTCTGGGAAGACTTAGAGTGCCTGTTTCGGGTAGAGTTTATCCTAGCCATCCTATTTTCAGTGCTTATACAAGAGCGAATTCATCTAAAATAGGGAAGTATGATGATGGGATAGCACTCAGTGAGGTTCACTGACCTCTCGAGATACTCCACAGATATGGTGCTAGATCCATTCTTCAGGGCCCGAACCTTCGAGCAGGGGATCAGGCGAGAGATCAGGGCCTCGATGATCTCACTCAGCATCCCGATGCAGGTAGAGGTGCTAGAGCGATCCCTCTTAGTGGAGAGTTTCCTTACAGAGCAGTCACCAGCAGTGAGACCCGCCACCGAGCATCATATAGCAAACTCTTCTCTAGTTGGAAGCAGACAGATCTCGCAGAGATCCAAGCAGACTAGACCATCCAGTGTACAACATCACGACATGAATTCAGTTGTGTGAGGCACACATGATAGAGCCAGTCATACGAGGAACATTCAGTGTTTCACAAGTGGCGGGCAGGGTCACATGGCTCGTGACTGTCGGAACCGCTATTCAGATGATCAGCAGATAGTTGAGGGACCTCCCACATAGAGGAATAAGTTCGATTGAGGTGATATGTAGGGCAAAGGTTGACGTGGCAGAGGAACTGGTTGTGAAGCTGGTGGTGGATGACATTACAAGGTGTTACCACCACCACCACCAGGAGGTCCACAACGACCACATGGAGTAGGTGGACATGGGAGATCTTAGCTCCAGGAAGCTGAGGCATATGATCATGGCACTTTGGAGATGGTTTGAGGTACATTCTGTGTCTACTTAACCTTAGCTGTAGTTCTCATAGACAGAGGTTCCAGTCACTCTTTCATTTCCACCGCCCTCGTTCGGAGCTCCGAGATTCCGACGGAGGTGTTGGCTTGATCCTTATGGCTAAAGAGTCTTACGGGAGTAGATACGATGATTAGGCAATGGTTCTGGCAGTGTGAGCTTACTCTAGGAGGTGAGAGATTTATCTGGTATCTCATAGTATCAGCATCGAGGCCTTATGACTTCATCTTTGGTGTGTTCTGGTTATCTACTATCCATGATCAGATTGACTATATTAGGCGCAAAGTGAGGTGTGTCTGCACGGATGGGACCATGTTCACCTTCACTGGCAAGAAGAGATATTTTGCAGCGTTTGATAGACTTTCCTAGAGGAGAGTACATCCGATCACTCATCAGTTGGATTGCCTTACCCTTGGAGAAGTTGATGAGGAGAGTCCGACTTATCCTGTATTGGTGGACCAATACATGGATGTTTTCCCTGATGATGTCCCAGTTATACCTCCTCACAGATAGGTGGATTTCTACATTGACCTATACCCATCGAAGACAACGATATCTACTCCAACATATCGGATGGATCCTGCAAAGCTTCGTGAGCTGTAGGTACAGATAGAGGACCTGCAGGGGAAGGGATTCATCTGACCCAGTGTTTCTCCTTGGGAAGCCCCTATTCTGTTCATCAGGACGGCGGATGGGATTTTGAAGCTTTTTGTTGACTACCGTCACCTGAACCAGGTGACCGTGAAGAATAACTACCCACTCTAGACAATTGATGACCTCATTGATTAGCTGGAGGGAGCATGGTGGTTCGCGAAGATAAACCTCAGATCATGCTATCACCAGCTCAGAGTTTGAGATGAGGATGTGCAGAAGACAACATTCAGATGCTGGTACAACCACTATGAGTTCTTGGTTATTCCATTTGGCATAACTAATGCTCCAGTAGTGTTCATTGGACTCATGAATATGATTTTCCCAGCATACCTCGATCAATTTGTCGTAGTCTTCATTGACAACATTCTGATCCACTCGGAAACTGGGGAGGAGCATGCCAACCATTTTCAGGTAGTATTGGACACACTCCGAGAGCACCACCTTTATGGTATTCTCTCAAAGTGCCAGTTTTGGATCTAGGAGGTTCAATTTTTGGGACATGTCACCTCGAAGGCTGGAGTTGTAGTAGATCCAGCGAATATTGGGGCGGTACTTTATTGGGATCCACCCAAAAGTGTGATGGAGGTACGAAGTTTCCTAGGTTTGGCTAGTTATTAACAGAGGTTTGTGCCAGATTTATCCATAGTTGCAGCACCACTATCATCCTTGATGAAGAAGGGGAAACCCTTTGTGTGGTTAGATAGATGCCAACAGAGATTTCAGAAGCTAAGGCAGAGGCTGACTAGAGCCCCCCATCTTGAGGCTTCCAGATGAAGGCATTGGGTACGTAGTCTACTACGACACATCAGGGACAAGACTCAGATGTTTCATGATACAGGAGAGAGTAGTGATCGCTTATGGTTCACGACAGCTAAGACAACATGAGAAGAACTACGGTACCCATGACCTGGAGTTAGCAGTAGTGGTCTTCTCCTTGAATATGTGTAGAAACTATCTGATGGGAGAGAGTTTTACCGTGTACTCTGATCACAAGAGTGTCAGGTATATCTTCTATCAAAAGGACCTGAACCTGAGGCAAAATTTTTGGATTGAGTTCCTCCAAGACTATGACTTAGAGATATTATATACTCTTGGGAAGGGGAACATTGTTGCAGATGCACTCAATAAGAGAAATAGTATACAGTTTATAGGAGAGGTGACCGAGCAGCTAACTACTTAACAGATATCAATTGTGGATTGAAATGGAGCAGCGTTCCTCTAGTATCTCACAGTCACTCCCCCACTTCATCAGCAATTCAGGGAGGCGCAACTTGGGGACGCTGACTTCGAGACACGACATGCTCAGATATCTACAGGGAAGGCACCTGAGGGATTTTATGAAGGTGGGGAGAGCGTCATCTTCTTTAGAGGATGTAGCATGGTACTAGTGTCACTTTAGGAAGAATTGTTGATGGAGTTCCACACATCTCCTCTAGCAGTACATCCAGGAGTGACTAAGATGTTCCAAGATCTTTGACAACAGCACCAGTGGCTGGGAATGAAGAAAGTAGTAACCGAGTTCGTCTCTCGATGCCTCACTTGTCAGAAAGTGAAGGTGGAGCATCAGGTACCCACATGCTTGGTTCAACCTTTAGAGGTCCTAGAGTGGAAGTGGGAAGGGATATCCATGGACTTCATGACCGGAATTCCATGTACATCCAGGGGTCATGACTCTATTTGGGTGATCGTTGACAGACTCACCAAGTTGGACCACTTCCTACTGATCAGAGATCAGGGTTCAGTAGAGAGAGTGGGACTCCTCTATGTGTAGGAGATTGTGCGGCTACATGGATTACCTTCTTCTATTGTCTCTGATCATGATTCACAGTTTACTTCCCAGCTATGGAAGGGGTTGTAGGAGGCTTTTGGGACATAGCTTCATTTGAGCACTGCCTTCCATCCTCAGATGGATGGCTAGACTGAGCGGACCATTTAGACCCTCGAGGATATGCTCCGTGCTTGTGTCCTCGACTTCGGTCACAAATGGGAGGATCAATTATCTTTGGTGGAGATTTTATACAACAACAGCAATCACTCCACCATAGGGATGGAACCTTTTGAGGCGTTGTACATGAGAACTTGCAGATCACCTTTGTGTTGGACTGACCCAGGGGAGTTTGCACTCGTGCGACTAGAGATGGTATGAGATACCACAGATAAGGTACAGATCATCAAGGAGTGGATGAATACTGCATAGAGCAGACAAAAGTGGTATGCCGACAGGAGACGGAGACCTCTGAAGTTTGAGGATGGCGACCACATCTTTATACGGGTCTCACCTCAACATGGTTTACGGAGTTTTGGCAGAGGCAACAAGTTATCTCTAAGATTCATTGGACCATTTCTGGTCCTTAGTAGGGTTGGATAGGTGGAATACCACTTAGCTATTCCACCTTAGTGGCACTGGGTGCACGATGTCTTCCGTGTATCCTAGCTGAGGAGATACGTGCACGAACATTCTCACATTATCAACTATATAGAGATGGACATTGAAGATGGGGAGACTTTTACGGAGGTTCTAGTGGAGATTGAGGATCGAAAGGAGCGGGTCCTTTGTGGAAGGTTGATACCTATGGTGCACGTTCACTGGTAGAAATGGAACATCCAGGAGAGCACATGGGAATTGGAGGCTCAGATGCATGCTCATCACCCCCACTTGTTCCCTTAGTTGTGAGTTATGGATTACGGGGACGTAGAGCCCTGAGGTGGGGAGAATGTAAAGACACTGAATTTCCATGTAATGTTTTTAATTAAATGGGAATTTTATGAGTCCTCAAAAATTTAAGGTGCATGATTCGGAGGCCTGTTGTGCTTGGAATCAATTTCTGAAGTTTTTTCGGGTACGTTTAGTAAACACACAAGTGGGTTTTAATAACTTTTGAACCGGTGCTTAGAATTGAAATTTGAGGGAACCGTTAAACTCATAGAACATGTATTCTCCCTAGAAGACTTTCACCTCAATGACATTTGTTGAGAATAAATGTTAGTTTTTGGGTTTTTAGTGAATGAATTAAATAAAAATAAAGTTTTGTAGCTTTATTTTTATTTGTTTGTTAAAACCTCCACTTGGAAGTTGGAAGTGTGAGGACCACCCGACCATAACCTCCCATAAGAGGTTATGGTGGCAGGGCCCACCTGAACCTAACCTCTCGTGAGAGGTTATTATGTGGGGACCACCCAGGAATAATCCCCCTAATAATGGTGGGAGAGGAAAACCTCTCAACTCCCCTCATTAATGAGGGAGAGTCTCTCCACCCCCTCCTTTAATGTGCCAAATCCTCCTCTTTAATTTTTTATGCCAACACTCATGAATTAATTAAGTGGATCCAACTTTATTAATTCAAACTTTTTGAATTATTATTCCAATGATAGATTATATAATCTATTACCTTGGATTCCTTTTCTTTTGGTTGGAAAATGGTTGGAAAAGGAGGATTAGAGCTTTTGGGAGAAAAGATCTCACCAACAAAGAACAAAGAACACATTCTTCCAATGAAGAATGACTTCGACTATGAAGAAAGAACCCCTACCACCTTCATCCATAGAATCCTATTGACATGGGATGTCTTTGAATGACCTTACCTCCTAGTCATTGTCAATGAACCGATGTACGAGTTCAGTATTGGATGTGTGCAGCAGACACGATGAACGATGAAAACATCGTCTTCTTCACCACGATTCCGTCAACAAACAATGAGCAAAGGTAGGAGTTCAAACTTTTTTTTGTTTCTCGTTCTTCATTTTCAGTCAAGGATTATTATTCAAAGCTTCATGTTATGACTCTAACACAGAGGGTGTAGGCCGAACAAACACGGCCTGACCCCTCCACCTTACTTTGTGGAATTTGACGCTAAACATGGAATATGTCTAGGATGAGAAATTTTCATCAACATTGGTTGTAGATCGAAGGCGAAGTCCTAAGGAGTGCGCCACTACTACTAGAATGAGAATCGGGCCATCAGAACTCATCCGAAGACACGTAGAAGTTTTGTTGGTGGACGAAACCAACGAACATCATCGGTGGGATGAAGGGAAGGGCGTTCGACATTCTAGCCAGCCGCGTGGATAGCGGCGGTGCAACCATGCCACCAGAGGAGCAGACCGTAGCCGACGGGGTGCGGTGGAGAAGTGACGGCCAGTGAAAAGCCAACCGCCAGAAGAACCAGTGGCCCGAGCTGTCGGGTTACCGGGGAAGGTGCAACACAGAGCGTGCCACGCGGTGGACCAAGGGGACACCAATTCGGCTGCGTCGGCATGGGACAGAAAAACGGCTTTGCCGGTCACCGGAGGAGGCACGGCGCAACCATGCCATGTGGGAGGTGGTAGGCCGCTCAGCCAGCAGGGTGCCGTGGGACTGATCGCATGGGTCCCGTGTGACATGGACCGGTGCCACATGGCGCCGGATCTGAACCCCCTTGAATGTCTATGCTGTTCAGGATTCCAGGGGGTGTAGCCTCCCCCATGGACACAGCTAGGGCGGACCCAACCGGATCATCAGCAACAGGCCTCATGTGGGCTAGACGTAGCGTTGGTCGGGCCTCCCTTGTGAGCCGGGTTAGACCCGCGGACCGGGTCAGACCCCAGTCTGGACTCTGGTCATGCCTGGTCAGTCCGATTGGGCCGGACGAGATCGGACACGAACCCGTTTGACCTATTTCCACTCTTTTTCCCATAAATTGAGGTACGAGCGTCTGATTGATGAAAATTATACGGAAAAGGAAACCTTGTAGGAAGATGATTCAATTGTTATACCCCACTCGAGGTTTGGACATAGTTGGAATATGGCTAGGTTGGATCGAATGTAAATCCAACCGGGCCCTAAGAACAAAAATGCCAATAACTCTCAGATTGAGAGTTTGATTGATGTACTATCTTTCATGTTTGGTTTATTATGGAAAGATGGATATTTTGGATACATAAACTTGGGAATTGGTGGAATTTGATGTATAGACAGTTGGCTTAAGGAGCAGACCCTCCTAGAATCAAGCGTGCTTTGTGTAGAACCTTGGGGCTGGCAATTTTCTTTCTCCTATTCCTGGATCCTACGTGTGTTCGACAGCTCTGACTACTGTTCCAGGATCCTAAGTGGGTTCGAAAACTCTGACTACTATTCCAAGATCCTAAGAGGGTTCGAAATCTCTGACTACTATTCCTGGAACCTACATGGGTTTGACCGTTCTAACTACTGTTCTTGGATCCTATGTAGGTTCGATATCTCTGACTATTGTTCCTGGATCCTATGTGGGTTCGAGATCTCTGACTACAATTCCTGGATCCTACATGGGTTCAACAGCTCTGAATACTTTTTTTGGATCCTACGTAGGTTCGACAATTATTACTACTGTTCCTGGATCCTATGTGGGTTCGAAAGTTCTGACTACTATTCCTAGATCCTACGTGGGTTTGACAACACTGACTACTATTCTTGGATCCTCTGTGGGTTCGACAGAATAGATGATTTAGTGGATACATATAATCATATCTAACTCTATACATAAGTTGTATACCTGTGTCAGTTGAGTCAGTAACTTTTCGTGTTTTCCTCATGATTGAGATGGATTACTTGATAACTTAGGTATATGTATAGGCATATACCTAAGTGGGGTTATCTGCTGATTTCATACTTTATGGTTTATCCTTGTTGGATTTTGTGAGACCTTGAGGGTCTCAGGATCCCTACTGGGTATCTTTTTACTCACCCCTGCACGGGCTATGGCCACACCTCATTGTGTTGGATATAGGCGACAGACATCGCTAACCGAGGCTGAGAGTACTGAGACTAGACGGTACCCGGAGGTGGACCTTATGATGTGTCGGTACACGGAGGAGACTGAAGGACATGGAGCACTGAGGAGGAAATTTGTACCTACCCTTCAGGTAAGAATTCCGAAGGATGAACCATCATCTATTTTTCATTTCATCAGTTGTATTTGTACTTCCAATTCCTTGTACTTTATAGTTGGGCTTGTGTTTCCGGCTCCTTCTACTTTTCAACACTCTTTTGTTATATAGATTACTTAGTTTTTTGTATTGAGCTGTGTGCTCTATTGTGTGCATTACAGGTTATAAAGGAAATACCTTCCCTGTTTTAGAGAATTACACCCTTGGTTCTAGTCGCCAGCCCCTAGCCTATGGAAGGTAGGCTTGGGGTAGTCATGGCATGGGCCCCGGGAGAAGGGTTGTGACATTAGGAACGTTGACAAATATTATAGGAATTTTATGATGCCTCAATTATCAGCATGTTAAGTATATGCACAAAATGCCTATGTGTATTCTTAAAATTATTTCCATTACTTTTTAGAAATTGGATTAGGTCACTATATACTTTAAGATGATACTACCAAGGTCTTATTGTTGAATAGATAGAGTGTGGGTTATTTTTGACCAGTTGACCAAGGTTGTGCATTTCCAAACCATCATGGAGACTCGATACATTGATAAGTTGGCTGTTTTATGCATAAAATATATGGTACAACTATATTTTATAATGATTATTATCATAAAGGACTAGTAAATGAGGTTTAGGTCCCATTTATGGTTTGGGATATAATGACATTGGACACTGGTGAAATTGAGAATGACATACCAACCTTAAACTGTTTTTAAATATGATAAAATGAACAGTTTATTATAGAACATGCTTCAAGAATGTTTAATTTATATTCATTTATCATGGGAGATTTACATTGAACATATAGTATTTTTTAGATAAGAAAAATTCTTAGGAATCCATTTAGATGGAACTCTTCAAGGAACTATATGGAAGGCGGTTCTGAACTCATCAATAAAAATTAGAGACAAGAGAGTCATATGTAATTGGATTGAGTTTCATAAAGGGAAATAAGAGAATATTAAAGTGATCCAAAAGTAATTGGTTACTTCTTAGAGTAACTAGTGACGTTATATATAATAAAAACACAAATATTTGGAGTTTGAGGAATATCAATTGTTTTTGTGATTATTTCCATGGTTGTGACACTAATGCTTGTGTAGATAGGGGAAGCATGCACCCCAATTTATGATTAGTTTTGAGATCCTTTAAATTACCAATATTTTTATATAACTATTGAAAGTTTTCGCAGATAAAGTGGTAAAAATTATGTATTCCATTTATCTTAGTGGTGGATATGTTATCGTAACCATTCTCAAGTGATCCATATCAATAATCTAGAGTTAGAGGATGATACATCATTGAAGGAGAGAGTGATGTGTTTTATAGATTATATAGTGAATATAATTCATGAAAAAATATAAACATTTGTTCATATTTAATTTTAATACCACAATATTTTAAAATAATACAATGTTTGATAATGTACAAGATACACAAAACTGAGTTTAACAAAACAATTATATACTATTATTATTTAATGTAATAGCGATCGCCTAACCATTTAATATGTGATAACAAATAGTATTAAACAAATAATAAAATATATATAAATTACCTACTCAATATAGATTAATTTCTTAATTCATAGGAAATAATTAGTCAATTTTCAATAATGTTATTTTATGCTTCATAAATACATTTTCTTAAAAAATGTTTTTTATTATTTTTTGTGAGAAAGTATTATAATTATTTTTTAGAACTTCAATAAATTTTATTTTATATAAATAATATTATTTTTTAAATCATTACATCAAAATTATATTACAGTGACATTTTCATGTTTTTTTGAAAATATTGATTTCTCAGTTAATAGTAAAAAATAACGATTTTTATTGAGAATTATATTTTGTTTCAAGTATTTACAATGTTACATTTATTTTTAAAATGTTTTAAAACTAAAATAAAATATATTATATTATTAATAATACAATTAAGTTAATTTTAATCAATTTCATGATTGAATTGGGTGTTAAAACATTTTTATACACAGATGTCATTTTTTCTGAAAAACGGGTTTTCCTTGCATTTTACATTTTTATTTTAAATTAATTATTTCAACTTATAGAAATTGAATTTTGAAAAATGTTTTACATATTTTTAATCAGGAGGTACAAATGTGGTAAATAGTCCCAATTTACGTTTGGTCATTATAAATAGTAACCATCGTAAATAATTGTCACCATAGTAAAGGTAAATCAGATAATTAAGGTTAAAAATATTATTATAAGGACTAGAAAATGAAACTAACACTAGAAATAATTTCATTGGATGATCCTATTTGATCCATAATCATTATATATTATAATATGTGATATTTTTCTTCTATTTGGTTGTGATTTTGATATTTATATTATTTTATTTAAAGAAATGTAAAAAACGACATTCTCTCTATTTTACTATATTTAAATTTTTGACAAAAGGATATGAAGATGATTTGTTCAGTTATAAATATTTATTTTAAAGATAAATATTTTCTTATCATGGTAATTTATTTATACTTTTTAGTGATTAAATAACTACCTTGAATCCTTATGCAACACTAACACAATATTTATTTAATCAATAGAAAAATGAAATGAATAAATTGAAACATATTAAAAAGGAAATAATATTAGTTAATTAATGTTTCCCAGGAATTTTATAGATCTATATGATATTTTAGGTATGTTCTAATGTATTATATTCAAATTAACTCTTTATCTTGATTCATTTAAATTCATATTGAATTCATAGTGTGAAAAATGGAATTAGTAATATTTTTAATAATTCATATTTTTAAATGATTTAAATTAAAAAAAACATAAATTCATCAACATTAATTATATATGGTCTAATAAATCAACCATGTTCAATTTATGAGTTGTTTTTATTTTTATAGTAACATTCTTGACCCTTAAAGGAGAGAAAATTTTAATATTGCAAGAAATATGAAAATGGTTATCAAAGGGTTACAACAAAAAGATAAGGGCGAAAACATAACCAAAAATTGTTATATTTTTAATTTATTGGATTATATATAATAATAATAATCATATATTTTAATTATATGTATTTTTATCCATATAGAAATGAAAAATAATTTATATTAATTTAATACTTTAAGAAATTTCATAAACACCCCTCCTCTCACTTATAAATGGACACCCCTTCCCTCTCTTATTTACACTAATTGAGCCTTATATATAAAAAAACATAAAAATAATATTTCATAAACATACTAATACAAATTATATAGATTAGTATTGTCTCAAAATATAAACCTTTGGTACCATGATAAAGGATCTAAAGGTGGAATCCCTAATAATTGGAAATCATATTACTAAACCTCTTTCAAAATATTTCTTCATTTAACACCCAAAAATATGTTGTATTTATCATAAAATATTAAATTAAATATTATATATATACATATATTTTATTATTATTATTAATCAAGAATTATCCACCCTCTTTTCAATCAAACCAAAAGTGAAACTATCACTCATTTGTACGTATGGCTCATTGTCTCCACATAATGATACAGTTTTTTTTGTAAACATATTTTATGGATGGGTATTATGATGGGTTAAATGTTTATATATTATATTTATTACATAATTATTCTTATGTAAGTATAATATCATATCTACCTTTTCTCCTTCAAATCTATTGGAAAATGATACCGTCACTCATGTGTATGTATGGACAACCACCTCCACAAAGTGATGTGATTCATTTTTCATTTCCTTTTCACATGGATTGTAATAAGGATATATTTAATGAACATATATATATATATATAAATAATATTTTTGGAATGGTGAATTACTATTTATACATTTTTGTTCCATCAGTTAAAAAATTAAAACAATGTTCATGCATATGTGCGTCCTGCCATCTAAATAAAATGTGTGATTCATTTTTTTCTGTAACATTTTGGGATTAATATAAATACATATTTAATTAATATATATTATATTTATATCATGTTTAATATTTTTTATATGATGTAACCATGATAAAACTAAAATTACTGAAACTACAACACCAAAACATAGATGAAAAATGAATCAATTATTACTTTGAATAATGATTTTAACAAAGAATTATTAATAAATGGGTGATTAAAGATTATAAAAAAATAACATATGGTATTATATATATAATTATGATTCAATAATAAATGTATAATAAATATATATTTATTATACTGGTTTTTAGACACATGTTAACGAAGTTGAACATGAGTTAAGGGTTTACTTTACAATCTCATCATTATTAAAAATTATTTATGTTCAAGTATCCATTGGGTGAATTATTTGATCATTCTATTTTAAACCCAATATATTTTATTCACTTATAGTTATTTCTATAATTTATATGTTTTATTTACATTTTCCACTATTTAAGCACTCAAGATATATAAATACAGTTTTTAAGAAAAACATAACTTGTTTTTCTACTCACATGTGTATATTTCTCTTCCAAGTCTATATTTCATGAAAAGGTCTAAAAATTTGTTTTAAACATTTTATAATGATTAATTAGATTCATTTATCCCATGTTTATTTTTTTACAAAATATTTTAAAAGGAATTTTCTTGACATTTTCTAATTTAGGCACTTCTTAACCTTTTTAGAAAAGTGTGAAAGGAATGTTTTTTAACTTATAAGGAATGAAAAAAATTCTTACCATCATGAATAATAATTATTCATGATCCTATATTTCATAGGTATATCTCTCTATAATATTTAGTAAAACTCTTTTTGTCAGGTTGGTTTTTGTTAGAATCTTGGTATCGAGGGGTTGGTTGCTTGGGTTAAGAGTTGTAGAGGTGTAGTAGGAATAGGGGAATGTTTATGGCTACAAAATAAATTTACACAACAAATTACCTATTTATGAAATAAATTTATTGAGATAAACATATAATTTTAAATAGTCCATAAATCAATTAGGTAAAGGAATAATATAACCACTTATGATGTAAAAATGAATTTATGACGTAGAATCAGTTTTTTTATTCAGTTTTAATTCCAAGTTATGGGTTTTTTGGAATATATGTGAATTCTGGGATTCAAAACTTAAAATTCCTATTAACATCACGAATTATCCACACATATAAAATTTTCAAAAACCTATATCTATTTTCATGTGTTCAAATAACACATTCAACTCTCTCTCGGCCCATAGACCTTTCAGCAGTGAGGTGAGAGAGTTCCTCTCTGATCCAAAAATTCGCTCTATTGGATATTCATGTTCTAGATCAAGATTTGAAGTTAATAATTAAGTATTTATTTCCATTATCATCCCACTTATTTTCTCTTATGGAGAGCTTTAGATTGAACTACCTAAATTAAATTAAGGTTGGATGCTCTTTGTTGACAGTTTCTTTTTTCTGTTGAAAGGATGAAAGAATACAACTAAAATGTAGAGATTGGGGGATTGTCTACTTCTACTATTTTTTTTAGGTGGTTGGTCTAGAACTTATTCCTAATTGTTTTTTCAATTATACTATTACGTGAAATATGTAGGATTACACTGGCATGTTGTTCGTGCAGCCTATGTAATTGTATAATACACTATTGGATTAGTTACACATGGATTGACCATCCACTAGATCCCTTTAGGTCCATTGGTGTTGAGACCGAGACTTATGAACACATGGTAGGTGTTACAACCATTTACATTGTTGATACTTGGTTATATTGAATGTATATAATAATGAAATTTTGTAAATTTGATTTTTTTAGCTTAATATGATGAATTTGAAAAATAGGTTATTTGTAGTGATTTCTTGAGATATAATCACATAGACTAGAATTGGTTAAATGATTTGTAATAAAAATGGAATGTTTACCCGATGAGTTGTGGCTATGCTGTAATTCCAATTAACATAGGGTTAAATGAAAAATGGAATTAGAATTGATGCAATTATGAAGATAATTGGGACCCTCATATTCTGAAATTTAAATTTCTAGATAAATGGTAAATTGATTAATTGACCATTATGGATTATTATGACATGATTTTTTTCTTGGTGTTTGGATTTGTGAACTTCATTCTATCATTGTTTTTTGAGATTATTTCTATTATTACTAATGCATGAGGACTGGATGTTACATGAAAATGGAGTTAATGTTTTTGAAAGGACTTATGTTTTAGTTGAGTGTAGGTAGGAATCAAATGCTACACCGGAGGGTAAGTTACATGGGTACGGTCCGACTGAGGATAAATTTCACAATCACTAGATTCTTGAGGATGATTTTTATAGGAATCTTGAGGGAGATATTTTCCTAGATGACTAAGGTTGATATCATTGTTTTCCAGTGGAGTAGGACTTAGTTCATGAAACTATATATGGAATTCATCCTTGATAAAAGAATGTGCCACCAAATTTGGTTATCCATCCCAATGTAGGAGGATACACCATTAGAAAAATATAGCTATCATGGTGCCATAATAGGTTTTTATGACCTCATATATCAACCAAAATTTTGAGGGTTAGTGGTTTTATTACAAGAGAAATATTAATTTATTAATTAATACCCCTATTTATCACTTTATTGCATGCACTATATGCTTAGATTTGGTTCATTTAATCAGGACAATGTCAACGTACTTTGTTGTAATCACAGCTTGGATAAACCACCATTTGGAATATAGATTGATTTCTTGGATACAGGTTTAGAAAAGGGAAAGGGACCCAGTTGTTGATTACTGTTTGCTAGATGTGCTAGAGCTTGGAGACAAGACTGACATGCGATTCGATACAGAATTCTTGAGAATATTTTATCTTTTCATATTTTTCTTTTTATTTGAATGACACACAACAAATAATCTTAATACGTTTCACTCTGATATGACATGATTTCTTAACTTTTTTTTATTTTTCATCTTATTATTTTTTCATATTGAGTTACTCATTTAATTATTTATATTTTTTCTTCAACTTTGATGTCATTTACACAATTATTGAAATTATACTCTAGATGATGGAGTCTCCTCACTATATTCATTACACCCTTGCTTCATGTAGACATCCTATGGCATATGGGGAGTCATTCTTGTGGTCATTTAGCCTGCTCGGCTTGGTTATGTGAGGGAGTATTAGGTGGAGGATGTTACAAAATAACATCAGATCATCATTTTTCTTTTCTATTTCTTTATTAAATGGGGAAGGTAAAGAGGATACTAGGATGTGACATCGATTGTTAATGATATTATCCATTGGATTAGAAAACCATGTGTGGGGAAAACCCATTTTTCTAGGGATTTGATTGATATTTTAATTGTTTAATATTTATAATTTTTATGTTATTTCTACGTGGGTGATTCTAATATTATGTGGTGTTACTATTTATAATATTTTACTCATAGACATATATGGAATGATATGGGTATACATGAATCATTTTAGGAACATATGGATATATTTTTACATGTACTGTTCATATTAGGGACATATTTTATGCATATAATATATCTTCTTATTAACTATGAAATGAAAGATGTTTTTATAACTGGTAAGTGAAATGAAAGAAAATTTTATGTTATAATTTTTTTTAATCCCAATACAGAGGAACCATGATATAGTGGTTCTCTATTTTTACCACCTATTTAGGTTGGTCATGTTGTATAACTTAGGTTTTAATGAGTTTATTGGTCTTTATAGAGTAAATGCTTCCCCTTTGTCTTCGTATTGAGCATCAGGAGAGTGAAAAATATGCATGCTCCAAACAAATTTGATATGAAACATCTTATAACAATAGAGAATTATATGGATAATTATATTTGTGATATATTCCTAAGGGTCATGTGATCCATGGATAGTGATAATGTTTTCACTATTCCTTCAATGTTTGAGAAAAAGGGAGAGTTCCAGCTTTATAACCCACCTATGTTCACTAGGGAGAGAGTCCTCGAGGTAGTTGAATTCTAGATTGAGTTAGTCCAAATGATCTTCAATAATGTGGATACACCCATGAATATGAGGGATAATCTTGATTCTTACATACTTTGAGGACCATCCAAACATTAATGGTACATTCAAGAGAAAGGTGGGAAACATGAGGATCTATTCTAGAAGGAATTAAAAGTGATGTTCATAAACCACTTTTACCCAATGAAATTGATGGGTGAGAGGGATTGAATGTTCCTGAACGTAACATAGGAGATGATGTTAGTGATGTACTATGTTTGACACTTCATAGACCTGAAAAATTTATCTCCGTCCTTGGTAGCAGATGATGTCTCCAGGGAGAGGTGTTCTGAAGATGAGTTTCACTACAAGACCAGGTCACAGGTGAATGTATTTCACATGAATAACCTTACATACATGATGAATTTGTTTCTCATCATGGAAGGAAATATAAGAGAGGCCTTGAGTGGTGGACAAAAAATTTCAACATGTCAATCTGGGAGATTCTCTTCATCTAGTGGAAAGAAGCACCTCTAGGACAATCTTTTCTAGGTAAATAGATGGAAAATAAACCAGGGTAGAAGACTTCCATCTCCAAACCACAAATCAGTGTAGTGACTTTAGTGTTGAAGGGTCGTCCAAAAGTGCATGTAATTTCCTTACCTTGCAATGGAGTGTTGTTCCTATGGTAGGTTAGGTCTTCTTCAGAGGTTAAGTATGAAATTTCCATAGAATAGTAGTGGAAGGGGATCAATACATGCACCTAAGTATGTGAAGGACTCATCTACCCCTTATTAGACTAGTACATGTAGTTTTAATGATTTTTAGGATGTGTTAGGGGACATGGTACCCCAATGCATGAGAAAAAATACCATTCAGATGGAATAATACAAGGGAGTTGGATTGGAACCTAGGGTAGTGGGGTGAGTAAGCTAAACACTATACAACCTACTCTGAGTAGTCTATATACATGATATTATACCATCAGAGGTATGATTCTTGTATCATATACCCTTTATTATGTTTTGTTTGATACAAGAGCATCATATTCCTTTTTATTTTCTAATTTTAAAATGGATTGGCTGTGATTGTGGAGAGCATGGATAATGTTATGACTATCAACATACCATTGAGACTGCAGTTAGAGGATATCAAAAATTGTAGGGAATTCTCTCTTAATGTTGGTGGGTACCATTTTCATTAGGTGATTTTGAGATGAAAATGAATGGGTTTTATATTATCCTTGTAATGGATTGTATAGTTCTATACCAGGATCACATCAGCTATTATCGGAGTAGAGTTTCTTTTTTATCTTTAAAATGAGGAAACTATACTCATCAGGGTGAGTGGGATATTTAGGCTTGTCATACAGAATCAACTTAGTGTATATTGTATTGTATCATGACCAAGTTAACAAGGAGTTTTAAATATGATGGTGGAATATATTAGGATACTTCTCCTCCAGTGGTGATTTTTTTTAGAATGCCATTCCCTAAGAGTTCTCTAGATTTCCACCCATCCATGAGATTGATTTCACAATAGATTTAGTGTTTGGAGTTAAGTGATTTTTATCCCACCTTACTGAATTATACCAGTATAAATACATCAATTGAATGTTAAAAATGAATATTTGGAAGATAATGGATTCTATTACTTAGTTTATCTCTATGAATTTCTCCTATGGTTTTCACTAGGAAGGATGGTGGAACATTATGCTTGTGTTTGGATTATCAGATATTGAGCGAGAAAATGGAAAAAATTGTTATCCCCTTCCATGAAATGATGATATATTCAATTATATGGGGGTTTCTAGGATTTTATCTATGATCAAATTGAGTTTAGAGTGCCATTTTTGTAGGGTGAGACCATCAAACATACCCTGGAACACATTTAGGAGTAGTTGTAGATCATATGAGTTTATATTGATGTCATTTAGTCTTAAAAAAATCACTAATGGTATTTATGGACTTGATAAATTAGATCTTCTATCCATTTATGGATCAGTTTGTGGAAGTTTTTGTCAATTAAATCTTGGTATACATCTATGATATAGAAGATCATGCCCAACATCTTAACACCATCTTGATTAGGTTGAGATATAATCATCTATATTCCAAGATATATATATGTAGCTTCAAGATTTATAGAGTGCCCCTATTGGATCATGTTATCTCAGAGGATAGAATGTTAGTGGACAATAGAATGTTGCAACTATGGTATCTTGGGAGTGGTTTAAGAATGTCTTATAGATTTAGATATTTCTTGGTATAATAGGCTACTATTAGCATTTAATCTAGGCTTTATCCCATTTGGTATCACCAATGTCTAGGATAAAAATAAAGGGGTGAAGTTTATTTAGTTAGATGCGTACATGAGGGCCTTTTAGGAGCTATAGAGAATGATGGACTTAGCACCAATCCTCACCTTACGTATGTTGTGTAAGGAATTTACTATGTACTATGATGCATCTGGAGTTAGAATAAGATTAGTTATAATTTAGGAGGACATAGTTGTTTCATATATATCTAGATAGTTAAGACCACTTTAGGGGAAATATCCTACTCATGATCTAGAGTTAGATGTGGTGGTACATTCCCTGAGATGCTAGAGAAATTATCTATTGGGAGAGAGGTTTTTTTTTGTGTACACAGACCACAAGATCCTCAAACACATCTTTTCTCAACGAGCCCTGAACCTTTGTTAAAGGAGATGGGTCTAGTTTTTTTAGTATTTAAACATTAAGATGGATTACACACTAAGAAAAGTAATCCTTTTCCAATTCCTTAAGCTGAAATATATAGATAGATGAAGTATGGGAGACTTGAGATGAGTGGTAAATGATGGATCATTTTTAAAAAATTCATCAAGATGTCTCAAAGCTTCAGGATGAGTAGCTCTAACTTCAACATTTCTTTTACCCTTACTTCTAGACTGGATCATAGTAGAGTAGTTATTTGATTTAGAGGGATTAGATCTAAGGGAAAACTTATATGGTGGGGATCCACTATCAGAATGATCTATGGTAAGTGGTGATGTTTCTCATCTATGTTTCCCAATATGGGTTCCTACAGGTTTTCATGAGGGGATGATGATGGAGTTTCATGATTCTAAATGGGTGGTACATCCAGGTCTTACAATGGTGTATCATGATATTTATAGATAGGACTGGTGTCTTGGGATGAAAAAATAAATTATGGGATTTGTGGAAACATGTTTCATCTGTCAAAAGTTGAAGGTAAATAATTAGAGACTTGCTAGGCTATTATAGTGTCTTCCCAATCTGGAGTGGAAGTGGGATGATGTCATTATAGATTTCATGATTGTATTATCTAGGATACCTTGCAATAATAATGTTGTATGGGTGATCATGGAAAAATTGATGAAGTTATCCCACTTCCTTCTTATCAAGGAGACCTTCACCGTCGATGATCTAAGTAGTCTCTACATGCAAGAAATCATTTATATATATTATTATCTAGGGAGTATAATTTCTGATAGAGATAGTAATTTGAAATATCAGTTAAGGATGGGTCTTCAGAAGGATCCCAGATCTAAGGTTATTCTGAGTATAAACTATCATCCTCAGACTGATGGCCAATCTGAGAGAACAATTCAAATTCTAGAGGACATTTTGAGAGATAATGTATTGGATTTTACTGGTTCAAGGGAGAAACATCTAAAAACCATATATTTCTCTTATAATAATAAATTACAAGAAATGATCCAAATGGTTCCTCTTGAGGATTTTAGGTAGATGAGTTATCACACATTGGGCCAAGTCTCATATAGGAGATCTCTGAGATGGTTCAGTTGGCCCAGAAGTAGTTGGTCAGAATAAAGAGCTGGAAAAAATCATACACTAACCATCAGAGATGACCTATAGAGTTTTATGTTGGTCATCAAATTTTCTTTCAGGAGTCACTGTGTTACGAAAATGTCATATTATGAAACATGGGAGGATAATGACCAGGTTTTTCAGGCCTTTTAAGATTTTGGAATGGTTTAGTCTAGTGGAGGACCATTTGACCATTCCATTGTTCTACACTTCCATGTATATTGTGTTTAACATGTAACATATTTAGATATATTGTATATACCATTATCACATGATAAAATTTGATTACATCGATCTGGATGTTGATGTTTACTTTGAAGAGTATCCAATTCATATTGAGGATCATATTGAGAAGAATATCTAGGGGAAAACCATGCCTAGAGGGAAAATATAGTAGAATGATGTGTCTGTTCAAGTGGATACCTTGGAGAGGAAATCTTATATCCAAACATAATGGTTTGGTTTTTTTTCCTAATACCCACTAAGATTCTTTAGAGCACAACTTGGGACATTTTGGTATTTGTTTGGGAGGTTGTAAGATCATATCTTTTCCATGTATGTATCTCTTTAATATTTTTTAAAAGTTTTTGGGTTGGGTTCTTTTCATTTGAAGAATGGTAACCTAGGGTTTGGATACTTGGGTTTAGTATTGTAGAGGTCATTAGGAAGAGGAGGAAGTTTATGGATGTAGGAAAAACTTATTCTATAAATTCCCCATTTATGTCATAAATTCTTCAGGATTTCCCCACAAAATTAAATTGTCCATAATTTCATCAATGAAATATGTGAGCTTAAAATCTACAACATAAAAATGGATTTATGATTTAAAACCAGTTTTTATACAGTTTCAATTCTATGTGATATTTTTTTGGTGTATATGTGAATCGATGGATTCATAACATAAAATTCCTATTTACGATGTGAATTATTAATTTCCATAATATTTTAAAAAATTTATAGCTTCCGTTGTCTATTCAGAAAACAAGTTCACCTCCCTCTTAAACTATAGGACTTGCAATAGTGACGTGTGAGTGTTTTTATCTGATCTATAATATTTCTCAATTGGATATTCACATTTTAGATCATGATTTTAAGGTAAGACTTTAGTCTTTCTTCTCCTTATCCTATTATTTGTTTTCTCTTATGAAGATCCCAAGATGAGAATTCCTAAACCAGATGAAGTTTATATGCTCTTTTTTGGTAGTTTCTTGATATTGTTTAAAGGAAGGAGAAATCCAGCTATACCATAGATGTTGAGGGATTATATGCTTCTACTATGATTTTGAGGTGGGTGGTCAGGAACTTATCCATAATTGTCTGTTCAATTATCATAGTATGTGAAATATGTGATATCATAGTGACATGCCATAAGAATAACTTAAGTAATTGGATAATACTTTTTTTGATGAGTTAAAAATGTATAAACCTTCTATTGGATCTTGTCAAGTTCATTAGGGTTGAGACTAAGAATTATGACCAACTGATATCTGTTCCAATCATTGAACTTTCTGAGACTTTGTCAGTTTGAACATTGAGCATAGTGATATTTTGGAAATTGGAATGATTTCTAGAATAATATTATTAATTGGAATAATTGGTTAATTGTATAGATTTATTGAGATAGAATATCATAGAAGTAAATTGGTTAAAGGATGTTTAATCATCTTGTAATGTTTACATGATGAGTTGTGTCTATAGTAGAATGATAAAAACCATAAGGTTAAATAATAAATGGAATTAGAATTGATGTAACTATTATGATAATTGGTACCCTGACCTTATGAAATCTAAATGGATAGATAAATTGTAATTATATGAATTGAACATTATGGTTTATACTCACATTATTGTTTTTATTTATGTTTGGTCATGTGAAATTCATTCTATAATTATATATTGATATGATTTATGTTATGATTGATTCCAAAGGGATGTATGTTACATGAGACTTGATTTATTATTATTAAAAGACTTGTGTTTGAGTTGGGTGTGAAAATACACCAAATGTGATGCCTAAGAGTAAGGTTTATGGGTATGGTCCACTTAAGGGTAAATTGCGCAATCATTAGATTCCTAAGGGTGATATTTACTGGAAGACCGAGGGAGATATTTTCTTAGAAACCTATGGGTGATTTTTTTTCTTGAGGGTTGGGACTTTTTTTATGGTATCATATGTGTGATTTATTCCACGTAGGATAATCTTTCACTAACATGGGTGATGCATCCTGATGCAGGAGGATCCACTCTTAGACATATATATCTAGCATGAAACTAAATCACTTTTGGCTGATCTTGGGTGTCAACCTCAATATTGAGGTCCATCAAGTTTATTACATGAGAAATATTAATTTATTAACTAATACCCATAGGTATTTATTTATTGAATGAATTATATTCCCAAACATGATTTGTTTAGACATAGTGGTGCAAACCTAATGAGATGTACTCACACCCTGGATGAGCTTTTTTTGGTACCTAGAAAAATTTCATGAATGTAGGTTTGCAAAATGGTAAGGGACCCTTTTGTTTATTATTATTTTCTAGATGTTATTGATATCGGATATATGAATGACATGGGGTTTAGGACGAGGATCATGGAAATATTTTATATTTTCAGTTTTTTTCTTTTATTGGTAGGACATAAAGCATAAAATTTAGATATTTTTCAACTTGAAATTACATGATTTGATATCTATTTGGATTGTTTAGCTTGTTATTTTTTCATATGGAGTATCCCATTTGGTTATTTATAAGGGTTTTTCTAATCTCATGTTATTTTTTTTCTATTATTTAAATTCTTCTCCATAGGGTATAGTATCCCCACTATGTTCCTCACACACTCATTGCTACTTGGAAGCCTTTGGCATGTAGGGAGGTGCACCTAAGGTCATCTAGCCCATCTAGATTGGTCATGTGAGGGAGTATCAGGCTAGGGATGTTACACATTTATTTGAATCATCATTAACATGTTTACAAGGTTCTTTTCAAATAAAATTCTATCCTTAATATTTGGAAATTGTATAGATTTTAAGTGTTTTCAATATGAAAAATGGTATTTTACTCAATAAAATATCCATAGATATTTTGAAATTATTTTAATCTATATCAACATACTTTAATGAATCTTATTTTTTATTGAGGTTATAATCTTATGATGCCATCTACCATATTTTACGAGGTAGTTTATGATAAGCTTAACTAGGGAATGTATTGACATTCTATATACTGGTTCTTTTAATATTGGATTTATTTATTTTTAAGGTGTTTCAATTAAGTTATATTGTTTATTCATATCAAGAATGAATTACACTTATTAAGTGACATGCATGGATTAGAATTACATAGACCCTCAATGCATTAGTAGGTCTCATGAGACAAATTAGATTGGGTATTTGGATGATTCCTTAACCATTTAGATAGATTTTATATCATGCGACCATGTTGATATTTTTAGGGGTCTTGGCACAAGGCATCGATATTAAGTTTCATATGTAAACCATTATGCATTCCAATATTTTAAAATAAGTAATTGATGAATATGTGATTATTTGAATAATTATGATATACATGGATTAGTTTCTAGATAATTTTATTGTTTGTATGGAAAGATTTTATTATCATTAATTCATTCCATATTATTCATGCCTTATTTATCTCCACCAATATGCATTCCCATACTGAGGATATGAGATCACCACTTTCTTATGTTTTTCTTTCCCCAGGATGCTGGAGAATGTTTTATGATTGTTATGAAAGGAATTTATAGAGGGAATAAATATTATCCCAATGAAAATACTATGTTTTATTTAATTTTTTGAAATATATAGTGAGATTCAAGTATGTATTTGGTTTACTAAGACTACAAAACTATTCAGCCATTTGTGATGAGATTGATTGTATTTAGTTCTAATATAATAATTTAAACATTGGATTTGGGTTACTAGGGTTGGGGTCTTTAAATTTGGTATTAGATAATGTTTAGTAAAAAACATGGGAAATAGATTTAGGAAAATATAGATTAGATAAGTTAACCCTGTGGAAGACCTTGAGAATATTCACAAAGAAACTAAACTTTTCGATTTTGAGATTAGTTATACCAAAAATTTCAATTTCTGTTATGTATTTTACTATGATTCATAATTTTGTTATCTAATCTAGTGTATTCCATTTTTATATATAGAGCTTAGAAGGAGGAATATAAACCATATCAATGAATATAATCTATATAAGGATTTACAACATCGGAAAGATAATGTAGCTGGAGATAGAGCTGTAGTTGGAGGAAAAAAATTATAACTATATTGTGGTAAATCAATCAGGATATGACCAACAACCTTAACCATATTGATCATACTTATGATCCATAATTAAATGTAACAATGTTAGACTGCATCATGCATTAACAAACTCCATCATTCAAAGGGACTATAAATCCATTTATAGCTGAGAAATCGACAAGTTCCGTAGAGAAGATATTTCTCTCTTTAAGAAGTAATGAAAGGGAGGAGTTTATCTTGAAAATTTATCATCTCTTAGGGGAAGAAGATCAATGGTGTCCATTGATTCAAAACAATAAGGATATGGATGAAATAACAATCATGGAATGAACGAATTTTAAAGAACATTTCTTATAAAAATATTTTCCTCCTAAAAAATGAGAAGATATATAGAGAGAAATTTTGAGTTTAAGATAAAAGGAAGAGGAAAAGTTTTCTAATTATGGAGTTACCTTTACATGGTTATAAGGGCATGTAGTAGACTATGTACCTAATCCATAGATAAATATTGACCATTTATTTTATGGGATTAATCCAATCCTTCGAAAATAAATAGTCTCCCAAAAAATATAATCATACAAAGATATAGTACCATATTATATAATGACTAATAAATAATTATCCAAGTCTTATGGATTTAAAGGAAATCAAAATAAGAAGAGAAAAAAAGTGAAAAAAATGGATAAGGGGAAGATGAGAAACAATGATGTTCTCACACGTGATAATTATGGAAAGAAACACCCTAGTACTTTCATGAAGTGAATGAGAGTTTTCATCAAGTCTATAGAGAAATAATTTTATTAATTTGAAAAAAAATATAATAAATAAACCTTTAATGTTTAGTGTTTCAACTATAAGGATATGGGGCATTATTCAAATGAATTCCCCAATCATAAATGGAATATACCATAGAAAAATCTAACATATCAATGTATATATTATGTTATTACTACAAATAAAGGGTAATTATTTAAGTCATTGTGTATTTGGATTAGAGAATTATGTAGTAGAATAAATTTTTTCAATTATATTATAGTAATAAGAATCATCTAATGCATAAGGATTGTACTGTAATAGTTTTTCTTTAAGGATAATAAAGAATATGTCAAATGGTATAGTCAACCAAGAAAAGAGATTTAATGGTAAGGTGATATTGTCAGAGAATACCTGAATAAGGTAAATATAACCCTTAATATGTTTTTAGGTTGATTTTATAATTTTTAGTTTGGATAAATATAATATTGACGTTGAATAAGTAAATAGGATAATATTGGTGACCTTAAAAATGGTTAGTGATTTGATGAAAAAGAGGTTTATGTTATATTTGATGGAGTTAAAACATTTTTAGATTTATGGAATATATTTGAAAATATAATATTTTATTGAAGGAATAATGAAAGTGTTAATTTTTGGATGCATGTATGTTTTTGTTGAGGATTTATGGTAATTTATGTTATTACCATGTTTTAAGAGAATATTTGATCATGGTATTCACATGTTTAGTATGTAATAATTAAAAGTTAATATATGTTATTTTGATTATTAATTATAAGTTTATTTATTGAACCTATTTATAATTTTTTTGGAATTTTAATTTGGATAGATATGATTTGGAGGGGTCTTAATTTTAATCATTTATAGAACGAATTAAGTTGAACTTTGGGTGTTATTATTATGGTTTTAGAGATTAATGAAATATTGTATGAATTGTGCTAACCATTATGGTTTTGGAAAATATCAAGAAATAAGTGGAATTAGTTTTAATTATTTTAGGAATCTTATGATTTCTTAAAATTTACATTTAATTCTTGAGGCATGAAATATTCTTCTTGAATATCCATTTCTTAGAGTAAGAGAGGAAGTGGAAATTAATTGAAGTGAAACCAAAGGATGTAATTATACATATGAAATGGAAATAAATCATATAAGTATATTTTATTATGTACTTTATCATGATATTATAAAAATTACTTGACCTTTGGAAAAGTATCTCAAAATAAAAAAGTTATCTGTTTACCTTAATTTTCAAGGAATTGACAATCTCTTCACCCCTCACTGATTTAGATTTTCGCGTTTGCTAACTTTTCCCCAACCATATTATCTATCATTATATATTATTACTTATATTTTTTTATTCTATTATATGTATATATTTTAACCTCCCAAAAATGTCCTCTTAATATTGTAACTTTAATATGCGATATTTATGGTACACATTATGTTTCCCACTTTACTATTTTTAAATAAGTTTCATTATCCCTATGTACGATTTGTTTTTTTTAAAAAAGGTTATATTTTTTATAAAAGAGATAAAATTTTGAGGGTATAATTTATTTAATGGGTGTATTGTATATTATCATAATATATTAAAATAATACTATGTTCAATAGCATACAAGATACACAACACTATGTTTAAGCAAATCATGATGTACTATTATTATTTAATTTAATAATTATAACCTAACCATTAAATAGGCAGGTATGAATAATATTAAAAAAATAATGTAATATATATAAATGAATTTCACAATAAAATACATTTATTAATTTCTATGAAATATGTAAAAAAATCATTAAAGTAGTTTTATCTTTAGAAATACGTTTTTTTTCAAAAATGATTTAATTTATTTTTGTGAGAAAATATTATAATTAATTTATGGAAATTATATAAATATTATTTTATAAAAATAATATCATTATATAAATCATCATATCAAAATTACCCTAGTGTTAATTTTTTTTATTTTTTTGAAAAGATTGATTTTCCTGTGAATAATGAAAAAAACTAATTTTTAATGAAAATGGTATATTTGTTTCAAGAATTTACAAAAGTTAAATTTTATTTTAAAATTATTTAAAACTAATATTAGTTCTCTTATATTATTATTAATACAATTCAGTTCATTTGAATGAATTTTATAAGGGAATTTGAAATAAAAACATTTTTATACATAAAAGGCATTTTTATGAAAAAAACTGTTTTTTTGTTGCATTTTTTGTTTGAAATTTAAATTAATCACCAAAAGTTTTATAAATAAAATATTGAAAAATTGATTCCATATTTGGAATAATGAGGTAAAAATTTTGTATATAGGATCCTTTTATTTGTTTCATTCTAAATATCAACCTAGTAAATAATTGTTACCATAGTATGGGTAAATAATGTAATTAGTGTTAAAAATATTTTGATAAAGACTATAAAATGAAGTTAAAACATGAAATAATTAAATTTTATGATCTTATTTCATCCATAATATTTCAATATTCAAATATTAGGGCTTTTTTCCATTTGGCTGTGATTTTGACCTTTATATTATTTTATTTAAAGAAAATTAAAAAATTTTATTTTCTTTATTTTATTATCTTTGATGTTTTCAAATAAGGATTATATATTATATGTTTTTTTATAAATATTAATTTTATTTATAAATTATTTATTATCATTTTAATTTATTTATAATTTTAGTGATGAAATTATTTTATTAAATACTTACACAACACCGACAAAATATGTATTCAAATAATAGAAAAACAACATAAATAATATTAAAAATATTAAAAATGATATAATTTGAATTAATTAATGTGTATCATGAATTTTATAGGTCTATATAACAATTTATAGAATTTATAAAGGATTATATTCAAATTATGACTTTTTCTTCATGTATTTAAAGTCATATAAAATGAATAGTGTAAAAGTTGACAATAATAATATTTTGTAACAAATAATAGTTTTTAAATGATTTAAAATTCATAAAAATATTAAATTCATTCAAATTAATTGGATATATTTTCAAAACATCAGACAAGGTCAATTTATCAGTAATTTATCCTTCTATTGTGACAGTCTTCAACCTTAAAGTGTAATACATTTTAATATTGTGGTAATTGTCAAAAGAGTTAATGAAAGGTTAAAACTAAAAGATAAGGGTGAAACAATAACTAAAACTTGTTCAAAATTTATTTTATTATTTTATTTAGAATTATAATTATATTATATTATAATTATATAAATGTTTATCCCTTTGGACATGAAAATATTTTATATTAATTTAATACTTTAAGTAATTCCAAGAATACCCCTCCCCTCACGTATAAAAGGACACCATTCCTTATATTATTACAACAAATTGAGACATATATATATATATAAACCAAAAATATTAAATTCTAAAAATTCATATACACATTTTAGATATATTGGTATTCTCAAAAGATCGACCATAGTTTCCATGATAAAGGATCTAAAGGAGGCCTCCGAAAGAAGTGGTAAACATCTTACCTTACCTCTTTCAATTCATTTCATATTTTAACTCATCTAAATCTATAAATTTTATCATAAAATAGTAAATTAATAATCCTTAATATATTTAAATTTTATTGTGATTATGTAACCACAATTATCCACCCTCTTTTTCATCTAATGGAAAGTGAAAGTATTGCTCGTGTGTACGTACAACTCACTGTCTCAATGTAGCGATACAATTAAATCTTCATCACCATATTTTATAGATGTGCATTATGATGAGTTAAAAATTTATATTTTATATTTATGAAATAATTATTAACCTACAATATAATATCATATCTACCTTTTTACCTTCCAATATATTGAAAAATAATAACCTAACTCATGTGTAGATGTGGACTACCACCTCTAGGAAACGATGTGATTCATTTTTCATTTACTCATTACATGGATGGTAGTAAGGATGGAATTAATGAATATATGTGATATAATAGTGGTTTTATAATGGTGAATTAATATTTAATATTATTTTTTCCATCTTTTTAAAAATAAAAAGAGCGTTCATGCGTACGTATAAGCTACCATATCCATGAATGATTTAATTCATTTATCTTTATATAAATTTTATATATTAATATAAATAAATATATAATAAATATAAATGATATTTATATCATTGTTATCATTATATAGATTATATAAACATGATAAAAGTATAATGCCAAAACTACTAACTCAAACATACATGAAAAATGATGTATTTTCTACTCATAACAGTGAATTTAACAAAGAATTATTAATAAACGGGAGATAAAAGATTCTAAGTAAATAGTATAATGTATGGTATATATTAATATGATTTTAAAATATATTTAAATAAATATATAATTATTATAGAGGAGGTTTAGACACATATGAAGGAAGTCAAACCTATAAAAATGGTTTATTTCAAAATCTCCTGATTATTCTAGATTGTTTATGTTTAAGTTTATGTTGAGGGAATTATTTGATAATTATATCTTAAACCTATTAAATTTTATTCTCCTCTAGTTATATGTATAAATTAAAACTTTTCCTCTAATTTTCCTCTCTTTACATATAAAATATACTGAAATAATGCTTTTAAGGAAAATTAACTTTAATTTTCTACTTGATAACCTAACTTTCTCTTCCATGTCCATATTTTACTTAAAATTTATAAAATGATGTATTAAACATTATAAAATGATTTATTAAAGAAATTTTTACCCTTTTTTTAATTTTTAATTTTTTTAAAAAGTAATCTTCTTGTCCTTTTCCCAATGAGGTACTTTCTTACCTTTTTAAAAAGTGTGAAAGGAATGTTTTTTGGCTTATAAAGGATGAATCGAATTTACCGATATCATGAAAACTAGTTAATTTAAAGATTAAATTAAAATTTTACATGTTTTTTTCAATTTAAATATTTTATTTAATATATGGGAAATTTTTAGATTTTATATAATTGTTTTTTCAAGTGAAAAAGGGTATTTTCCTCAAAAAAATTTCTAGTGAGATTTTGATAGTTTTTTCATCTATATAAACATAATTTGTTGAATATTATAATTTATTAAGGTTATAATATTGTGATACAATCAATAATATTTCTATGGATGGTTTATGATCAACTTGACAAGTAAAATTACTGATATTCCGCATGATATTACATTTAATACATACAGTTATTGATTTTAAGACATATTGATTAAGTTATGTTGTTTATTAATATGATGAAATAATTTTACATATGAAGTGATGGGTAAGTTCCATAATTTAATATCCCCTTGATGCATCAATATGTTTTATGTGAAAAACCATATTGGGTATTTGGTAGAGGCCTTACCCATTTGTATAGATGTCTTGTAAATTGACCATAAATATATTTTTAGATTTTTTATCATAAGAACATTACGATAAGATTCAGATGTTCCCAATTATCAATTCCATCATTATGAAACTAGTTATTTATGACCATGAAATTATTTAAATAGTTATGATATCCAAGTATATGTTTTTATCTCATTCGATTGTTTTTATGACATCATTTGATTATCATTTATTCCTCCATATTCTTATTTAGATTCCATTGTATGCATTACCTTAATGGGAATATGATATCACCCCTTTATTATGTTTCATTTTTCTATTATGTCATGAAATGTTTTATGATTTTTATGAATAGATGTACTAAAGTGAATAAAGATGATCCTAGTGAAAATAAATTGTTTTTTAGTTTTCAAATATAATGTGAGATTCAAGTTTGTGTCAAGTTTACCAATACTACTAAAATATTCAGTCCTTTGGGATGTGATTTCTTAAATTTAGTATCAATGTAATTAAGTAACCACAAGCTCTAGGTTACTAAGGATGGGGTCTTTATAGTAATAGTGAAATAGAGATATTCTAGAGGAGTGAAGTTGGGCATTATCTTAAGGCTCAATGAAACTATTTTTTATTCCTTAAAATGTGTAGTAACAAAACCCCAAGGTTGTGTCTCAAAGAGGCTTCAATTTAGGATTTTTTGGAATTTTATTGTTATTTTATTAATTAAAAAATTTTAAATAGGGGTTTTCATGTAAAAAGGATGAAATAATAAAAATTAGTGGAAAAAAACAATAAAGGAATACAAAAAAGTGATGAACGGTTTCTATGAACTATTATATACCTTTGATTATCATCTTATTCATAATCAAAAATGTATTTACCTTACATGAAATCATTCAATGGGAGATCTATGACTTTAGAATATAAACCTAACACTACATGAATGATCGTATTGTAAAATCTATTTGAATGTGAATTTGCTTGCATGAAATTGATCTAATTACTTAGAAACCACTAAGCAATCAAATACGATTAATATTCACTATGATCTTAATTATTGACCAAATTAAGAAATTAAAATAGAAAAATAACAAAATGTCACCTAAAAATATTGATGTCATACATAACCATTAAATAATTTAACAAAATACACCACATATATTAAATAGTTGAATGAGAAAAGAAATGAAGAAATATTACTATAATGATTCATTCATGAAAAAAAAAACAAAAAATATCATCTAGGAGTAAAAAATACAAGAAAATAAATTAAACAAGTAATATATAAAATATTGACTTCGAATATTTCTTTATAGAAATTCACTTTCTCATACAACCGATAATTTTTTCTGACATGGATAAACAAGTTAAACCCTCCATATTCCCTATACTGAACACAATAAATCTCTTTAATATTTAATTCAAATCATAGACCCAATAATAAGTAATAAAGTCTAATTATAAGGAAATAATTTAAATGACTCCTCTCAAGCCACATCAAGGTCAGAGTCACTTTTAGTTCCTCCAAGAAACTCTATGTCCCAAGTGGAAATATTTAGCTGGACTCTAGGTGAAACTCTAGTAACTTAAGTTCGAACACTTTAATCGAAGAGGATCCTATTTGTGATTCCATGTCAGATTTAAATAAGATACCCCCTAGATTCATTTTTTTCATGATATAACGAGTAACAACTTCACATATCTTCAACTCATTCATGTGAAATTATTCATAGAACAACTCCTACCGTTAAAGTAATCAAGTTTCTAGATATTTATTATAAAAAATAATGTTCATCCCCACTTTAATTCTTTTCATATCAAATATAAGGGCCCAAATTTTTTTTAATATATTTTTTAAATTTATATTTCCATCCGAGAAGACTACATGTCTATAGATTAATCCACACCTCATCTCTCTTAGTTTAATACTATCCTTTATTTCTTTATTTATATTTTTTATTTATATATTTTTTAACTCCACATTTTTTTTCTTACTCATAGTAATTGGTCATCCCTTATTTCTTCCACAATTCCTCATTATTAAAAAAATTAATATCTAATCTCCAAAACACATCGTTTATCCATTCATCAATTCTCACATGCCGTCTTCCGAGTGAAACTCTACACACTATAAGAAGAATGATATTTAGTTGCGATTTTCAAAATCACTTCTAAATGTTACATTTTTTGGTGGTTTTAAATAGAATCAGTAAATGAAAATGATTTATTAGAAACTATAACCATTTAATGATGTTTAAAATATTATATAAATTTAAACTTTCACTTTTTTTATTTTTTAGAAATTTTAGTGGAAATTAAAAAAACATTCGTGAAATTAATAATAGTTAATAATAGTAACTATTAATTATTTAAAATATTAATTAATATTTAATAATTTATAATTAATTATTATTTTATATTTATTAATATTTATTTATTATTTTAAATTTTAAATAATTATGATATATAACCTATTAATTATTAATTATTAATTAGTAATTAGTTACATAAGTATATATTTATATATAAGTACATACACATATACCTATTTATAAAATATTATTATTTTTATATAATTCTATTTAATTATATTTATGTATTTAAATATATATTTATGTAAATATATTTATATTTATATATATTTATAGATATTTATATGTATTTATGTTTATTTATATAGGTTTATATATATATAATTATATTTAATTATATATATTTGCATTTATATATATTGATAGAAATTTATTTATATATATATATATTTATAGATATTTAAATATATTTATGTGTATCTTGGTATATTTATGTGTATTTATGCACATATATATATTTATATATATTTTGTGCATGTAAATATATATATATATATATATATATATATATCTGTGTGTATATTTATGTTTCTTTGCTTGTGTTATATATGTTTATAAATTTATATTTAATTATCTTTAATTATATATATTTAAATATTTATATGTATTTATGTAAATTTTTGTATATTTATATGTATTTATATTTATACAGTTCTATAGGTATTTATAAATACTTATATGTATTTATATTTACTTATATTATGTCGATATATTTGTATTTGTATGTATTTATGTATATTTATGTGTCTATATATATATTTATATATTTCTTTACATATATTTATGTATACATATATATTAATATACATTTATATATATTAATATATATTAATGTATATATTTATATGTATTTATATTTATATATATATTTATATATATTATGTGGGTATATACACACACAAAATTGTATTGGTTATATATATATATATATATATTTAAAGGTTGGGGCTGAAGCCTCATTTATTATTAAATAAAAGCAAAGACCTCTTTTAATTGGGCATAGGGAGAAAGTAGCAACCCCCAAAACCGGGGTGCTTAATGAGACATGATATACTTCACATTACATCATTACAAATGAAATATCATGTCTCATTATAACAGAAGATCGTGAGGCTCAGGATTCTGGGAAACCAGCTGCTTCTGATTAGCTTCATTAATATCAACCGTGCCTGAAAAATTTTAAACAAAACGTAGGGTGAGCAAAAAATGCCCAGCAAGGGGTTTTAAAAACATTTTTTAGAAAATCCTTTCTTAAAGAAGTCCTTTTGAAAAGAAAAATACTTTGCTAAAACATTATCATTTCTTAAAAACACGTAATCCATCTTTCTTTGAAAACCCCTTGCACAAAGAAGCACGTACTTGAAATGAGCTCTAATGTAAACATGATCAGAGTGAGCAATATAAGCAATGCATAATGTTAAAACAAGGTTAATTCAATTCTAAAAGAATTCTATGGCTAAGCAGGGAAACATGCATATCATGGTTCATGAGTAAAGTGCAGTTCATCTAACAGTTTACCATATGAAAAACAGTTCTTGCTACATGAAGTACATCTTCATGAACTTGGGAGATTTTCAACTAGGGGTTGTCCTGTTAGTTGAACAAACCCCTGGTTAACCTTTATCATTACATGCAGAGGGAATGTATAATCCTGGACTTTTCCATGACTTTTCATCATGACCGTATAACATACTTAACAGGTCGAGGCTCACTGCCCGTCCTGTTTCTTTAGCACAAGTCAAGGCTAACTGCCAAGACCGTCGCACATGTTCGTCTCATGAGACTCTTGCTTTACCCAATGCATTGGAGCGCTGTATAATTCCGGGAACACCCGTCACATCATTCTTGTTGCGCTATATAATTCTGGGCGCACCCGTCACATGTAAGTCCTATACATCCCTCACATATCTTGACATGGTCATTCGTTAATGGGGTTCCATGCATACTTACATCAACCCCATTTTCACATACATAACATGAAAATAGTTCTTTCATTAAAAACATTAAGACATGAATGCTCATTCTTCGTGCACATAAAAAGTTAACATTCGAAAACATGGGTTTTAAGAAAGTAAACATAACACTTAACATTCCATACATCAAAATTCCCAATTAAAGCATGGTCACCCATTAATTACACATGTGATGATAAATGGATATCCTAGGCGTTTAATACAGGCAGCTGAGGTTACAAAGTGCATAATCAAGTTCATCATGTATATTTGTGTAAACTCTTCCATTATCACATGAGAACACACCTACTAATACATGAATTCATTTATAAAAAATTCAAGAAGCCCATACTATCCATTTTAAGAAAAATCCTGATTATCCGAAGCAGTGATAAATGAAAATTCTTAGTTTAGAGAATGATTTTGAAATCCAACCAACCCATAAATTCATCATGCTATACCGTAATATATTACAAAAAGGATAAGAAAACCAAGTACACGTTGGTGTACATACACATTGATATAATCACATGTATGTATTTACTAATATACTTCGTATACTTGCATGATTTTGCATGTTCGTACAATTACCCAAAACCTCCATGTTTATAGGCGAAATTAAAATCAGGGTTATAAACACGAAAGAAGAATTGTATATTTGCATATATCCTCTTATTCATATGTGTATATAAATGTATATATATATATACATTTATATACACATTGTGTATAACATTAAAACTGAGATAAAATGAACTCTAAGAGAAAACTGAATTTAACCTGATCGAATTTTGGATGAAGAAAACAGTGGTAACTGGTTCTTAATGACTTGATGTAAATTTTTACACACATATACTTTTATGTAAGGTGTATATAATATATAGTGTACCGAAACCGGAGAAAACAAAACCAAAGGAGGGATCTTCCCCTTTACCCACTATTCGGTTCTTCAAGCTGAGAGAGATCTCAAATTCTGGTTCGCACCCGGTTCACACGTACCCGGAATATTCACACACATAGCATGTATATATATATATACTACGAATCTCAAACATAACTAAAAAAACAAAAAAACATGCCTCTTACCTTCGGAGAGGAGGACATGAATTGATAAATGAGTCAAGTGGATCCAGTGGATCCGGTTGTACAAACATAGTGTGAATACATATATATATATAGCATATATATATATATATAGGTAAAAAAAACCAAAACTCAGGAACCTCAAAAAAAAAGAAAGGCTTCTCCCTTACCTCAACCTGGAGAGGAGGAGGAGTACAGTGCTGCTACGGGATCCAGAAGCTGGAGAGTTCAGGGGTAACCGAAGGTGTAAACCAAGAAGATATAAATATATATAACAAGTATATAAGTGTATATAACTCTATAAAAAACCCGGTGTTTACACAAACTGAAAAAAACACAACCCTAACCTTATCTCGACGATGAGGAGGAGAAAGGTGCAGTCGACGCTGGATCTGAGGTCGGCACAAGAGGTCTCGGTGAAAATAAGATCCTTCGGTACAAAGCCACCCCTTGCCCGCGGTGCAATCCGGGTCTTAAAACCGGAGAGGAATTCGCGTGAAGAAGACGACTGGAAAACCAAGGCCGCGATCAGAAAAAAACGGCGTGGAAAGGAGGGGCGTTGCTGGGTCTACTCGCCGGACTAGAAAAAAAAGAAAGCGCATCATGCGCTGCTGGTTTGGTGCGAGGAAAAGACTGAGCGCGACGTGGAGAAGGAGACGAGGCGAGGAGTCCGCATCGGCTATGGAAAAGAGGGAACATCCGGGCTACGCACCGTCCTAGAGGAGAAAACAGGGCCCTATGCTACTGGTTCGACAACGCAATGAGGGAGAAGAAGCCGCAGCGCGAGGAAGAAGAAACCGCGAAGAAGAAAACGCGAAATGCAATGAACGGCCGTGATTAAATGCCGGTCGATCGGAGGTCTCGGAGCTGATGCGGCATTAAATGGAACTGACGGCCGAGATCAGGGGGAATGTGAATCGGACGGCTGGGGGGTTTCACTGCGGTGCAAACAGAGGAAAAAAATTGCGGTCTTCAACAGTGTTTAAAAAAAACTTTACTAGCATTCTTTTTAATTTATTAAAATATTTATTTATTTCTTCTTTTATTATTATTATACCTATTATAAACTTTAGTATTATTTTATCCATCAATTATTTGTAGCTTTTATTATTTTAACAAAGGTCAATATTCGTTTAATTATTCTCTACCCATCTTATTTTACATTAACATTGTGTACACAAATAAAAATTCAACACAAAACATTAAATAAACTACACCATTAAATGTGCATTAATGTGAATTACACCACAAAATTTGAAAATCAACGAAACCAAAATATCGACATAATTTTCAAAATATTAATTATAAAAGCATGTTATAAACATTTGTATTATTATTACTTATATATAATTTAGAAAATAGGTATAATTCATTTAACATACAGTTTTTCACAACATAAATATATATATATACATGTACATCTACAAACCGAGAGTTTGCACATATATATTTGTAAAAGAAGTAAAACCTCACCAAATTCAGTAGTGTCAACCATTTTTATAAAGGAAAATAAATTAAACAAATAATTAATTGCTCAAGTTAAATGTATATATATATATAACAAATAGTGGAAAACTTAGTGTCAAATACCATTGTTTTGCAAATTAAAACTTTAAAAAGGTATAACAAGTTAGGAGAGAGCCAACGGCTACATTTTTATCCGTTGGTGTATAACGGTCATATCAGGATGCTTATAAAAAGGTTTGGTCTCGGGTGTCCCTTACTCCAAGTGACCGAAGAAGATAAAGGAATATGGTTCGTGTGATCCCCTTAGTGTTGAGCACGGTCACGGTGGCTTCGGCAATACTTATGTTCCTCATGATGGACGCTCGAAATCTCTATCGCATTCTCGGGATCCTAGTAGTTCTAAGTAGTCTTCCCATCGTTGTGATTGGGTTCTTGGTTGGGATCATTGGTTAGTGATGTTTTGATCGTGGGAAGTTGTAATCGTCAAGGTGTTTCTTAATAAAGGGGTATTTCATTCATGCTTGTTGCTACGAGTTTTCGTTTATTTTCATTTTCTTTTTTTAGAAAGGTGGTCCAGTTAAAGGGAAACATATCATTACGCGAAACATGAATTCTCAGGTCGTTACATCATCTCCCCCTTCATGGAATTGCATCCTCTCAATTATATTCATAAAAAGACAAGACAAAGACCTCGGTCGCACAACATTACCAAAACTGAAGGCCTGGCTCAGTTAACGGAACCCCTAAACTGGTACACAGCTCTGCTGTTTCCCTGACCCAGATACACTTTGAGCAATAAGACTTGTACTCCTGATCATGGGCACTACACACAGGCTTCCACAGGGAGGCCCGTGCAATAAACAGCTCTGAGATGTCCGAGCGGAAGAATCCCCTAGTAACCCTTCGAACTTCATCGCGCTCGAGGTATTCGAGGGGAACAACGCGATTCAGAAGGCAGACGTTCAGGATCTGGAACATGTAGGCGGAATTGAGGTGACCATCCTGAGCTGCTATGAGAAAGCAAGCTCTGGCGGAGAAGTTCCGTGCCATAGAGAAACACTGAAAAAGCCCTTCATGGTATCTCCCCCTTCGCCTATAGTAGGGGAGTTGGGTGGTGGCAAAGAGGTGAGTCACATGTTCATTCTCCTGACATGCGCGGAGAATTTCCGGACTATTCACTATGTCCAGAAGACGTTGACAGGACCCTCATAGGTGGAGAAAAGAGGGAAAGTCCACCATACAAGTTCTGATCAAGATAACCTCTATTAACTCGTCAGGTAGAGACGAGAGGTTCATCTGACCTGCCATCTGGAAGAAAAGGTAAACAAGAGAGGTCACTTAACAACACTGAGAGGAAAGAGATCATAAAATTTTTAATTAATAAAGTTTACACATTAAAGTCTGAGTTTTCCAGACGGACACCACAAAGAGAGGCAAAACTCTCCAACTCCACAAACCACACACAAGATGAACATACAAGACTAAACTCATGGGAACATTTATATCGTCTCTTGAGTTTTTCATGAGGGGTGTGGAGTTGGGAAACATCGGTGTACACTTCTTGCCTAAGAGACACACGAGTGGTCTCATTTTCCAACGCTCCGAAGTCCATTAACTGGCCCCAGAAGCCATAGTGCAGGACCTGGCACAGATAAGCCGCTCGGAGGTCTCCGGCAGCAGCAGCTTCTTGGAAAGGGTTATCTAGCATTGTGCCAAATTCCTCTCCGGTTGTAAACACTCAGAAGAGTCCTTCATGATACCTTCCTCGACGTGCATACGAGGGAAACTGGGTCATCATCATTAATAGATAATCCATCCCAATTCCCCGGTGGAGACTAAGCACCCTAGATGAGTTTGACACATCGTATAGGCGCTTACACGTCATGCGAATTTGGGCATAATTCAGGAAGTTTTCACGGATAACTAGAGATATAATGTTCTCTAGAGCCTCGGTGGGGAGTGACAAAAGGTCAGTAGGTACATCAGCCATCTGAAAATCATAACGTTTTTACTTAGTTAGTCTTAGCAATATATTTATATCACCTGGTTTTCCAGAGTTTCCTGAACCCATCCTCTGATACCAACTGTAGCGACCCCCAAAACTGGGGTGCTTAATGAGACATGATATACTTAACATTAAATCATTACAAATGAAATATCATGTCTCATTATAACAGAAGATCGCGAGGCTCAGGATTCTGGGAAACCAGCTGCTTCTGATTAGCTTCATTAATATCAATCGTGCCTGAAAAATTTTAAACAAAACGTAGGGTGAGCAAAAATGCCCAGCAAGGGGGATTAAAAACATTTTTAAGAAAATCAATTCTTAAAGAAGTCCTTTTGAAAATAAAAATACTTTGCTAAAACATTATCATTTCTTAAAAACATGTAATCCATCTTTCTTTGAAAACCACTTGCACAAAGAAGCACGTACTTGAAATGAGCTCTAATGTAAACATGATCAGAGTGCACAATATAAGAAATGAATAATGTTAAAACAAGGTTACTTCAATTCTAAAAGAATTCTATGGCTAAAAAGGGAAACATGAATACCATGGTTCATGAGTAAAGTGCAGTTCATCTAACAGTTTACCATATGAAAAACAGTTCTTGCTACATAAAGTACATCTTCATGAACTTGGGAGCTTTTCAACTTGGGGTTGTCCTGTTAGTTGAACAAACCCCTGGTTAACCTTTATCATTACATGCAGAGGGAATGTATAATCCTGGACTTTGCCATGACTTTTCATCATGACCGTATAACATACTTAATAGGTCGAGGCTCACCGCCCGTCCTGTTTCTCTAGCACAAGTCAAGGCTAACTGCCAAGACCGTCGCACATGTTCGTCTCATGAGACTCTTGCTTTACCCAATGCATTGGAGCGTTGTATAATTCCGGGCGCACCCGTAACATAATTCTTGTTGCGCTATATAATTCCGGGCGCACCCGTCACATGTAAGTCCTATACATCCCTCACATATCTTGACATGGTCATTCGTTAATGGGGTTCCATGCATACTTACTTCAACCCCATTTTCACATACATAACATGAAAATAGATCTTTCATTAAAAACATTAAGACATGCATGCTCATGCTTCGTGCACATAAAAAGTTAACATTCGAAAACATGGGTTTTAAGAAAGTAAACATAACACTTAACATTCCATACATCAAAATTCCCAATTAAAGCATGGTCACCCATTAATTACACATGTGATGATAAATGGATATCCTAGGCGTTTAATACAGGCAGCTGAGGTTACAAAGTGCATAATCAAGTTTATCATGTATATTTGTCTAAACTCTTCCATTATCACATGAGAAAACACCTACTAATACATGAATGCATTTATAAAAAATTCACGAAGCCCATACTATCCATTTTAAGAAAAATCCTGATTATCCGAAGCAGTGATAAATGAAAATTCTTAGTTTCGAGAATGATTTTGAAATCCAACCAACCCATAAATTCATCATGCTATACCGTAATATATTAAAAAAAGGATAAGAAAACCAAGTACACGTTGGTGTACATACACATCGATATAATCACATGTATGTATTTAGCAATATACTTCGTATACTTGCATGATTTTGCATGTTCGTACAATTACCCAAAACCTCCATGTTTATAGGCGAAATAAAAATCAGGGTTATAAACACGAAAGAAGAATTGTATATTTGCATATATCCTCTTATTATTATGTGTATATATATGTATATATATATACATTTATATACACAATGTGTATAACATTAAAACTGAGATAAAATGAACTCTAAGAGAAAACTGCCTTTAACCTGATCGAATTCTGGATGAAGAAAACAGTGGTAACCGGTTCTTAATGACTTGATGTAAATTTTTATACACATATACTCATATGTAAGGTGTATATAATATATAGTGTACCGAAAGAGGAGAAAATGAAACCAAAGGAGGGATCTTCCCCTTTACCCACTATTCGGTTCTTTAAGCTGAGAGAGATCTCAAATTCTGGTTCGCACCCGGTTCACACGTACCCAGAATATTCACACACATAGCATGTATATATATATATATATACTCCGAAACTCAAACATAACTAAAAAACAAAAAAACATGCCTCTTACCTTCGGAGAGGAGGACATGAATTGATAAATGTGGCAAGCGGATCCAGTGGATCCGGTTGTACAAACATAGTGTGAATACATATATATATATAGCATATATATATATATATATAGGTAAAAAAACCGAAACTCAGGAACCTCAAAAAAAAGAAAGGCTTCTCCCTTACCTCAACCCGGAGAGGAGGAGGAGTACGGTGCAGCTACGGGATCCAGAAGCTGGAGAGTTCAGGGGGAACCGAAGGTGTAAACCAAGAAGATATAAATATATATAACAAGTATATAAGTGTATATAACTCTATAAAAAACCCCGTGTTTACAAAAACTGAAAAAAAACACAACCCTAACCTTAGCTCGAAGACGAGGAGGAGAAAGGTGCAGTCGACGCTGGATCTGAGGTCGGCACAAGAGGTCTCGGTGCAAAGAAGATCCTTCAGTACAAAGCCACCCCTTGCCCACAGTGCAATCCGGGTCTTAAAACCAGAGAGGAATTCACGTGGAGAAGATGACGGGAAAACCAAGGCCGCGATCAGCACAAAACCACGTGGAAAGGAGGGGCGTTGCTGGGTCTACTCGCTGGACTAGAAAAAAAGAAAGCGCATCATGCACTGCTGGTTTGGTGCGAGGAAAAGACTGAGCGCGACGTGGAGAAGGAGACGAGGCGAGGAGTCCGTGTCGGCTGTGGAAAAGAGGGAACATCCGGGCTACGCACCGGCCTAGAGGAGAAAACAGGGCCCTATGCTACTGGTTCGACAACGCAATGAGGGAGAAGAAGCCGCAACGCGAGGAAGAAGAAACCGCGGAGAAGAAAATGAGAAATGCAATGAACGACCGTGATTAAATGCTGGTCGATCGGAGGGCTCGGAGCTGATGCGGCATTAAATGGAACTGACGTCCGAGATCAGGGGGAAAGTGAATCGTACGGCTGGGGGGTTTCACCGCGGTGCAAACAGAGGAAAAAAATGCGGTCTTCAACAGTGTTTAAAAAAAACTTTACTAGAATTCTTTTTAATTTATTAAATTATTTATTGATTTCTTTTTTTCTTATTATTATACCTATTGTAAACTTTATTATTATTTTATCGATCAATTATTTGTAGCTTTTATTATTTTAACAAAGGTCAAGATTCGTTTAATTATTCTATACCCATATTATTTTAGATTAACATTGTGTACACAAATAAACATTCAACACAAAACATTAAATAAACTACACCATTAAATGTGCATTAATGTGAATTACACCACAAAATTTGAATATCAAAGAAACCAAAATATCGACATAATTTTCAAAATATTAATTATAAAAGCAAGTTATAAGCATTTGTATTATTATTACTTATATATAATTTAGAAAATAGGTATAATTCATTTAACATATAGTTTTTCACAACATAAATATATATATATACATGTACATCTACAAACCGAGAGTTTGCACATATATATTTGTAAAAGAAGTAAAACCCCACCAAATTCAGTATAGTCAACCATTTTTATAAAGGAAAATAAATTAAACAAATAATTAATTCCTCAAGTTAAATGTATATACATATATAACAAATAGTGGAAAACTTAGTGTCAAATACCATTGTTTTACAAATTAAAACTTTAAAAAGGTATAACAAGTTAGGAGAGAGCCAATGGCTACATTTTTATCCGTTGGTGTATAACGGTCATATCGGGATGCTTATAAAAAGGTTTGGTCTCGGGTGCCCCTTACTCCAAGTGACCGAAAAAGATAAAGGAAGATGGTTCGTGTGATCCCCTTAGTTCTGAGCACGGTCGCGGTGGCATTGGCAATACTTATGTTCCTCATGATGGATGCTCGAAATCTCCACCGCATTCTCGGGATCCTAGTAGTTCTAAGCAGTCTTCCCATCGTTGTGATTGGGTTCTTGGTTGGGATCTTTGGTTAGTGATGTTTTGATCATGGGAAGTTGTAATCGTCAAGGTGTTTCTTAATAAAGGGGCATTTCATTCATGCTTGTTGCTACGGGTTTTCGTTTATTTTCATTTTCTTTTTTTTAGAAAGATGGTCCAGTTAAAGGGAAACATATGATTAAGCGAAACATGAATTCTCAGGTCGTTACAAAGACCCATTACATAGCCCAAATGCCCACTGGGCATGTAGCCCATTACATGGACCGTAGGCCAAAATTTTTGGCCGAATGCTCATTCTATGAATAGTTTGCTACAATGTCACTTTCTATAATACCCACCATCACTACAATATCTTGCCGCCACTACAATTTCTTTCCACCACTATAGTGCTCACCATTTCTAAAATCCCACCACTGCAATAGTATGCTACAATACTGCTACATAAATCTACACTCAATGGGTTTTGGGCCCCGATTTTTCATTAAAGTATATATAGATATTTATAGATATTTATATATTATGATGTTATATATATCTACATATTTTTATATGATTATATTTTTATATTTATGTATTTATAAATTATGAATAAATATATGTACACATATATATGAATTTAATTATATATATATATAAGTTTATTAAAGTCTGTTTAGCCATCACATAAGACTTGGTAGAGTGGTGAAGGATTTATATAAAAACTAAGAGGTAAATGGTTCAAATATCACCCTACACACATATATGTTTTATTTTATATGGTGGAGTTTAGGGGGCCAGGGTGTGGTGGGTCCGAGATAAATAATAAACAAAAACTGATAAATTATAAATAAAAAAATGACATTAAATAAAAAAATTCTGTGAAAAACCCACCATGAAATGATTCTCAACACATGAATTCACAACATTTTATAGAAAACATCCTAAATCATTTAGCATCAGTTTACAACACCACCAAATACAAAAAAAAGCAACCACTAATACCATTTTTCTTATAGTAACTATACCTCATTTAAGGCTAATTGATTTACTACTTTAAAGTTTCATCTAACCTATGGTTAAATCGATGGTTCCAACACTTCGAATCCATGCCACAAAACTAAATCTCTCCTCAATACTCAACCAACCATAAATCCACCAACATCAATAAAAGTTTTCCCTCCTTCCATATTAACCATTATCATTGAAATCTATCCAATAATCTTTTTTATCATCTTACTTCACATTATAATTTAACCGAACACCTTACACCAAATAGTATGCAACTAGTCATGAAAAATCATTAACACCTAGACTACATATCTATAAGAAAATGCATAGACATCCATCCCTAAAACAACCGAGCTCCTCTTCACAATATATTAACATCAAGATTTTATCTTTATGAAAATATATTCTTTATGAAGATACTCAAGTCTACATCACCCTCATTAGTGTAAGCTGACTCAGCTACACCAATTTCTCACATTTTACATTCAGTAGTTCCTCAAACCTGTCTTTACTTATTCTCTTTCATTAGTCACCCCTTTCATCTAATGATACACTATCTCACATCCTAATATCCATATCAGGAACAATTTGAGCCATTAGTTAATACCAATGGTACCATAAAATTTATTATTAAAAAATATAGTTCACAAAAAATAATGATGGTAGGTTTCAATTTTAAAAAAAATATCCCAAAAAATGCTACCAAAAACAAAAGAATCTTCAAAACTCACCTTCTTCTATGTCTACTGTGCTTTCCTCGGGAGCTACCCTGACTTCTTTGGGGCTTTCCTCTCTTACACTACTCAAGATCCTTACATGTGTGAAATTGATCATCCATACTTGATGATTCATCTTTATCATCATTAGGGTCAATGTATTGACCTCCCATGAAATCATTTTTTAATCTCAAAATAGAGACATCTTTATTTAAGGCATTATCCATCAGATTAGTAATGATATTTTCCTTGATAGTCTCAATGCATTAAGATCACCCTTCAACACTAAAAGTTCAATGAGTATTTCCAAACTCCTTACTGAACACTTCCTTGCTATTATATTTATATAAAATATCATGTAAAGAAAATCTATTTTCACTAGGACCAGAGTTAGGTGGGATAATGGTAGCCTCCTCGGTTTCTTCCTTCCATTCCAATATACTAGGTTATTTAACACTTTCTCTACATGTAAGATTAACTAGTTCCTTAACATGTAGGGAAAGTTATATAAAATATTTATCTATTACATCACCTCTTTCCCTTTTGAGAACTATATCCTATTCATGCACTTCAAGATGCACAGTTGAATCCTATTTAGGAACAATTGAGGATGTTTTGTTCTGGGCATGAAAAAAATGAAATCTCTCTTCATACACCATGTTATATTTTCCCTTCCTTTTTTAAGTATTTAGTGATTCTTGACACATGTCATGATTTACTTCCCCTTGGAAAACATCTTAATATTTAGACTACACATCCACTTCTTCTTAAGATGTAATATCAGCCCATGATGCCTTCAAATTATGTGATGAGTCACAACCTACCCCCTTTTTACCTTCACTGCTAGTTGGTCCAATGTTAAACATAGTGGAGGCATTTTTCACAATATGAATCTACCCCGTGTCAATTTCCAGACCCCAAACTAGCATATCCCTCAATGTTTTAGTTTGAACCATGCCTATATTGAAATTCTTATCTTTTACTAGGAATCCAAAACCTTGAGTAGTAGAAACCTACATGAGGATTGCAGCATAGGAATTAGTACAAGTGGTGCCTGCATTGGGTAGATGAATCACATTCCTTGACTCGTCATTACTAGTACCATGATAAATAGTATACAATCATCTGTCCGTAGTTGAGGATGTCCCTACGTCTAGACTAAGCCCATCCTCCTCTATTCATTCCATACCATAAATAGCAGTATTGACTCTAGACATCCTAGATTTATAGTTTACACTAAGGAGACATAAATTCATATAGTATAAGAAAGATAAGTTTTTCCAAAAATTTTCAAGAAAGTGCCTAGATGAATTTTAGGTTCTAATAAAGTTCTTATGTCTCACATATTCAACAAAGAAATCAATCCCAGTATCCATAAAATCTTGTTTCGTTCAATGTTTAGTTTCATCTATCTCTAGGAATCCTTTATTCCTTCCTCAATGATTCATTTCATCATACTCATTCACCACCATCATTATTGTCAATTGAATTAAAACTATACATTAGTTTATTACCACTTGGATCCATGGATCTATTTAAATCAACTCATAATATGTTCCATAAAGAATCACTAGTATCACCCAATTTGTACTAGCTTCAATGAAATCCACTATTCCTCAGTTCAATGATCCAACCACACCCAACTTAACTTCAAACATGGGAAATCATTAGATCATCTACATTGAATACATTGGAATTCTTCAACAACCCAAATAAATTATACTTAAATCTCCATTGGACTAATTATTCAATTATCTTTATGGAGTATCTGGAATAAAAAAATATCTATTTTTTTCACTGGTCATATTACCTATTCGTAGATCCTTCCTTGAAGACTTTATAATTTCTTATGTGAGATATTTATAAATTGGTTTATTAATAAAAATTTTGTATCATGAATCTTATTCCATAATTGAATAAACTATGTATCTCCTATTTACTCTTTCTTGATACATGGTTTAGGAAAAGAATATTCTTATGAATGTTCTAAATAAAACACACATGACCAACTTAGAAATAAATCTCTTAAGTAACCTATTTATTTATGGAGAAATGGATTTAAAATTATGTAGTTAGTCTAATTTTTAATATATTCATACATAGCTCATCCTTCAATTCATCCAATGTTGGATATTCATTCTTTAATAACCAAATACCATCTTAAAAATATAATGAAACATATATGTAATGAAGTCCAATATGCATGTATTGTCAACAATTATACATGAATTCGAAACACATTTTGATAAAAGTAACTATCAATATATATTCAGCCTATTAGAAATATATTTTTAATATGATTTATTAAAATCCACTAAAAATATAAAAAAACAAAAACATATGTATTTTCCTAATATTAAAGTGACAAAAGAAAAAATATTCCCATTCATACGAGTACCCATTATAGTGGAACAAGTGCTCCATGATCTATACCAAATCATGGATTGAAATGCCTATCTTCTCTTATTTCATCCTCAATTAAATAGGGGTATGATCTCTATTCCTCATGAATTGTGTGCATGGGCGCTTCTTTATCAGGGCGATGAGAGGGATCCATCAAAGTGGGTAAAAATACTGATCAGATATGGTGGTTGGATATAGCTAGGGGATGATGTGGGTGAGCATGTGTGATAGTGTGTGTGTGTGTGTGGGGGGGGGGGGGGGGGTTTGTAAGTGAGTAATGGTAGAGTCTATGTGGTTGTAGTATGTGAAAATGAATGCATAATTGTGGAGTCCATTGATGCATGTTCATTTTCTTTTCCAATACATCTTAATACCTAGTAATAAAGAAAAAAGTTCCAATGATAAACAATAAAATATATAAATATATTGTTCTCAATAAATCCCACCACACTATGATCTACTATTAAAAACAAAATATAAAATGAAATACAATTTCTGAAATTTAAAGTGGAAGATCATAGTTTATCAAATTACAACGCCCCTTGATTCATTTAAAATCAATTTTCTTTTTTTATTATTCAAACAATTTTAATTCCATGATGAACCCATGGATACTTCACATACATTCCATGGATTTTTTTCCTCTCACGCTCAAAAATATTCTCGAAATATCATTCTCACTATTAAAAAAAATTCAATTTTTATAGGATTATTGCATAACTCTTTCCTTTATTCCTTTAAGGAAATTTAGTTTCAGTCAAAATGACTTTAAGAAAATGTAAATTCTCATACCTTAGTTGTTAGTTAATTTTTATTAGAAATTTGGATTAAAAGAGAATTTTTTTTCCATTTATAATAATGAAGGTTTGATAGTTCATTATAAATAGAAAGTAATCCTCTTATCATCTCTTCTTTAACTACAACACAATTCTCCTTTTTTCTGAAAAAATAAAATTATTTTACATATTGTTACTTTCCTATAATTTTTTTCAATTACCTAGTAATGTTTATTTAATGAGGTAGTTTGTGTATATAGTTTTATATTTCAAACCAATATCCAATTTATAGTCATCAAAACACTTATCCAATAGTTTATATCTTTCAAATAAACAATGACAAAGTCTCCTTACCTCACACTAAAATTCCTCTATAAACATGCATTTAACTGAAGAGCATGTTGAAAAGGAATATGGGATAGAAATGTGGCCCCTATAAGGGTATTCATGGTACCTATGGTTTTAAAAAGGATAAATGTAAAGGTAACTCACATGAGTAAATATAAAAATGATAATTGAAATAAAAAAATGGCCTTTATCATTACAACACTTCCTTATCTCCAAGAGTATTAGAAAAGTACAATAGTACGTTCTATGTTGTTTAACATACGTCCAGACCCACTCAAGAATAGAGGTATATGAAAAGTATATGAGGTGATTTTCTATAATCCTCTATGGTAAGTGAAATTTATTTTAAGAAGTTTTCATGGTTATCGCTTTCATAGTTAATTAAAATTCACCTTTTAATACAATTTAATAATTAGAAAATATATCGTATCAGTAGTTGTTTATTGTTTTATCTTTAAAAATTTGAAAATTTCCTCTTAAATACTGAAAAATCAGTTGAAAATGACATTAAACTCAATTGTGTATATCAAATTGTTTTATTTAAAATCATTAATTAATTAATAATATGTATTTTAGTTCTGTAAAAAAAAATATAAAAAAATTAAACAAATATGAAAAAAATCATAATCTATCTATGGATGTCCCTCCCCCACACTTATATTGTGTACTTTACACAATTAAAAATAGTTGGAAGAATTCAATATAAGAAATAAAGGAATGAGAAAAAAATAAAAATAATAAATAAGTATATAATTAAGTAATCAATTGTACATAACATCATAAATAGGAACCTACTCTCTCAAAGTCTCTTTAAAACTCTCTATGAACAAATTTTTCCTGAATACAATGATTATGAATAGATAATTATTCACATGATCATCTACCTAAAAAAAGTAAAAACATGAGTAATAATAAATAGATTAGATAACTTAGAATAAAATATATCTAGAAAAATAATTAATTTTGAATGAAACAAAAATAATTTATCTCCCTCTAGGAACATCTTTTTTAGGAACAAATCATCAAGGATTTTTTTTTATTTGAAAAGACTTAAATTTTCATTAGAATTTATCATAATATCTTTTAACTCCTATACATAAAATATTACCCCATACTAAATTCAAACTGATCTGTGTTTAAGCATTTAATAGTGAAATAACACTTATATTTTAATATAACTGGGAAGTGATAGACTCTAATATACAATAGAATATAATGAGAAATCAGTATTAGAGTTTTCAAATCAATCATGTATTCCCATAGAAAATAATCTAATCCTAAAATCTAATATTTTCTACCTGATTAGAATAATTTATATAGAATGTTTTTAATTAATTAATTTAACATTTCAACAATTCCATTTGTTTGAGTTTGGTAAGGCGTAGAAAGAATATAATGAAATTAATATTTTCTCAATGTTTACTCTATGGATTTATTATATAAATAAGTTCCTTGGTTAGTTTTGATGAACCTGGGTAGTCTAAACCTACTAAATAAGTTTCTCCTTACAAACCAATCTACTACACTATCATTATCTATTCTAGTTGGAAGGGCTTATAACCACTTATAAAAATATTCCACACTAACTAAGATTTAAAGGTATCTATAATAATTATGAAATGGACCCCTACAGGCCATCCCCTAAACATCAAACACCTCAATGAATACAAGTGGATGAAGTTTAATTTCATTTCTCTTGCAGATAATTCCTTGAAAATGATAAGTTTTATACATTCAAAAAAACTCAAATAATTCCATAATGTGGGTAAGATAAAACATCTATGAATTTATAAATTTTTTAGTTGTTCTTTATGGTCCGAAGTGAGAACCATAACTCAAATCATAGAAATAATTAAGGGATAATTATAATCTAAAATCACTAATGAATATTCTAATTATTTTATCACTTCTATGGTTGCACAATTACTTTCCACCTAATATGTGTTTCTTATCGCCAGTAAATTTTTTTTTCTAACTATATTAAAAACTTGAGGGATATTTAATTAGTTACCAAGTACATAAAAAACCAAAAAAAACCACGTTATAACACTTTTAGTACAAAAAAAATCCTTTTTAGGGAAGGTTTCCCCATGTGGTTGATAATTTATAGAGTCATTTTATAGAATTATGGAAATATTAATTAAATATTTAGAAACTATGTTTTTAATTCCCTTCCAATCATTTATTTCAATATAAAATTCCATCAGTAATAAATTATAACTTTGAAGCCTTATTTGTTATTTTTGTTTCCTTATTTCATATCTAATACTAGAATAGTAATTGAACCTTATAACTTTGGATATCAAAAAATATCATCAAAACTTTTGTAAGGAAAATATATTTCCATCATATATTTCTTGGTGGATTTGTAATTTTCTTGTGTAGAATCTAGATTCCTAGATCCATAAGATATGACATGAGATTTTTTTTCAAACACTCTATCTAACATAACCATAATAAAAAAATATTATGCATCAACCATTGATTCAAAGGGAATATCCCATCCAGGTGGTTGAATAATCAGTAGGGACCTAAGATTTTTTTAATCTATATAAAGACTTATTTAAATATCTAATCAATGATTAGAAATGACTATTTTTGGAGTAATATTGAAAATGGAAATGAAATATTACTAAATTATTTGATAAAATTCCTATAAAATCCAACAAAAACAAGGAAAGAACTTACATCCTTCACTGTATTTGGGTATGGTAGTGAGGATATAACATCTACCATGTACTTATAAACTTGAATTCTATCCTTATACAAAACATTTTCTAGAACAATAAATCTCTCAAAAATAAAATGAATCTTTTTAAATTCGATAACAATGTTTTTTTATTAAAATTTTTAAGGATAAATCCTAAAAATTTCAAATATACCTCAAATCATGGTCCATAGACTATGGAATCATCCATAAAAACTATCATAAAATCATTTAAAATCTTATCATAGACTCTCATAATACACCAATGAATTGTGTATAGATAATTACATGGTCTAAATTGAATTAATATATATACAAAGGTACCAAAAATAAGTAAATATGGTCTTTTTTGATTGTTGAGTTCTATATGAATTTAAAAATACCCTAAAAATCTATATAAGAAGCAGAAATGGGATTTTCCAATAAGAATTTCTAGGATATATTCAATTAATAGAATATTTAAGTAGTATTTCAAAGTCAAAAGGTTATTTTTTTATAGTCAATGAACACACTCAAATTATTAGGAACTCATTTTGAAACATGCCTAGATAATTCTTGTTTCCTACCATCATGAACCACTCTTTTCAAACAATACTTTGACTAATTTGTCTAATTTGTTAAAAAAATTGGAAAAATTATTCCAATTTCATGTAAAGCAGTCACATAATTTTTGAAAAATTCTAAAATAGTATGATTGAGCCTTCTTTGATACTATGTAACCAGTTTAGAGTTTTATTTTGATAAAAACCTATGCATGAAAATTTAGGGATTAATTCTTGGTAGATCATATGTGGTCTATCATAAAGATTTCTTACTCTCCCTAAGAAACTCTAAAATATTAATTTTTATCATATGGAAACCCCCTTAGTTATTATGAATAAAATATTTTCATTCTCTTCTATGATGATATACTTATGTCTCTCATGTATGAGTTTTATCTCTATATTTGGTGACATGTACCTGATTGGTAGAATATATTTTTTAACTCTATTAAAGTAAAATTATCACCTTATTAACTCTCAAAAAATTAAATTATTATTGTAAACAATAATAATTAAGTGTGTATAATGTTGTGTGTATGTTTCATATTTTGAAAAAAGTTAAAATTTAACACAATTTAAGATTCTGTTTACATTACTCTTATTTAGAATTTTCAAAGAAACTGACAAGTGAATTATATATAGAATTATCAACTTTTCTTATAAATAATCAATAGTTTGATCACATATAGAATTATCAACATTTTCAAGATAATAATTATGATAAAAATTATTTATTAAATATTCACATGAAAAAAAATTAAATCTCCATCAGTAGAAATATTATCACAATTATTAAAATAATTTTCAACAGTAGGAAAGTACTCATTTTTATAAACATTTGATGGGTTTTATCTTCTTGTAATGTCTGGAAATTAATCATTGAAAAAACAATCGATAATATTCACTTTATAAGATGACTTATCCTCTAATTGATAATTTTTAGATTCCAATATGTTTAAATTAATTATTTTTATAATATATTCTATTAAAAGTTTTTCTTTGTGAACATTTATAATTGTTTTTTCAGTTTTTAGGAAAGGTCAACCCAACATAATTGACGTGTTTATAATAAATCTCTAATCTTTCAATTCTAAGAAATAAAAATCTATAATAAATACATTATCATTCAATACTAAAATTCCAAATTTAATTAATATTGTTAGTTTAGCTGTGATTATTTTGGACATATAAATCAAAATACCAACATTTTGGAGTTCTCCCACCTATAGTGTAGAGTAAACTATGTGTGGAATCATGTTTATTAAAGATACCACATCTAACATAACTTCAAAAAACTAGAAATCCACTATTATTCATGAAATTATAATGGTTCCATGATCATTTCCCTTAATAATATGATCAATTTGGGTCATTAAGGACACATTACACTTAATAATAAATTTATCTCCTCATTTTAAATTCACTAGTTTGTGTACATATCATTTAAAAAATTAGCTTATTTTGGAATTTGTTTCACTATATCCAGTAGGTTACTATTAAAATAAAATTTCAAAAAAATATCTAGTAATATATTTATATAGATCACATTAAAATATTTTATTCCCAAGGGAACTACCTTTACGGTAAGGGAATAGTGGTTTGGGTATTATTTTTTCAATCTATACTCTATTTTTAATATCTCCTATTCCAATTAAGTTTTTAAACTCTCTATGGTTTCTCACCAATTTAACACTCACTATTTTATAGGTTTCCCCTCTAATAGTATGTTCAAAAATTTAAATAGGTTTGATAGGAGTTATTATATCTTCAATAGGTCCCAAATCATGGATTAAATATAAGGAACTCGATTTTCTATGTTTTTTATTTTCAAGTACAACCCATGGGCTATTGATTTTTATACCACTTATAATATAAATTTCACACACATTTTCATTTAACTTGAGATTAATCATAGGTTATGAAGGTAGGTTACCATTACTTTGAGGTTTATGTTTACTAATGTCAATTTTCATTTATCGCATTTGAGTTACAAAAGTTTGTAATATTTTTTTGTTTTACTATGTCTTTAAGGTTCGATTTATAATGGTCCAAGAAATTTATTGAAGGGTTATATTTATTCTTTGTACTACACCATTCTACTATGGTATCATAGGAGATGAAAAATTATTACTGTAGCCATGTTGTGAGAACAATGATTCAAATTCTTTTTTCAAACTTATGACTGGGATCACCTCTTATGGTCTTAATTATATGTGCACTATGAATCTCTATATATCTATCATATATGAAAAAATAGGAAGGAGATCCACTTTTATAAGAAAATAATTATACCCATTTTTATCATGAGTAATCATCCACTATAACACTATTATAATGAATTATTACTAAAATAGAAACTCTAGAATTTCTAAAAAATCCAATTCGAACAAAATATTAAAGCTGAGAAGTTGACACTTATTTATTTGAATTCAAAGACATTTTTTGACACTTTCCAATTCTATAGGTATTACAGACATTGTCTATTGGTAATTTTTTCTTATGTAGATCCTTAATTAATCATTTACTAGTTATGTTTAAAAGACAACGAATATTTCAATGTCCTAGTATCGTATTCGAATTCCAAAATTCCTTGGGAAAATTAATTAAATAATAAACGTTTTGAGAAAAATATTTTAAATTTCCAGCATGTACATTTTCATTTTTCAAAGTAGTAAAATCCTAACCTTGTTTAGATATATTAACTTTACAATAGTTATTATAAAATTTTACATAAAATCCATCATTAAAAATTTATGAAATGCTATGAAAATTATATTTCAATCCATATACAAACCATACTTTAGAAATTAAAACTATACTGGAGTTACTAATTTGGCCTAGTCCAATTATCTTCCATTTATAATTTTAACAAAATGTGACATGTCCAACATCCACTATAATCAATATTTTTAAGCATGAGTAGTCTCCGGTAATGTACATGGAGTTTCAACTATCTAGGTACCATAGTTTTTTTATTGGAACTCTTTCACCGATTTTACTATAAAATAGATTTAAACTAAAAATGATTTTGGTGCCCATATTTTCTCTGGTACAAAGATGTTGGTAATATAAGATTTTTTAATAAATAATTGTTTTATTGGTTTCCTATAAGAATTACTAAGAATTTCATAAATAAATAAATTATTTTTTCTAACAATTTGATAACTACTAACATAACTAGAGATTGGAATAAATTTATTTTTAATAATTCTCCCTATCCCCGTTGATATCCTATTCCAGTGTTATTTTTAGTAGTTTTCTGTTAACCAAGAATATAAGTTAGAATTTTTATTCGATTGGTAAATCTCTCTAAATAATTATTTAACTTTTCATTAGATAATTTCAGACCATTATTTTCTCTAAGTAGTTGAGTATTTTAAACCTTATCTATTATAAGATCATTTTTATAGTGAAAAGATATGGCATAATGCTCCTTTAAACATTAATATTTATCTTTTAATTCATTAAATATATCTTACAACATGTTATGATATTAAAATAAGTCATTATTAGATATATTATTGAATCATTTTCTACCATAGAATGATTTTAAAAATGAGTAGGTGATCCTAGAAAAATATTTAATACCTCATACATGTTTTTCATGAAACACATATTAGATTTAAAACTCTTATCTCATTAACATGAGTCTAATTCACTTTAAATTTCCTCTGAGGAACTCTTAATGGATTTAATATATTTTTAATATCTATTTTCTTTATCATCATAATTTTTATTATACTTTAACATAGGACAATATCCTTTGATGTGTCCTTTCTCTTATATTCATTAATGATTATTTCCTTTGCAAAATCATCCTTTTTCTAATCTTTTATCCAATTTCATTTGTGATAATTTCATCTACAATTAGGTTTCCTTAATAACTTATTTTTATTTAAATTTTTGAAACTTCTAGACAAATTTTCCAGTTCCTCATCATTGTCAGCAAGTTATTCTTCATCACATGATCCTTCAGCTATGATCTTATCTTTTTGTTTCGATTCAAAAATATTAAAAGATGCATGATTTATTTTCAGTCCATCAACTTCCTCTTTGACTAAATTAAGGTATTATTCATACATAAAAATATTTATATTTAGTTACTTTATTATAATTTCATAAATTTCACATGATTCCCTTATGGAGACAACTAATCCCATCCATCCTTTTGGTTAGTACACAAGAAGTCTCATGACTTGATGATTGTTTGAAATTTTCATTCCCAGTATATACATTATGTTAAATATCACATTAAACATGAGATACATGTTATATACAGATTCATTAATATTCATTTTAAATTTATTTTATTTAATTATGTTTTTTAAATGTATTTCTTTAACATTAGATGTTTTTATATGAAATTGAAAGGGTATTCCAAATTTCCAAAGAAGTATCAAAGATAGATATTCCATAGAATCCATCGTCACCTAAATCATATTAAAAATCATTCATAGATTTTAAATTACAATCATATTTGTTTTAGAATCATAATTCCAAATATCTCTAACATTTTGTGGTTTTTTGTATTTATCTTCAATTATAGTCCAAATATAAATATCCATACTTTCTAAGTGATTTTTTTAAATATTTAATTGAGAATAATTTTTTACATCATAATAATGAAGATAATTAGTGGTAGTTCACTCATATATTTTCCTATCCACTGGGAATTAAATTTATAAAGGTTATAAATTTATGATCTTTGAATAAAACTAAATAACAGTTAAAAAGACTTTTGAATATCCTCAGATACCTAATTTTGGATAGTGTGAGTAACTCAGGGGGTGAACTGGGTTACAATTTTTTTGTTTAATATAAATTTTAAAAAAAATTCCCCAATTTATTTAAAATATGTAATTAATACAAATAATAGAAATATATAAATTTAATCATTCAAATAATATATCAGAAGAGGGATCAAGGATAGGTTAAAATATATTTTAAATACTTTAAAATTTGAAATTTAGTTACCTAATATAAAAATTTATATAAACACAAATTAATACTTACTATCAATGTAATGTTTTTGTAGTTTTCTAAAAAATGATTTTTAAATTAAAATAAAATATTGAAAATCACAGAGGGGAATTTAATTGAGGGGTTTGGTCAGAAAACGAGACATAATCCCCTCCATATGAAAATCACCTAATTCCAGGAAGTTTATTAATAAATAAATTAATTCAAAACCTAGATCAGGTTTTACGAACAGTAGTACAGAAGTCTATCCAGACACAGAGCTTCTTTCCCTATTGTATATGGGATGTAAAAGAAACCCGATCAAACATGACTTATTCTACAATTGTTCAAGGGAATAAAAATATAATTATTTGATTGAATATTAATTATTCTCCATTTTAGCATAGGAGACTCTATTTTTTATATATAAGGTCAGAAATAAAAAATACAGGTAAAATTTTTAATCATAGATAAAAAGAACAAGAGATTATGAATGAGAAAATGTAAAGATGCTTGATTCGAATAGCTTCAAATATCCAAAGTCCATTAATTTTTTGTTTCAAAGATCATGGACTTGTTTCGTAGAAAATTATGTAAAAAATTCAATCATAGTGTCTTTTCTATAGATTAAGGGATCATGTTATGGATCTTTTTTTATTCTATATCTAAGATAAAATGACTTTAGTATTAGACTTCTCACACTTATCCACATGATAGAATGTTTTTACTAACTATATATTCAATAAAATTAACAATTAGAGAATAATCATTATTTATTAAATGCACCAATGCTCCATTTAGTGCATCAAAACTAGCTATTAATGATTTTAAATGCTCCACTAGTAAGTTAGAAATGATAATATGCATTTACTTATAACATAGTTAGTTGAGCACTAGAAATATTTTCATGCTTTATTGATGAATAAAGGTGACACAGTTGGTTCATCTCTTCATGCGGTCATCTCATTTTCAATTTTAGTAAGTTCCAAACATAATCTGGTAATCTTTTCTTCATCCAGTCACTATATCAGAAGACATAATCAATTAATTACATTATAAAAAATTATACATTTCTTGGAATAGTAACTTGATCTCTTCATGTGGAAGGTAATTTCTTTCATGCGGTAATGTGATTCTTAAATCATGGTTAGTTAAATCTTCAATGTATAGTCAATTCATGAATTATATTTTTTTTCTCATCTAACTCATGATAATTTTTTTTCATGATGTAAGCTTAAGTATAACATGAATTAAGGTGAAACTATCACTTGACCTTCACACAGTAATGTGGAATAGTAAAATCCAATCATATTTTTTTTTCCATTTTTTCAATTAAACCATTTTAACAGAAAACCTGATAACAATTAATAAATGACAAATATGATTTAGGATCGTCAAAAAAAGTGGTGTTGGTATGAGGAAACAAAACCAATTTGTCATTCTATTACTAATTCCATTCCATTTTAATGTGTGTTTTGTATATTCATTCATTATACCTATAAAACAAGAACACCTATAAAAAATTGATATTTCACTACATATTCTTCATAAATAAATAATATATTAAATATTTTTTTTCACACATAATACCAATAAAAAAACATGATACATTTTGAATATTAAATATGTCCATAAGAATTTACCAAATAAATTAGCTTGTATAAGTTAAATAAACCATATTTAAAAATCAATTATATAGGAATAAATATAATTTGGAAGAAAAATTCTGCTCTACAAAGCCAATTTTTATTACCTAGGAAGGGAGTTATCTTAGCTATGGTTTTCCTTGGGCCAAGCCCAAGTTGAACTCAAGTAATTATGACTTGAGAGAAATAATTTGTGGGAAAAGCTTAATCATGTATGAATTAGTGAAAAATCCATGATATCTTAATCGGCACTAGAAACTGGAACTATTAGTTATCTTACCATGAGATGTTATGTGAGATTATAAGGGGGTTTTATGTTAAATTTAGTACGATTTCAACATGTAATTATTATCTTCAAAAACAGAATGAGTGTATCAATATAAGTAACTTTAATTTTAATGAATTTTAATTTCTGATATAATCATTCAAATATTAAAATTAACTCAGATCAATTTTAGATATGAATTTATTTTTTATAAAATTAATTTATCATCATCCAATATATATTTCATAACACTAAATAAAAATACATTCACATTATATTTAAAAAAATATATTTATAGAAACTTATTTTCCTTACATTTATATTTTAACAAAATTCTTATGAATTTTATAATTTTAAATCAAAAATACTAAATTCATATTTTACTTCATGATATGAAAATTTAATTATTTTTAATTTAATAGTTTTTTCAAAAATAATCAATTTGCAGGTGCATAGTGAAAAATACCGAATTTTCTAATACCGTCACTTTTATATGACTTGTAAGTTTCTACAACCTTTCTTCCATAATATATATAAATAGTTATTTAAATAAATAATCTTAATAAACTAAATTCTATTTATAGAACCCATGAATATAATTTTAGAAAATTTTGTAATATTTTATGAAAACTAGTTTTCATCTTTTTCTTTAATTAAGTTTGAACAAGGGGAAAATTAGGTAATGGATTTATTTCACTATAAAATGACTATTATTTGATCAATAAAAATCCTTTTATTATCATTATAAATAATAATGTTTCTATTTTTTCATATACATAAAATTTACGCTTTAAAATATATGTTTCTTAAAATAGGGGTTTTATATTTTACTTTCCTTAACATTAAGAATACTTTTTTTGCATAAAAAGTTAATTTGATAAAATTATTCATATATCTTATATAATAATATTCATATTATTAAATATAAATAATTTAATTTTTAGTTATAAAAATTTACATTATAAGATTAATGCTAATTACGATGATAATGATGAATCCATTATTTTAAAATTATTATTTTATTAATATTATTTATTTTATATAAAATTAATTAAAAAAATCCTATTAATAATGAATATTATATTATATATAATAACATAAATAAATATATTAAAACTCATTAAATTTTTATTCGATGTTAATAAGATTAAGAATCTATAATGGTCAAAATGTCATTTTCTACAAATACTAGTTTTTCTACACATTACATGTTTTAATTTAAAACTTTTTTTTATAATATTTATAATTATATTTAGATTGAATAGAGGTTAATTTTTTTTATGTAATTCACAAATTTTTTATATGGTTTAAGTTTTATTTTTAATAAAACATAAATCCATTTAGTTAAAAACTACTTACCAAGTTTTAATGTAAAAGAGTAAAATGTAAAAACATAATGGTAAAAACATTATAAAATGTTTAAAACATGTGTGGAATGAATTTTTTGGGTCCTAATCGAACCAAAAAATTCCAATATCTATATTTTGAAACATTGGATCCACATATCAAGTAATAGTGTATTGTTATCATGGAAGTGTAAAGTGTATTCCCAAAATTGACATTTTCTTCACTTATAAAAGGGGATCACTGCCACCATTAGATGTTTACACCTCACATTTTAAATTTCAATAAATTTATACCAAAATATCTTCTTATTTAAGTACCTCATACCCTTTTAATCTCCTGTTCACACTAATTTAGCCGAATCCCTTAAATTATATGGAGTTTTCCAAGTAATGTTTAAGTATATAATGTAAGTATTATCTTTATATTAGATTTTCCTTAATATTTAAAATAGAAATATTTTTTATTAATAAAAATATAATTAAATAAATATCATTTTTATAATGAGTTGTTATTATATTAATGGAATAACCATTATTTATCCATGTCTATCAGCTAAGAAAAAATGTTTTTCTAATGGATTGCGCAATCTACCGCATCCACAAAGTGATGTTTTCTGTTTTTCATCAGCATCATTAATGGATGATAAAAATGATGTAATTGATTAATAATAATAATTATATATAATATTAATACGATTTTTAAATTTAAAAATATTATATACTTTATTCCCCATTATTATATGAGAAATGGAAACATTAATCATGCGTACATGTGAACTATCACATCAATAAGAAATGAGTTTCATTTGTCATCACCCCCATCAGGGATTGAATTAAAAATATATTAAATATAAAAAAATTATTTACAAAATAGAATTAATATTTTGGATATTATGAAACTCTTATTTAAAACTTTTCACCGTGGTCAATATACATATGGAGTTATGAAATTATTTACTGAACAACCTCATTTAAACAATGTAGACATGAAAAATATATTATAAATAATTAAAATATGATAGTTAAAGGACATTGGAATTAATAATATTTATTAATATGATTATTTGGTAGATATATAATGTACTTATATTGATTATTTATTATGTTAATTCCATGTGAATAGTGCTTATGAACATAATGTAAGGGTTCTGTTTCTATTACTCTTCATTGTGATGTGTTTTAATTTTATGAACCAATTTATTATTTCTATGGTGTATATTATTCCAAAGAATGTATATTTTAATAATTAATTATTTAATACAGTATATTTAGATAATCCTATGATTTTTAACATTTCAATGTTTTTTTGATTGAAAAATTAGTTAAGATGTAAGGGTTTCATTTCAAAATTTATTTCTTTTAGAAAAATATTCTTATATGTATATAGATTATTTTAAATGGTATGTATACTACCAATTGGTTGTTTAATGTTGTGGATTATCTTTATTCATGGAATTTTAATGTCATGTTCGATCTCTATATTATAAAACTCTACAATTTCCTTTTGACACTTTTTAATATTTCAAATAATATTTTCAAATTAATGTGTTTAGTCGACACAAGATTCCAAGGCTCGTGAAGTCTCAGTATTTATATATTTAAAATATTAAATAAAATTTATCACATGCATGTAGTTTTTCAGAAATAATGGAACAACTCATAAAAAATGCATCATATGGGAAAAAATATACCATCAATAAATATAGAGTATGGGTTTTACCATAGGTGATATATAAACCAAGTCGGCATTAGAAGCTTAGGTAGTGTTATATCATGGTATAATTAAATGAATTTGATGAATTTAATTATTGAATTGTCAATTAATCATAAAAACCTAGTTACTCCACCTTTATAATCTCTTCTATGGTGAATTACCTAAGGTTATCCACATAACCCTAGAAAATGGTGGGGATTGAGATGGAGAAATCCTATGGCAAGTACGTTGGTGGATGAACACAAGATCATGGATTGAGGATCAGAGTACCATGAGGAACATCATTGTTGAAGGAGTTATTGGATTTCACCAATAACAATTATGTTAAAAACATATTAATTAAATATTTATATAAACTTGGTGTAGTACTATTGTTTATATTGGTTTAATCCCCATTTTTTCTCTCTTATTTTAAATGCAAATCAATTATAATAAATTTTTTTCACGATTGGATTGTTGAATTATCTTCCTAGAATTAGGAATTAATAATGTTTATGTTAATAATTGATTTACCATTTTTTTCTCTATCTCCTTCAATTAATTGAGTCCAATCCAAAAAAAATATATATATATATTTTCTCACTTTTCTATTTGTTTATTTTATCCCCTTATTCTTCATATGTTCGTCATAAATGTTTAATTTGAAATGAGGTTTGAAAACACCCAGAAACTTATCATTGTGTAATCAATATATAGAACAATAGATCATTTCTCTAGGTTTAGGATTGGGATCAAGAGAATTATTTAATCATGATGTAGTGTGGTAGGAGATTAGACATAGATTAGAGGCTTGATGAAGGGATTTCACCCTCATTTTGGTGATCGGACTATGTGGTGTGACAAGAAGCATTTATAAAGTGGATGTGTTTCTTGAATACAGCCACTAATAATGATTCTTCTTTATTAAACATCAAATATATGTTACCTGCTGAATATCATGTATGAGTCATAGGTGGATGAAGGTAATGTGAATACGTGTGAGATTTTATGCAGTGTTTAGAAAATATAAACACACATGGCATGTACTTAGGAAGAACACATGACATGTGGTCCCCTTCTTTGGTGGATTGGGTTTCCACACTATGATAAATATCACACATCGTGTGGTCAGATTACTCTCAATGTGACAAAATCAAGGAAACCCATCAGGTATCCCTAGGGTACATGGGAATAGAAACAACTAGGAATATGGGATCCAACAGATTACACCATATTGGACAGGCTATGAAGGCTTACCAAAGTACCCAAACATGGCTGGGTACTAACAAATGACTAGGTAAATGAGAAAACTATAGTGTATGGTAATGGGATAGAGTACATGGGTATATACCAGAACAAACATGCTTGGGAAAAAAGGAGCGAGAAAACTCATTATAGATAGGACATGTAAGTATCCCTTATACTTGACATGTATTTATTTCAAGGAAGGTTGCGTCCCTTGTTTTATTCATTTTAGATGAGTACTAACAGGTTACAATCTCCTTGCTTATCCATATAAGGGTACTATGAGGTATCCCATCCTGAGTATAGTATGAGTTCTCCCCTCTATGGGATTATCTTAAATAGATTCAGGTGTCCCTCCATGTGGTCTAGGGTGTGATCATATATCATTCCTCCCTAGGCTCAGTCAGGTATCCTGTAATCAATTATTAGGGCATGTGATCTCCATACTAGTGGTTTACTTCTGGCAGGGTTAGGTATCCTTTATCATCCCTTGGTGTGATCCCTATATATTCATAGACATATTCTGAGTTCCAATTGGTACTTATACACCCTCCTATCACAGGGCATGGAAAATGAAACTTTATTTTCCAAATGTAGCACAAAGGCTGATTGGGGTCATCTCACTTGAGGAGTGTAACAATCAATTCATTCACAGATTCTAGTTCACCATGTCTAATTATTTTTGGTGTATATATGAAAATATTAGGATAAGGGGTTTAAAAAATTATAAATTAAAATAAGACAATGAAAATTTAAATCAAAATACAAATTCAAACAAAACGATATTACGGAAGAATTTCTGGGTCCATGGTTTTATAATGCAAGCTCTTTCATTATTTATTTGTTGTTTAAATTAAATTTTATAATTAATTTGAATATAGATCATTAAATAATTACATTCATTTAATTTATTTATTGTATGATTTTATAATTCCTTCAGCGCACCATGTATAACCTCCTCCAATAGTCAAATAGGTTAACACCTCAACCAAGAATGTGATTCCAAAAATACTCTGCTTCACCATATGCTATTTCATCCCTTGAGGAAACCCAAAATCAATTGTATGAAGGGTTTTCCGAAGAAAAGGAAGGGAAAGAGAATGAATCAAAGAAAATGAATATATTTTTAAATAGTTTCATGGTGGATGACCGCCCCACTAGTGCAACATTCTTACTCCCACAACAAATTGATTAAAACATATTGAATTGAAGAACAATAATAAATAACACTGAAAAACCTCACGAAAGGAAAAACCTTGGGTTAGGAAATTTCCAATGAAAAATGAAAAGATGCCATGGTGAGATATGGAATAAATAAAATGATATTACATTTGGAAGGGAAAAGTGTTTGAATAATAAAGGGAAACAATTTTAAAAAAAAGTTGAATGTGTTTTATGGGAAAAGAAAACATAAAAATAAATGAAAAGAAAACAGAAATCCAAAAACCTGAATTTCATCCAATCTCACCTATATGATCTATTTTCTATTAAATACACCCTAAAATCTTATTTATAGGAATTTAAGACAAGTTGGGGTTTCATAATGGACATTTAATGAGTTTTAAGTCATAAGGGTCATCAATAGTTGACAATTTGAATCCAGAATGTTTCTTCCAAAGTGTCCACATGGTACTCCAACAGTTTTGATGAATCATAAAATATAGTATTCTAGAAAGATTTTCAAAATTATTGTGGGAATTTTAACTAAAAATTTCATCTTCAACATACATGTGTAGAAACATTTATCTCTTGATTACTCAATAATTTTATTCATCCAAAATATTTCCAAAATCTTCATTAAATGTATATCATCTAATAGCCAAATTAATGAGTGAATAACTCATCCAAATTCAATGGGGAAACATGGAAAAGAGTCCTATTTATAATAAAATAGTAATAACCTAAATTTAAGTTGTTTAGTCCTATTTATTCCTAATTTACAGAGTTGGGGTCCATTATATCCTCCACAAATGTTTTAATATCAATTGATATTTTCGGGCCTCTAGATGTTCAACTTACCTCTAGGTCAAGAAGGGAAAGTTGAATCCAATATATCAAGGAATCCTAAAAAACATTCACTCAAATGGGATCAATATTTTAAATGTTATTATGAAAATACCAAAGTGAATAAAACATGTTAAAATTCTGGAATTAATAAATTTTCACATTTTAGTCCAAAACACACCATAAATCTAAAATTGATCCAAAAAATCACAAATTGATAAATTTTTATGTTTTAAATAATTTAAATATATATAAAAATAAGAAAAATATTATCTCTATCAATTCCCTCAAACATAAACCATTCCTTTCATCAAGCATACAATATCAACATTAAAAATCAGAGGGTACAAATGCTTTAATTATTCAAATTTCACTGCAATAATATTAAAAAATCATGAATGTAAATTAAAATTACCAAATGTCACATAAAATAACAATTAAATTTCCCATTTTCAAAGAAACAATAAATTTATGTATTTTACTTTTCCCCTTTTAAAAATGATGTAACTTCTCCTTTAATTCATTCAAGCTCTTTAATTCATTATTATCAAACTTGCCAAATCATAATATACCTATCTTTTGAATCTTTTCACACATCACTCATGATTTATTTCAAGTAGAGTTATTCTCTTACCATGAATATATTCTCCTTACCCATTGTCTTGTAAAGGAAATATTTTCTATACTTTTTAAAGAAAAATGTCACATAAAATCAAGAGGGATTTCCTTAAAGGTTAAAATAATTTAAAGGCTTATGGATGATAGGAAATGATGTATGAAAATTAAGGCTCAAGGAGGAGGTTAATATCTTAAGTAAAATTCATGATATTTTAAATAAAATTTTAATGAAATTATCCCCTTCAAAGTGAAAAATTCCACATCCCTAAAACTCCAAGCAAAGGATATGATCAAAAAAACCATAATGAATGATCTGTGACCCCTCATGATTTTTTTAACTTTTATACATTTTGTCTTTTTCAAAAAACTTTTCATTTTATTCAATTTATAAATTTACAAATAGAATAAAAATCACATCCACAACCAAACCACGTATGATAAAAATGATAGGTATAATAATGGGGATTTTTGGTTTTCCCAAATCAGAACCCATTTTTATCATTTTCTTGTTTTTTTTCATTTTAAATTTTTTTAATCCAAGAGGGAATAAATGAAGTATTATGAATGAATCAGTAACCTTAATTTATTCAGGCAGTATTCAATCCCACACTTTTTTACTTACAATGTAAATCATCAGTTCCACCGTGACCCCTTTTGTCCCTACACTTCAACATTAAAAAGACACGAAAATAAATTATGTTAGGTAAGAATGGATAAAAATTTCTTGAAACATGGATCATCACTATAAAGGTCATTCATGATCTCAATGGGATAAAGAATGACTGATATAAAGGTGGTATTTTAAGGATAAGTGTCTTAAAAAAATATGCCTAAATCATTTTAAATGATTTTTTTCATAGTCATCGATCTAAAAAGATCAAAAGAAAGTTATGGTTGATGACATGTCCCATTATCACTCATTAAATATACTCAATAAAAAATATAATTTACATGGTATAGATATCCTATTATTAATGTGAATATGATATTTGAAAATCACTCAAGGCATGGTTAATAATAAAAAACCAGTTAACATGAATTTTAAAAATTCAGAGCAAGAAAAAAGTTTGGGAAATTTCATTTACAAAAATAAAATAATTCCATAAAATCATGGGTCCTCATTTTAATATCTACAATTCAATTTAAATATCAAATCCTCCATTTTAATCATTCATTAACTTTAACATTGAAATCTAAAATATAGAATCACTGGATTCCCAAGAAACTCATGTCTCCTAGATAAGTAAAGTAAAGAATAGTTCACACATGGATATTGAATTTATTTTAAATCTCAAAAAAATTTTGGGAAAATTTATAGAGAGTTAGAAAGATAAACAATAAAAATGGTCACTATTTAAAAATAATGCTTAATACTCTTTCCTCCATGAATATTTGGAGCTTCCTTGTTCCATAATGACCCTATAAAAAAAATTACCCAATCATGCACAAAGATCATTTCATTTACACTCAAAACTATAAGAGGGGGTCAACTACATGATGGACTAATTGTAAAAAAGAAATTGAAATATAAATTCCTTGAAAGAGTGTAAAGATAAATCTTGGAATTATCCTCTATGTAGGCCCTGAAATTTATACAGAAACTAGAGGGAAGTACCCGCTATTATCCAAAATCTGATGGTGGTTGGGGCATATTTGACTTTACCCACCTCATTTGAATTTTCCCAACTTCCACTTATTTGTTTTTATTAATGATAAATCCATGTATAGAGTACAATAAATTCTCACCCTTTTTTATGTGGTTCAACATTCAGGGTGAGTGTATGATGAATAATTCAACCTCCTCCTCCTTCATTGCTACTTGGAAAATTTCTTCTTCATAGTCCAGATGTTCATTCATATGTACAACATGAAAAGAATAATAAAAGTGAGATTTGAAATTTAAATTTGAAGAACTATGTTATATAATTTACCTTTTAATGTTTCCATTGTGTTTATCTTTTTCTTCAAGTAGATCCACTAGTATTTTTTTATTCTCCATCTCTTAAATATTTATGTTCTTTAGGAATAACTAGGTGTTCCTAAATAGGTGTAATTTATTTTTTCTCTTCAACCTATAGGGTATAATAAGATTTATGTGATTCTGAAAATTCAAAAATTGTATGGAGTAATAATGAATGTAGTTTTATTAAAATTAAATGGGTTTGAGTTCAATAATTTATCATCTCCTTGATTTTGTTTGTGTTGAATCTATTCTTCAATGGAAAGTTTCTCTTAGTGTTGATTATCACTAGATATAGGTAGGTAGTTGGGATCCTCTATAGGTTCATAGAATTACACCAATTGGGTATATTCTTCCTCCATATTTAGGGAGAAATGCAATGGAGGTGGTTTTTCATCTTTTCAAGGTTTAGGGAGATCAAGTTGTTCCACACATTCATTCTAGATGTCATCCAGTTCATATTTATCTCCTACATGTAGCTCATCATAATATTCATTTTCATCAAGATCTCCTAGGAATGGTTGAGTAAGGAAGAATTAATCTTTAGGTACCTCCACCTTTACTTACCAAGGTACTTTAATTTCAATGATGAGTGGTGAAATTTCTTCCACTATTGCGTCGGGTTCTTACATCAGCCCAGGTCTGGATTGATCTATTAATGCATGAATATAGTCAAATTACCATTACCTTTTCCTCCCAAAGTCATCCATAGTATCGATCATCTTTTACAACTGATCATTTAGAGAACTATAATAAAAGTCTTATTCTTGATTTTGTAGCTGCGAGTAATCATCCCATGCAGAATAATTGTATTTTTGATACACCATGTAGAATTTATTTATTTTTTATGAAATAAAACATAGAAAAATATTTAGAAATTTTGAATTTAGAAAAATTGATCAAAAAAACTTTTTATCTCCCTTGAAATGGCACCATTTTTGACACATGCTTGTCATAGGGCATGGAAAAATAAAATTTATTTTCGTAATGTATCATAGATGTGGACCATGGGAATCTTTCTTGAGACGCATTATAATCAGTTCAATAACTAATTCTAGTTCACCTCGTCTAATTATTTTTTGGTTTTATATAAAAATAGCAGTTTGGTGGATTTTAAAAATGTAAAATTATAATAATTAAATGATACATTTAAATCCAAATGTACATGAAAAAAAGATTAAATTATGAAATAATGGTCTTGGTACAGGGTTTGATAATGCGAGTTTATTTAATATTAATTCATTGTTTAAATTAAATTTGATAATTCAATTGATGAAACCTAATTAATGAATTTATTTTCTTTGATTTACTGAGTGTTTTATTTTATAATGCCTTCAGTGAACCAAATCACACCTCCTCTAATTGTCAAATAGGATAAACCATCAATAGAGAATATAGTTCCTAAAATAATTGACTCCAGTATATGCTATTTATTCTCATTAGGAAACCCCAACCCCACCATATGGATGTTTTTCCTTAGAGAAGGTAGGGAAAAGTAATGAAATAATGAAAAATAATGAATTTGGAAATAGTTTTACAGTGTATGGCCACAAAATCCTTGCAATATTCTCACATCCACTATAAATAGATTAAAACTAGTAGAATTGCAGTAAAATAATGAATATATCAGTGAAACCTCATTCTAGGGTCAAGTCTTAGGTTAGTCACATTACATTGAAACGTGAAAATAGATAATGATTGAATATGGGAGAGATAAAATGTGATTAGGGTTGGAATATATAATGGATGGCATAAGAAAGGAAAACATTTAAAAAAAGATGAATGTGTTACATAGGAAAATAAAAAAAGAAGAAAAATACTAAGGCATGTTTGTCATCTAAGATTACATATCAAATCAATATTCACTTCAATTTAACCCTGTACTCCTATTTACCTTCATGGGAGAGGCCTTTGGGTGTCATAAAAGACCATTTAAATAGTTCTAGGTCAGAATGGGTTGTCAAATGTTGAAAATTAGACTCTAGAATGTTTGTTCAAAAATCTTATGCATAGTACCCCCTCAGTTTTTCTGAACCCTCAAATGTAGTCTTCAATAAATTTGTTTGAAAACATGTTGGCAGTTTGACCGAACGATTTCAACTTCATCCTCTACATATAGAAAATGTTATCACCCAGTTACTCAATAATTTTGTTCTTCCAGAATGTTTACAAAATCTTTATTCATTGATTAAAATTCAATGGACACCTTAATGAGTGAATATCTATTTTAAATTTATTGGGGAAATGTGGAAAAGATTAATCCTTCCAATCCAACTAAAATCACCTCAATTTGAGGTTTTTATCCCGATTTATTCCTCATTTAAGAGGTTTGTCCCACTCTGTTTGGAAGAAATGTTTTTATATAGATTGATTTTTTTGGCACTTTAGATGTTCAAAATTGTTATGGGTCCACAAGGGAATTTTTAAGATATTATATAAAGGAATACTATAATAAGTATTCACACAAATTGGATTAATATTTGAAATGTTATCCTCAAAATAAAAAATTATACAAAGTACCATAAAATTTAAGAATTAAGAAATTTTCACATTTTAGTCCAAAACACACTATAAATACAAGATTGATCTAAAGAAGCTAAAATTGATAAATTCTCAGTGTTTAAATAATTATAATACATAAATAATGTGGTAAATAGTTGTTATATGATACTTATTGGTTATTTTAGAGGGTCCCACTACTTATGTTATACTCACCCCTACATGAGATATACCTGCATCTATCGCGTCTTATAAACATGAAATTAATTCTTATAGAGTCCAAGGATGACTATGATTAAGTGGAGAATAGTTTATCTAATTTAACTACTATTGTTCCATGAAGTTTAATTTAACATAAATACCCTCTATTAGAAAATTAGACTCTTTTACATTTTTGGTGGGCTTGTATTTAACACTTTATACTCTCCCATACTTGTAAAATACTCTGACGTGGGATAAATATGTATGCATACATATTGGTATCAGTTGTATATTTTCTTTAAATATTATATTGGTTCTTTGAGATATGTTTGTTAACCTGTACCTTAAGATAAGGACCCCATTTTGTGTGTTATTCGAACTCGGTGATGGTTTCCATCCTTAAACCTTTTAGAGGAAGGAATGGGCTTTCATGCTCAACTTATCGTCAGTTAGGTGGGATATGGTGGGTCAAGTCATGAAACAGTGGTATTAAAGGAGGTTGTATTTGGAATAGAGTTTGAATATTAACTAGATATGAGGTTTGGTGAGGTAACAATGAATATAGTTTCAAAGAGTCTTGATTTAGCTCTCAGGACATGGTGCCCTACAATAGTGTGGTGGTTGGTGTATCAATTAATGAATGATTTAAAAACCTACCTATTGAATCAGTACATATAGGGACTAGTTATAGAGGAAAAATTGGTACATGCATCATATAGGAATGGGTTGTGGTTTCCATGTCCTTGTTAAGTTAACTCCCCATATATTCTCTCTTGACCAAGGTGAATCTTTTCTATTTTCATATGTTTAAATGATGACAAAAAGATTATATTCAATAGAAGTACTGTGATTATAATCCACATGGACATGAGCCTTCAGTTTAAGGACCTGTGTACGAGGTGGTTCCTCGGAGTGGATAGTAAGCGGTGTCTCTTCCGGTTGAGCATCTGACTTTCCCAACTACATTATTTTAGGTGTATTATCCCCATCAGGTAGAGTATTAGCTGATATCATAAGTATCAAAATATATCACCACTATACTGATCATGTTCCATGAGTTTCATATATAAATATCCCATAGCATTAATGGTGAAATATTGCCCCCTTCTTGGGTACTAGAGGACTAGATCAATCTGATGGTTCATATATTATGTTTGGTTAGGAACCATATCGACGGTGGTCTTGGTAGTGTGACTTATAATTTGTGAAATATAGAATTTTTGGATCCTTATGTTGATTTTTTTTGTGGTTTCAGGAATACAAATAATATGGGTATTTCACTTACCAATTCATGCTCACTTGTGACATAATTTGAAACCATATGGGCATGTTGGTGACACCCAAATTGGATAGTTTCAAGGTGTATCATATGAGTTCCTTTAGATTGTTTATTTAAGACCGTTTTTATGTACTAAGGTGCCAGATAAATCCCTAGTTGTGTAGAATAGGAAGGAATGAGGATGGATGGGATCAAGTAGTAGGATATTGTGACCCATATTCTCTAAGTGTGTTTTGAGGTATAACATGTGTCATCTCTACATCGAATAAAATTTTATTATATTGACATGACCCAAATTTCCTAGGAATCTTCCATTATTCAAGACCTGGTGATTCAAGTGGAGAATTTAAGATCACCCCTTGTGTTTTGTGGATCAAATAGAAATGGTTTAGTGATCACACACTTTTGCTAATAGTCAGACCTAAATTTAGGAGTAGATAGAGCCTCAAGTGAATATTTCCATAAAGATGATGGGGATCTATAATGTATTCTTTAGTATAGGAAAGTAAACTAAATTTCATTCATTATTTTACTATTAACAGTTAGGGTTGTAGTGTATCTGAGTTATTGAGATGGAAAGTTTCTTCTTTGGTGAGACGAAATCCTAAGAAGAAATGAATGAGCTCTTATATATAACAGATTAATTATTTATTGTCTATTATAATAGTTGTAGTAGTGGTTTTTATTATTTTTAGATCTTGTTATGTTAGTGGAGTTTAAGGATGTATTTCTTGAGTATGTGCTAGGCTTAACTCCCCATAAAAAGTTTGAATTATTCATTGTCCTACATATAGGGATGAACTGATATTAACATTAGAATATCAAATAACCCTGTAGAGCTGTGAGATTTGTAGGTGTAGTTTGGAGAGATCCTATAGAGAAAGGTAATTTTTAGGCATAGTGTTTCTTCTTGGTTTTCCCAAGTATTTGCTTCTAATAATATATATTCGATATTGAGGTTATGCATGAATTGAGGTCACCTGAACCATGTGATAATTAGGAAGGATTATCCACTCCCAATAATCTCTTACTTATTAGACCAATTGTTAGGGGTGCAGTGGTTATTAGAGTTTTAACTTATTATGGGTTATCCCTATCTTGATTTCTAATGAAGGACATACCAAAGGAATCTTTCTAAAGCATCTATAATTACTTTGAGTTCTTGGTGGCACCCTTCATCATGGAAAACTATCTAATGAGTTTATTGGACATATAGACTAGATTTTGGAACTTATATGTCCAGTTAACGGTATTATTCTTCGAGGATTACCTCATGTACTTGGAATTATTGGTCGAGAACATGAGACACATTAAGATGGTTTTGGACATACTCTGAGAGCATCGTCTTTATATAAATCTCTCAATGTTTGAATTATGGAATAAGAAGTTCCAATTCTAAGGATATGTCTTATCAGATGCGGTAGTAACATTAGACTAATAAATGGTTGAGGAAATGCCAAATTGGGATCTTCCCAAGATCATGGTTGTGGTAGAAGATACTCACAATAGTGTTTTTTGTTCTCATTTGTTGAGAAAGGTGATAGAGTAGTTGACCTCTTTACAATTGAACCTGAAATAAGAGGGTGGTGAAACAAAAATCCAGTTGATGATTGTTTCCCATTCAATTATTCAACATGTTAGGGAGGTATAAATTTTGGATATCAATTGCAAGATATTTCATGTCTAGTTATCCACTAGACATGATCATGATAGAATATCCGATGGTGGGGAGCACATCATGATTTTTCAAGGGAGGATGATAGCACCATTTACATCACAAGTGGAGACACTGAGGTAGTTTAACGATTTACCATAGTATTTCATCCTTGAGAGGGAAGATATATCAGGATCCTTTGGAATTTGGTTGGGTTTCATAGAATGTAGTAGTGTGTTGCTCATTTTATCTACTGATGACTCAGCTACAAATAAGCAAAGGACAAGGTGCCTAGAAGGATGTGTAAATGGGATGGTATCATTTTGGATTTGTCAATGGGAAATCCATTATTAGAGAGAGTTCAAAAAGCAGTATGGGTGATCCTATAATAACTCACTATGTCATCCCACTTCATAACCACCCAAGAGAAAAGCTTAGTGGTGATTTTAGGGTGTCTGTGCATGGAGGAGGTTCTCTAGATTCATGGTGTTCCCTTAATTATCATTTCAGACCATGATTCTCACATCATTCCAAGATTATAGAGAGGTTTAATTAATACTGCAATAAAAATATTTGATTACCAGGATGTTTCTACCATAATATAGAGAGATATGGAAAGAGGAATATTAAGGATCTATAAAACATGCTTAATTTTTTTCCATAACAAGGATTATCATAAAAATTGTAATATTTATCATAAAATGACAATTACAAATACACTATCCGTGTATCACCAATCAAGAACTTGTACAAGAGACCCTATAGGTTACTACTGTATTGGTTAGAACTATGGGAAACATGATTACGAGCCTATATTAATTGTGATAAAAGGATGTTAAGGTGTATTACATTTAAGGGTGGATGATGGATGCCAATAGTCATTGGAAGTCCTATTTAGACCATTGATGGGATCCTTTGGAGTTCGATGAGGGAGAAAAAATGTTATAGAAGGTATCAAATTTTCAAGGGTTATTGAAGTTTTTCTTAGGTTGTGGACCATATCTTTGGTTTGTAGGACCTTTTTCTATTCTCTATAAAATGTTTGCAAGGAGGTATACCACTTATCCTCAACACCATATTCGGACTGGGGGCATGATATATTTTACATGTTGAAGTTGAGGAGATATGTACATAAAACATTTTATGTTATTGAGAGGGGTAAGCTCTAAATTGAGGGAACAATTTCCTTTTCGAGGTTCCAGGTGGAATCTAAGCACCTATAGGAGGAACATATATGGGAAAGAGTGTAACATGGACACATATTTGTTTAAAACCTACGATACTCTAGGTGAGATTGTGGGAGTGAGTGATAGATTTGTGATCTCTGTATCCTCACATGTCTATGTTGTTTTTCTCATTTTCTTTAAAAAATACATTATGTTAGGGATAATGTAACAACGAAAATATTTTTTAATGATTTTGGAGTAAGGTATGGAATTGTAAAGGGACTCCAAGGACCATGGAGCCTTAGTGTTGATATATTAAAAATATAAAATATAATATATCATTCATGTGAACTTTTTCATAAACAATAGAACAAATCTCAAATAGTGTGTCAAATGGGAAAACCGAAACCATAACTAAATATGGAGTGCATGTTTACCCTAGGGGAAACAATAGACAAGTCATCATCAGACACTTTAGAAGAGTTTTATCATAGCACGATTAAATAAACTTAATTATTTTATTAATTTTACTTTCATTTAATCACAAAACCCCAAGGAATCCACCTTTATAATCTCATATATGGAGAATTCTATCTGGTTCACTACATTAACCTCAAGAATGGTGAGGATATTGAAGGAGAGAATTGTCAGTGTGTATGTTAGTGGATGGTTGTGGGATCATGGATTGAGGATCAGGGTACCACAAGGATCATTTTCATCAAATTATTTCATAGATCACAATAATGAAAATGATGATGAAACATTTTTAATCAATAATTGATCATAATATATGGTTGGATTTTTGTTTACGTTGACTTTATCCCTTTTTTTATTATCATATATTAAATGTGAATCAATTATTCTAACAAAATTGATTCACAAGAAAACACTTAGTGTGTGACCCACTAGGATTCTTTCTCATTTCCATTCGGTGGGATTTCCTAAGTTCCAAGAGTACTATCTTGAAATAGGTCAAGGAACTCTATAGAAAGAACATATAGTCTCAATAACAACATCCACATGAAGACAATCACTGTGTAATATAATCCCTTTGGCACAATAACACATCAAGCAAGTTTTCGGATAGTGTCATCAACCTTTATGCATGATACATCGTTCTGTGAATAACTAAAATAAACTCGTCATTACACCATGGCCATGGAATTTCACGTGATTGTTCTATTTCAATCAAATGTCCAAGATATAAACTTCGATAAATGGAAGGGAAAATTTGTTCCTTGAATTATCGATTAATAACATGCCACTCGTGACACACCCAATGTACCATACTTCCCACAAACTATCTACATGATAGTTTTCATCAGTAAATCAAAGTGTGTGAGTCAAGACATGTATTATTGATAATCTTAAAGACTAAGTATCATTACACATTCTCATAGATAGATATATCTAATAGAACCAAAACATGGGGAATTCCTACTGGCAGGTCTGTTCTCATAATCTCTTGTCTTGGAGATTACCAAGTGTGAACTTCATGAGAGGAAGTCTCATATGACTATGAGTACTCACACCTGATGGTATACATGCTATGAGTCCCATCATAGTATGTCATCCTACTATGGAACTATATTTAAAAATATTTTTATAGGATTTCAAGGTTCTCATCATCACGGGGAACTACCATCACTTTATCAATGCAACAAATAATCTAGGACATTATTACATCACAATCATGAAGAACAATGAACTATATGTAATAAGATGTTTAATATCTAAATAGATTAAATATACATGTAATCAAAGTACAAATAGTTGTTTTTAGGACACCAACTCTAACAAACTCCCACTTGGACTAGAGCCAACTTCATATGAATTTAAATCTACTAGACCTCACATGATGATCATGTTCTTATTGAGTCAAGGAAGTAGTCAAGGGGTCTTCCACGTGGTCTTCTAGGGAAATATTGCCAACTACAACTTCACCTGTCTAAGAAAAATCCTTCAAGAGATGATACTTATGAATAATGTTTTTGGTCTGCTGATGTGACGTTGGCTCTTTTTGTGAGAGCCACCACTGTATTATTATCATAGTACAATGTGATGAGATCTTTACTACTATGTATTACCTCCAGCTCATAGTTGAAGCTTCGCACCCAAACTACATCTTTAGATATATAAAAAGATCCAATGTATTTGGACTTTGTGATAGAATTTATGACCACACTATACTTTGATCTCTTCCAGCTCACTGCACCTCCATTCAAAGTGAATATGTAACCCATTTGTGACTTCATGTCATCATGATCAGTCTAGAAATGAGATTCTACATATCCTCTGTTGACTAGATCCTCATCTCCTCCATATAATAGGCACATATCCTTAGTACGGCTCGGATACTTAAGGATAGTCTTGACTACCATAAAATAGCGGTCACCTGGGTCAGCTTGATATCTTCCTACCACACTCAATGCATAGGCGACATCCATCCTAGTACATAGAATAACACACATTATTGACCCAATCACTGATTTGTATGTAGTCCATTCCATTTTATTTCTTTCCCCATGTGTCTGAGGACACATTTTTTTGGAAATATGAATGTCATGTGACGCTGGAAACATTCCCCTATTGGATTGTTCCATACTTAATCTCTTCAGTATCTTATCAGTGTATGTACTTTGACTTAGGCCTATAAATATCTTGGATCTATCTCAATAGATCTTGATCCCAAGAATATATGCTACCTCTCTGAATTCCTTCATGGAGAATCATTGATTCAACCATGCCTTAATAGATTGTAAAATTGGTATCTGGTTTTCAATTAGTAATATGTCATCAACATATACTATTAGGAAAATGAATGAACTCTCACTAAACTCGTTGTAGACACAAGTCTCACATTTGTTCTTGATAAAACGAAATTTCATTATAGTTTCATCAAAATGATTGTTCCATTACATGTATGCTTTCCTTAATCCATAAATGGATTTCTATAACTTGCATACCTTATTGGAATCTTTTGGAGTCATCAACACATCAGGTTATTTCATGTAGACATCTTCCTAAAGGTTCGCATTATGTAAGGCTATTTTGACATTCATTTACCAAATCTTATAGTTATGGTAAGAAAAAATGGCCAATAGAATTATGATGGATTTCAACATTGAAACTGGTGAAAAGGTTTTTTTAGTCAATGCCTTGATGTTGTTTGAACCCTTTTGCAACAAGTCATTCCATATTTGTACTGACTTGTCCTTCTATGTTCAGTTTCATCATGAACACCCATTTGCAACCTATAGCATTTACATGAACTGGAGGATCTACCAAAATCTAGACAAGGTTTTGGTACATGGAATCCATTTTATAATTCATGGATTCTTTTCAATTAGTAACTACTATTCAACATAATACTTCCTGGTATATTATAGAATCATTATTATCAACTAATAATGAGTCTCCATCCTCAGTAACTAGAAAACCATACCATTCCAGTTCTCTAACCTCCCTTGTACTCCAACACAATTCTTGTGTCTCTGGAACAATTATTTCTTCCATGGGGCATTGTGGAATCTTATCCAATACCAACACCTATGTACCTTGAGCCTCAACTTCATCAAATTATATCTCACCCACACTACCTATTTTGGAGATGTTATCCCTCTTAATAAATTTGGCATGTCTCTCCACTATAATAATTTTTTCTAAGGGGTTGTATAGGTAATATCCGCTTTTTTCCGTGGGGTATCCTATAAAGGTACACTTTTTCCCTTAGGAAGAAATTTTTTTTACTGGAAGAGGCATTATCAAATGAATTTTTTCCCCACACAAGTAAATTTGATATCATGACTTTATATCCACTCCAGAACTCTTATGGAATACCATTTATTGATTTAGTTGGAACTTGGTTTAGTATGTACGCCGCTGTTTGTAATGCATATCACCAAAAGGACAATGGAAGACTCACTTGATTCATCATTGATCTCACTGTTTCCAATACGTTTTAGTTACTCCTTTCGCTCACACCATTCCACTAGGCCATGTAAGGAGGAGTGAGTTGGGATATGATCCCAAAATATTGTAAGTAATAATTAATGTTTTGATTAATATATTCTCTACCTTGGTCTAACTGTAGTTTCTTAATATTCTTACCAAGATGGTTCTCAGCTTCATTATTTTATTCCTTGAACTTACCAGTATAATCTGACGTATACCTGCTTATGTAGATATATAATTATCTACAAACATCATCAAAAAAATTTAAGATGTGTGAGTACCCTCCCATTGCTTCAACTTGAAATGGTCCACATACATTAGTATGAACCAATTCAAGAAGTTATATATCCCTTTCACCTTTCCCACTAAATGGGGATTTGGTAATTTTTCCTTATAAACATTCATGACATACACTAAGTGGTTTTAGTTCGAAAGAATCTAAATATCCATACTGATGTAACATTATCAAGAGTTTCTAATTTTCATGAACTAGCAAGTGATGCCAAAGATGGGTTTGGTATAAGCCATGTGAAGTATCTTTGTTATCAATTAACATTACATGGTTTGAGTAATATAACATGTAATAACTATTGTATAAATGCACCGTACAAAAACCAATGCTATATTTTTAAAAGATTCCATATTTATTTCCAAAATAGATGAAAATACATTATTATCTAATATGGATATAGAAATAATGTTTTTCATAATAGAAAACAGATAATAACAACCTTTTAACAACAAGATTATACTAGTTAGAAACATGATGTGGTAGTCCCTAACAGCTAAAACAACATGTCTAGATCTGTTGTCTTCTCGCAGATCTACCTCCCCTTGGTCAATCTTCTTGAATCTACTTGGTTCATATATTTGGATAAATATATGTGAGCACCACAAGTAGTATATGACACCCAATTTGTATAAATATAGAGACTGAATTCAATAAGAATATCACCTGAATCTTCCCCTTGCTTCTTAGGATGGGTGCAGTTCTACTTCCAGTGGGCTTTCATGACACATGTGAAAAAAATGACCTCATGTTCCCTTGCCCCCCTTTGATCTTCCTTTTCATGGAAGGTCATGAAGAGTATTTTGGATTAAATAACCTCACATTCCCTTTCCTCTTATTCACCATAAGAATAGAAGGATTTTGACACTTCATATCTTTGTCCCCTTGGTGAATGAGGATAAGAAGATCAGATAGAGACTTCTCACTGTTGTTCATGTTGAAATTGAAAGAAAATTTGGAGAAGATCTAAGGGAGGGATGTGATAATGAGATCGGTGCCCAGTTCATTGGGGAGTATAAACCCTAGAACCTATAGGACGTCAATATAGCCACTTATCTTGACTAAATGAGGCCTTGTTAGGGCACCCTCATCAAGATTATTATGAATGAGTGCCTTGGAAATATCAAACCTTTCATGTATTTCTTTCTCCAAGTAAAGACCACAGAGGTTCTTGAGTATGATATATGCATCCATGATTTAATGAGAGTTCATGATCTCACTAGACAATGATGATAGCATCAAACATTGAGTGTCAACCGTGTCGTTCATATGTTTCTTATAGACTCAGAAATCCTCATCACTCGCCTCTTTAGTAGGTGGATCATGTAATGCGAAATCCAACACATAAGACTTCTGTTCATGGCGTAGGATAGCCCGAAGGCATCTAAACCATTCCTGGAATCCACTGCCAGTGAGGATTTAATCTTTATCTAGAATTGATCATAGAGAAAGTGTGGTTGGCGAGATTTTCATTTTTTTATTCTAGAATTAAAAGAGAAGATCATTAGTATTTTATTGATTACATTTTATGACAAATAATGAATTAATTTTAGTAAGTCTTCGACTATTTTCTCAAGTCCTAATGGCCCTTTCTATTGAACTCAGAATGTCTAGTTACCATGGAATTCTAGTGGAAAGGAACCATATTCCCATGTCTAGAAAGAGATACTCCTATTGATGTAATATGGTTAAGTCAACCTGAAACCTTTGATAAGGGATTACTGTATAAAAGTAAGTGTCCCAATGAGGGTTGGTCAAACACATTGTTTTATAGAGTTTTTCCTTTAATCAAGTAACAGAAATCATGGCCTGACAAAATATTTTATTTGAGGGATTTATCTATTATGTGTGAATTTCTTATTATAATTATCACATGCCTATTAATATTAAGTGGAACTTACTTATGTGATTAACCATGTCTTGATAATTTTTATGCATATGTTCTGGTTTATTTTAGTTCCATATTTCTTTATTGTTTAATTCATTAACTATGTGATCAAAAAAACACATACATATTGATAAACCCTGAAACTGATATAATTAAAATAAATAAAATGGCATGATCATGAGATTTTCTAATGGTGAGTTTATCTAGAGGTTGATAAACTAACGCTGAACTGGGGGAGAAAACCCTTAAACCTTTTAAGTTCATGTTTACATCTTTCCAGCTGTCCACCAATGTATCTCTAGGGATTGGTTTTATCTCGGATCCACCTTGAACCACCTCCACTAGATTTGGAGTTCCATATATTACATATGATTTTAAACTCACATACAGGTGATAGGTAAAATGTGGTTTTACATAAAAGATTCATTGGAAAAAATGACCTACACATTAATGAGGAGAAGGATCTCATATTGAAAAATTTATTATAAATAAATAAATTAAAAGAAACCATCCAAATAAAAAGGTCCTGGTCTAGCTCATGATCATCCAAACATGCAACTATATTTATATGTATATAAAACTAGCATTCAATTATTTAATCATTCTTCTTTAAGATAAATCATATTCCAATCAATTAATTATCATATTTAATTAATCAATACTTTTATCATAAACCCTTTTTAGAATTTTTTTGAGATTATCATCAATCATCATTTTAAACAAATAAATTCATTGAAAATTATCTTTGTACATAACTTGTACCTTCAAGGCAACTCGGTGAAAACCTTCTCATAACTACCCAATGAGTAGAAATGAATATTACACAGATGTTAAACTAAACACACATATATAAAAAACCTATCATGTATTGCGCCTTAGCTTTACTCCCACACCATGGTACATATACCAATGGTTTATATAATATAATAATAAATTTTAAATAATCTGTGTAATTTGGATGACTACACGATGTGTAGTTCCAACTACACATTGTGTACTATTGTTCACCATCCATCCGAATTACATGCCAAGGGATACGGTGTGTGTGTGTCTGTACTTCAAAAATCTTCAGAGTATATGGCAAGTTCAGTGGGCCACACGCCATGTAGTATCTTCATTACACGGTCTCCAGCTGGGCAAGTCGTGTACGAGGTACAGAGTCCAACCCTAACCCGAAGGGACTACATGCTATTTCCAATGGTCCCCATGATGAGAAATCCAGAAACCGTGTGCCACATATTCCTTGTCAACACATATAGTCATTAAGAATTAGACAAACTCCAATGACATGACTAGGCTTGGTAGACTAGACCCAGTGCATTGAACCTTGAATACACAGTGTGTACTACCTAATACACGTCATGTGTTCTAGTGTTGTTTGTCCATGAACCTTTGCATCCTCCAGATTAGATCCTATATTTTATTTTAATCAAAATTAAAAGAACATATCACTTCTAGAAGGTGAATGAGAAATGAAATAGGAGGAACAGATTTCGAGATTCAAATTTCCAGAATGATTAACATGAATTGAAACAAATAAATTATTAAATGTCTAAATCATCAATGAAAGATATAAATATTTATAAATAATGATTTACCCCCTCACATACCTCTTTTAGGTTCAGGGTATAGCAGAATTGTGCTTGGGCCGACACCCAACATCAATTTTTACCACGATCAGTGATTATTCTGGGATCAATAAAACAAATAATGCGAGTCTCCATAGAATAGAATAAAAGATTTAGATAAAGAGGGATGTGGCCCAAAAACATTATAGAGGATATTTCACATCATGTTTATAATAAATTTAATTAATTTCATAAAGAAAAGAATACCTGGATCTTGGGAATTTTTTTCGTTGATGATGTTGATCATCCAGAATGACCCTTCCGAATTATCTTGTTGTGATTACTAGGATCCAAAATAAAATCCTTCTAGTGGAGATCCACCCATGCTTTAATGGCCACCAATCAACACCACTTGTTCTCTTGGTGCTAGCATAGAGAAGTGAGTGTCTTGTGTCGGTCTTTCATGATCGCTTGTCCTTCAGCCTTGAAGAACTTCTATCATTCTTAAGAGGGGAGGGAAGAGGATTTGAGAGAGAAATTGTTCATCTCAACAATTCTCAATTCAGTTATAAATTCACACATTCTTGAATACATGGAATAAAAAATATTGATAAACTAAGGTGACATTAATATGAATTAGTGTATAGAGTGGATTCAAAAAAAGTGTTTTGATGGAATCCATTTTATTTTCCCATGAATTAATTTATAAAGGTAGTCAGTAAATAATATAATTTCCATTGAAAAAAATTTCAATCCACTAAAAATAGAGATGTTTTTTGGATTTTGGTACAGCAAAACAAATTCATGGGGTTTCTCCTTGTACCATTCCTTAGTGGTGAACCAAATAAAATCATTATTCCAGGCCATAATATCAATACTGTTTTCATTGTGAGTGTACAATTTTTTTTAATGTTTTCCTACCAACATGGGAAAAATTTAATGATAATGAAATAGTTTACACCTTGATTCACCCATAACATTTACTGATGTCTTTATTAACAAAATGTTTTTTTAGAGATGAGGTTATATGCATTGAATTTTCCAACTGATGATCTGTATATATAACGTAGAGAATAGTAAATGGTTTATAATTTTTAATGGGTGAAATTTACAGATTTGGAATAATGCAATGAGATTGAACTTATGATCTCTTTGTCTAGACTTTATATTTGTTGTAATACATTGGGTGTAGGTTAGTAAAACACCAGAACTCCAAAAGGATGATGAATAAATGAAACTACTCAATTAAGAAATTAAATATAATTTTTTTATATTTATATATTTGTATGTAGATTAAACAAGAAGGTGATGAGATAAAACTACATTCAATTCATGTGGGATACACTATGTAACATATATAAAGGTGATATAAAGGTAATGGAAGAAAAGATTTATGTGATTCCCAAGAGGTATGGTGGGTTGAAAACTATCCTAAGTAAAAATGTTAATGGAATATTTAAATAAATTATTGAGGTTGTTGGAGAAATCCAATGATTTGGTGAAGAGATTAAATATATTGAAACTATGAAAAATATGATGCAAAGACTGCTACCAATCTATAATCTGATAGAATATGCTTCGGAAGAGAATAACCTAGTAGACCATTCACTGGATGATCTAAAAAGTAGTTTGGTTACATATGTAATGAAGGTTAAGCTATAAGGAACATTAATTAATTCCAATATTGTTATATATTTCAATAATATAGAATAACATCATATTGATAAGGGAAGAAATGAGTTTTAAGAAGAAATTGACGAATTAATATCTCTAGTGGAAATGAAATTAAAGAGAGAAACATGTAGATTCAAAGGATAACTACCCTTATTATGTTTTTGGTGGGGTAATTTTTGGAACATTATAGGAAGGATTATAAGGAGAATTAATAATTATGGAGGTAAAAATAAATTATACATAATACCAAAAAGAGTTCCATCCATAAAAGAGATGTTAAACCAGAAATTCATTTAGAAGGATGTTAGAGAAGAATAGTATAGTCAGAAAATAACCAGATGTTGATACTGACTATTTGAAGGGAAAAAATTATAGTTAGAAGTAAAAGACACCATGATGTCCATACATGAAAAATAAGGATATAAAGACAATAAATTGTATGGTGTATTTGATATTGAGGTAAAAAACAAATGTTATTGAAGAGATCTATGTTTAAAAAAAGAAAAAAGAAATGATTGGTAAACTTTTAAATGAATTATATATGTATTTAGATCAAATCAATGGTAAAATTGAAATAATAGAAAATAAGCATGAATACAAATCAGTCAGTCATTTGTATTTTTATTAATGATTGTGGTTCAAGATAAATATTTAAAAAAATATAAGGTTATTGATGACCTTAATTATTATGTTATAGAGAAATAAATAAGGTTAATATAATACTATACAATTTTAATATATTATTAAACCCTATGTTGAATATAATTTAAAAGTCCTTTTCTGTGAAAATATTTTTTTCCATGAATATTACCCTTAAAAATATATATTTGTAGTTGAATAAAAGTTATCCTAGATTTAAAAGGGTTATGTATGGGTAAAAAGACTTTTATGAACCCATGTATGGGCAATATCAAGATTCCATGAGCTACGTACAATTAAGATGTAGTTCCCATACACCGCATAAGGTTAAATATAGTGTTTTCTATGGGTGACCTTATATTTCTAAATATTATGTGAGGGTAACCCCATTATTATATGTGTTTCATAAGGGAATCTGAGCCTGTGTGTAAGGGTTACTCCTTGTTTCTAAAGGTCTTATAATGGTAGTCTTCTACAAACATAAGGGTAAACAAGTTTTTCTATACACTTCATAAGGGTAATATGTAGAGACCCGTATCCTGACGTACATAGACTTTACATTACTTTTGCGGAATACTTAGTACATAACAAAAACACACACACAAGGATCGTAATAGTTTAGTGTCTTTGGAAACTCAGAACGTAATCTTCTAATCCTGGTGAAAGATCTTCAATATCTCCCATAAAGATCTTCCCTTTTTTTTTCTTACCTAAAACCTTTCTTTATATCCTGGGGAAAAGAAAACATAAAAGGGTGAGCTCAAATGCTCAATAAGGGTATACAAAAGAAATAAAAATCATATCATATCTTTTTGAAAATCATAACCTGCAAAAGAGATCATAATATCTTAACATGGAAAAAATCATAGAAGTGAAAATGAGATCACCATAATCATAACATGAAACTTGAAACTTTTTGGCATGCACACATAATCATGGAAAATCATTTCTTGTTAGTCATGACTCATTGCCAAGACTATCTTAGTGGACAAAGTCCCTTTCTGAATCGAGTAACCCTCGTTTCAGTCCTGTTTCACTGAACCGGTATAACCTACCATTCCAGCCATGTCTATCTCATGAGATATAAAATCTTTACCCAATGCATTGGAGGGAGATATAAGTCCCACCCATCTTATAATGAATCCCTTCTTATGTGTGCCACATAATCATAAAACATACATCATCGCATAACACATGTAACAAAAATGGGATTCTTGAAACATCATGACATCATAAATCAATTCATATAATATAAAGGAATTCATAAACATAATTCCATCACAACATAGTCAAATCAATGTAAAAATATGGATAGAAACAGAACCCTTTATAATCTTAGATGGAAAATAATTTTGATAAAACACTTGAATTGAATTCTTGAGGAAAATATCCTTTCTTCTTCAAAAATCAATTTCTTTTCACAAAACATCATGAAATTTTAAAAGAAAGAGATTTTATTGAAAATATTCATGAAATATTTTGGAGGAAGCTTAATGAAAATAAGGCTTTATAAAACCGTAAAAATCCGTTCGTTCCGTTTAAGTTGAAAAAACATTCTTTTCGTACTTTTGTCGGAAAAGTCAAAAAGTACCTCGTACGAAAAACGACAAAAGATTCCTTTCATACGTATTACTAAAAACTCACCGAAGGGTAAAAATGTATTTAAACAATTTTATGTGGATGGAAATAATATTACATATTGAGTAAACATGGATGTGGATGATAAAATACACCCCAGTAAATACTTACGAATAAACAATCTCGGATAAAAATGAGATTGTGATATTTCCCTTACCTTAGGTCCGACTTGCTTTGTAAGTGTCCGAACCTCCTGTATAATGATTTAAATAATGTTATTGACTTATTACAGAATCATATTCATTGTTATGATATCATATATGGTTCACTTATTACATTATATTACCCGTTCTTTTGTAAATTCCATGTTAAAGAAGCGTTTTGGGTAAAATCGTTTCATTTATCGTAGGTGTTTTGACTTGTTGTTCTTGACATCATTATTACTTATATCATGATTTACTTACTTCCAGAATATAAAATATGATTTTTATATCATATATATTCAGTATATATATATAAATAATAGGTAGATAAATAAAATGAAAAACACCGTTCATGGAGACGGTAGTCCGTACGTACGCATGAACGCTGTTTTTCTTTCCTTATTGTCTTGAAATGGAAGTAAGTAGATGACATACATATGTATATATACATAAATCCAGTAGCTTTATAATGTCATATATTTCATTATTATTTCTTATATATACATTATAATCATTCTTAAATGGTTAACATGGAGAATGAATCTCATCGCGTCGTGGAGACGGTAGTCCGTACGTACGCACGAGCGATGATATCATTTCTATAAATATTGAATTGAATTGGAGTGGATTATAAAATATATCAGAATCAATATGATGTTGTAATAACTATGTATAGTTATTCTTTACACCATTATACCCATCCATGTAAGGTGGCGGTGGAAAATAGATTACACCACGGCGTGGAGACGGTATTCCGTACGTACGCACGCGCGGTGATTTCTTTTTCCGTAGGATGGATAGATGGTGAAATAGGGTTGTTTCATACTTATAATAACATATCAGTATATGAGTGATACTGATGTTATTACTTCATAATGAAACAACCTAAGAAGAAGAAGTGGAAGAAGAAATAAAGATGAAAGAATTGGTAATGGTAATTACCTCTTCTTCGAAGTGCCTCTTTGAGACCTCCTCTTAGGGCACTAGAATTGGTCTTTTAGGAAGACCAGAACCTCTAGGATGTTGCTAGGGAAGTGGAGAAGGGATTTTGTCAGGGGTTGGCCGAGCTTGAGTGCTCAAATTGGTGTGAGGAGGAGGGGGAGGAGGTGTCCTTTTATAAGGGAGGAGAGGGGCACCTTAGGAATTCTTAAAAATATTAATTTATAATAAATCTAACCCCACTTAAAAACCTCCAAAAATGACTCATATTCTAAGATTAGATGAGATAGGGTTGTAATCTCATCAACCAATTAAATTTAGACATGTTTGGATATTATTTTAAACCTTATCAATTAGATTTAACTCTAAGTTAAATAATTTAACTTTTACCGTGTCTTTTTGTTTTCTTTCACTATATGGTTAATAAACTTACTATAACATGCCAAACGAACCCCAAATTGTTTATTATTAATATATATATCCGTATCTAAGTCATTTGGCCGAACCTTAGATTTTTAGGAATAAAATAACAATTAATAATATAATATTTGATTTAAAAACTATTTTGTGTCAATTTTGACACTATTTGATATATGATTTTTGTGAAAGTCATAACAGAATTATATGTTCGAACCAAGTTTATTAAATCAACATTAATATATCATAGTAACCTATAAAATTAGTGGAATTCATAAAAAAATCTCAAATTACATTTATTTTGGTGTTTATAACATCAATTATGTCAATATTTCATTAATAAGATAATTACTGCATCATCGTTGTGTCATAAATAAATTAAATTATTTGATGTCTAAAAATTACAAATAAAATACCATCATGTAGGAAATCTTTTTAGCTTTCTAATGAATATTTACAATCGAATTTATCTTATGTATAACCCCATATTAAAAATGATTTACTTATTAAACTTTGATTTTAACTATTTTAACCCTTCTTTAAATAAATTAATAATAAATGTCCTAATCTAATCCAAGTGGGCCTAAATGGTCATATTTTATTCCTAAGTTTGTTTTTGGTCGAATTACACTTGTCCAATAGAATTAGGACATGTGTTAGGGTAATAGTAATATCATATTTACCCTTAGTTACCCTATTTACTATTAACCGCGGTAAAAAAAAGTAAAAAGTTACTATTCACCAAAAATTATTTTCATCTCATTGAACTACATTTTAGTCCTTGATATTAACCGTGTCTCTTGGATTTTCGAAATTCCATTCACAGAAGGGGTAAAATTAAGTTTTATGCAAAATTCAGTTTTTAACCTACCACTTAGTGGTTTCACTATTCATCAAAAATTGAAAGTTTTCAGAAAAATGCCAAAATTTCATCCTAAGCTATATTTCATATTCCGAATTCAAAAATGAAGTCTATTTTACCAAATTAATAACATAGAAGTTTAATTAATTAATTTTATAATTAAATCCCGCTATTAAAACAAATAGCGTGTTTTTACGAAACAATATCTATCAAAAGATTGACACTTGTTTATGTCTGGTTTAAATGTGAAATTACGTCCAATGACAAACATTGTATTAAATTGTAAAAATATATTCTAAATATACTTTAAAACCACTCAAATTATTAATTTATCACTATTAATTATTTCGATTAAAAAAAGTTGTTTTTAATTATAATTTAGTAATTTTCACTATTCATCAGAATATGAAAGTTATCCGAAATGTACCAAAATTTCACCTTAGGCTAAATTCGATACTCCGAATCCAAAAATGAAATCCATTTTGAAAAATAAAATTTACAAAATTTCAAAAAGTGGTTATTACTATTCATAACGGCTAGTTTTAATAGCATATCGCTGTTTAGTGAAACTCGTTATTGCGTACTACACACACTATCGAGGAAGGTTGCGATTGCGTGTAATGCAAGGAAAGTCAAGGATGCGTGTTGTGAAAGCTCCTTTTGGTGTAGCGTACAACACAAGACATTAATAAAATTAAAAAGAATATTTTTCATAAAATCTTGGGCTGTTACATTCTACCCCCCTTAAAATGAATTTCGCCCTCGAAATTCGTCGGGGTTATAAATGGTTTTCTATTCGAAAGTTTCCCACATCGTAAAAAGGAATACCAAAACTTGGCTTTAAAAACTAAAGTATGAAATGTAACGATTACCCAAATAAACTAATTGTTGGGTTTCCACATAGGTAAAAATATGGATATGGAAGAAAAATCTAACCATCATGTTCTGATGGAGAGTGGTAGAGAACATGGCTATGGAAAAGCCAAAAATCACAAATCCATAAATTTGTGATGATATAAGGTACCATCTGATTCCTCAGGTATAAAATCACTAGGACAACATTTTTGGTTTTCATGATCATTTCCCTAAAGTTGAAAATTTGAATTAGAATAAATACTTACTTTATTTTGGTACAATCTCACTGTTGTTCGTGCCTTGAACAATTTCCACTTCATCTCTTAAATAAATGAAGTTGAATTTGTTATTCATGAAGTGTTAGCAGATAATGTGATAGAATGACGGGTCATTCCATCTGTCTCAAACAAAAGGTTAGCAAAAATTATATACATAAGTCGATCTATAGTGAGATTAATCATATATGGTTCCTAAAATGGGCTTATACTTCATATATCATACTGCTTAATATAATAACACTAGTTTCTACTAAACAGGGACTTCCTGTAGGTCAGTGGTAGGCGATAAAGGCCAGTCGCACTTCGGTTGTGGGTTCGATTCCTACAGCCTTGTCCGAAGCGATGGGCTGTCGCCCGTCCTGCAGGTTGTCCTTTTTCCAAAACTATATTACTATAACATCCCATCAATAATATCGAAAAAAAAAAATTATATCCTTAAACAATACTAACTTACGTCCAACATAATCTAGTCTAATCTTTAGGCTTATACATAATACTGTAGTCCACTCTCATAACATAGTGAAAACGATTACCAGAGATTTAACACCATCGTCGATCCCCATAAGATATGTCTTGTTGGTCACATTCTAAACATTCAAAGTCCTTAATCATGTATTCTCTTGAATACCTTAGTGAAAACATGAATGCAGTTTAAAGTTAACACTTTCCACATACCAAAATCCTCAAAATTCTATATACTCAAACCATGATATCACTTAGTCCTTATATCAATCATGAGCTCATGAATACTGTTAAACATTTCATTTTCTTATTTTCCCTTCATTATGCGCATATCATCTTATTTCCAAAAATATCTCAATCACTTTGAATACCACATTAAACCAATACATAAATATTCCAATACTCCATGATACAACATTATTTTGGAATCCCATTACATAAACACTTAATCATTCCACCACATCGTTATCATATTCAACATTGCCAATAGTGATCGCATGTGATTTCCCTTTGTCCTTTGCCTTCAGTGGTTGCTCATGTTGATCATCACTAACCCTTGGATTAGGGCAATTATTAGCATAATGCCCCATTTCCTTGCACTTGAAGCATTGAAGTGTTGGTGGTGCGTTCTCTGCAGTGTTTGCTTTATTCACATCATTAGAAACCCTTTTTCTATTACTTCGACACCCAGCTGCTCGATGACCTTCTTTTCCACACTTAAAACATTTTCTAGTCCCTTTAAGACAATCTCCACCATGCTTCTTTCCACACTTTGTGCATAAGGAAACATTCATCTTCTTTTCACCATTATTCTGAGATTTCTCCTTGAACTCCATCTTTCGTTTCTTGTCAAAACCATGAGATGGATATGTAACACCAACTTCCATTTCTACCTTGATAGCACAACGCACAATTTCTTCATAGCTACTGAAGTCTCTTATAGCTAATGCCCTTCGAAGACTTGGTTTTAAGCCACTGAAAAATCGATCAACTTTACTTTCAGGTTGGATGATAATGCCAGATGTATACCTTGCAAGTCTTGTAAAATTCGCTTCGTATATACCAACAGATTCATCATCCTTCTGTTTCAGCTCAAGAAACTCCTTTTCCATCTTCGTTCGAAGAATACGAGGGAAGTACTTACTGAAAAACAAGTTCTTGAACTCGTCCCATTCCATGGACTCAATTTCATCTCTTGGCCTCGTATTCTTGATAAGATTCCACCATTGATCAGCTTCACCTTCCAAACGATATACTGCTAAGATGACTTTATCATGTTCAGAACATTGAAGAACTGAAAATATCTTTTCAGTAGTACTAATCCATTGTTCAGCAACTAATGGATCAGTAGACCCACTGAAAGAAGGCGGACGCTGCCTCATGAAGGATTCAACGGAATGTTGCTCCTTCCTTTGCTCGTTTGGAAGTCCTGCATGATTCATAGCTTGAGAAAGTTGTGTGATCATGGCTACAAGATTTTGCATTCCAGATCCCATATCGTTTGGTTGCTCAGGGGGACAATCATTGCATTGTCCATTGCATTGATCAACACGGTTCCTTCGGGTTCCATCCATCGTCTAAAACCCCAAAAGAATAGTGTGAGAGGCAAAAATAATGCTAGGGAAAACAACATAATAAAGGGGTAGTACCCTCAATATCTAACATCTTAGGTTAAATTCTAAGATCGTTAGCGCAATTCTAGGACTATAACCTATACGTATACTTAACCTTAGAGACATCCCTAGACATACCTTAGAAATATCTCTAGGGATCTCACTAACGTTTTCGCATCCTAGTTTCCAAAGGTTGACTAATCCTTTCCTCTGATACCAACTGTAGAGACCCGTATCCTGACGTACATAGACTTTACATTACTTTTGCGGAATACTTAGTACATAACAAAAACACACACACAAGGATCGTAATAGTTTAGTGTCTTTGGAAACTCGGAACGTAATCTTCTAATCCTGGTGAAAGATCTTCAGTATCTCCCATAAAGATCTTCCCTTTTTTTTTCTTACCTGAAACCTTTCTTTATATCCTGGGGAAAAGAAAACATAAAAGGGTGAGCTCAAATGCTCAATAAGGGTATACAAAAGAAATAAAAATCATATCATATCTTTTTGAAAATCATAACCTGCAAAAGAGATCATAATATCTTAACATGGAAAAAATCATAGAAGTGAAAATGAGATCACCATAATCATAACATGAAACTTGAAACTTTGTGGCATGCACACATAATCATGGAAAATCATTTCTTGTTAGTCATGACTCATTGCCAAGACTATCTTAGTGGACAAAGTCCCTTTCTGAATCGAGTAACCATCGTTTCAGTCCTGTTTCACTGAACCGGTATAACCTACCATTCCAGCCATGTCTATCTCATGAGATATAAAATCTTTACCCAATTCATTGGAGGGAGATATAGGTCCCACCCATCTTATAATGAATCCCTTCTTATGTGTGCCACATAATCATAAAACATACATCATCGCATAACACATGTAACAAAAATGGGATTCTTGAAACATCATGACATCATAAATCAATTCATATAATATAAAGGAATTCATAAACATAATTCCATCACAACATAGTCAAATCAATGTAAAAATATGGATAGAAACAGAACCCTTTATTATCTTAGATGGAAAATAATTTTGATAAAACACTTGAATTGAATTCTTGAGGAAAATATCCTTTCTTCTTCAAAAATCAATTTCTTTTCACAAAACATCATGAAATTTTAAAAGAAAGAGATTTTATTGAAAATAGTCATGAAATATTTTGGAGGAAGATTAATGAAAATTAGGCTTTATAAAACCGTAAAAATCCGTTCGTTCCGTTTAAGTTGAAAAAACATTCTTCTCGTACTTTTGTCGGAAAAGTCAAAAAGTACCTCGTACGAAAAACGACAAAAGATTCCTTTCATACGTATTACTAAAAACTCACCGAAGGGTAAAAATGTATTTAAACAATTTTATGTGGATGGAAATAATATTACATATTGAGTAAACATGGATGTGGATGATAAAATACACCCCAGTAAATACTTACGAATAAACAATCTCGGATAAAAATGAGATTGTGATATTTCCCTTACCTTAGGTCCGACTTGCTTTGTAAGTGTCCGAACCTCCTGTATAATGATTTAAATAATGTTATTGACTTATTACAGAATCATATTCATTGTTATGATATCATATATGGTTCACTTATTACATTATATTACCCGTTCTTTTGTAAATTCCATGTTAAAGAAGCGTTTTGGGTAAAATCGTTTCATTTATCGTAGGTGTTTTGACTTGTTGTTCTTGACATCATTATTACTTATATCATGATTTACTTACTTCCAGAATATAAAATATGATTTTTATATCATATATATTCAGTATATATATATAAATAATAGGTAGATAAATAAAATGAAAAACACCGTTCATGGAGACGGTAGTCCGTACGTACGCATGAACGCTGTTTTTCTTTCCTTATTGTCTTGAAATGGAAGTAAGTAGATGACATACATATGTATATATACATAAATCCAGTAGCTTTATAATGTCATATATTTCATTATTATTTCTTATATATACATTATAATCATTCTTAAATGGTTAACATGGAGAATGAATCTCATCGCGTCGTGGAGACGGTAGTCCGTACGTACGCACGAGCGATGATATCATTTCTATAAATATTGAATTGAATTGGAGTGGATTATAAAATATATCAGAATCAATATGATGTTGTAATAACTATGTATAGTTATTCTTTACACCATTATACCCATCCATGTATGGTGGCGGTGGAAAATAGATTACACCACGGCGTGGAGACGGTATTCCGTACGTACGCACGCGCGGTGATTTCTTTTTCCGTAGGATGGATAGATGGTGAAATAGGGTTGTTTCATACTTATAATAACATATCAGTATATGAGTGATACTGATGTTATTACTTCATAATGAAACAACCTAAGAAGAAGAAGTGGAAGAAGAAATAAAGATGAAAGAATTGGTAATGGTAATTACCTCTTCTTCGAAGTGCCTCTTTGAGACCTCCTCTTAGGGCACTAGAATTGGTCTTTGAGGAAGACCAGAACCTCTAGGATGTTGCTAGGGAAGTGGAGAAGGGATTTTGTCAGGGGTTGGCCGAGCTTGAGTGCTCAAATTGGTGTGAGGAGGAGGGGTAGGATGTGTCCTTTTATAAGGGAGGAGAGGGGCACCTTAGGAATTCTTAAAAATATTAATTTATAATAAATCTAACCCCACTTAAAAACCTCCAAAAATGACTCATATTCGAAGATTAGATGATATAGGGTTGTAATCTCATCAACCAATTAAATTTAGACATGTTTGGATATTATTTTAAACCTTATCAATTAGATTTAACTCTAAGTTAAATAATTTAACTTTTACCGTGTCTTTTTGTTTTCTTTCACTATATGGTTAATAAACTTACTATAACATGCCAAACGAACCCCAAATTGTTTATTATTAATATATATATCCTTATCTAAGTCATTTGGCCGAACCTTAGATTTTTAGGAATAAAATAACAATTAATAATATAATATTTGATTTAAAAACTATTTTGTGTCAATTTTGACACTATTTGATTTATGATTTTTGTGAAAGTTATAACAGAATTATATGTTCGAACCAAGTTTATTAAATCAACATTAATATATCATAGTAACCTATAAAATTAGTGGAATTCATAAAAAATCTCAAATTACATTTATTTTGGTGTTTATAACATCAATTATGTCAATATTTCATTAATAAGATAATTACTGCATCATCGTTGTGTCATAAATAAATTAAATTATTTGATGTCTAAAAATTACAAATAAAATACCATCATGTAGGAAATCTTTTTAGCTTTCTAATGAATATTTACAATCGAATTTATCTTATGTATAACCCCATATTAAAAATGATTTACTTATTAAACTTTGATTTTAACTATTTTAACCCTTCTTTAAATAAATTAATAATAAATGTCCTAATCTAATCCAAGTGGGCCTAAATGGTCATATTTTATTCCTAAGTTTGTTTTTGGTCGAATTACACTTGTCCAATAGAATTAGGACATGTGTTAGGGTAATAGTAATATCATATTTACCCTTAGTTACCCTATTTACTATTAACCGCGGTAAAAAAAAGTAAAAAGTTACTATTCACCAAAAATTATTTTCATCTCATTGAACTACATTTTAGTCCTTGATATTAACCGTGTCTCTCGGATTTTCGAAATTCCATTCACAGAAGGGGTAAAATTAAGTTTTATGCAAAATTCAGTTTTTAACCTACCACTTAGTGGTTTCACTATTCATCAAAAATTGAAAGTTTTCAGAAAAATGCCAAAATTTCATCCTAAGCTATATTTCATATTCCGAATTCAAAAATGAAGTCTATTTTACCAAATTAATAACATAGAAGTTGAATTAATTAATTTTATAATTAAATCCCGCTATTAAAACAAATAGCGTGTTTTTACGAAACAATATCTATCAAAAGATTGACACTTGTTTATGTCTGGTTTAAATGTGAAATTACGTCCAATGACCAACATTGTATTAAATTGTAAAAATATATTCTAAATATACTTTAAAACCACTCAAATTATTAATTTATCACTATTAATTATTTCGATTAAAAAAAGTTGTTTTTAATTATAATTTAGTAATTTTCACTATTCATCAGAATATGAAAGTTATCCGAAATGTACCAAAATTTCACCTTAGGCTAAATTCGATACTCCGAATCCAAAAATGAAATCCATTTTGAAAAATAAAATTTACAAAATTTCAAAAAGTGGTTATTACTATTCATAACGGCTAGTTTTAATAGCATATCGCTGTTTAGTGAAACTCGTTATTGCGTACAACACACACTATCGAGGAAGGTTGCGATTGCGTGTAATGCAAGGAAAGTCAAGGATGCGTGTTGTGAAAGCTCCTTTTGGTGTAGCGTACAACACAAGACATTAATAAAATTAAAAAGAATATTTTTCATAAAATCTTGGGCTGTTACATAATAGACCGGTGTAAGGGTAAAAATCCTTACCATCGGATAGAATCTAGGATTTTAATAAGGTTTAAAACAAGTTACACTTACACATTTACCTTTTCGGGTGAAATGTTTTTAAAAACACTTTTCCACCTTTTCATCGTTTAAAATGATCCTAAAACACATTTTGATAATTTAAGAATTCTAAAATCAGGGAAATAGATTCATTGACTCTTAATGTTATTCAATAATATTATGGGAGATTTTAGAAAAAATATAATTAATAAATGATTAATGGAAAAAATTAAATAATGAATTAAATTGGGGATTTGATGTTGTGAACAAGAACACTTAATGATTTCTTATGAAATATTCAATGTCTACTAAACTTAATTTTTTATCACCTCTTGAGTCCGGGATATCTATAATTCCCCAAAAAAATTAGGGGACTATTGGTGGTTTTATTTTCATTGGGAGGTGTTTTTAACTTCAGAAGAATTTTTTCATGATGGTTTTTGAAAAACTTCAATAAATTTGGTGTTGATAATAAATTTGAATAATTTTAACCAATTTAGTGGAAGTTCTGGGTGAGTGTAATTGAATGGTATTCAGTAGACATTTTTTTATTTTTATTTGTGGATTTATCTTAAAAAAGTGTCAATGGGTTATCAACGGTTTAAAATATCACTTTTATTAATAAAACTAGTGCTATATATTGATGTCAAAAAAATTAAAACTTGTCGAAGCTATAACCCCACCCCCAAAATACCAAATTGATGAAAACCCAAAAAAATACCATCACTTAACCAAAAAACCATCAATGAAACCCCTTACAATTACATAACCATAATATCATTAAATGAATGTGTTTAAACTAATACATAATTAACAAAAAAAATAACACGAAATAAATCAATAATAAGAATTAATAATATAAAAAACAAATGGATTTGAAATACAATAAATCAAGGTAAAATGATAATGAATGATTTTTTTTAGAAAAATGAAATACACCACTAAAATCAGTTAAAAATGTTTTTATAAAGACAATATTTCTAATATCTGTTAGTTTCGAAGTTTCTCTAACCCAAAAATGGGTGGAAGACCATGATATGACACCCTCTTACTTACTAAATCATAAAAAATAATAGAAAAACAACAAAACAAAACCACAACATCTACTTACCATAGTATAGCCATTATATTACACAAAATAACCTCATCTTGTTTCCACGTCATCCATGATTACATGTTTCTACATTCCACAATATTACCACATCACTGCATGCTGACACATATCCACATAATAATAAAATCCCACCATATATATAAAACAACACACTTGTAAATTTCCTAATATCTCTACGTATTCATATCCATTTTTAACCTATTTTACATTTCCACCACACATCCTTATAAATCATTACAACATCATAAAAAAACTACTTCCAACATAAAAATTAAAATAAAATAATAACATAAAATCAATTACTATAATGATTTTACCACAACAATCCTTACATATAATAAAACAATAATAAAGTACTCCCCTATAATCTCATAGACCATTCCTCCAATAGTCCCTAAAATATTTCACACCTCTCTGTGAGATAATAAAATTTCCACCACAACCCCACTTTCATAATGGATTCCACAATATACCCCCAAGATAACAAGAATAAAAATGATAACATGAGAAACAGTGGATAAAACCCAACACTTATAAACCCATGAATTACTTCCTAAAATCATCATTATACAGGCCAACAAAACTACCCCTAACAAAATAAGGATGCTAAAATCCCAAATTTCATCACTTTAATCAAATGGTTCCAATCCCAACTCTGATATTACAATTAATACAGAGATAGAAGGATTACACCAACTCATGAATCACCTATCACCAAACACATATCCTACACTATAACAACATCACTTTAGTATGATACCGACCACCCCATATTAATATATTTTTCCACACTCCTCCCTAAAATTATGTTATAAAAGCGTCACTCAATCATATTAGTATCAATAAAATAAAAGAAACAAAAAACCTTCAAAACACAATCCTTACAAAGATGTACACACTATCCATATATATTTCCACACAAACTCCCAATTTCCTAAGACTATTACCATCCATTTACTCCACCAAAGGTAAAGGAAAAAATTCATCAAAATATAATGGAAGAATTTACATGGAATTATTTGAAAAATAACCAAAAATATCATAAAAATAATACGTATAATGGAATATTTGGAAGAAAACATATAAAATCAATCAAATATAAAAATTTTATATAGAGAAAGATAAATACAGATATCTTGTAAATTAAAAAAATATTTAGAACAACTGAATGGTTTCCAAATCACCATTTTTATGTCATATTCTGTCAGGATTTTTGTCACACAACACAACAACCAAATTCAATGTAATGTGGAAGAAAAACCTAAAGAGATAATATCATTTATGTATCCATCTCTATCTCCACTCCCTTCTCCCAACACCTATAAAACATATTCTTAAAATTTTAATTTTCATGTTTATATAAATTTAATGTTCAAATAAATAAAAGGTATCATAATAAATGATTATAAAAATGTGTAATTTACCTACTGACTCAGACTATCCATTGAAATAATTTCCCAAGGGAAAATCCATTCATCTTACAATATAATCCAAAAAATTATTTATACTGAGAAATAAATTTCACATCCTCTAGCTTTATATGAGTCCCCTGATATTGGACAGTCCTCCCCTATTTCTAAATTGGTATTTTTAATTCGAAGAAAATATCTTTGAGAATCTAGACGTAGGGAATAAATATAACATTGAATATATGCATCTAAAATCCCTAGTGAACTTCCAAAGACCTCAGTTGATAATGGCCTCGAACCCATCCTATGTATATAACTTGGATATTTATTCCCTAGATCTTGACCACCAAGATTATCCTTAGATATTGAGAAGGAATATATGGGATTGGAATCCTATAGTTTATTAATTTTTACCAATAAATAAAATATCAGGAAAATTTAATATAATAAATACTATAAATGTGACAACTAAAAATAAAGTGTGAGCTTATGATAGTGGTAATATATAAATGTAAACACTACTTATCAAAGTATGTTTTTTTGGAAAAATGATATCTAAATTTTAAATAACTGATATTTTTTTATAAAATATAACAAATTTTTTTGGTTAAATAATGTCTGATTATTGAAAATGAAAAATTTCATTAATATATTTGTATTCAAAAGTTTTTAATGTATTGAGTATTTACATGTGAATAATTACAATGAAAAAAGATTTCATACCCTAACTTATTTGGCATGGTCATTCACATTACTCCCATCATATTTTGTATGAACATCAATCAAATGTTCAATATGGGATACGTGGTTACCTAAATGTTTTATCTATATTAAATTGAGAAAAATAAATATTTTAATGAATGAAAAAATATTATTATGAAATAAAAATTTTATCTGATTAAATTATTACCATAGTGGACCTGTTTCCGGAAAAACTCTTTGAAATTGTAGTGTGTTGGATGATTTGTTTTTTTGGAATTGATATATTTTTTCTTGAAAATTCTGTAAATAAATAACATGAAAATTAAAATTAATGTATGTAATGTATTCTTATTTTTCACATGCATGTATATAAGTAAAATGAGATTAATATAATAATATATTCTTAAATACCATGTTCTTCTCATGCAGATGGCTTTCAAAAAAAACTTTCCACTACTCTCATGGTACACCTTTAGATTTCTTATCGTATTATTACTTAATGGTCAATAATATATCATTGAATTCATTCTTTAATTTTCATTTTAAATCTTCTCATTTCTTACATGAATTTTTCAAGACCCGATTTTATATGATAAGATCAGTGATAGTAAAGTGGAATACCATTTTTATAAAGAGATTAATTGTTAAAATATTAGAGTTTAATTAATAAATGAAATTTAATTGAGCTATAATGTTTTGAAATTTCCTATATCTGGGACTAAAATAAAAAATTCTTCCATGATTGAGTTATATGCCTCAATTAGTATATGTAATCAGAAGGGTAAATGGATCAACTACTAATTGGCCATGAATCTGGAGAATTATTATTGCAACATCATCTATGTGGATCCCATAGTAATAAAAGGGAGAAACTATCTTCATTCCATTTAGATTCTGCACATCTGAACGATTAATATTTTTCTATATAGTATCATTGTTTCCAAATTTCAGGAAAAAATTGTGATTAGTATAAAAAAGAGAAATACATTTATTGACATTAAAATTCTTACCTATACCCATCACCCTCTAATATCTTCATGAATAAATAGGGGTGACCAACTCTTCCCTCATTGTATATTCATTGAATGTTGAACCTGCTAAACTAGGAGGCAGTGTGTCAGATGTTTATGAGGGAGAGAAAAAGGGTGTAGGAGACAATAATGGGAGGAAGATGGGGGTGTCTCAGTTTCTATATGGGGTATAAGGGATCATCAGGTAACACTGATGATGTCCATATCATTGGGGGAATATCTACATGATGTTGACCATGATTAGTGAATATCCTCTTATTTTGCATTCATATCATTTAAATAAGTAAAAAAACTTTAGAATATATATTTTGAAAGATTCATATAGAATAATAAATTTAGAAATAATAATATACTCATAGAATTGAAGAACATAATATATATAGGTATGTCAATAAATGAATGCACATATAAACAAATATAAAAATTTCTTTTTCAAAATTAAACAACTTATTGATAAAAATTATATTTAATATGATATTCAAACCAAAATATTGTAAATTTACTATATATAACATAGGTAGTTGATATTTTAATGGATAAGTGAACACATAATCAGTTTTTCCTTTAATATTGTCATTATCATGATTCATCGTTACTTATTATACTTCATCCACTATTTCAATACTTATATTTCCAATATAATGATGTAAAAAATAAGTCAATATATTACTATTTATAGGATTCAATGTTAGTGGTAAAATATTTCACTTCATCACCCATATCATATATGTCTCTTTATTTTATGTGAAAACTATATTCCAACCTTCATCCATGACATCTTCTACAAAATATTACATTGTATATTTCAATGAGAATATATCTAGATCATGTACATCATAGTCACTAATATCCATCAAGTGAGGGATGTTCATTGAATTAAATGATAAGGAATATCTTTTAATATCCATAGTAATATTGACCAATATGAAGATGGATAAAATAACTGAAAAAAGAAAATGGTAGTATAATTTAATAATATGAGTCAACATTCCATAGTATCCCAATTTTGAAACTATAAATATTACACTATTCTATTTCTTTAAATAAAATCTAGACTGAATTTATGAAATTTTAATCCATTCAAATTGTAACAATGGAACATTATAGCTTGTTTTTGAGGACCCTGAGCTAGAAACATGAAATATTTTGAAAACTTTCCTTCCTTATCATTATTCAGGATCTAAAAAAATAAATATACATTATTAGATTTATAAAAGATATATGCCATCCAAATATCGATGTTGATTTTATAATTTATGAACTTACATGTTTTAAAAACCATTCTACAAGCTCTTTAAGAGTAGATTTTGTTATATCATTCACATTTCATGTTCATATTCTCTTGAATTTATTTGTTGGTATATTGAGTGCTTCAACAAATGAATATGAAACATTACTATTTAATAACACACATATATATGATCTTGTAATATGTTCATCTCTATTAGTGTAATATTTTAAATCCTTCCAATTTATTGGCTAATAGTAGGGATGATTTCAGATTTTCCAGGTAATTGATATTGATTTGATATATCATCAACATGTCAAACCTAATTGAATATTCACTCATTATCATCGAAATATCTAGAAAAAATGGAAAGACATTCCTCTTTTAAAATTTCCTTAAAAAATTGAGCCTTCAGGTTTTGATTTAAATTTCATTTCTGATTTCAAATAAACAAGGTATCTTTGGAATAAAATGAATTAAACATAGCTACATATTTAATAAAGGGTAAAAAATGGTTTATTTAAAATTTAAAACATATAAATAAATGAAATATCTATTGGATAAATCCATTTATAATATAAGATACCAATAAAGTCTATTTCCTTAACCAAATGAATACATAAATGAATTCTGATAGTATAAATTTTCTAAGGAAATATCATCTCTATTGTATAAAGTGTAATTAAAAATATATCTAGAAGTAGATAAATTTTATCTATTTGTAGAATTTTTTCTTTTAGTTTTCTAGAGAATGTGAAAAATGGGAGTACAACCACATTTTCCATATCAGGTAATAATGTATGCAATTACAATGGTAGTAACTTCTATAATAGATTATAGAAAACATGAATTTTCAATCCATGTAACATACGATTATTTAAGTTGATGCACCATGAGGTGTTACTTGAATATTCATAAGATACTTTGAGATGTTTTAAAATTTGAAAAAATATATCATTATCCATAAATTTAATTGTAAAAATTTCTGGTTTATACTTTCTAATCTCATTTGGACATGGATCAAGCTTTATATTCATTATTTATAAGTATTTATAATAATTGAGATGTTCCTTTTATTTTCCATGATGATTAAGTAATAGGAACATCAAATTTTTTATGACAGTATTCTAAATATACACAACATCATGATGATTCCACAAAAAATTAAATTCCCAATACATAAGCTTGAATAATATATATTTTTCTTTTAGTGTTGTGTTATGATTTCAACTAATTATGTACATTGAAGTCATTTCCCACTGTCATTCAAATGATGCACGTTGAAAAATTAACTATCAACATTTACTAGTTATTTCAATATTTTAGATCCTATAAACAACATTAATGATATTATAAGGTTAATGATCCAATTAAATTTTGACTAGTTCAATTTAAATCTATGATATGTATCAATAAATCTGTGACGAAACAAGAAGAACCATTTATCACTTTAAATTGTTCATTCGATATCAAAAATGAATGTTACAAAGTTACAAAGTATATGGAAGACACTAAAGGTCCACATTAGAGAAATGGGCATTTTGAACATTGTTCTAGAAGATGCATCATATATTTCAACACCATTTCTTCAAAACTCCTATAATTAATGTCTTATAGGATTCAATTATATATAAATATCATTTCGAAGAAATTTTTTTCTATTAATAATAATGAAAATGATAAAGGATATTTGTTTCATACACATCCAAAAAAGTATATTTTAAGGGACAAAAATAATCATCCAAATGCAATATCTGGTACAAAAATCCCAAATGGGTTAAATTCATGTATAGATAATACCAATCACATATTTTTAGGATAAAATGAGTTCTTTTGATGTAATTAATTAAATATCATACACAGTTTGGAATCTCTAGGATGTGACATTATCCCACCATTTTTGTTATCAATAAAATTCCACATTATGGGCCCTAAAGTTTTCAATAATGAGATTAATCTTTACAATCATGGTTATAAAGGGACGTAACACAAAAAAATTTAGGTGTGGTATTTTTTTATTCCTTTATAATATAATGTTGATTCAAAACTCAAACATTACCCTTTTTATTCAATCTGGAAGATGAACATTTTTTTCACTCCTCTCTACATGAATCCTGTTACAAACAAATCATATAGAAATTGGGACAAGTATGTATTTTTTGTATAATTTAGACCAAGCTTATTAACAACATTTAGCATATCATAAAATAATCAAGGATCTTAGCTTCAGGAAATGCATCATTTAGAAATTCCAATATCATAGACATAACCTTATTTGTAATTACACATGGGAATTTTATATGGTATAATATCAATAAAAAATAAATTATTTAATATTTCAGACATCCACCATATAGATATTAATTTCCATCTTGAACAAAAAAATGAAAAAAACTTGTATTCTCATTAAATTTCTCTCGTAAATTAGTCTCTACATCATTAATATAAGAACCCAATGATTATATATAATCTTCATAATCTTGATAATCTTGATCATGTTAACCTATACTCCTAAAAACATAAATTTTCATGTCACTATTTGAAACACCCTCAACTAGTTTTACTAATATGTTTGGATGTTTTAGATGTTTCCCTATAATGTCAAAAGTATCATATATAATCTTTTGGATTCCATCTTCTTTTTTTAGGACATTGGGAGATCATTTTGTTGAAAGACATCAATTCTCAATCTTTCTCTAACATTTTATTGTCCATTTAAAATCCAATACACATATTGAGCATGATTTTTTTAATATTATATGTTCAAAAAATTTATGTCTCTTCAAACATCTTATAAATTTTTATTTAGGTAATTGAAATCTTACTGTCCCATCAACGGATTGATTAGAAATTGAAAAATATAAAAACATGTCTAAACACATAACATAATGAGGTGTGTTTATAGTTAATGTGATGAAAATGTTATCCATATGTCACAACGTTTCTAAACATCATTTATGAAAATTTAATCACCTATGAAATATTGTTTCATTTAAATTATTATCACTAATTTAGTGGGAAACAATTACTGATTATCTCACCAACCCTATCTTTTTTATGCTAGAATCATGAAAAATTTGTGGGTAGTTTCATCGAACATGTTATATAAATTAATATGTTCTAGAACATAAATTTTACTTATTTACATTTAAATAAAATTAAATTTCATATAATTTATTTAATGATTATTTCATCTTATCTAATAAAAATTTAAAAACATTAATGAAGATACATATATTAAAAAATAAGCTAAATGAAAACTTGGGTTTGTTTGAAAAAAATAAAATTCTTTCAGAATTATTATATTTGTATACTAATATATAACACATGAATGATTTTTTAATTTAGTTAATAAGTGTATATTTATATAAAAATTATTTATAAATAATAATTGAAAGATTATTATAACACTTATAGCATATTATGATTTAATTATATATTTTTTCACAACTAACCTTAAGATACAAAATAGTTACTTCAGTTTCTCTATATAAAATATTAGTACGATAAATTTTAAATAAGTTAATAAATGTTTCTTATTATAACAATTAAACTCACAATAATTATAAAAAACACAAAAAATTTATTATATATGTTGAATTAATTTATTAATTTTTCATAACAAACCTCAAAATAAAAAAACAAATTAGTTGACATGGTTTTTCAAAAATATGCTATGAATATTTTAACTTTAGAGGTGGTTTTGGATGTGAATTATAAGTACCTATTAATGTTTATGCTATGATACACTCGGTGATTTAAGTTGAAATAAGTTGAATAATTGATGTGATTGAAGGGGGTGGAGGGCTCCGTAGGGAGGGGGTGAGCAGCACATCATCAGGGGAAAAAAGGGGTGACTAGTGGACGATAGGGGAAATAGAGGTGAAAAATTAGTGACATAGTAGGGGATGAAGGATATGATGGGGGTATGTGGAGTAAGAGTGACTATGAGGTCATTGTTGAGGGTCATTATGATGATAAATAGGGTGAGATTGGTGGTGGTGAGGTTGTGAGGTACAATGGAAAGGTAAGGAGCAGTGACAGAGGAGAGGGTAGTCAATGTGAGTGGAAGGGAACGAGGTTGGAGGGACAGTATATAGAGGTCTTGGGGAAAGAATGGGGTTTATTTTAATCATAGTAAATATTTAGTAGTGTATATTAAAAAATAATATATAAATAACCACCTCTAAACTCTAATTTTTGTGCAGTGATTCCCAATCCCAGTATCTACAAAGTACTCTTCAATTGAAATACATTCTTATTACATTTTCTAGGCATAGAAAATACTTTAACTATATCACCTTTTCTTTTTGGTAAGTGTTTTCCAATTGATATTTGTAGGTATTCATTATATTATTGTTTATTAAAATTTATCTTTTATAATCATTCTAGAGAAAATTTATAGAAAGTACTTAAAATGTAATTACTTGGAATTATGAAAGAGTAATAAAATATTATCTTGATTATCCCATAATATTATCAAGATATGATTTATCACCACATAAAGAATTATAATTATTCTATGAGGAATAAATGTTTAACACATTCCATGGATTAGAATTATAATTGAAAAATTATCTAGGAGAGAAAATGATGTTATCACATGTGGGGTTTTTATTTATTTTGGAAATAAAATATTTTGCATCGGTTCTTGGATTCCAATGAAATATATTTGAATAAACTAATATGAATCCCTGATTCAGGGGAAAATCTATTTATAAACATTTATTTTTATGAAGAAAACCTTTATGTACGTAGTTCCTTACCATTTAGGGCCTTATATATGACATTTTCATAACATGGTTTTCTATGCTTGATGATCCATTATTATTTTGTGTTTTTATATAGTTGTGTGAGTGGGATTGATATATTTCTCATCATTGATTATATTATTATCAATAACCTCTTGTGAACAGATCTTGATATTCCTTATTATTACGTTTTATGATGAAAACTGTTATTGGTATTTCATAGCCTGTGGAACCGGGATTCCAGTATCAGGATGATTAGGTTTCTTAGTTTTGGCTATACAACCCCATAGAGAGGGAGCATGATGATGTGTTGATGGATATGATTGATGGATTATTTTATGATATGGTTGAGTTTATTTACATACTTCGTGAATCGAGAGTAGACCATGAATTGGATGAGAATCCATCAACTATCGGCCGAAGTGGGAGAATTCTATGAATAAGTGATTTGTTATCCAATTATTTTTTTCAAAAATGTCAGGTGGGATAGTATATCATCATAGGATAAAAATGAACAATAGTGTGGGGGCATGTGGTTTCTTGATAATGAACACTATCTGGGTTAGGCATGTAGTGTTTCCTTAATGGAGGCACTTTGTTGACAGGAATTGACATCCTTACCGACATCGAGATAAAACAAGAGGGGCTAGGGTTCATGGTTTCTTGGATAGAACATGATGAATCAGAACATGAATACAAGTTTTTTTATTTTATCATTTATTTATGTCCTGAAATATACAGTTATATATTATTTGAACTTATTAAAGAGATTCTTTGGTTGTGTCCATGTTCGGTTGTTACTCTCACCCTGTACAGTAATCTCGGTGTGCATGGACATTTTATGACCATGGATCTTGTGAATAGAAATGGTCCTATATAAGGGAGTTGAGGAGATCATGTATTTATGTCAGATGAAATTTTGACACACTTTTTAGACTATTTTTAAGTATTTTATTATCATTTCTTATCATAATGATTACATTAGTTTGGCTCGATACACTGGTAGACAATTATTTTATTTTTATGATTTTCATGCCATGACATATTAGTCTTGTTTATTTAGTTTCTTTATATTACTATGACTATTACATTATATTTATTTTTAGGTATTTGGTTATTCTTAAGACATGATACAGAAGTTATTATCTCCCCACTTATGGAATTAATATCCTTACTTCCAGTCTACAACCTATTATATATGGGGAGGCACACATGATGTCTTATGGATCATCGACTCAGACGTGGAAGAATAGATCAGGGAATTATGAATTGGTATCAAGGGATGATTTTATTATTTATTTTTTGGACCAACTTGGGAAATGATAGAGAGGAGATATTTTATGTGAAACTTTGGTTGGGGAGTTTCTATGTTCCTGGATAACTAATGTGTGACCGACCTCTGAGTTATCATTGATTAAATTATTTTAACTTTTTATTGGATTTGACTATGTTCGTGCATCATGAATAGACATGTAATATCACATGACGTATATATATATATATATATACCTATTCTGTTATACAAACTTCTTCCTTAGTTTAATTCCATGATTGTGCTATATATTTGAGATAGACTTATATTCATTGATGGTGTGATATATTTGTTTCCATGAAATTGTGATATATCTATGAAAACATTAAATAGTGGAAATTGAGAATGATATTATGTTTGTATATATCTATTTGACTATGAATAATTTGTAGGTATAGGAGAGTATTTGTGTGATTCCATTTAATGGTTGTGTTAATTCATGATCTATCATCTTCAGATGTTTTAAATGCTTCTCTAGAATATCAGAAATTCAACTACCAATGCATTTTATGGGACTTCCAACTATGGAAGCATTAGATTGTACAGTGTAATCACCAGTGTTTTAGAATCATATACCCCATAATGATCATATACCAGCACTAGTAATTCAAGTTTGATATCCAGTTCAGATGAGAATCTAAAGATTTATGACTATTAAAGGAGGAAACATCTAGACGACCATGATCATTCATGCTCATGATTTTGAACTCCAGCATACTCTGAATTTTTAGGGTACTAGTGGCCTATAATATGTATAAGACTAGATGTATATTATTTAGAATGTTTCGGAGATGATTCAGACTCATAATTAGGGGCAAGTTATTCTAGATACATTAATGTTAAAAAAAACTTTTATGAGATGGGGGACTACCAAGAATCAGACTGGTATACAAGAGGGTCTTATTGGGGGACATTCAAGAAGATGTTTCACAAGAAATATTTTCCTGACATGATGTAGCTAGACTGTACTTATGAGTTCATGGAGTTTTATTATGGTTCTATGATTTTATATGAATAAATTGATCATTTTACTATGCTACTAAACTTTTCTCTTATACTTTCCAGGAATGAGGTGCGTAAGGTTTTTAATTTTGATAGTGGCCTTCAAATGAAGATCAAACATCAGGTTAGTGGACTTAACCTAAAAAAATAAAAACAAGATATTTGCATTTCCCTAATCTTTGTGAAGGTACTATTGATGTGTAGGATAGTAAGAGAACTTATTGTATATAGAGTAATAATGACTGATCCCCCTCTAACTACTATAAGATATTTTTCTCGTAGTAAGAAGTAGAATGAATACCAATAGTAGTAGGGAATCTTATATTTTGAATTTGTTGATCCATTAATTACATCAATTTAATCATTGATTTTTATTCTTAAAACCCCCAAATTTGTGTTACTAATTAAATTTATTTAAAGGAATTTTAGGTTTATATTAATTCCGTTTTAGTGGAGATTATGCATTGTTTTTCGTGTATTTTGGGAATTTCTAGGAAGTTTGGATTAACTGTTCACAACCCCATATTTGATAAACATTAAGTTCAGGAACACATATTTTGGAAATAAATGTTAGTTCTTGGAACCCAAATTTTATAACAAATCCGACATTTACATGATTAATGATTAGTATATCAACCAATTGATTATAGTCAAATTCATGTTTTATACATTATGAAGTGAAACCCAATGTAGGAATCAGTCAACAATGTGATTTAAATTATGGATTATTCCAATTATGTATTAAATAGTTACATTAGAGTAAATATCTCTTTAAAAATCATTAATGTTATTTTTTAAGGGCTATTTTTCAAAGTATTTAATCATTAATATTTCTAAGGTAAGTCATTATTATAGTGGAAATTTAAATTCCAATTTCATACATGTTATGTGTCTAAATGATTTCATTTTATTAGATGGATTTTTTAGATCTTTTTAACTAGAATAAAACCCATGAATATTGTTAAATATTGTATGTTAGGTCTTCTAAAAAAATACAATATCCCTTATTCTCTGTAGATATATAATTAGAGACTTACATTTTTTGATCTATTTTTGTTCGTTCATCTTACTACTTCTGTATTAATTGTCAATATTTTTTCGGTAGTTCATTGAAGTAATTTATAGAGGTACAAATTAGAGACATACATGTTTATCATATGTTGACTATTCAATGTTCTTCTCTAATTGCAGTTTTATGTAGTTGATATGTGTTAACAATATTTTATCAATAAGGAATATTAGATATTATTCTAAATAAAATCCTATTTATGATCTCATATTTACCTCTGAATAACACTTTATCTTTAGGTTACTCTTACAACTATGTTCCAAATCTATTTCAATAATAACAATATTACCTCTTTTCCTTAATAATTAGACTACTTGTACTTAGTGGCGCAGGAGTATCATCTTCTCAAAATAATTTATGGTTTTTAAGTAACCCTATAAAAGAACCTAAATATTTTTAAGTTGTCAACTACCAACACACAAATATAGAGGTATTTAGAAAAGGGGACATTTTTAGTGAAATCCTCGAGCACGTTGAGAGTTTCTAGGTTAAGTGGACTAAGGGTTTTTTCCTAAAAGAACTATATATATTGTTTTCATTTATTTATCTTTTTTCGGCTGAATATTTATAATGAAATAAACATTTTACTACCTTAAAGATCACAAAGAAGGATTATGTTTTATTTTGTCAATAGTTTTTATAAATAAAATATTTCACCCCCTATTGTGTCCTCATTTTTTTGACCTAAAAATTGATAACAAAGGATTTACATTTGAATAATTCCATCAATCTATATGAATGTTGAGTTAAAGGTCTATACAGAGAACGATGTATGTGAATGGGAAAAATAGTTCATGTAAATGATTAGTGTCCCCAAATTTTAATGGAAAGAATTATGGTTATTTTAAGAAGTGAACTATTATCGATTTAAAAATTATTTTTTTAAGTTTAAATAAATATTTTCATACCATATGAATTTCCTACAAAACTTGATATGTGGGATGCTCAAAAGGAAGAATAATATGATGAAAAATAAAGAGTTACAATTTTATCATTTATGGGCTTAGTCTAGATGAATTAAATAGAGTCTATAACTGTACTACTACATTTGAGATATGGATGAAATTTTTTTTTACCTAAAAATTAACCAATAATGTAAGATAATTGAGGCACAACATGGCCAAATTAAAATTTGATACCATAGTAGTGTATGATAATGAAATAATCACTCAAATGAATTGAAAATTGACTAAAATAATTAATGGTGTTTCTTTCCTAGGAGCTCTAATTGATAAAATAAATCAAGTGTTAAATGTTCTTAGAGTTTTATCATCAAAATGGAATAGAATTTATAAAAATAATCAAACAATGAAATCCTATAAAAAATATAGAAATGAAGGAATTGATTGGTAATGCAATTTTTTATTAATCTGAAATAAAAGTTTAAGTACAAGATCAACCAATGATATGATGGTATAATAATTGTTTCAAATTTAATGCTATAAAAAATGAAAATAATTTTAAGAAGGTTTTTTTATCCACAAATATTCCTAATTTTTAGATTTGGGAATGAAATTGGATCATCAAGGCCAAATATTTAGTACATTTAATAAGAAGAAGAAATTCTTCAAAAAATATATGAATGATTTCATGAAAAATAGTTGAAGACACAAAAAAGATAGATGTTATGAATAAAAATAGAATATAAGGAAAGAAAAATAAATAAAAGAAAAATTGAATAGAAAAGAAAAAGAAAAAATGGAATTTATATTATGGAATAGAATATTATGATGGTAGATATTATGGAATATACAAGATAAAATGGAATTGAAAAATGGAAAATATATTATGAACAAAAGGATAAAAATGGAATAGATGGAGAGAAAAACGGAATAAATTGAAAACATATATTATGAATGAATATAATAGACAAATTGAATAGAAAAAAGAAAGTAACCATTGAAAATATATTATCAATAAAAGGGAAATAAATATAAAAAATAAAGATGGAGTGTTTCTTAAGATTATAACAACTCTTTTAAATCAAAATCATTGAGGGATCAATTAAATCTGAAATATAACATGTGATTTATGGCTAAGGAAGAATATCTAAAATACTATTATTCTTAAATATCCGATTCTAAAATCATATAAAATAGTAAACTAGTTGAATATTTTTGTATTATTTAAGATAATTATGATTCCATAGTAAAAAAGAAAAAATCATTAAGGAATACTTATAATACTACCTTAAGTGAATTTTTTTTTCAAAACAAAACCTAGAATTGAAATGAAAATTTAGAAAATATACTTCAAGATGAACCATGCATGAAAATAAATTTAAATAGTTATAGACTAAAGTATAATATTTTAAATGTTCTATTATAATACCTAATAAGGGAATAAAATAATTAAATCATATTCTTGGAAAAAATTTCATAGAAATAAAAAATATGGTATTGGAATTATTGGTGAATGGCCAAAATTGTATAAAAATTATTTTTTTTCCCTATTCTATGAATCACACCATAATTAAAATTAATTTTTTTAATTAAAGGTATTTATGATACCAACTACTTGAAAAATCTATATAATTGTGGTATAAAAATCCATTATTTCTAAAAATATGTCTGAATTTAGTTCTATCATATTTTTAAAAAGTTATGTAGATTAGGTTTCTATGATCCTTGCCCACTGACATAGATAGAACTAAGAGCATTTGGATACCAAAACAAGATATTATTTAATTTATTTTAGGTAAATAGACACATAGGAAGAAGTGTAACATGATATTTGGATATTAGTTTTTCATGGAACATGATTGTATATTGTTAAAAATTTCTCACACTGTTAAATGTAGATGGAGGTTCATTTACAATTGGTGATAATGCTAAATGAAAAATCATTAGTTTTGGATCAGTTGGAGATCCAAATTCACTATTAGTTAATAAATTTCATTTATATTAGAGGGTTTTGACATAATATGATAAGTATTTCTCAATTCGGAGATGATAATTTTTATATTAATTTTTTTGAAAACACCTGTTCTATTTTTAAATATAGTGTAATTATGTTTAAACACCAAGAATAAAAAATGATTATACATTGGATCTCAATTCCTTGGGTTAATAGAAAGTTAATTTTTTATCTAATGAAATAAATGAAAATAGGATTTGGCATAAGAGGATTCCAAATAGTAATATATTTTCTTAATCTAATTTATCTAAGAATAATTTAGATTCTAATTTTCTTAGTATGAAATTTGATCAGAATAGAATTTATGATGATTTCTAAATTTTAAATAAGCACAAGTCATATTTTAAATCTAATAAAAATTGTGACACATAAAAACCTTTATAACTCATCCACTTTTATTTTTTAGGACATCATGAGTAGCAAGCATAACTGGAAAATCTCTTTTTTTTTTGTTTTTTGTTCAGGTATTATCAACATTTACTTGGGTATATTTCTTAAAATTTAAAAGTGATACATTTTCTATTCGTGTCTTTTTTTTGAAAATCTATTAAAAATTAAAAATATTTTAAAATAATTTCATTGATATGTGATCATGGAAGAGAGTTTGAGAATCAATGTTTTAATTCATTTTAAAAAAACAAGGGTATTATACATACTTTATCTACTCCAAAAACACCACAAAATGGAATTATATAAAGAATAAATGGGTGTTTTAAAGAAATACAAAGAAATTTTTTAACTGAATATAATATTAGTAAATATTTCATGAAAGAATATATAAATATTAATTTCTATATCTTTAATAGAGATTTAATAGGACTCTTTCTAAAAATGAACCCATATGAGTTATGGAATCATAGAAAACCGAAAGCTGGATACATTACAATTTTTGAATGCAAGGTGTATATTTTGAACACTAAGGAAAACCTTGACAGTTTTTTTTAAAGTATGATGATGGAATATTTCTAATATATTGAACTACTTATAATTATTTTAGAGTATATAATAAAAATTCAAGGGTAGTTCAAGAGTTTGTTCATATGTATTTTCATGAAAGTGATCCTTTTGATAAAAAAATATCATACAAATGTAGTAACTATTTGATTAAATAAATTGATACTGTAATCATTTAAGGATTTATTATAAATTCAATTAAATATGATTAGAATCAGTCCAGTTTTGAAGAACACAAAACTGCTAAACCTGCAAGTGTCTTACCTAGATAGCATATAACCCTAAAGTACTATCCATTAGAGACTTTTATAGGAAACCCTGATACAAGAGTTATGACTAAGAGGAATATAGGAAACATAATCAAAATAATTTCCTTACTATACCAATTATAAATTAATAAAATAAAATAATCCTTAGATGATGAGTGTTTGATGATATCCATGTAGTATGATTTAAACATGTTCAAAAGAAATAAAATTTTGAAATTAGTCGATAAGACCTCAAACCATCAGGTAATAGGACCCAAATGTGTTTAGAAATAAACAAGATGACTAGGGTATAATTACTAAAATTATGATAGGCTAGTTTCAAAATGATATAACATAGAATAATTATTATAGTATAATGCACCCTTTTCTCTAGTATCTATATCAAATCCAATTAGGATACTTTTAAACCACACAACTTTTATTAATTAAAAACTATATCATATGGGTGTTAAAAATAAATTTATTAATATTTATCTTATAGAGGAATTATATCTTTAAAAACCTCATATTATGAATATATTAATCTACCAGAAAATGATTTTAAACATACTAAAGGTCTTTATGTTATTTAATAAGAAACAAGGGCCTATATTGAAATATTAATTTCTTCTCTTTCCAAAAATTATTTTTCTGTGGGATTGGTATATACTAATCATTTTGATAAAAATTCTTGATATGATATTTTTCTAGTAAAAATATATTTATATGGATTTATTTTTAGTTCAAACAATGAAAATATTTATAATTATTTCCCAAAACATTTGAAAAATTGATTTGAATTGAATATATTGGGAGAATTGAATTTCATTCTTATTTTTCAAATTTATGAAAATATTTTAGCAATGTTTTATGTAAAAGAAAATATAGTTTTTTTCTATTGAAAAAGTTTGGTCTTGAAAATAGTAATACATATGAAACTCCCATGTCTACTAATGTAAAACATGATTTAGATGAAGCTAATGAAATAGTTGAAAAAAAGTTATATCAAGGTATGATTGATAGTTTTCTTTACCTTACTCCAAGTAGACCAGTAATTTTGTTTTCTATTTTTATTTTTGAATGATTAAAAACCCAATAGAATCCCATCTAAATTATATTTAAATAACTTTGAGATATCTAAATGGGATTGTTTTTATATATTTTCTCTATCTATAAACTTCTTATTTTATTTTAATTGAATATCCAAATGTTGATTTTTGAAGCATGTTGGTTAGATTGAAAAGAACCTTAAAATATTTCCACTTTTTGGAAATTATCATCTTTCATGCTCTAGTAAGAGGTAACAATCAGTTTCATTATCAATAGAAGAGGTAGAATATATATCTTCTATTACTTTATACACCCCAGTGTTATGGATAAAACATTCTCTTCAAGACTTTAGACTAAATTTTAATCAAATTATTATTTTATGTGATAATACTAGTGGAAATAATATTTCATAAAATCATGTGTGACACTTTATAATAAAGAATATTCATATAAGGAAAAAATTTATAATTTTCCATGTCTTCAAAGGGGTATATAATTGATTTTTTTATAATGAATATCAAATTTTGGATATTTTTACTAAATAACATCTAACTACTAGTTTTTATTTACTTATGGATGATATGAGATTATTTAATTTTAAGTAAATGTTTTTCTCTCTCCCAAATTTTAATTTATTCAATCCTATATAATCTAAATTATTTAATTTAATTTTAATTTTATTCTTGTCAATTGACCTATTTAAGATTTAAAATACTAATTACATAATTTTATCTTTTCAAATTTGACTTTTAAATTTTAAAATTATCAAATAATTACATAGAGGGTTTGGATTATGATTTTGAAAAATCACTTAAAAAACATTATAAATATTCCTTCTCTATCTCCTACCATCGATCGTGCATTTATTAATCCCCGAAATCTCTTTATTTCTCTTCAATCCTTTGTATCCAAACCTCAAACCTTCTGAATCTATAAAATAACAATGAACAAAAGCATTAGTGATGCTAGATTGATTGTATTGAAACATCAAAGGATACAAAGTTAAAAAGAAAGAGTTATATTTCCTTATTTTTAATTAATTTTTAACTTATAAAATACTAAATACATTTTCCATATCAAAGTAAAGTAAATTTTTAGTTTTGAATATATTTAAGATTTCATTTACTCAAAGGTAAATGATAAAGAATTTTCAATTTTTACAGTTGAAATTGATCATATTTTTAATTTTTCCCATTAATAATTCCATATATTTAGAATATAATCAACATGATATGATGGTCATATGACTAAAGATATAATTTAATTCCTATTTTAAACATCCCATGTTTGAATGATGCAGGTGAAGGATCATGAATTTGAATAGAAGGCTCTGGTTAGGTTTATTCAAACTACTGTGGTTCTAAGGATAGCAGAGGTAGTGATAATTATTTTTCATGATATAACTCTTTTGTTTAGGATGATAAGCAATGTGATTCTAAACATATACAGATATATTATGAGATATATGCATCACTACTATTATATGGGTTCTAGGATGTCCTTATATCCATGTGGGATTCTTATTGATTTGTTTTTGTATAATAAAAGTGTGATCCATGATATCTATAAAGGCATAAGATGTCACCATATAAACATTTTAACTACTAAAATTATAAGGAATATTGTATTTATTTGGAACACAAAAAATTGTAATCTAATTTTAGTGCATTCTAAAATAGAATAAGTTTATAGTGATCAGAAGCCAAAAATATATTAGTTCGGTGAAGTTTTAGGCTAATGATAATAGAGAATCCAATGTAAGGGAAGTGGTACATATCTTATTCTCAAGATAAGAAGAAGATACAAACTAGTTGAATTGGTTTTCCCCATTTCAATTGAAGAATTTGATCAACTAGTTCTAAGGGTAGAATAAAGAGTTGAAATAACTATAGTGTAGGATAATTCTGTTGAGGTTGTAGAGGTACACCAACATGTTTTTAAATAAATAGCTGAAGAATAATAAGAAGTTACTACTATTATTGAAGAAAAAATGAAATAAGTTAGAATTTTAGTTTCTGTAGAAAAAAACAGATGAACATAAATATGATCAGATGAATCATATAGAATAGGAGGAAACTAATGAAGAGGAACATGTTATTAAGGATACCCAAGATAATGAACAAGTGCACACTCCTTTAGTTGAATCAACATAGCTAATTGGAGATCATAAAATTTATGTCATTGGAGAGTCTTTAGAAATAATTTTTTGTGGGGATGTTGAAAATACTAATGTACTTCTAGATTTTTCTCCTCTATCTTATTTAAGAATAGGATTATTGTCCCTTTCCATGGTTAAGGAAGCTGGACCCTAAATGAAACTAGAAAATAATTCTTTTTATTCCCTTAATTATCATATTGAGGATATTATTTCTAAATTCAATCAGATGAGTGAATCTAATGAACAATTATATGGAGGGATATATTTTTCAAGAAAATATTTTGATGATTTAAATTGATTATCTATTATAAGAATAGATTTTTAATCACTCTAGGGTAACCTATATTGTATAAAATAAAATGGAATCCCAAACATATATTTTTATCCTTTTGAGAGGGAAATGAATGATCAGATTGGATATATTAGAGGTAAATTATTTCCTAAGATTTATTTTCGGGATATGAAGATTTTTTAGAAAATATAAATCTATTAGACATAGTTCATGATAAGAAAGGGATTGTAATTCAAGCTAAATAACATATCTATATTTTAATAGGATATTTAAATATCCTATAGTTGATTTATCAATCATTAATTTAATGATTAATAGTTTTCAGTGTGATATTATTCCACTACACACTTTACTCTGAAATTAGAATGTTTTTGTTTCAATATTAACTTATATATAACTAGGTATTAAAACATTGTTTAATCATATTATTATAATGATGTACATGTAAATATAGTTAGGAAAATATTTTCATGAATTTATGAAACAAAACTTAGTGTAAGACTAGAAAATGAGTGTGGAATCAAAGTCATTGATGAAGAAGTGGGAAGGCGTGTTAAATTGAAAATTGGAGATATTGGTGGATGAGATAAAAGATTTACATAAACACATTCATGATTCTATATTTTTAGTGTCTTCTTCAGTCAAGCTCGAGCCTAACCTTCCTAATCCTACTCATTATCATACTCATATTTTGTAATCTAAAAATCATTTTAATAAACAATTAGGGATAAAATGAAAGTATTTTGTTTAATTTAATAACTTTTGTTTTTTAAATATTTTATTTATATTAATTATCTTTTCATGTTTAATATTATTCATTATTCATTATTCATTCATATTTAGTATAATATTACATTCACTATCAGTTTTTTGCAACATGAATTTGGTTCTATTCCATTATTATACATTCTTTTGGATATCACAAAAAATGTAGAGAAATTTTGGAAACACACAAAATTTCTATGAATTATGTTTATTTTATCTGATTTAGTGGTTTCAAAAAAATCATTATGTAATAAAATCTATTTTCAATTTAAGGGGAGGAAAGAGAAATTTGAATAAAATTTTCAAGATCAAATCGTTTTTATGGAACAATTCAATTACTATTTTATATAATATCAATTTATTAGAATAGTTTTTTTATGTTTTTGAATATTTTTCATGGGTTTTTTGGTCATCAAAATAAGAGATTTGTGGGCATGTTTGGATAAAAAAAATCCTTCAATTTCATCATTTATTTTAGAGTGCACGATCACCCAAAGTGTTGTTACTAATGAAGTTTTTTAAATGAATATTTGGTTTATGTAACTCCAGTATTAATGACTCCAAGGTGTTGTTTCTAAAGTATTATGGACATATTGATGACATTTTGATTCCCATTTCACGAAAATACATTTGATAAACATTAAAATTGTGAACCAAACTTTTGGAATGAAATGTTAGGCTTGGGAACGCATAATATTTAGGAAATCCATCATTTACATGATTAAATTTTAGTTTATCATCGCAACAATTGGAGTCAACTGCATGTTTTATATAGTATGCAGTGCAACCCAATGTTTGACTCAATCATATAAAATATTTAAATTATTCATTTAATTTAAAATTTCTATGGCATTTTCATTAGTGTAAAACTTTATTCAATAGATGTTGAATGAATAAATAAAATTACATATTTCAATGAATTAAATCATTACTATTTTTATGGATTGTTACAATTTTATTGGGAATTTGAATAAAAATTAGAAACATAGTGTGTCATTTAAATGACCACATTTTATCATTTGGATTTTTTATATCTTTTTTATTTAAAGGAAATAAATATTCTTGTTGAATACCATGATTTGGATCTTATAAAAAAATATTATTCCCATAGAACTTTTAAGAGATACACATTGGAGATATACATGTTTTTTTATGTTTTTTTATTTTTTCCTCTTACTACTACTATATCCATTTTCATTCTCTTAGATGTAGTTCTTCAAAGCAATTTACAAAACTACACTTCGAAGATATACTTGTTCATCATCAAGTGTGTGTCTTATCTACTACTATATAAGTATATTATTAATGATTTTGTGTGTTAAGAATATTTTATAAATAATAAATATTAGATATTATTCTAAAGAAAAATAATATTGATGATATTATGTTTACCTCCAAAGAACTCTTCATCTATCAGTTACTCATGCAACTATGTTCCAAATATGTTTCAATAATTATCATCTTATTTTTTCAAGAAGTTTCAGTTAATTATTATTAGTCATGATGGAGTTTCATATTATCATACATGTTTAGGTATATGTATTTTTTTATAAAATAACCAAAGTATTTTTAAGGTGTCAACTTCCTTCACTAGGTTTTAGAAGTTTCTAGATAAGAGGTATTATTTAGTGAACCAATAAATATCATGGAAAGAATGTTGGTGGAGTGGAATAAGGGATATTATTACCTCAAAACACTATAAAAATTACTGATTTATCTTATTTATCTCTCAATTTCATAAGGAAAATAATGATACAATACATTACAAATTACAATGAGGGATTTATTTGATTTTCTAAAGTGTTTTTTAAAAGGACACAATTACCCCCTCTCGTGTCTTCAGATTATTCTGACCAAATATAATGTAGTGGGTTTAGAGTAGGACTTCCTCATTATCCTCTATGTGAGATGATTCCAAAAGGTGATTCAATTTTGGGTAGAGGGGTAATTATTACAATTGTTATAAGAATCTATGGGGAGAGTTCCACCATTGTGGTAAGGATTACCATCTTCAACATTTTTATCTTAGGGGCCTCATTTAGGAGTGGTGGGTGAATAGAGAAATATAGTAGTGGAGGGCCTGAAAAGAGGATAAATACATCCCAAACTATATTGACTTAGGGTAAGGGTTGTGGATATGAGACAAGATGAGTCTATGTAGTGGATTAAACTCTAGTAGATGGTGGTGAGGGACTACCAACTATTAGAGGTATTGTCTTGGCCAATTCTATGTTATCTACTACCTTATTTGATAATAGTTCTTCCTAATCCTTTATCACTACACATGGTTTTACTGGAATTAAATTACAAATCTAGTTGTCTTCTCAGTTAATTTCCATTGATACATCATTGGGCATGAAAGTTGACCATCTTAAGTGATGTCCAGAGTGTCCTATATTCATTTATTTTTATGGAAATATATGTGACTTCATGATTCTATAGATTATGATATTTAATTATTTTTCAGGGAATCTAATGGGTGACCTTCTTCTAATGTCACATTGATTTCTATCATAGACTGGTATTTTTTTCATCTCCAAAGGGAGAGAAGTATGTGATGACTATATAATGAAAACTAGGAGTAGGATGAGTGGGTACATAATTGATGTAACTTGGAATGATCAAAACACATATTTTTGTATTGGATCTATTAGAAAAATTAGTGTAACCCCCTTATGTTTTTCTTCAATTTGTTGATCTCTATCAAGAACACTTTCTGGATGAATTTATATGACTCCCCGCTAATGGTGTAGTGGAGTTTGAGATAAATCTCTAGCTGGGTGAATAACTTATTTCAAAACCCCTTTATCATGTGGTGCTAATATATTTTATGGAGCTGAAGGTGAAGCCTAATGATTTAGAGTAGAAGAGATTTATCATTCCAATTACTTTAGTGCTGGGTGAACCTATATTATCCACTAAGAATGATGATTGTATTATTTGAATACTTATATATTACTAAAATGTAAATCTGGAGATGATGAAGAAAAAAAATCCCTTACATTGGATTGATATATTTTCAATCTATTATGGGGATCCCAATGGTTCTCTAAGATTGATAATTGATTAGGGTATCATGGATTGTGGGTTTGAGAAGAGGATATCCCAAAGAAATTATTTTAGAGATTGAATGTTATATATGAGTAGTTAGTGATTCCATTTTTACTAATAAAGATCCTAAAGTGTTCAAGGATATCAGGGAATATGTCTTCCCTCATATCCCGACTCATCGATCATGGTGTTTTTTTGACAAAATCCCCATATACTTATCGACACTATGGAAACATTTTAGACATCTTGAGATAGTCACGAGTACTCATCAAGCATAATAGACTAATTTCATGTTGGGAAAGTGTTACATCTTGATTTAATAGGTGAAATTATTGGGGAATATGGTGTCTAAGACATGTATATCTGTGGAAACGAAGAAGGTTGGGGTAGAAATTTCCTAGAAACTTCCCCATACCATGTTTGAGATTTGGATATCTCCAGGGTTAATGGGATAATATGGATTATTTATCTAGGATTCATCTGATTTATTAGTACCCATGGCTACAATGATGATTAAGGGAATAAATTTTATGTGTTCTGTCCAGTTTGAATATTATTTACAAGATTTAAAGAGTAGGTTGATTAAAAATTAGGTGTTGATACTTCCGGAGATAGTTATTGGATATAATGTATACTGTAAACCATTAAGAATTAGTTTGGAACTAGTACTGATATAGAGGGAGAAGGTAATAGCTTTTATGTCAATTTATATATGAACTCAAGAGAAGAATTTTCCTACTCATGACTTCAATAAAGAATCCATGATCCAAATTTTGATGTGTTGGTGACACTATATATTTAGTGAGAGGTTATTTGCCTATATATATATACTGAAAATACTTTGTTACATCTTTATATAGAGAGACATAAACTTGCAGTTGAGGAAATGGGTGGAGAATCTATTGATTTTTTACTTTTAAATGGATTACACACCATAGAAAGGTAATGTTATAGAATATTAACTTAGCCACACGAATTTTGTAACTCAGGAGCTTGGTGAACAACCTTGGAAAAAATAGTGGAAACTTTTGAGCTTATTAAAATATTTGGGGATGGATGGTTTTGAGGATTAGGGATATATGATTTGAGATCTTTTGGGGGTAAAAAATTATTTGGTAGACCATTTAATGGAGGAATATGACCTAGAATTGGAGTGTTAATTGATGTGTGAATTTATTTGTTGGATGGGACGTGATACCTAGATTATTGTTTTATAACGATGATACAATCATTTTGCATGGGAGATTTATTGCAACTACTTACATTAGGGATGTTTTTATAAGTTACTTCAATAAATTTAATATTGTGGTGCATCCTAGCGCTACAAAGATGTACCATGACATTATGAGGTTGTTATGGTGGCTAGGGATAAAGAGGGACATTAATGGATTTATTTCTCAATGCCTTACCAGCATGAGGACTAAGTATGAACACAAATTCCCTAGTGGTTTACTACAGATTATAATTTTTACCCTTTGGAGGTGTGACGATTTCAATATGAACTTATTAATGAGGTTACCCTGGACTATGAGGAGCTATGACACAATTTAGGTTATTGTTGGTCAGCTAATGAAATATTCTCATTTTTACCATATTAGAGACTCTCTTATTATATTATCTATTAAACATATATATGCATGATATATTGAACATGAATGTATGTACCTTAAGCATAATATATGATAGTGATACATGTTTTACGTCTCTATTTTTGCATGTATTATAGAAGGAATTGAGGACCAGCTATGATTGATCATAACATACCATCATCAAAATGATGGATACTCAGAGCAAATGATATGTATATTTGAGTATATGCTCTGATATTTCATCTTAGACATTGTTGGATCATGTAAATATCACATAGACATGGTTCTGTTCATACAGAATAACATCCAAAAAGATTTAATTTAGTTGGAATCTTTTTAAGAACTATATGGTATTCCAACTCATTTATTTTGTTATTAGAATTTAACTGGTGATATAGTAGTTTTGAGGCCTAATATGGTACATGATACCTCTAATATAGTTCACCATATTCTGAAGTGGTTGATCACAACTCATTGAAGAAACAATTTGTATGATAACCGTATGAGGATAACTTTGGAGGTCATTTTAGGCGATCAGGTGTTTTTGAGAGTGACTCCTCGGTTAGGCTATAATCATTTAGGGAAGTTGGGGAAGTAAAAAATACACTATATCATACCCTTCATTATCACTACATGGGTATAGATATTTTCATACCATCTGGATCTTCCTTCTTTATACTTTGGTATGTAAGATGTGTTTTATGTTTCTCAACATTGGAGGTCTATGCCCGATCCTAAAAATGTCATCAAATATAAAGATGTTGAGTTAGATCCTAATGAATTTCTTGTGGAGTGTAAAGTGTATATGGTAAAATAGTATGATAATTTATTATGGGTGAAGGTGGTTCCACTTGTTTGAGTCATATGGTTGTATGGAAGAATCTTGGAGGAGATGTGGAAGTGGGAGTCAGATTTTCAATCTTAATGTCTCATGTTGTTTGAGCACGACATTATGAAATACTAATCAGGGATGAGAATTCATTATAGGGGGAGTATTTTAATATTCTAAATTTTTAAATGTTCTTAAAATCATCATTTAATATAATTGTAAATCATTGTTAGGTTATTTATTTTCAATGAATACTACCCTTAAACATGTAATTTTGAGGTTGTGTAAAGGAAACCTAGCATATTGAAGGGTTATATGTGGGTAAGACGGGCATTAAGACCCCATGTAAAGTAAATAATAAAATTTAAAGATCTATATAAAGGTAATCTAGAGTTCCTATATAATGATTCGTGGTAAATTAAGTGTTCAATAAGGGTTAAATTCTTTTTATAAAGGTTAGGAAAGGTAAATCCCCTTTTTCTGTGAGTTGTTTAAGGGTAGCCTAGCATATGCATAATGGTAAATCCTTTTTATAAAGGTTTAGTATATTTTTATATACATTTTCTAAGGGTAAAACTTCTTATACTCATGCAATAATAATGAGCTGCATGAGTGTAAACCCATGTTACCCTTACAAAGTTCCCTTTTTGGGAAAATGTTTTTTATTACCCTATTTTTCCATTTATTATTCTAGAATAAACCTAAAAAATTTAGTTATTATTTTAAATTACTAAATTCATAGAAATAAATTTTTCAATTCATTTGATGTTCATAAATTATATTATAGGTGAATTTAGACACTCTGTAATTAATGAAAAATATTAAAAGACAAATTAACCAATAAATTTAATTGGGTATTTAATGCTGTGAACCCGAACACACATTTTTTTAAAAAAATATCCCAACTTTTATGCACTTTTCTTTTGATATACTCTTGATACATTGTAGTCTAAAATTCTGAAACACAAGATCCAAAATGTCTTATTAAATTGAACTAGGTTCTTCTTATTATTTCTATACGTGGTAAACTATCAACATCACTCCTGTATTCATGAGGGTAGAATTTTCCAACAGATAATTAAAGGTATAATTATAGTTATTAATTTTGAATATTAATCTTTCCTAATCCTTCTAGAAAATTGATAGAAAATCATTAACAAGTAATAACCTAGAATTATAAAATAACAATAAATAATTCTTATGATTATCTCTAATTTTTATGGAGAGATGAATTTTTTTTCTCATGAGGAATTAAAATATTTATTTAAGGAATAATTGGTTAATACACACAATGGATTAAATCAATACTATGAATATTATATAGGTGAGATAAATATTTTATCTTATGTGGTGTTTTTATTACTATTAGGAATAAAATATTTTAAATTATTTCTAGGAATCCTTGGTGATAATTTTCAACTAACTAATGCATGGATGTGATTCAAGTAAAGATCCCATGAGAGAACATGACATTGATGTCTAAATCCATTATGTAGGATGTTCCTTACCATTTAGGGCCTCACATATGATTTTTTCAGGAAATGTTTTTCAATTCTTCATAATGTATTATTGTTATGTGTTTTCATGTGGGTCTGTGAGTGGCCATAAGAACTTGATTTTTGGTAATTATACGATTCTGTGTAGACTTTTTTGAAGTGTTCTTCATATGAAGTATTATTAATTTTTATGGTTTGTTGTTTATGGGTCTTCATATCCTCTAGAACCATGATTTAGGTATAAGGATGATCAAATTTCTTAGTTTTGGTTAAATGTCCCTTTAGAGGGGGAGTGTGATGATATGATGATGGCTATATAAGATGGATCATTTGATAGTATAAGTTAGATCACAACCATTCGTGTTGAACTGGGAGTAGAACATTTATGGGTTTAGAATTTATCCAATGTAGGATAAAGTTTGAGAGTGATATCCAGTGGTTATGTGTTATAAATTTATATAAAATATATCGAGAGAGATGTTCCATCATCTATGTAAAATGACCAACATTATGGGGGGCATGAGGTGTACTTCATAATTACCACTGTCATGGTGGGTCATGTGGTGTTTCCTTAAAGGTGGTACATGGTTGACATAATTTACATCCTTACCGACATCAATCCGAAGCAGGTGGCGTCTGGTTTTGTGGAATATTTGTCAGATCATGATGCCTTGACACATTTACATTTTTATGTTTATCTGAGTATTTAAATTTTTCATTAAACACACTATTATATTTTTTGTGCAATTATCTTAATAAGTACAAAATGGTGATGTTCTTCTAGGTTTATTACTCACACTATACATAGGTATCTCGCTACACATGTAGATTTCATGATTATAAAACTAGTGATGGGAAAGGGCCCAATGGTGTGGATTTGAGGAGATAGAGGTTTGGAGTCAATGGAAATATCAGGACACAAAGCATACTATCACTTCCACATTTTATTATATTTTTTCAGCATCGTGATTAATTAAGTTTGGCTTTCCACACTAGGAGAAGATTATTTTACTAAAATTACTTTCATTTCATACCATAACACTTTTGTTTATTTATTTACAACATTTTACTTTGATTATTAAATTATTTTTATTTTTTAGGTTTTTGGGTATTCCTTTAACATAATACCTCGGGTGTAGTCTCCCCACTAATGGACTTTATATCCTTGATGCTAGTTGGTGGCCTCTTCCATAGAGGGAGACACGCATGAGGTCGTGTAGCTCTCCATCTTAGACCTAGTTGTTAAGAAAGTGGTGTTACAGTTAAATTCTTCACTGAATAGGTGGTTACCTTAAGGAATAAATTTGAATAAAAAATAAACTCAAAAGATTCAAAGAAGTTTTATTTTAGAAGTATCCTAGATGAATTATTATTGGAAAGGGTAATAATGTTATAAAGGTGTTAAAATAATTATAAATTAAAGAATGAAAATATATATTTTAAAAAGTGTAATTAATTATGATTCAAAAAAATATAAATAATGATAGAAAAGATCATAAGTAAGTAAAAGGGTGGTGATTTTTGTGTCAACACTAATTACACTGAAAATGATACCTCCAATCCAATGAAATTAGAGAGTTAGAAAAAAATTTAATATTTAAGGATAAATCATTAACTATCTATATTTAGGAATACATGGGACATACATAGGAATAGAGGATATAATATATTTCTTCTTACAAAATGTAGATTCTATGGCTTTTTTAGCCAGACTATGTCCTTCTGTGATGATATAAGAAACAAATTGAATGGGAAAACCCCCAAAACATGAATATATGAATTATAAAATATTCATAATCTCATATAATAAATTTATTCTATGGTTATTTATTTTATTATTATATTTTTTAACATAAATATTTTTATCATAAGAAAAGAACAAGAAATATAATGTTCCAGTAAAGGGAAATATCTCCCTTCCTCTCTCTCTCCAAAAAGAATGATATCTCTCATTAATGAAATATCCATCCCCGACCTTGTGTACTAATTTATGGATTAATAATAGTATATTTATTTGAAGAAAAAACTAAAAAACAGTTTATTTATTTTATATGGAGTTAACATATTTATTATGTGATGGTAGTGATGGTCAACTAGAGTACTTACTATCGAACTTTATAGAAGGGAGGAATGAGAGTCAAAAATATTTCCCTTTTCAATGATGATATTTATTATGATTTATTATAGAGTCTCTTCCTTGAAAAAAATTATAATGATCATTTTTTAAATAAGAGATTTACAATGAGATTGGATTCTATAAAGAATAATTATGTTCACTCCTCCTGACTTACATAAAAAAACTTATTCCTATATGATGTAACAAAGTTGATAGACAATCTCCCTAAACTCCAATATCAATTTACGGAAGGATAAATGGATGGGAACTCCTCTATGGAACATTTATCTAAATTTAAACCCTATTAAAACTTCTTTATAGACAGACCCATGACTATATATTCTGCTTTGAGTCATTTTTACAGACCTTAAATATCTCATTCTTGTTATATTCATTTATAGAGAGATACACAAAACATATTTACAATAAAAACTTATCTAATGGGAATTGGGTTACACATTTTCACAATATGAAGTGCCTAAAATATGAGATCATATCCCATTGAACAAGGGTTTTTTCAATTTCATTTTTATTCATCTATTAAGAATGTAGTTTCTAATATTTTTGACGTGGAACCTTTTCATCATGGTGATCTGAAATCCTTCTTTAATCAATGTGGAAAAAATGAAGGATCTTCCCAAATGATTAATCTTTTTCAGTATACTCTTAATAAATCTTTTAATCAGATGTTGTGGAAGTAAAATTCTAGTAGGTATGATGGTAATTCAATTAATTTTAATATTGTCATGAGGAATATATTATCTTCCACAAAGGTTACAACCTCTATGATTTCCTTTCACAGTTTAGATTTTTGTCTTGGAATTATTTATATTGAACATGATAAGAACTCAAGTATAATTTAGAAACTATTGTGGATAAATAAAAAAACCTCTTATTATAGGATAAATTAATATTAAAAATGAAAAAGCTTCTAGATAAAATATAGGGCCTGCTATATGTGATGGTATATTTATGGAATCAAATAGAATTCCTCTATCATGTTTTTATAAGGGCTATGAAATGAAAATTTCTTATTATTTTGAAATAGAAAGGGTGATTGTAGAAATATAAATAGGAATATTTAACAAATAGAATAAACATTGTATTGATCTTGTTTATTATTTCATTATGTAGGTTATTCAGTTATTCATTTGCTCACCCTACAAGAGGCTTGCATTATATTGATAGGACCACAAGGGTTATTGTAAGAAAATAATGTTTCATGTGTCACATATTTATAGAGTGGGTAATACAGTTTATTACTCATAATAAAATTTGGGTTTTGGATAGGGTGGATATAGACCGAATTAGTTCATCCTAGAGTCGATTGAAGAACTTTTGTTCATTGAAATTTACAAAACAACAGCTTACATTTTTTAAAAAAAAATATGAGTCCCTTTTTTATTTATCTAGGTTAGAATATTATTTTTTCAGAATTTTAAATTCAAGGAAACCCTATGGATTTCAATGTAAATTTAATACTAGAAAACCTAACATGATTTCGTTAAAAAATTTATAAACACCACTAGATGAATAACATGATTTTGATTATACCACTTGTGCCGAAGAGAAATAGGAAATACCATTTAATGTCCCAACTCATCCATAAATATAATTGAAGTAAAAGATAAAGATAGAAAATAAGAACTTGGTATATATCACTCTAAAAGAAACTAAGACGTGTAAAACATGGGTTATTGATAGTGGGTTCACATCCAACAAGATTAAAAATATAAACCTATTAAAAAATGTGAAGGGAATATTTGATGGAACAATGATTTTTAATAATGAAGAATATTGGAAAATAAAAGTTAGTTGAAACATATGATTGAAATGAAATGAGCTAAAGAAAATAGTAGTTCCCTATGTGGATGGATTATAATAAAACATTTTATGTGTGATTAAACTTTGGGACTCATTACATGATGTTTCATTTTACCAAATGGTTGATTAATCAACGTCATGGATAAGAAATGACTCATGAAATATTAGATAAAAATGTTAATCTGTACGTGGTAAATAGTAATGAAAACATGTGTATTATAATTTTTAAAGAGGAGAACGTTTTTCGGAATAAGAGTCTAGGAAACACTCATCTATAAAGAATGTAAATATTATGAAAACATATAGGTGTGCTTTATGTTCTAAATATTAATTTAGAACATGAAAATATATGTGATACTTGTATATAAGGATGGATTTTCAAAAATCCACATCGTTAGAATAAACAAAACGAATCTAATATAATCTATCGAGTTCACATAAATGTGTGTCGTACAATGAATCAACCTGGAAATTTTATGGAAATTTATTTATAAATTTTTTTATAATTATACTATAATTGTCTATATTATGTTCATTTATAGGAAAATGGATGTCATGGAGTGCTTGCAGAGGTATCAAAGAAGAGTAAAAATGAGATCAGTCAGATCATCAAGATCTTTGAACCGAATAATGGAATGAAATCCATATCCACTTAATTTGAAAAATACCTCATGAAACATGATATTAAGAATGTGGTATCTTATATACAAAATCTACAAGAAAATAGATTTGTTGGAAAAAATAAATTGATAGGTAAATAATATGGTAAAAATGTTTCGTATTGAAATATGTGTCTCCCACCACTATTGAAAGGGTGTAATTGATGTTTCTGTGTATACAAAAAACTGGGTGGTACTTAGCTTTAGAGAAGAGAAGAAACGATATGAAATGTGGTATACAACGGGGACCTATTTGAAATATTTTTGGTTCTTCAGAAAAAATACTACATTTGAAAATAAATAAGTAAATCAGGTTGAGTTTGGTGATAACAAAGATAAACCAGTGTTTCTAGGATACTAAACAATGAGTAAGGCCTAAATGTTCTTCAAAAAAAGGATAAATAAAAATTTATAGAGTAATTAAATCAAATTCATTGGGAAAAAACAGGAAATGTTTTCTAGAGATTCAAACTTTGAAGAATTAGGTGATTAATATGATGATTTTGATAGAAAAACCATGGTTGTGAAAGGTTATTCAAATGATTAAGGCTCTATTGATGAATTAGAAGAGGATAATATTATATTAGAAAGTTATTATATACCCTAGAGGAGAAATGATGTAGTGTAATTAAATCCATCCAAAATAATCAAAGACATAACTACCCAAATATAAAAATTATGAATGTGGAATGTGGAGAATGCTTATATATTGTGAATGATGAAACCCAAATCATTGGAATAATTAGTGAATGATGAATCATTGTTAGAGCCATGAATGATTAATTGGATCAAATTGATAAAAATAAATCTTTCTAACTATTGAAGAAGCCTCAACATCACAATTTCAACTGAAAAAGTGGAAATTTAATAATAAATTTAAAGAAAATGTAAATGTGATTTGTAATAATGAAAAACTAGTTTGTAAATTATACAATCAAATTTAAGTAGTTGATTTAAAAAAAATATTTTTTATAAGGTATCAAAGTGATTCAATATGGCTCTTCTTAGAGTCATGAAATATAATAGGTTTAAATATTTTGTATAAGGATGTTAGAAAATAATTTTAGAATGGTGTGCTTTAAGAAGATCTTTATATCTAAAAAATATTGGGTTTAATAATTGGAAATGATGAAAATAAAGTGTGTAGGTCAAAGAAGACCCTCTATATTCTTGATATGTTCCCAAATCATGGTATGATCATCCGGATTTATATTTAAAGAATCTATAATTAAAAATATTTGGTGGTTTTTACAATCAGTAGTTGAAAACATATAAGGTAGATTAGTTCATGGTGTTTTGTAACACCCGAGATTTTTATGAGAAATATTTTTTTTATGTTATATAAATCATCAAAGGAATATTTCACTACACACAACACTGGCTTTTCTTGCTTTACACGTAGTCGCGACCATCCTCGATAGCTTGCATTGTACGATATACCGTGTTTTACTAAACAACGATATGCTATTAAAACTCACGATTATGAATAGTAATACCAACTGTTTGAATTTTTTTAAATTTTGTCTTTTAAAATGGACTTCATTTTTGGATTCGGAATATCAATATTATCCTAGAGCGAATTTTTTGTATTTTTCTGAAAACATTCAATTTTTGGTGAATAGTGAAAACACTCGGTTAATATTTAAAAACGGATTTTTTATTTAAATAATAATTTATTTTATTTAAATTTATTTTAGGACAAAATTGATATATAATACCAATATAAGTTCAACATAATTCATTGGAGTCATTTTATAATGATTTTAGATATATAAATATTTTATTGAACTTTTCACCGTCTTTTACCCACCTCCTACGAGAGTTTGAAAATTTATATAAAACTTAATTTTACCTCTTCTATGAGTGGAATTTAGAAAATCTTAGAGACATGGTTAACATCAAGGAGTAAATGTAGTTCAATATGTTAAAAATAATTTTTGGCGAGTAGAATCTTTTTACTTTTATTTACCACAGTTAAAAGTAAATAGGGTAATTAAGGGTAAAAATGGTATTATTATTACCATAACACATGTCTAAATTCCATTGGATATGTTTAATTCGACCAAAAACATCCTTAGGAATAAAATATGACCATTTAGGTCCACTTGTATTAGATTAGGACATTTATTATTATTTTATTTAAAGAATAGTTAAAATAGTTAAAATCAATGTTTAATAACTAAATCATTTTTAATATAGTGTTATACATAAGATATATTCGACTATAAACATTCATTAGAAAGACAAAAATATTTCATACATAATGGTATTTTATTTATATTTTTTAGACTTTAAATAATTTAATTTATTTATGACATAATGACGACACAATAATTACCTTATTAACAAAATTGATATTATAAATACCCACATAAATGTAATATGAGACATTTTATGAATTAAAATAATTTTATAAGTTAATAAGACATATTAGTATTTATTTAATTAACTGTTTTCGAACTAATCATGCTGTAATAATTTTCACAAAAATCAATTACCAAATAGTGTCAAAATTGACATAAAATAGTTTTTAAAACAAATATTATATTATTAATTGTTATTTTATACCTAAAAATTTATGGTTTGGCAAAATGACTTATATAAGGTTATATATATTAATAATAAACCACTTGGGGTTCTTTTGGCTTGTTAATGAATGTTTATTAACTATATACTGTAAGAAACAAAGAAGACACAGTAAAAGTAAAATTATTTAACTTAAAGAGAAATCAAATGATAAGGTTAAAATAGTAACCTAAAATTGTCTAAAATCGATTTGTTGAGAGGATTTCAACCCATCCCCACATTAGCTTCGAAATAAATCAATTTGGATCTATTAATAACCGAATATGACTTTATAATAAAATAATATTTTAAGTTTTTCCTAAAGTGCCCCTCTCCTCCCTTAGAAAAGGGCACCAACTCCCTATCCTCCTCACACCACTTTGAGCCATAAATCTTGGAAAAACCTGACCAATTTATCTTCTCCAATTTCCTAGAAACATCCTAGAGGTAATGACCTTCTTCAAAGTCCATCTTTACTGCCCTAAGAGGAGATTAAGAAGAGGCGCTTCAAAGAAGAGGTAATGTCCGATACCGATTATTTCAAATTTATTTCTTCTTATACATATTCTTATTTAGTTGTTTAATTAGGAAGTAATAACATAAGTATCACTCATATACTGATATGTTATTATAAATATTAAACAAACGTATTTCACCTTCTATCCATCCTACGAAAAACGAAATCACCGCGTGTGCGTACGTACGGAATACCGACTCCACGCCATGGTGTAATCTGTTTTCCACCACCACCTTACTTGGATGATTATAATGGTTCAGTGAATAACTATATATGAGTATTGTAAAGTGATATTGATTCTGAAATAGTATACATACACTTCAATACAATTCCACGATCCTGGTAATTATATCATCACTCGTGCCTACGTACAACATACCGTCTTCACGATGTGAGGTGACTCGTTCTACATGACTTTCAATGAATAATGATTATATAGATGAATTTAATGAATAAATATGATATATGTTACACTAATACCATTCTAAAAATGAGGTATATATAACCTAAAAATAAGAATAAGAATTTATTCAACAAAACACACATAAGAACAAAAAGTAATAACCACCCGAATAACAAGTAGCAATGAAATATTACTGATATGAAGCTAAGAATATGACCATATATGATATCATAACAATTAGAACGATTCTGTAATAAGTCAGTAACATTATTTAAATCATTATACATGAGGCTCAAACACGTACGAAGAAAATCAGACCTAAGATAAGGGAAAATCTCGCAATCTCATTTTTAACTGACATTGTTTATACTTCAGAATTTAATGGGGAATATTTATCATCCAAATCAATATTTCCCCAATATGTAATATTATTTCTATCCTCCTAAAATTGTTTAAATCGAATTTTTCTCAATCTGTGAGTTTTTAGTAAAAGATATGAAAGGAATCTTTTGTCGTTTCTAGTACGAGGTGGTTTTTTTGTCTTTTCTGGCCAAAGTATGAGAAGAATGTTTTTTTAACTTATATGGAATGAATGGATTTTTATGATTTCATTGACCATTATTTCCATGAAGCTTACTTTACAGGTTTTCACCTTCATTTTATGTCATCTTCTATTATTTAAAGATTGTATGACATGTTAAGAAAGTAAAATGTTTTTTTGAAGTAGAAAGGATATTTTCCTCAAGAATGGAGTTCAAGTGTTTTATCAAAATTATTTTCCATCTAATATAATATAGGGTTCTATTTATATACATATTTTTACATTAATTTTATTATGTTATGTTGGAATTATTTTTATGATTTCCTTTTATCTTATATGGATTATGTTATGATGGCATGATGTTTATGAATCCCATTTTTATTACATGGGTTATGATATGATGTATGATTTATGATCATGTGGAACACATAAGAATGGTATCATTATAAGATGGGTGGGACCTATATCTCCCTCCAATTCATTGGGTAAAGATTTATATCTCATGAGATAGACATGGCTGGAATGACAAGTTTATCTAGTTCAGTGATACAGGACTAAAACGAGGAGTGAACTCGGTTCAGAAATGGACTTTGTCTGATAAGATAGTCTTGGAAATGTGTCTTGACTTCTTAGAAATCATTATCTACGATTATGTGTGTATGAAAAAATGTTTCATGTTTTATGTTATGATTATTGGGATTACATTTCACTAGTATGATTTATCCCATGTTATAAAATTATGATCTCTTTTGCAGGTTAAGATTTCCAAAATGTTATGTTCCTATGAATATGATGTGATTTATATTTCATTTTTTTTACCCTTACTGAGCATTTGAGCTCACCATTTTTTATGTTTTATTTTCCCCAGGTCAGGAAGAAGGATATTAAGTAAGATATTCCAAAAGGAACTCTAGATATGATAAAATAAAAAGGAGACAATGTAGATGATTTATGAACAAGTTTTTTGTGTTTCCCAATTTCTAAAGACACTATACCTATACGATCCTTTAATGGTTTTGTTATATGTTGTAAAAAGTGTGCTTAAATTTTGAATCAATAAAAATTTATGTAAAGTATGGGTCGTTATAGTTGGTATCAGAGGAAGGGTATAGACAACCTTTGGAAACTAGGATGTGAAAACCTTAGTAAGAACCCTAAGGGTATGTCTAAGCATAGGAAAAAATATTAGTGTTTTAGAAATGGCCATGAACAACCTATGATAAGACCTTAAGTGTGAAATTTTATTCTTTATTATGTGGTTTTCCTATTATAATTAGTGTTTCTCACACTATTTTTGTTGGCTTTAGTAAATGGCTGGAACTCGAAGGAACGATGTTAATGCGGAATGCGATGGGAAATGCAATGATTGTACCCCTGAGCAACGAAATGTTATGGGAGCTGGAATGAAAAAACATGTAGCCATGCTCACACAACTTTCTCAAGCTATGAATCATGAAGTACCTCCAAACGAGCAATGGAAGGAGCAACATTCTATTGAATACTTCATGAGGCATCTTCCACCCTCATTAAGCGGGTCTAATGATCCATTAGTGGATGAACAATGGATCAGTACCACTGAAAAGATATTTTCAGTTCTTTAATGTTCTAAACATGATAAAGTCATCTTAGCAGTATATATTTTGGAAGTTTAAGCTGATCAATGGTGGAATGTTATCAATAATATGAGGCTAAGAGATGAAATTGAGTCCATGGAATGGGATGAGTTCAAGAACTTATTTTTCAATAAGTACTTCCCTCGTATTCTTAGAACAAAGATGGAGAAAGAGTTTCTTGAACTAAAGAAAAATGATGATGAATCTGTTGGTACCTACAAAGCAATTTTTACATGGCATGAAAGGTACACTTCTGGAATTATTATCCAACCTGAGAGTAAGATCGATCGATTCTTTAGTGGCTTAAAACCAAGTCTTCGAAGGGAGTTAGCCGTAAGGGACTTCAATAGCTACGAGGAAATTGTTTGATGTGATCTCAAGGATGATATGGAGATTGGAGTAACCCATCAGTCAAATGCGTTTGATAAGAAGAGGAAAATGGAATTCAAAGGGAAATCTAAAGAGAAAAATGAAAAGAAGATGAGTTTTCTCTTATGCTCAGAGTGTGGAAAGAAACATGGAGGGAGTTGTCTTAAAAGGACAAGTAAATGTTTCAAATGTGGAAAGGATGGTCATCGGGTATTTGAATGCCGCAATGATGGTAAGAAGATGTATAATGATGTGAATAAAGAAAAGGCTACACAGAGTGTACCTCCTACACTTCAATGTTACAAGTGCAAGGAAATGGGGCATTATGCAAATCAATGCCCTAATCCAAGGGTTTTTCATGATGATAGACATCAACAAACTCTTAAGGATAAAGAAAAAGGAATGTCACATGCAATTTCTATCACAGATGTGGAGTATGATAATGAAGTGGTGAAAGGTACACTTACCGTCCACTTTAAAGTAGAAAATTATATATTTGATTTTGGATCCACCCACTCTTCTATTTCTAAAGAATTTTCTATGCTTATCACCGTATTACCTCAAAAATTAAATTTTGATTAGTAGTGACAACCTCTAATGGCACAACAGTCGCATCAAAAGTTTACAATTTTCTCCTATTGAAGATTGTGGGAAAGTGATTCCTACAAATCTTGTGATCCTTCCTATAATGGAATTTGATGTGATTATCGGCATGGATTTGATTTCTTTATATGAAGCTCATATAAATTGCCAATGAAGGGATGTCACATTTCATATTCCAGATCAATCTATGATCATCTATCGTTGCAAGGATGAACATAACCTTCCAGTGGAAATTTCATCCATCCAATGGGTCTTGATTCCACTAAATGAAGGTTATTTATCTCAAATGGTCAGAGAGAAACTAATGATTAAGAATATTCCCATTGTATGGGAGTTTGATGATGTATTTCAGGAGTAATTGCCTGATCTTCCACCAAATCATGATGTTGAGTTTTCAATAGAACTCATACCAGGTTCTTTACCTATTTCAAAGTCACCTAATAGAATGGCCCCAATTGAGTTGTAGGAATTGAAGAAGAAACTCCAGGAGAATCTTGATAAGGGATTCATACACCCTAGTGCATCACCTTGGGGAGAAACTGTTTTGTTTGTTAAGAAGAAATATGGATCAATGAGACTCTACATTGATTATCGAGAACATAACAAGATCACTATCAAAAACAAATATCCTCTCCCACACATTGATGACTTATTTGACCAAATATATGGATCTCAATACTTTTCCAAGATTGATCTTTGTTCAGGGTATCATAAATTAATGTTTAAAAGGGAGGATATACCAAAGACAACATTCCGTATAAGGTATGGGCACTATGAATTTATAGTGATGCCATTTGGTCTTACTAATGCCCCTGCTATCTTCATGGATCTAATGAATAGAGTCTTTAGAGACTGTCTTGATCAGTTTGTGGTAGTATTTATAGATGATATTCTTGTCTATTCAAAGAGCAATGAATAACATGAAGTTCACTTGATAATTGTATTGAAGACCCTAAGAAATAAGAAGCTTTAAGCGAAATTTACCAAGTGTGAATTTTGGCTTCAAAAATTTTCATTTTTGGGTCACATAATCTCAAAATAAGGGATATCTGTGGATCCAACAAAGACAGAGGTTATCTAAAAATGATCGAGACCAACAAAAGAAATTGAGATCCGAAGTTTTCTTGGTTTGGCTGGATATTATCGACGTTCTGTGAAAGGTTTTTCACAATTATCTAATCCACTTAGCAGGTTGACTTGAAAAGGAGTTAGGTTCGTTTGGACAGAGGAGTTTAAAGAGAATTTCAAGGAGTTAAAAATAAAGTTATCCAGTGCCCCTTTGCTCACACTACTTTGTAGTGGAGAAAGATTTGTGATATAAAGTGATGCATCCAAGAAGGGATTGGGGTGTGTTCTCATGAAAAATGATATGGTGATAGCTTATGCCTCACCACAGTTGAAAATCCATGAGCAAAATTACCCAACTCATGATTTGGAGTTAGCTACGGTAATATTTTCATTAAAAATATGGAATCATTATCTTTATAGTGAATGGTGTGATATTTATACTAATCATAAAAGTTTCAAGTATATTTTCACACAAAAGTAGATGAATATGTGCCAAAGAAAATGGTTGGAGCTGATTAAGGATTACAACTGCTCAATTCATTATCACCTTGGGAAAGCAAACAAGGTGGAAGATGCATTAAGTGGAAAAGACCATGCTTGCTTATCCATGATGAGGATCACAAAAGATCCAATATTTATGGATTTACAAAGTATGGATCATGGAATTATAATGTAAGGGGAAAAATATTATCTTTCTCAAATGAATGTTCAACCATCTATACATGTTAAGATTAAAGTGGCACAAAAAGAAGATGTAGAGTCACAAAAGAAGGTGAGAAATGTTCCTAAATTCAACCTTGATTGTGATGGGATAATAAGGTTCAGGAATCAGGTTTGTGTTCCTCCCATCCTGGAATTAAAGAAGGAGCTGCTGGATAAAGCTCATAGTTCTTCATTCTCTATTCATCCTCGAAGCACGAAGAGGTATAGGGACCTGAAAGAGTACTTCTGGTGGGATGGCATGAAAAGATATGTTGCTAAATATGTCTCTCGATGCTTGGTTTGTCAGCAAGTGAAAGCTGAGAGACAGAAGTCTAAGGGGACGTGACAACCATTACCCATACCTGAATGGAAATGGGAGAACATCACTATAGACTTTGTCACCAGAATTCCTAAAACATCCAAAGCCAATAATTCTATTTGGGTAATAGTTGATCGTCTTACGATTTCAGCACACTTCATTTCTATTAGATAGGATTTACCTCTTGATCTTCATGCAATGATAAATGTAAAGGAAGTGGTAAGATTTCATGGAGTACCACTTTCCATTATATATGATCGGGATCTGAGGTTTACCTTATTGTTTTGGAGAAGTCTTCAGCATACTCTAGATACAGAGTTGAGTTTCAGAACTGATTATCATCCTCAGACAGATGGTCAGTCTAAGTGGACAATTCAGACTCTAGAAGATATGTTAAGAGCTTGCTCTATGGATTTCAAAGGTGTTTGGATCAATACCTACCTTTGGTTGGATTTTCATATAATAATATCTATCACTCCAGTATTTAGATGGCTCCTTATGAAGCTCTCTATGGAAATAAATGCAGGACTCAAACGTGCTGGGATGAAGTTGGGGAAAGAAAGCTATTAGGACCTGATATTGTTGATGATATGGCAGAAAAGGTCCGATCTATTCAACAACACATAAGGGCAGCTCAGAGTTGACAAAAAAAGTTATGCTGAAAATCGAAGAAAAGACCTATAGTTTCAAGTTGGTGATAATTTGTTCTTATAAATATCTACATGGAAGAGAGTAATGAGATTTGGAAAGAAGGGAAAGATGAGCCCTAGGTATATCGGTCCTTTCGAAATACTGGATCGTTCTGGGAAGGTAGATTACTGATTGGTGCTTCCACCGAATCTATATTAAGTTCACGATGTGTTCCATGTATCTCTCCTAAGAATGTACATACCCGATCCTTCACATGTACTAAACTCAGAAGTTGTACCGCTGGAGCAAGATATTTCTTATTAAGAACAGCCGATAGAAATTATGGATCATAGTGAAAAAGTCCTATGGAACATGACCACTCACTTGGTGAAAGTTTTATGGAGGAACCACCAATTAGAATAAGCTACATGGTAACTTGAGGATATGACGAGGGAGAGGTATCCTTATCTTCTTGTTACAAAGTGACGAATTTCGAGGGCAAAATTTATTTTAAGTGGGGTAGAATGTATCTCTCGAGATTTTTATGAGAAATATATTTTTTATGTCATATACATCATAAAAGGAATATTTCACTACACAAAAAACAAGCTTGGCTTTCATTACATGCAGCCGCGACCTTCCTCAATAGCTTGCGTTGTATACAATACTGAGTTTCACTAAACAACGATATGATATTAAAACTAGCCGTTATGAATAGTAATACATACTTTTTAAAAATTTCTAAATTTTATATTTTAAAATGGACGTCATTTTCGGATTTGGAATATCGAAATTAGCCTAGGGTGAATTTTTGGTATTTTTTTGAAAACTTTTCATTTTTGTTGAATAGTGAAAACACTAGGTTACTATTTAAAAACCAACTTTTTTATTTAAATAATTATTTATTTTATTTATATTTATTTTTGGTAAAAATTGATACATTATACCAATATAAGTTCAATGTAATTCATTGGAGTCATTTTATAATAATTTTAGATATATAAAAAATGTTATTGAACTTTTCACCGTCTTTTACCCACATCCTAGGAGAGTTTGAAAATTTACATAAAACATAATTTTACCGCTTCTGTGAATGGAATTTTGAAACTCCAAGAGACACGGTTAACATCAAGGAGTAAAATTTGGTTCAATAAGATAAAAATAATTTTTGGTGAATAGTTACTTTTTACTTTTATTTACCACGGTTAAAAGTAAATAGGGTAATTAAGGGAAAAAATTGTATTATTATTAACCTAACACATATAATAATTAAATTGGATAATTTTAAATCGACCAAAAACAACCTTAGGAATAAAATATGACCATTTAGGTCCACATGGATTATATTACGACATTTAATATAATTTTATTTAAAGAATAGTTAAAATAGTTAAAATCAATGTTTGATAACTAAAACATTTTTAATATAGGGTTATACATAAGATAAATTAGACTATAAATATTCATTAGAAATATAAGGATATTTCCTACATAATGGTATTTTATTTATAATTTTTATAATTTAAATAATTTAATTTATTTATGACAAAATGATGATGCAACAATTACCTTATTAAAAAAATTGATATTATAAATACCCAAATAAATGAAATTTTAGAATTTTTATGAATTAATCGAATATTATAAGTTAATATGACATATTATTATTTATTTAATTATATTTTTTAAAACTAATCATGCTGTTATGATTTTCAAAAAAATCAATTACCAAATAGTGTCAAAATTGACATAAAATAGTTTTTAAAACAAATATTATATTATTAACTGTTATTTTATTCCTAAAAATATAAGGTTCAGCCAAATGACATAGATAAGGTTATATATATTAACAATGAACCACTTGGGTTTCGTTTGTCTGGTTATAGTAAACTTAATAACCATATAGTGTAAGAAAACAAGAAGACGCAGTAAAAGTAAAATTATTTAACTTAAAGTTAAATCTAACTGATAAGGTTAAAATAGTAACCTAAACTTGTCTAAAATCTATTAGTTGAGAGGATTTCTACCCATACCCACCATAGATTCGAAATAAATCAATTTGGAGCTATTAAAAACCGAATATGACTTTATAATAAAATAATATTTTATGTTTTTCCTAAAGTGCCCCACTCCTCCCTTATAAAATGGCACCTCCTCCCTATCCTCCTCACACCACCTTGAGTCTTCATGCTCAGCCAAACCCTACAAATTTCTCTTATCCACTTCCCTAGAAACATCCTATAGGTCCTGCTCTTCTTCAAAGACCATCTATAGTGCCCTAAGAGGAGATTAAGAAGAGGCGCTTCAAAGAAGAGGTATTGTCTGTTACCGATTATTTCAATTTTTTTTCTTCTTCTACTTATTCTTATTTAGTTGTTTCATTATGAAGTAATAACATAAGTATATTTCATATACTTATATGTTATTATAAATATGAAACAACCCTATTTCACCATCTATCCATCCTACGGAAAATGAAATCACCGCGCATGCGTATGTACGGAATACCGCCTCCACACCATGGTGTAATCATTTTTCCACCAACACCTTAATTGGATGGGTATAATGGTGTAAATAATAACTATATATAATTATTTTAAATTGATATTGATTCTGAAATAGTATACATACACTTCAATACAATTCCACGATCATGGGAACGATATCATCGCTCGTGCGTACGTACGGCCTACCGTCTCCACGATGTGATGCGACTCATTCTACATGACCTTCAATTCATAATGATTATATAAATGAATTGAATGAATAAATTTGATATATGTTACACTAATAAAATTTTTTAGATGAGGTATCTATAACCTAAAAAAGAATAATAAGAATTTATTCGACAAAACACGCATAAGAACATAAAGCAATAAACACCCGAATAACAAGTAGCAATGAAATATTACTAATACGAAGCTAATAATATGACCATATATGATATCAAGAAAATTTTTATGATTATAGAATAAGTCAATTAAATTATTTAAATAATTATACAGGAGGTTTGGATACTTACGAAGCAAATCAGACATAAGGTAAGGGAAAATATCGCAATCTCATTTTTATATGAGATTGTTTATACTTCAAAATTTACTGGGGAATATTTACCATCCACATCCCTATTTACTCAATATGTAATAGTATTTATATCCTCTAAAAAAATTTTAAATCTAGTTTTACCCTTCGGTGAGTTTTTAGTAAAAGATATGAAAGGAATCTTTTGTCATTTATAGTACGAGGTTCTTTTTTTTGACTTTTCCGACAAAAGTACGAGAAGAATGTTTTTTTAAATTGTAAGGCATGAAAGGATTTTTATGATTTCATAGAACATTATTTCTATGAAGCTTCCTTTACATGTTTTCAAGTTCATTTTTAATCAACTTCTTTTAGTTTAAAATTTTATGACATGTTAAAAAAGTAAAAAGTTTTTTGAAGTAGAAAGGATATTTTCCTCAAGAATGGAGTTCAAGTGTTTTATCAAAATTATTTTCCATATAAGATAATATAGGGTTACTTTTACACCCCTATATTTACATTGATTCGATTATGTTATGATGTAATTATTTTTATGATGTCCTTTTATCTTATATGGAATATGTTATGATGGCATGATGTTTAAGAATCTGATTTTTTTTACATGGGTTATGATATGATGTATGATTTATGATCTAGTGGTACACATAAGAATGGTATCATTATAAGATGGTTGGGACCTATATCTCCCTCCAATGCATTGGGTAAAGATTTATGTCTCATGATTTAGACATGGATGGAATGGAAGGTTAATCCGGTTCAGTGATAAAGGACTGAAACGAGGAGTGAACTCGGTTCAGAAATGGAATTTGTCTATTAATAAAGTCATTGAAACGAGTATTGAATAATAAGAAATGATTCTCTATGATTATGTATGTATTTCACAAAGTATCATGTTTTATGTTATGATTATTGAGATTACATTTCACTATTATGATTTATCCTATGTTATGAAATAATGATCTCTTTTGTAGTTTACGATTTCCAAAATGTTATGTTCTTATGAATATGATGTGATTGATAATTCTTTTGTTTACCCATACTGAGCATTTTATCTCAACCTTTTGTATGTTTTCTTTTCCCATGGTCAGGAAGAAGGGTATTATGTAAGACATTCCAAAAGGGACTCTATATATGATAAAATAAAAGGGAGAATGTGTATATGATTTATGAACCAGTTGTTTATGTTTCCCAGTTTCTAAAGACACTATACCTATACAGCCCTTTCATGGTTTTGTTATATGTTGTAATAAGTGTGGTTAAATTTTGAAGAAATAAAAATGTATGTAATGTATTGGTCTTTATATGTTTTCTATATGAATTACATCATATTTTTTGGAAACAAGAATTCTTCTAGGAAAGAATGTTCTAGCCTAATTGGTTTAGAATTTGAAATCCATGTGATTATTGAACTCCCATATAGTATGGGGCTACATATGGTAAAGAAATAGAGATAATCTTTCATTTAATAATAATATTATTAAATATAGATACTAATGAAATTTAATATGAGATAAGTTTTTATTTTAACAAAAATACTATTTATTTATTACTCTAATAATAACTATTGTAGTAGAAAGAGGGAAATAAACCAAAATGAAGGATTTTACAAGATCAAATAAATAACCATAACTATCAGAAAAACTACTAAAATAATAAGAATACTTAAAAATGATAGTTGTGTTGTGTGTGGATAATATTGTAAAAACTAAGAGAAGTTGTGAAAAAGATAAAACTAAATAGATGTAATGAGGGATCTTGGCCAATAAGAAAGTATAAATGTGTAGTTGATGGAGAATGGGAATTCAAATTTTTTTTATTTTTTTATCTATATCATTTTTATTCATTCATCGAGTAAAATATGAAATGCAACTAGAATAAGAAAATATAGTTTAAAAACTATTCCATGTGTTCACACTAATATTGTATAATTCTATATTTTATCAGCTATAGAATTTATTCATCCATGTAAATATGGAAATCAATTTTGGACAAGCTTATTTGGGCATCCTGATCTCAAAAATAGAAAACACTTTTCAATGTGATTTAAAAAATCGGTTTTAATAGTTCAATAATATTATCAAGATAAACATTTCTTTATTATTTAATTTTTAGAGAATATTAATGTTATAAAAAATATAGACTATAGTAACAACCATCATGAAATGTGGAAGAATGATGTAAAAAGAATGAAACGAGAATAATATAATTCCCCAATTTTTTTTATAAAAATCATATTAAAAAAATAATACACAAAAAATGGATTAACAAAATAAACAAGATAAGATAAAGAGATTATAATGTGAAAAAAATATTCTTTTAAGATCCCTTTCACATCCTTGATCTCCTACTATGTCACCCTTGTAGCTTTACACCAATTAATATCTATGTGATGAATGAATGGTTTATATAAATCCATATCTCAAACCTTTTTAGTGGATTTACACCAAAAATCATATCTTCGAGATCATATATGGCATATATGGTCTCAAATAATTTAACTCCATGTGGTGCATGTCACTTCTTGTCCTCTTCCTTATTATGAATTGAATTGATCTCCCTGTAAGATTGAGACATCCCCATAAAATACTTGAGTCTACTAAAATTAATTGTGATTATAGAAATTTTTATATACTAAAAATATCTTCTAAAGGATTCTATGTTCCTTTTCATCTAAAATACAACTGAGCTCTATAATTTATATTTATTTTTAATCATTTTAGTCCTAGTCTTTTACGAGTGACATGGTAATGAAAGCTCCTCATCATCCAAATGAAATTTCCTATATAATGTATGATCATAGATTCCCATAAAATAGGTATTAATAAAATATCAAGCTCTAACCACACTCATTCTCAATACCATTCATTGAATCTTAATGGATTTTCATTGAATTTGATCGATCAGTATTAATGAGTCAAGATCCTTAATTTATTTCCCACAAGACTTGCAGAGACTAACTAAATTGTTCATATAAAAGTTTTAGAAGATAATCTTAATGGTTCATAAACCATTCATCTCATAAAAATATCCTAGATTTAGTTTAAATTTCTCTTAATAAGTTTTTCCAGCACTTATCATGAAAATAGATCATTTTATGAAGCTAACACATTAGTAAATGATAAGTTCCCTTTTTCATTTCTAAACCTATATAAGTTTACATAAGTGAGTTAAGATGACTTCAAAAGATTAAAAAATTGACTTTGGGAATCATATTTATTTTAATTAATAACTGTGTATTCCCTTCAACTTTGGTACGACTTCAACCAAGACATGGTCTTATGCTTGGATCCCATTTTTTAGCATTATATTACCTATGATATTCCACATGCGATTGGTTGAACTTCTTTTATTTAATTAATTTTTAATTCAAGATTGATTTGTATCTATGGTTGAGATATAATCTTGATGGATATTTGATAATGAATATATTGGATGATTTCCTTCTTCAAAAAGATTCATCCACAAGGTAAAATTTTTATTCATTATAGTTATGGGCTCATCATTTACCTTGAAGAATAGTGAAAATTATTTATGAGTCCACATATTTAAATGGATATTCACAAAAATTCAAAACTCCCACATAATCAAGGACACTTGGATTTGACTTGTTATGAATCTATGTTCATTCAAACTCATACAATATTAGTTCATCTTCTTGTTTTAAATTTTTGAGAACATATGAATACATCTTCATGATATTTTTTCGGGACATAATAATCATTATATTTTTCTTAGTTTTGATTTTATAGATGTTTTACGATGATCATGATAAGTCAGACCTCAATGTTTTATAAATCTCCGATGTGGGTATCTATAGGAGAAAATAAAATGCATTTAGGAGAAAATACTTATGATAAATTATAAAACGGGGACATATATTCTTTTATACCAAACTACTATTTTCTTAGTATAATTCCTAAAATTATATTACGTAATAAATTCCAAATTCTATTATGTAGGATCTGATGAAAATTTATCTTATATAAATGATTTCTATGTCTTTATTAAATTATGCAAAAATGTAAATACCTTGAAATGAGAATAAAATGAGATTAAAAATTTAAGAAAATATCTAAAATTAATTATTTATGTATTTTTAATATTTAAAGAAAATTATTTTAAAATTATAAACATATAACACTGGGCATTAAAATTACAACAATCTAAATACTATAAAATATTATCTCAATGGGAATATAAATTAAAACATACTAAATAATTTCTATGAATATATATATATATATAATAGGAATAGAGAATTAAATATTTTATGACTCTTTTTAATATTTCATCCAAATATTGAATGAATTATAATATTCACTCAAAATGATTGATGTTAGAATGATTCCAATTTGAAATATTAAAAATTGAAGAGTGTATTGCAATCAAAATCAAAAATATTTTCATAAAATTGATCTATCAAATAGGTATGATAGTAAAAATACATAAAATTATGTCACACATAATATATTGATTTTCCTCAAGTAATTAATTTGTCAAATTTTGTAGAGACAAAATAATATTAAAAAAGATAGTTTGGTAATGCAAACAAAAATATGATTTTATAATTAATTTTCACCTACATATTACCATTAGTAAAAAATTATTTTATATATTATATTAATATTACTTTATAAATTTTTTTTTCTTATTTTATAAATATGATTAGAATTTTTTTTTTGAAATTATTTAAAAAAACATCATTTTAAATTCAATTTTTATTCAAATTTTTGTGTTTCTTCATGGTAAATAGAAACACATAATTATTATCTCAAAATAATATACAAAAATAATCAGATGAGTATATTTAATAAATAACTATATAAAAAAATTAACCCATCATACAATATTAAAATAAAATGAAAAAATGAACATGGATTAAGTGTTCATTTTAAATTAGTTGACCGTAATGAATAAAATTTTAAATCCACGTAAAATGCTAAAAATCAATGAAAATTGTAAGACTTCCAACCAAAAGGTTTCCATTATCATTTTCTTCTAGAGAGTAATGAAAATATGTACCCAATTAAATCCAGGGATAAATAAAAAATTACCCCATTTAATGTTTTCAAAGTAGTATTTAATTCCAAATATAAATTTTAACCATGAAAAATAAAAACTGGATCTTAATGGAAAATAATTTTTAAAAAATAGAGTTTTTTTATTTGAACAATGTTGAAATACATTTTATAATATAATAAATAACCCCATCATATAGTTAATGTGAATTTTATCTCAATGTCAAAATACATGAATGTGGAAATAAAAATTTCTATTCAACTAAAATAGATCTACAAATGTAGCTGTTCAAAAACCATGTTTATTGGGAAAAATGATACTCAAATATTATGAAACCAAAAGTTTAAATTTTAGAAAAATGTAAAGTCATTTTGAAAAATGGAAAAAAATCATTGATTTTCAATATAGATCATAAATTATATTGTTTATCAGTGATTCCAGCAAGTAAAAACATTTTTAAAGAAAAATTTAAACATTAATTAATGTAAAATAACTAAGAAATCACTCCCACACTTAGTTTCATATGGGGGATCCATTAAACTATATCAAAAGTCATGTTCAGTTTGAAGTAACAATTATATAAGAAAAATAAAGTACAATAATTAATGAAAAACAACCCTAATAAAAAATCTTAATCATTTAAAATTTTTCCCAATAGACCTTACCCAATATTTTTTATAACCCCCTTGGTTAATTTTCATCCATTTTCTATAATTATAAATTGATTAATATTATATTAAAAATTTTTAAAATAAAAATAAATAAAACTACTGAGTTGAGTTTGATGGGAATGTGTTTTATGTTTTCCAAGGAAAAATATAAAGGATTATTCTGTACTAAATTTAAAATAGGTTTATGTTATAAAAAATCATGGAGGACCATATTAGTAGTAGGTATTAAAATAGATTTATTCAAATACATGAAAAAACTATGTATATGGATGACCATAACATAACTCTTATGAATTATAATTTAAATTCCTCATATAGACTCAGTTCATGCTCAGTTTTTAAAGACAGATAATGAATCCAAGCCCTTGAAATTCCATTAAAAATAGTCCTCAACCCTTTTCCCATTATCAAAAAATGGAATATTCACTTCTATTAAGAATTAAAAATATCCATTGACTAGCACTCTCTTGACGGAGAAAGGTCCTGACCACTTGGATTTATGTTTTTCAAGGAAAATACTCATTATGGAATTTAAAAAAACACTCCATGGACATTTTCAATGCCTATATTTTTTATTATATAATCATCAAAGTCCTTTTTACATTCATTTTATATCTTAGAATTTTTATAGGATTCACTTTTAATATATTCTAGGTCACTTAACTCTAACAATATTCTCTCATATGAAGATTTGAAATCAATGTTTTGGGCCTTCACATCTCACAAGGACTTTTGTTGAATCTCAGTAGGTAAATGAAATGGTTTACCAAAACAAATTTTTTTCCCAAATTGTTTTAATAACCTATTTAATTTTTTAGTTTTATTCTATATTGAGGGTATAAAATAGTTCCTATTTTTCTCACACACCCATATTTTTACAATAAATCCTTATACTTGATGTTCTTAAAATGGGTACCATTTTTTGTGATGAAGTATTTGGGAACCAAAAACCTGGAAAAGATTACCTTCTCAAGGAATTTTAGGACTCTTTTTTATTAGTTAGTAGGCAGTGCCAAAACCTCTTCCTAATTGGAAACATAATCTATATCCCCTAAGATTTATTTATTCCCATGGGATGATGTGAATGGTCCCATAAAATATAATTCCAAAAAAAATCTCAACCACTAGAATTATGATTTGAGTTATCTCATTATTTTTTCAAATAATAATGATTTCATAAAATTTATCACACACCACTACTAATATCCTATTAACCATGATCATTTTAGGCTAATGGAATCCATGTTGATGAAATTTTTAGTTTTTTTATTTCTTCACCATGGTTTCCTCAACATACTAAAGAGTAGTAGCCCTTTAAAATGGAAAAATTATCTTCTTAGAGTAGAGACCTCCTTATAACCCATTATAAAATATCTTAAATAGTTGTGACTTATCCAAGATAAATTATTTGGATGAAAAAATATTTTTTTCTCTGATTATGTGTGAAATCCTTTAATATAAATCCAACTATATGGAAATTAGAAAACTCTTCATAGATAAAAGTTTTCTTCACTGAGATAATTAGTCTTTTTTTACTAGGTATAATGAAGCTAATCTAACATGGGTAATCAATTTTTTCGGTATCCATGATAGAAGATCAACTTCAATATTTTCATCCTTGTTCTTATAATTAATTTCCATTTAAAATTCTTGTAGAAAAAGGATCAACCAAATCCACATTTGGTTTTCATAATTCTTGGGTAGAAGGTCCTTTAGGGTAGTATGGTAAGTAAAAAATATATTACCATATCTTTGATAATTTATTGAAGAACATCTTCAATAAAAAATTAATAATAAATCTTTCTCAGTTTTGGTGAAATTTTTTTGGGAATAATCAAGAAACTGACTAGTTTAGTACACCACATGAAGTCTCTTTTCCTTACATTTCCCCAACAAAGACCAAACATTAAATTTACAAGCATTATAAACTAACTCAAAGGGATGATTCCAGTATAGGGATGTGAAAACATGTAGTAAGGTTTGTCTCTCCATGATTATATTTAATGAATCAGAAATACATTTAAAAAACAAAAGGTTAATTATTGATAATTCATGAGTAAATTGGTCTTGTGATATAGAAAAAATATATAATAAATATCTAGATTAAATTGACATGTATTAGATAACTTCTAATTGATTTATCATTTTTTGAAGGTGTAGATTTTGAATAACCGACATCATAGAATTTCAAAGATCTATTACTCTTTGGAAGCTTATGACCAATAAATTTTTCCTTAGTAACCATGAATTCCATTTTTTCAAATTAATAAACAAGTTAGTATCCTCACATATTTTCAAAAACAATTCCATATTTTCTAGAAAAATATCAATTGTTCATCCTACTATTGAAAATTCATTATAGTGGCTTCTATTATCAACTAAAAATATATGTAAATTCAACATCATACATCCTTGAATGGTAGTGAGGGCACCATATAATCTAACAGGAATTATACAATAAGAAAATACACCAATGGGGAATTTGGATGTGCTTTTCTTTGGATCATATTGAGATACAAGTAACTAGTTGAAACCAGAATATCCATACAAAAGAAATGAAAAGTTCTTTCTAAGCTGAACTCTCTAGAATTTGGTCAAAGAATCAAATTGAAAAATGAACCATCCTAGTAGATGAATTTATCTTCTTAATGTCAATGAAAATATCAACATTTTATACATTCTAAATATTATTTTAGAATAATTTTCACTAGTTATGATAATTAACTTCCTTTTAGACCACTTGGACTAAGCTAATCCATGGGATACCAAAAATGGGACAAAAGAACCCAAAATCAATTATTTTTAGTAATTATTCTCTCACAAAATCTTTCATGTAGGGATTAATCATCCTTTCCACTAAACTTCTTATTTAGGATTTGGATCTATTGGGACCCAATGCATGCATAAAGAACGGTCAATCACTTTTTTATCAGTTATGGACCATCTGTGAAAATATTATGCTACTGGAATTCATATTGAGGAGATTTTTAGTTTTTTATTTCTCCACCAAGTTTTCCTCACCATAATGAATATTATTTTCCATTTATAATGGAAAAAATATCATCATAGGGTAGACACCTCCTTAAAATCCATTAGGAAATATCTTAAAGAGTTGTGAGTTATCCAAAAAAATTATTTGGATCATAAATTATTTTTTTCTCTGATTGTATATGAGTTCATTTAGTATAAGTCCACCTATAAAAAAAATTAGAAAACTCTTCCAGGAAAGAACATTACATCATTGAGATAATTAGTATTTTTTCACTAGGGAAAATGAAGCTAATCTCTATTGGGTAACCACTTTTTTGGGAATCCTAGATAGGTGATCAAATTCTATATTTTCAACCGTGTTCATATATTTAATTTCCATTTAAAATTATTTTAGAAAAAGATTCCACAAAATTCACTTTTTTTTTCATATTTCTTTGGTAGAAAGTCCGTTAGGGTAGTATGGTTAGTAAAAAATTATAACCTTATCTCTAATCATCTATCGAAGTACATTATCAATAGAAAATTATTAATAACTCTTTCTTAGTTTTAGTGAAATTTATTTGGGCATAATCTAGAAACTAACTTGTTTAGTAAACCACATGAATTATCTTTACCTTCCTTTCCCAAACATTGACCCAAAATTAAATTTACTAGCATTATAAACTAACTCAAAGGGATGATTGTAGTCTTGGGAAGTGATAACAGGTTTTGAGGTTTATTTCTACCTGATCATATTTAATGAAATAAAAGTACCTTCATAAAAAAAGTAAATTATTGAAATGTCAAGAGTAAAGTGGTCTAGTGATATATAAAAAAATATAATAAATATCTAGAATAAATTTACATTTATTAGAAAAAATCCTAATTTATTTAACATTTTCTGGAGGGGTAGCATTTGAATTCCCAATATCATATAATTTCCATGATCCATTACACTCTTTGGAAACTTATGACTAAAACATTTTCCCTCAATAATGATGAATTTCCATTTTTCCTAAATAATTAACATGTTTGTCTCTTCAGATATTTTTAAAACAAATTCCATATTTTCTCGAAAAATATCAACTGTTCATCCTACTATTAAAACATCATTAATGAGAATTCTATTATCCACTAAAACATATATAAAAATCACCATCACACATCCTTGAATGGTAGTCAGGGCACCATATAATATAAAGGGAGTTATCTAGTAAAAAACTACCCCAATGGGGAATTTGGATGTGGTTTTCTTTGGATCATCTTGAAATACAAGTATCTAGTAGAAACCAAAATATCCATACAAAAAAACGATAAGTTATTTCTAAGAAAACCTCTCTAAAATTTGGTCAAAGATCGAAATAGGAAAATGAATGTTCTTAGAGGTTGAATTTATCTTTCTAATGTCAATGAAAATATCCACTTAGTCTACATTTTATATTTTATTTTCTAATAATTTTCACTAGTTATGACAGTGAACCTCATTTTATACCTCTTAGAATAAGATGATATAAGGGATACCAATAATTAGATAAAAGATCCTAAAATCAATTTTTTGGGTAATATTTCTCTCATAACCTCCTTCATTTTGCGATTAATCATCCTTTTCCACAAAAACATTTGTTTATGATCTGGATCCATTGGGGTCGAATGCATGCATAATGAAGGGTTAATCCCTTTATTATCCGTTATAGACCAGCCTACAGTTGATTGGTAACTTTAAGGAATAATTTTTTAATACACACAATGGATTAAATAAATAATATGAAGATTATATAGGTGAGAGAAATTTGTTATCTTTTGTGGTGTTTTTATTTCTTTTGAAAATAAAAAATTTGAAATTATTTTTAGGAATACATGCCAATCATTTTCAACTGACTAATAAATGGATGTGATTTAAGTAAAGATCCACTAAGAAAACATGACATTGATGTTGAAACCCCTTAGGTAGGATTTTATTTGTCATTTATGTCTTTATATATGATTTTTCATGACAATTTTTTCAATTCTTCATTACGAATTATTGTTATGTGTTTTCACCTGGGTGTGTGAGTAACCATGAGACCTTGATGTTTGGTAATTACTGGATTCTATGTATCCTTTTATGAAATGGTCTAGATTTTAATTATTATTCATTTTTATGGTGTGTTTTTTATAGTTCTTCATAACCTCTAGAACCATGATTATGGTATAAGGATGATCAAGTTTCTTTGTATCGGTTAAATGACCCATTTGAAGGGGAGTCTGATGATTTGAAAATGGCTATGGAATAAGGATCATTTGATAGTATGGGTTAGATCACAATCATGCTTGTTGAATAGGGAGTAGAACATTCATGTGTTTAAAATTTATCTACTAGAGGCTAATGTTTTAAAGTGATATAAAGTGGTGATGTGTTATACATTTATATAAAATATGTTGAGTGAGACTTACCATCATCCAAGGAAAATGACCAACATTATAGGTGGAATGTGCAGTACTTCATAATGACCACTATCATGGTGGGTCATGTGGTGTTTCCTTAATGGGGGTACATAGTTGAAATAATTTCCATACATAGGTATCTCACTAAATAAGAAGATTTAATGATTATAAAACTAATTAAGGGTAAGGGCCCAATGGTGTGGAATTGAGGAGATTGAGGTTTGGAGTTAAAAGAAATTTTAGGAAACATTGCATACTAGCACTTCATCTTTTTATTATATTTTGTCACCATCGTGAATACTTTATTTTGGATTTCCACACTTTGAGATGATTATTTTATTTAAATGACCCTCATTTCATAACGTATCACTTTTTATTATTTAGTTACTAAATTTTACATTGATTATTATATAATGTTTATTTTTTTTATGTTTTTGTGTATTCCTATAACATGATACCTAGGGTATAGTCTCCCCACTATTGGAATTCATATCCTTGATGCTAGTCGGTAGCCTCTTCCACATAGGGAGGCATGTTTGAGGTCTTGTAGGTCCCCAACATAGACTAAGTTGTTCAAAAAGTGGTGTTACTGTTAAATTATTCAGAGAATAGGTGTTTACCTTCTGGAAAAATTTGATTAAAAAATAATCTCAAAATATTAAAAGAAGTATTATTTTGGAAGGATCCTAGATGAATAAATATTGGAATGGATAGAAGATAATTCTTCTTATAAAATACAAATTCTATGATTTTTTTAGCCACACCATATCTGATGATACAAGGAAAAATTTGAATAGGAAAACACCCAAAAGCATAAAAATATAAATTATTCCATATCTATAATCTCTTATAATAAATTAATTCTATGGTTATTCTTATATTATTCTAATTTTTAATGTAAATTTTTTTATTATAATAAAAGAACAAGTAATATCATGTTATATTAAAGGTAAATCTCCCCTCCCTCCCTCTCTCTTACAAAAATGATCTCTCTCATTAAAGTAATATCCATCCCCAAACTTGTGTACTCATATATGGATTAATAACAGCATAGTGATTTGATCAAAAATATAAAAAAATATTTTTTGTGATTTATATAGAATTAAAATATTTATTAATTGATGGTAGTGATGGTCAACTAGAATACTTACTATCAGACTTTGTAGGAGGTAGGAATGGGAGTTAAAAATATTTCCCTTTTCAATGAAGATATTTATTATTAATTATTATTAAGGCTCTTCATTGGAAAAAATGTATAATAATCATTCTTTAAATAATAGATTTACCATGAGATTTCATTCTATAAAGAATAATGATTTTCACTCCTCTATTTGAACTCACATCAAAAGACTTATTCCTATCAAATTTAACAAAGTTGATAGATGGTCTCCCTAAACTCCAATATCAATTTATGTAGGAAAAATGGCTGGGGAATCCTCTATAGAATAGTAATCTCAAATTTAATCCCTATTAAAACTTCTATATAGACAGATCCAGGACTATATATTCTAGTTTGAGTCATTTTTGTAGACCTTGGATAACTCATTCTTGTTATCATCGTTTATCGAGAGATACACAATACAAATTCACCCTAAAAAATTATCTAATGGGAATTGGTTTACACATTTTCACAATATTAAGTGCCTAAAATGTGAGATCATATCCCAGTGAACATTTGTTTTTTCAATTTCATTTTTCTTTAGCTCTTTGGAATGAAGTTTCTAATCTTTTTGATGTGGAACCTTTTCATGTTGGTGATCTAAAGACCTTCTTTGATCGATGTGGAAATCATGAAGGATCTTTCAAAATAATGAACCTTCTTTATACTACTATTAATAAATATTTTCATCTGATTTTTTGGAACTAAAATTCTTCTAGGCACGATGGTCATTTAATTAAGTAGAATATTGTCAAGTGGAATATTTTATTGGCCACCAATGTTAAAACCTCTATTATTTTTTTACAGTTGAGAATTATATCTAGGAATTATTTATCCTGAACATGATAAGAACTCAAGGATAATTTAAAAATTACAATAGATACATACCTATTGTCTGAAAACCTCCTATTGTAGGATATATCAATTTTAAAAAGTATGAAGCTTCTAGATAAAAATTAGGGCCTGCTATATGTGATGGTATCTTTACAGAATCAAATAAAAGTCCTATGTCATGTTTTTAAAAGGGATATAGAAAGAATATTTATTATTATTTTGAAATATCAGAGGTGATTATATAAATATTTATTGGAATATTTAACCAATAGAAAAAACATTGTCCTGAGCTTGATTCCACTTTCATTATATAGGTTGTCCAGTTAATCATTTTCTCACCCTCCAAGGGGTTAACATTATCTTGAGAGGATCACATGGGTTATTGTAAGAAGATAACATTTATTGTGTGTCATATTTATAGAGTGGGTAATAAAATTTATTACTCATAATAAAATTTGGGTGTTGGTTTGGTTGTATATAGATAGAATTAGTTCATGCTAGAGTCGATTGAATAACTTTTGTTCATTGAAATTTACAAAACAAAATTGTACCTTTTTTAAAAAACTCAGTCCCAGGTTTTTTTCTCTAGGTTAGACTATTATTTTTTTAGAATATGAAATTCAAGGATCCCCTATGGATTTCTATGTAAATTGAATACTAAAAAACCAAACAAGATTTCATTGGAAAATAGATACTCCCCACTGGATGAATAACATGAGTTTGATTATACCACTTCAACGGAAGGGGAATAAGAAGGACTATTTAATGTCCCAACTCAAACATAAATCTCATTGAAGTTAAAGATGAATATAGATGAGAACAAAATGTATATATCACTCTCAATGCTACTAGGTCTGGTAAAACATGGGTTGTTGATAGTGTGTTCTCATCCCACATGATTTAAAATATAAACCTATTGGAAAATGTGAAGGGACTATTTGATGGAACATTGTTTTTTAATAATAATGATTCTTGGAAAATAAAATGGGGTTGAAACACATGTTTAAAAGGAAATGAGCTAAAGAAAATAGACGTTCCCTATGTGGATAGATTATAAAAAACATTTAATTGTGATTAAACTTTGTGACTCATTAATTGATGTTTAATTTAACCAAATAGTTAATTAATCGAAGCTAGGGAAAAGAAATGACTCCTTAAAGATTATATAAAAATGTTAATATGTACTAGTTAAATATTAATAAAAACCTATGTATTATAATACTTAAAGAGTAGAACTTTTTAGGAATAAGAGGCTTGGAAACACTCATCAGTATAGAATGTAAATCTTATAAAAACATACTGGTGTACTGTATATGCTAAATATTAAGTGATAAAATGAAAATATATGTTATACTTCAATATAAGGATAAATTTTCCAAAATCCTCATAGATAGAAGAACAAAAAAGGAATCTAATCTAATCACATAATTGTGTGTTGTTCAATGAATCAACCAAGAATATGTGGGGAAATGTATTTATCAATTTTTTTATAATTATACTAGAATTGTCTATATTATGTTCATTTAGAGGAAAAGGGATGTCATGGAGTGCATGTAGAGGTATCAAAGAGGAGTAAAAAATGAGATCATTCACATCATCAAGATCATTGAACCTAATAATGGAATGAAATAAATATCCATTTAATTTTAAAAATACCTTAGGAAACATGATATTAATAACATGGTATCTTCTATATATAATCTACAAGATAATAGATTTGTTGAATAAAGAGATCTATAGGTAAATTATATGGTCCAAACAATTTTTATTGAAAGTCATGTATCTCACCACTATTGAAAGGGTGTAGTGCATGTTTCTATGCATACTTAAAAATGGGTGTTACATAGCTTGAGAGAAGAGAAGAAACCATATGAAATGTGGTATAAAAGGAGGCCCCCTTTGAATTTTTTTGGTTCTTCAGAAAAAATACTACATTTGAAACAAATAAGTAAATCAGGTTATGTTTGGTGATGCAAAAGACGAATCAGTGTTTCTAGGATACAAAATAATGTGTAAGGCCTACATGATCTTCAAAAAGAGGCTAAATAAAAATGTATATAGTAATGACATCAAATTCATTGGGAAAAAATATGGAATGTATTCTAGAGGTTCAAAATTTGATGCATTTTGTGATGAATATGATGATTTTGATATTAAAAACCATAGTTGTGAAAGGTTATTCAAATGATTAAGACTATATTGATAAATTATAAGAGGATACTGTTATAGAAGGAAGTTATTATGTACCTCATAAGAGAAACAATATACTGGAAGTCGGTGTATCCAAAATAATCAAAGACATAACTACTCCTACATTAAAATTATGAATGTGTAATGTCATGAATGCTTATATATTGTTAATGGTAGACTCAAAATCATTTAATAAGTAGTGAATGATGAAACATGGTTAGAACCATGAATGTTGAATGGGATCAAATTGATAAAAATAAATCTTGATAACTCTTAAAGAAGCCTCAATATCATAATGTTATTAGAAACAAGTGGATCTTCAATAATAAATTTGATGAACAAGGAAATGTGATTTGAAAAAAATGAAAAACTAGTTTGTAAAGTCTACACTAAAATTTATGGAGTTGATTCAAAAAAAACATTTTATATAATGGATTAAGGTGATTCAATATGGCTCTTCATAGAGTCAGGAATTCTAATATGGATAAATATTTTTGTATATGGATGTTAAAAAACAATTTTGAAATAGTGTGATTTAAAAATATCTTTATATCAAAAAATATAAGGTTTAGAAATTGGAAATGATGGAAATAAAGTGTGTAGGTCGAAGAAGATCCTCTATATTCTTAATAAGTTCCCTAATCATTTTAGGATCATCAAGATTCATATTCGAGGAATATATAATTAAAAATAGTTGGTGTTGTTAACTATCATTATGTGAAAATATATAAGGTATATTAGTTCGTGGTCTTTTTCTATGTGGATTACATCATATGTTTTGGAAACATGAATATTTCTTGGAAATAAATTTATTTCCTAATTAGTTTAGAATTTGAAATGCACATGATTATTGAAATGAGATACATTTTGGGGCTATAGATGGTAATGAAAGAGAAATACACATTAATTTCTTAACGCTATTATGAAATATATCTACTAATGAAATTTAATATAGGATACATTTTCATTAAAACAAACAATTATTTATTTATTAGTCTAATTAAAACTTTTAATGTAGTAAGTAGGTTATAAACCAGAAGGACGGATTTGACAAATCAAATAAAAAACCATAACTCTCAAAACATAATACTAAAATAATAAGAATGCCTAAAAATGATAGTTGGGTTGTGTGTGAATAATATTGTAAAAATTAAGAGAAGTTGTGAAAAAGAGAAAACTAAATAGGTGTAATGAGGGATCTTAGTCAATATGAAAGTAGAAATGAGTAGTTGATAGAGAAAGGGAATTCATATTGTCCCATTTTTTTCATCTAAAGTGTTTTTATTCATTCATATAGTAAAATATGATGTAGAATTTGAATAAGAAAATATATTTGACCAACTATTCCATGTGTTCTACCAAATATTATTTAATTCTACAGTTTATCAACAATAAAATTCACTCATCCATATAAATGTGGAAATCAGTTCAGGACAAGTTAAAATTTTCAGTCGATCTTGGCATGTTATTATCAAAAATAGAAATCACTTTTCAAATATATTTTAAAAATTGTTTTTAATAGTTCATTAATTTTATCATGATAAAAAGTTTTTTATTCGATAATTTGTAGATAATATTAATGTTATAGAAAATATTGATGAAAATAACAACCATCGTGAAATGGGGAAGAATGATGTAGAAAAATGAAACTAGAAGAATATAATTCCCCAATTTTTTTTCTAAAAATAATATTAAATAAAATAAACCACAAAAAATGAATTAAAAAATAAACAAGATAAGAGAATGATATTAGAATGTGAATGAAATATTCTTTAAAGCTACCTTTCATATCCCTTATCTCCAACTATGTCATCCTTGTAGCTCTATACCAATTAATACCTATGTGATGAATGAATGGTCCATATAAATCCCTATCTCAGACCTTTTTATGGGTTTACACATAAACTCATATCATTGTGATCATATATGGAATATATGGTCCCAAATCATTGAACTCCATGTGGCGCATGTCACTATTTGTCCTCGACCTTATTATGACAAGAGTTGAGCTCCCTCTAAGACTGTCACATCCCAATAGGAGACTTGAGTCTACTCCAATTCATTATGAATATATAAATGTTTTTAGACTAAAAATATATTCTATATGATTCTATGTTTCTTGTTAGCTGGTAATACAACTTAGCTCCATAATTTATATTTAATTTTAACCATTTTAGTCCTAGAATTTAATGAGTGACATGTTAATGAAAGATCCTCATCTTCTAATTGAACTTTTCTCATTAAATTATGATCATGAATTCCCATTAACTAGGTATTAATAAAATACCAAGCTCTAACCACACTAATTCACAATACCATTCGTCGATGTTCAATGGATTTTAATTGAATTTGATTGATCAGTATTAATGAGTCCAGATCCTTAATGGGATTCCCCACATGACATGCAGAGACTTACCAAATTGTTCATATAAAAGTTTTTAGAAGATAATTTTTATGGTTCTTAAACCATGAATCCCAAAAAAATCTCTTATATTTAGTTTATAATTTTATTAATAATTTTTTCAATAACTTATCATAAAAATAGGTCCTTTTATGAAGCTAACACATTAGGGAATTATGTGGTACCTTTTTCATTTCTGAACCTATACAAGAAAACATAACTGAGTGACGATGAATTTAACAACATAAAATATTTGAATTGGGCCATAATATTTAATTTACTCAACAATTTTGTATTATCTTCAACTATAGTAAGACTTCAACTAAGACATGGTCCTATGCTTGGATCCCATTTTCAACATCATATTATCTATGTTCTTCAACATGTGATTGGTTGAAAATATTCTATTTCATTAACTTTTAATCCAAGTTTGAGTTGTATCCATGGTTGAGCTATAATCTTCAAGGATATTTTATAATAAAGAGATTGGAAGATTTGCTTCTTCCAAAAGATTCATCCACATGCTAAATGTTTTAATAATTATAATTATGGGCTCTTCAGTTACCTAGAAGAATAGAGAAAATTATTTATGAGTTCACAAATTTAAATGTATATTCATAGAAATTCAAAACTCCCCCCCCTCATCAGGGACACTTGAATTTGGCTAGTTCAATATTTGTGTTCTTTCAAAATCATAAATTCTTGGATGATCATCTTGTTTTAGGTTTTTGAGAACATATGAATTCATCTTCATCAAATTGTTCAGGGTCATAATCATCATTATCTTGGTCTTAGTTTCTATTTTATATATGTTTTACAATGATCAAGATAAGTGTGACCTTAATGATTTATAAATCTCTGATGTGGGTATCCCTAGGAGAAAATAAATTTCATGGAGGATAAATTCCTTATGATAAATTCTATAACAGGGAAATATATTATATTATACCCTACTACTGTTATATTATTATAATTACTAAAATTATATTTTGTAACAACTTACAAATTCTCTTTTGTGGGATCTCGAGAAAATTTAGCATATATAAATGACTTCCATTTTAAAAAAAATTATGGAAAAAATGTAAATACGTTGAAAATAGAATAAAATGATATTAAAAATTAAAATGAATCTATAAAATTAATTAATTATGTTGTTTTAATATTTTAAAAAAATTATTCAAAAAATGTCCCATCAATTTTTTATTATTAAATTATAAACAAATAACACTGGGCATTAAAACTGAAACAATCTAAAAACTATAATATATTATCTCAATGGTAATTTTAATTTAAAAAAAGAAATAATTTATTTAAATATATATATATATATATATATAATTTTAATAGAGCAGTAAATATTTAATTTTTTTTCATACTTTCATCCAAAAAATGAATGAATTAAAATATTCACTCAAAATGTTTGATGTTTGAATAATTTCAATTTGAAAATTTAAAAATTGGAGAGTGTTTTACAATCAAAATGAAAAATATTTTCATAAAATTGATTTATCAAACTTATATGATTGTAAAAATACATAAAATTATCGCACAAATAATATATTTATTATCCTGAGGTAATAAATTTATCAAATTTAGTAGAGACACAATAATATTAAAAAAAATGTTTAATAATGCTAATAAAAAGGTGATTTTAGAATTAATTTTCCCTTATATATTACAGCAAGTAGAAAATATATATTCTATATTATATTAAAATTATTTTCTAATTTTTTCCAATTTATTAAATATGATTAGAATATAAAATTTTGAAATGATTTAAACAAAAATCATTTTTCATTCAATTCTTATTTAAATTTTAGTTTTTCTCCATGATAAATAGAAAAACATAATTAGTAGCCGAAAATAAGTATACACAACTTATCAGATTAGTAGATTTAATAAATAAATATATAAAAAATTAACCTATCATACAATTTAAAAATAAAAAGAAAAAATTAAAAAAGATTAAGTGTTCATTTTAAATTAGTTGAACGTAAAAAATAAAATTTTAAATCCACTTGAAATGCTCAAAATAAATGGAAATTGTAAAATTTCCTACCACAAGGATTCCAGGGAATTTTTTTAGAGATTAATGAAAATATGTACCCAATTAAATCTGTGGATAAATAAAAAATTAACCCACTCAATGTTTTTAATACTGTCTTTAATTCCACAGAAAAATTTTAACCATGAAAAATAAAAACATGATTATAAAAGAAAAATAATTTGGAAAAAATAGGTTTTTTTATTTGAACCATATAGAAATACATTATAGAATATAATAAACAACCCTATTAAATAGTTAATGTGAATTTTATATCAAATTAAAAATTTATGATAGTGGAAATATACAAAATCTATTGAAAAGAAATAGATTACAAAATGTAGTAGTTAAAAAACCATGTTTATGGGGTAAAATGATATTAAAATATTATGACACCAGAATTTTGAGGATTCTAAAAAAATTCATTCATTTTAAAAATGTACAAAATTCATGGATTTTCAATATAGATCAAAAAGTATCTCATTTATCAGTGATTCTAGCAAGTAAAAACATTTTCAAAGAACAAATTCAAACATTAATTAATGTCATGAAAGTAAGAAATCCCTCCCATACTTATTTTTATATGGGGGATCTTTTAAACAATATCAAAACTCATATTTAGTTTCAAGAAACAAATATATAAGAAAAATATAGAACAATAATTAAAGAAAAACATCCCAATAAATAATCTTAATCATTTAAAATTTATCCAAATAGACCTTCCCCAATATTTTATATAATCCAGCCTAGTTAATTTTCTTTTATTTTGTACAATTACAAACTAATTAATATTATTTTACAAATAATTAAACCAAAAATTAATAAAACTATATAGTTTAGTTTGATGGGAATGTGTTTTATTTTTCCCCAATAAAAATATAAAGTATTATTCTATAGTAAATTAAAAATAGGTTTATATTTTAAAAATTCATAGAGGACCATATTATTTGAAGGTATAAAAATAGATTTATTAAAATACATGAAACAACTATGTGGAAGGATGACCATAACATAACTCTTATGAATCACAATTTAAATCCCTCATATAGACACAGTACATGCTCAATTTTTAAAGATAGATATTGAATCCAAGAACTTCAAATTCTAATAAAAATAGTCCTTATCCCATTTACCATTAACTAACAATAGAATATTAGATTCTATTAGGAATTCCAAATATCCATTTACTAACACTCTAATGATGGAGAAAGGTCTTAACAACTTGGATTTATGTTTTTCAATGAAAATAATAATTCTGGAATTAAATAGTGTCACTCAATGGATAATTTTAATGTCTATATTTTTAATTCTACAATCATGAAAGGCCATTGTACATTCATTTTATATCCTAGAATTTTTTACGATTAACTTATAAAATCTTTAAGTTCACCTAGCTCCAACAATATTCTCTCAAATGTAGATTGGAAATCAATATTTTGGGCCTTCACATCTCAAAAGCACTTTTGTTGAATCTCTACTGATAAATGACATGGTATAACAAAATAAATTTTTTGCCCAAATATTTTTAATAACCTATTTAATTCATTAGCTTTTGTACAATATTGAGGGCATTAAATAGTTCCTATTTTTTCACAATCAAAGTTTTACAATAAATACATATACATAATGTTCTAAATATGGGTACCATTGTCTGTGATAAAGTATTTGGGAACCAAAAAACTGGAAAAGATTACCTTTTTAAGATATTTTGGCATCATGTTTTATTAGTTAGTAGGAAATACCACAACCTCTTCCAAATTTGAATCATAATCCATATCCCCTAATATATATTTATTCCCATGGGATGATGTGAATTGTCCCATAAATTATAATTCCAAAAAATAAAAAATCTCAACCTATAGAATTATGATTTGAGTTATCTTCTTATTTATACCAACAATAACAATTCTCTAAATTCTGTCACATCCCACTACTATGATCCAACTAAATTTGAATATTTTAGGCTAATGGAATCCATTTTGATAAAATTTTTAGTTTTTTATTTCTCCAACATGGTTTCCTCACCATACTAAAGAGTAATGGACTTTTAAAATGGAAAAAATGTCATCTTAGAGTAGACACCTCCTTAAAATCTATTAGAAAATATCATAAAGAGTTGTGATTTATCTAAAAAAATTATTTGGATCAGAAATGAATTTTTTCTCTGATTATGTGTGAGATCCTTTAATATAAATCCAGCTATAAGGAAATTTGAAAACTCTTCTTGGAAAGAAGTTTATTTCACAGAAAAAATTAGTATTTTTTCACTAGGGAAAATGTTTCTAATCTCTCTTAGGTAATCAATTTTTTGGGTAACCTAGATAGATAATCAACTTTATTATTTTCAACCTTTTTATTATTTTTAATTTCCAATTAAATTTCGTTTAGAAAAAGGATCCACCAAATCTACATTGTATTTTTATCTTTCTTTAGTAGAAGGTCCTTTAGGGTAGTATGGTTATTAAAAAAATATAACCTTATATCTAATCATGTATTGACAAACACTATCAAAAAAAATTACAAATAAATATTTCTCATTTTTGGTGAAATTTAATTGGGAATAATCTAGTAATTGACTTGTTTAGTATACCACATAAAGTCTATTTTCCATCTTTTTCCATAACATATACCCAACATTAAATTTACTAGCATTATAACTAACTCAATGGGATGGTTCTAATCTATGCAAGTGATAACAGGTACTAAGGATTGTTTCTCCTTGATCATATTTAATTAGTCAAAAATACTTTCATAAAAAATAGTAAATTACTGAAATGTCAAGAGTAATGTAGTCATGTGATACAAAAAAAAATATAATAAATATCTGTAATAAATTGACATGTATGAGGAAACTCATAATTTCTTTAAAATTTTATAGAGGGGTAGCTTTTGAGTCACCAATATCATAGAGTTTCCATGATATATTTCACTCATTGGAACCTTATGTCCAGTAAATTTTCCCTCAGTAACCCTGAATTTCCATTTTTCCTAATTAATAAACATGTTGGTCTCTTCATATTTTTTTAAAACCAATTCCATATTTTCTGGAAAAATCTCAATTTTTCATCCTACTATTGAAAAGTCATTAATGACACTTCTTTTATCCACTAAAACATATATGAAAAATCACCATCATACATCCTTGAATGGTAGTCAGGGAACCATATAATCTAAATGGAATTCTATAGAATTAATATAGGCCAATGGGGAATTTGTATGTGGTTTTCATTGGATCATCTTGAGATACAAGTATCTAGTTGAAACCATAATATCCATACAAAGAAATGAAATTATTTTTTAATCTAACATCTCTAGTATTTGGTCAAAGATTAAAAGTGTAAAATAAACCTTCCTAGTGGATGAATTTATCTTTCAAATGTCAATGAAAATATCAACTTAATCTAAATTCTAAATTTTATTTTCTATTAATTTTCACTAGTTATGATAGTGAACCTCCTTTTAGAAAACTAGGCCTATGCTGATCCAAGAGATACCAAAAATGGGATAAAAGAGAAAAAAATAAATTATTTTTAGTAATTATTCTCTTATAACATTCCTTAGGTTTGGAGTAATCATCCTTTTCCACCAAACCAATTTTTTATGATCTAGATCCATTCGGATCCAATGCATTCATAATTAACGGTTAGTCCATTTATTATCAGTTATAGACCATCCTATGGTAGATTGGTACCTTTTTATACTATATTCCAGATTTTGGTCGTTAGATTCGTTCAAAATTACATTTTTTGCATGTCCTATAAATATTTATATATTCATAATGATTTTTGAAACTAATATAGGCGGTTACAACCATGTCATTTTCCATAGGGTTAATTTTAGTTATTCCTGTGAGTTTCATAATATCTTATATGTTCATGATCCTATCCAGTTGTCCCATTTTAAACTATAGATTTTTTATATTAGTATTTATTTGTGCCTTTTTTGAATCATGTTGTTCTTTTTGTGAGTCGAATTTAGACTTTTGGGAGTAAAACCACCATCTAAACTACTTAAACGCACCCTTAATATAATCTTGATAATATAGGTCTTAGACATATATTTATTTTGATATTGGGGCCTTACGTGTGATGGGAATCCTAGGGTATTAAATTTTTCTCCTAAATACTCCATGCTCTATCCATGATAGGATGTGGTGATTCTTGTGGCATTGATTATATTTTTTGAACAATGGGTTACATATTTCCTTCATTATTGGGACATACCTTAAGAAATATGAATTTCCTAATGGTGGGGTTTAAATGATAAAATTGGGATAACAAATTATAGAATTCTTAAACATTACAAATTGTTTGAATTTACCTATAAATACATGATATGTATTTCAAGTTCAATTTTTTATCATTTTGTGTTGAATTTTGATTCATTAATGACTAGAGTTGGTCCTTAATCTTATAATGTTGGGAAATAATTTCTATCATGGAACCTGAATAATTCTTTCCCCTATTAACACATATTATCCAAGAATCCTTATGCTATGAATTCTGGGGATGTGTTTTGTAGATTTGTATTTGTTCTCCATTCGTTTTTATATTTAAATACATTCATAAAATTATCCAACCAAATTCTATCTTCAAGGTGACATCCCTCTATAAATTATTTCTGTAATATAGTGGGTAAATTTCCAAAGAAGGTCCCTAAATCAGTCACAAGAATTATTAAAATCCTTTCCATCATTTTGGTAAAATATTTTTATTATTTTTATAAACTATACCTTAATTATATTTGGGTATAATTTCATTAAAAATTATTCATATACATTATTCCAAGATTAAAAGGTGTTTTCAGAAAATGCTATGATCTAGTTCCTAGAATATTTCTTATGATAGAAATTGTAGACCCTTAATTTGATTTAATTTTTTTTAATACTTGAATAGGAAAAAAAATATCTATTTTATAAATGTAGTTGAAGAAGGAAACAGATTCCTCATTGGTTATTTCACATAATATGGGATGAAATGAAATAAATGATTGTTTTAGTTCATAATTTTAGTCCTTCTAATATATCCGAATTTATGGTTTTCTTAACACTTGAGTATTTAGAAAATCCATCATCCTAGACATTTTTATGTTTTCGGGAATAATATCAGGATATAAGTCTATTTCCTTATAAATAGGTACTCTCTTTGTATTATGTCTTATATTTCAGATTTGTTTTTCCTTATATTTCTTTAATGGAATTTCATTTCAAGTAAAATGGGCATATATTCCTAGTCTTATACCTAGTGTGGAAAAAACTGACTTCAATGAAATTAAAAGTATCGAACGGTAGATTTTTTTAATATTTTTATTGTTTTGAAAATGGTTTTTTTTAATTTTGTAGATTTTATAAGCCCCATAAACCTTCCTTGGAAATATAGGAGAAAATTGATAGGTTTTTATGGAAACTATAAATGTATATATTTATTTTCTTACATATAACATGTTTAGTTTAAATTAGGGTCGATCTTACTTCGAATGATTTTTCATGATCTAAGGGAAAAACTAAAAACACTAAGAAAACTACTAAAATAGAATGAACATTAGAAAATTGAAATCGCGTGAAGTGTAAGTGATATGGAAAAAATAATGAGTAATTACAGACGAGTTAATAGTGAAGTAGTTGGAATAAGTTGTCAAAGGAAGCATGAAAGTAGAAATCAGTGGTTTATGGTGATATGGAATTTAGATTAATTAGATTTTTAAAAGTATTATACTTATTTTGTGAAATAAAATATGATTTGTAACTAAAACCAGAACATGTTGTTGACCATATATGTTGAGAGTACATCATGAGACTAGATAATTCTATTATTTAAAAACAATAAAATTTATTCATATATGTAAATTGTTAAAATAATCAAGACAAAAATAATTTTTTTTATTTTATTTTGAAATGCTACTCTTATGAATAGAAACCTATTATCAGATGGATTTTCAAAATAGTTTTTAAAAGTTCATGTATTTGATCAAGAACAATATTCACCTATTCATTATATTTGGTTGGATATTACTATAAGAAGAAATTCATAAGAGAGTAATGACCAATAAGAAATAATATTGAATGATTCTAATGGAATCCAACATGAAAAATCGTATTTACCTAAATTTTTTCACTAAGAATAATATTCAATGATTTAAATTGAAAAATTGTATTTAGAAAAATAGGATAAAAGGGAGTATAATGAAATTAAAAAGAAGAAGAAAATATACTAAGAAGCTACCTTTCATGTCCTTGATCTATTTTTGTGTTTCCAAACCCCTATTCTCATGTCAATATTTATTTTATGAATGAATAATCCATATCAATACCCTTATCTTCTATTTTCATTGGACTCATGTACTAAATCCTAAAAACCAAGAAAACCGACAGTATATTTGATTTTGAATTTTTTAAGTCCCCATGGAATAGGTGACTGTTCGTCATCCTTTTCATTATGAATCATGCTGAGCTCTCTTTGATAATTCCATATCCCCACATGTGACATGAATCCTCTCTATGTAATTTTGAATCAGGATTTTTTTATAGACTATAAATTTATACAATAGGATTATATGTTGCATCCCAATGAACATTCATCTTATATATGTAATTTTTTTAAAAAAAATTAGTCTTAGATGTTAAGGAATCACAAGAAAATACCATATCATAGACTTATTACTAAACCTAAATATTTCTCAAATGAAAATCACAGATTAAAAAAAACATGGGTATAAGTAAAATACTGATATCTATCCACACTTATCCTCTACATGTTTCACCAAACCTCCATTTATTTTACATAAATTCATTCTATTAGAATTATAAAGTTGGGATCTGAAATTGGATTCTACATTTGACATGCATAGAACACCCACAATATACATTTTAATTTTTATTATACTCAATGTAAATGGAACTCAAACCATGCATCTAATAATATGAAAATTAATTTTGATGATACTTGACATAATAATTTTTTCAGGTACCTATTATATCAACATATTGGTTCATGAAGCTAGTATATTAGGGTAGAACAAGAACCCAACTTCGATTGTCCACCCACCCAAAAAAACATTAGCGACAACTTTTTTCCAACTTTGAACATTTGACTAAACTTATTATATACATTTGGCTTGAGAATTGTGTATTATATTAAAATTTAGTAGTAATTTAAGAAACACTTGAACCCACACTAAACTATCCCCTTCATCTTCCAATTAGTATTGATCATTAATCTGACCTCAATTTCCTTATTCGACTCCAGTCCATTTATAATCCCATCTTGAGTTGCATCCATAGTTGGGTTCTAATCAATGAAAAGATTTGGGTATATAGATCTTGGTTTATTTCTTTATTCAATAATATTTATTCACAATCTATAATTAATGGTCATCATAAGTACATGCAATTTTAAATTTCATAAATAAATAGATATCATGATTCACTAGTTTAATTATCTGAGTGGATTCATGTAAATTTTAAATAGTGTACATTTTAGTGACTCTGAGAATTGATTTTGTGAATTAGTGTTCTTCTTTAAAACTCATACATTATATATTTAACTTCTTATAATAAGGGTTTTAGATTCTTTGAACCCTACTATGTGATCTTATTTCGTATATTCATCTTTTTTATCTCAGTCTTGGTTTTTATTTTCCTGAATCTGGATTAATATTGAACAAAGCCCAACCTTAGTATATGATAAATATCTTATGAAGGTATCTCCTAGGGAAAATTAGATACATGTTGGAGAAATTTCTCATGACTAATTTTATTATAGGGAATTAAATTCTTTTACATCATACTGTAATTATCTTATCATACTTCCTAAAGTTAAATAACATGAGCACTTTAAAATTCCCTTACATTGATGTTCATGAAAATTTCACTTAGGAAACTGATTACCAAATCTTAAATAAATTTCTACATAAAAAATAGAAATATATTGAAATTTAAATAAATCGTGTTCAAAAATTAAAACAAATATATATAGGAAATTAATTCTTGAAATTTATTATTTCAATTAAAATAATTAAAATAAAGGATGCATCATAATATATCAAATAAATTAAAAACATTAGACACTGTATATTATAATTAAGAAAACTAAATATTTATTAGAATTTATTTATTTTATATCTTAATTTAAAATAAATGAAAAAATACACAAAAAATATATAGAGAATAAGAATAGATAATTAAAATAGTTAGCCACCAAAATTTCTTATTTTTATCTATAAATTAAATTAATTAAATTATTCAATTAAAAGAATGTAAATTAGAAATATTGTTAATTAAATAAAATTTTACCCATAAACACAAAAACATTTCCATAAAATATATATGAAAAATGAGCTTCCCTTTTAGTGAATTACATTGGTTATTAATATGTATTTCTGAGAAGATATCAATATTTTTTGAGGTTTTAATTGTGAAATTTATTGATCCGGGATTAAGTTCAAAATAAATGAATTAGTTGTATTAAATAAATTTTTTTACTCCATTTTACTATATAATTTAATGTATTTTGAGTTGTTTGGAGATGAGTATTGTGTAATGGATGTAGAGGTATCTCTTTTATTTGAGTGTAATAAAAAATGGCCTATAAACTTGCCAACTTTGGAGGACTGCAACCCCTGCTTAACTGGGAAAACAACATCCTTTACATCCGTCAAGGGTGGTAAAGAGTGTTCATGTGCAAAGGAAAGTTGCATGCAAGAACAATAGATCAAAGGTAAACCACAGTGAATGGCAACAAGACGGTGGAAGAGGGTGCTGACACGGGGTGGTTCTGGTGTTTAATGGGAGTATACCCCATAATTTAAACAGTGTGGCTATGGAATCATATGTATTATAAGGGAAAGTGATGACCAAGTAAATACTTTATGTGGAATACAGTGTTCAATTATTTTTCATCTACCATTAAAAATATAGAAAGAACCAAAACCATATGATCTGTTATATCAGGGGAATCCGACCTTCGGCCGTAGTTTTCTTCCACCTCATACCTTAATCTGGAATCCTACTCTTCATGATCTACATTTCACACCTCTATTTTATTATGTTGAATCCATCATGATCCATTTCATAATCCTGATGGTTCGAATATGATCAAATCAACATGAAATTTATTTTCATGTTTAATCAATGATCAAACTGATGAGTTACTATATTGAGTAAAATTGGTTCACAAAGACTGTTCTAGTCATTTTCAAATAATGATATTTCATGAATGAGCATGTTTATGAAATGGGCAGCTTTTTATATTTTTTTAGAGAACATAGTCAGTGTCTATAAATACCCCAAGGATATCATTTGTTTATGCTATGTTGTTCTTGAATTTTGAGAGAACTCTGAGAGGGAAAATAAAAGAGAATATAAAGAACACAAATTTCACAAGAAGGGTCCATGCATTTGGGTTATGTTTCTAGTTTTGTGATCCCATATCAGTTTTCTATGTTTCTACGAACCAGTGTTGATATCCACACTACTGTTAGGAAAATAATAAAATGATTCTACATACTTTGGTATGTAGTGGAGCAAGAGAACTATGAATTATATGATATTCACCCATGAATTATTTTCATATAAATTTCTTAATATTTAGTTTTTATGAAGGATTATTTTGTAAAGAGACAATGTGAGAAAATTTTGTGTGATATATTTTCATACAGAGAAGAATTTTCCTTTTCAAACTTGGATTAAACAATATGTGTGCATTGTTTCACATGACAAAAAGTTGATAAGGTAATTTACTCATGTGATGCATACTGAGTAGTATGTTAATGAATGTGAGTAACCTAATTAACAATTTATTACTCAATCAGTTTATGAAACAAGAAGGTATCACATTTTATATGTCCTTAGGAAGTAGAAATTTGACAAAGTAGGGAAGAAGTAAATAAGGCAATGAAATGTTCTTACATTATTCAAAAAATTCATGTACATGAAGTAATTATTTAATGAAAAAGTGAAATTTATGCATTTTTATTTTTTCACATATTACGTTGGGAAGTCTATAGAGTGTATTACATAATTTCTTGAAGTTTGAGTAATTAACCGCGAAATCAAGAATTATTAATCATTTTGCTATGTTTTGAGACTCAATACAAGATATAATTTTAATCAGTATTTTATAAAGATTTCATATCTGAGTTTTTAGTATTCAATGAGATCAGGTCTTTAGTACAAGGAATAATTCATTCTCGATAATTGTTTCCCTGATGCAACTGATTATACACTATGATGAAAAAATTTTGAGCAAGAGATAACTTCCTTGAAAAGGTACCAAAAGCCGTACATGAGCCAGTGTGATCTAGAAATATAAAAAAGGAGGATCATCTAAATATCATTTTATAGTGAACTAATCCATCTGAAAAAGAAGGATTTAGTAGGGGGTTATAACCAATTTATAGAAGCTTGTGATTTTATGGGTCTAACTAATCTTTGTGAAAAAGGTGCATTTGGGAGGTAAAACTAACAATTAAAGGCAGTTTGGAGTTGTGGTATATAAACATCATTTAATTAGGGGGAGGGGCTTAGTACATTTACTATGTTAATCACCTTCAATTATAAGGGATATTATAAGTTAGGGTGGGTGGGGGGGGGGGTCTAACCAACAAGTCTAATAGTAGGTCATTGTACCAAAACATGTTAATCCATGTGTATTTTTTGTTATTTTTTTCTATATGTAGGGTGAGTGTGATTATTAAAGATGAGGGATTAATAATTTAATTTTTCAAAGGTTTAATCAAAAGTAGAATATTTTTTAAATACTACATAACATTGATTCATGCCCTTTAAGTGGTACTTAACTAATCTATGGACATTAAAAAAAACATGTATAAAAATATATCCACATCAATATGCATGATTTTAAATCAATGTTAACTGTGATTATAGTTAGAAGAAAGATTATGAAGCATGATTTTGGGAAATATATGGATCCCACTTTGTATAGGAGAAAATTTAGAAGCCGCTTATATTTTAATATAATATGGATAGATATTAACTTCATAAAAATTTTAGCAACTAGTTTCCTGAGTAATATGATAGAGAAATATTTCATAGTAGTCAAATAAATCATTAAGTACAAATGGGGAACTATGAATTTTATATTTCTCTCTGATTCAATAATTTTTCACAAGATACCATAATTTATTGATGTTATAAGGGTTATTGATGTGATGGATCTAAAGTTAACTTGTGGTGGAATGTTATTTTTTGAGTAAATTTGATGTTTTTTAATTAAAAACACGGAGAGAAATTCATTAAATATGAAAGATAAAAAATAAATCTCATTGAATGAGTTATACACTCGACTTTTGTAGAAGTATCATCAGCTAGAGTATATTGGTGAAGAAGTATAAAAACCTATAACCTTTTTTTCTGATATGAAAGTTTCAATTGATCTCACTAAAAATCATAAATAGTACACATGTACTAAGAATATTGAGACTAGATATCAGTTTATCAAATAAAAATTGAAAAAATAACTGTTTAAAATTTTCCATAATGAATGTAATGATAAAATGGTAGATATCATGGCTGATTCGTTTTCCACTCTGAAATTTTAGAAACATCAGTTGAACCTCGATGTTCAATTACTGTTCTTATCATGGGGTAGTTTGGTTTATCTAATCTCCCCATTTTTATGTAATAATGTATATTAAATTTTTGTTATTATCAGACTATTTCCTTTTTTTTGTTATTTTCATGAGTTAAGAATGAATATTCTATTGAAATTAAAATGGTTAGAAAAATAGAGGTGGACTATCTTTCCTAATAAATGGATCCATTGACTAGTGGAGTAAGTTCCATGGTTCTCTCATCATGGGTTTGTATATGTTATTAATTTTAGGTGTAGATACGATCCATAGGGAATGGAGGGATATTATTTGAATAATATTAAAAAATAATGGAGTTTTGGGATGAGGAAGGACATTTTTCATGGAATATTCTCTTAAACTCTTGTTTTATATAATGATAAATACATACATAGACTTATAGTGATATATGTTATAATATATTATTGTATTTAATCAATGATGTCTGTATACAAATTTTAATTTAATGTACTATTTCTAAGAAACCTAAAGGATATAATTTTACAACAAAAGGTGATATAGGATGAAGATTTGGGTTTTGTTTATTTTTAATAAGGATTCAGCAAAGAAGTTTATGGTTTTTATTTTTATTCATAGATCAACTACGAAGAATAATCTTTTATGTAAGTCTATATTCTAAATGTTTTTGTATTCTTGAATAAAATGAAGATATTTAGCATATGTTTGGTGTCTTTAGTGGTGTATAGTAATGAATTTGATGCTATTAAATAATTTTTTCATTAGAATCATGTAACCACATAGGAAGTATGTGACATGTAGTTCATTACGGAAGTCAATGATAATTGTTTCACACAAATTAAAGTGTACAAGGAATAACTATAAGACAAGTCTCATATAATGAATACAAAATATTTCTCAAGAATGTGGCACTACATAAGAAGTTTTTTATATGAATTTTGTAAATAAATTATTAATTTCTAGGAAAAAGTCACATGAAGGATGATGTAATTTTCAATATTATGGTACTAATGGTATGTGAACCACATAGAAGGTTCCTATGTAGAAAGGAAAATCATGAAGATAATTATTATAATATCATTATTAGAGGTAATATTGGAATAATTTTTCTAATATACCCCAATAATTTACTAATTATGAATAGATAAAAATTAAATGAAAATACAAATAATAATTTCATTAGTTATATCTGTATGAAATGATAATTAGTTTGAGAATAAGGGTAGTTCATGATGAACTTACTCAATAAATGTAGTGCCCACCATGTAGTACCAAATTGTGATTTACCTTGATCCACTAATGAATGGGGAGTTCCTTGAAGCAATTCAGAAATAGATTATCATGATTCATCTCTTGAAGAAGAAGTTCATGTGGTGCTATATCGTAAATTAGTTAGAAGATGAAAGTCTTAGAGAATGATGTGTTTGAGAGGATCATGAAATGATCATTAGAAGTAGAAGAAAACCCAAATATATCTAGATCTATCTTTAATAAATCACATGTGTAATGAAACTAGGAATATAAAATAATCAGAATGTAGTTTTAATGATATCCATCATTATTTTTAATGGAATTATCTATATTAATATCAATAATGTAGAGAAAAAGTATTCCTACCTCAAAGGGTGGTACACAGACATTTGATCCTAGAATCCTCTTCTAGAATCCGGGTACTGAAAATGGGTACTAGATGGTTTATATTGATGAATAAATAGGAAACCCAAAATGAATGTAGATTCTCTTAATATGCTTGAATCAACATTTGAATTAATAATCAACCAATTGGAGTGATTACGTCTCTTATATATCCATCCATTAATCTATCTTAATTCTTTTGGATTTTGATTTATCAAACTCTATTCATATTTGGAATAAAAACATTGTAAAAAAATTAATCCATATACATATGAATAACTTTGTGACCCTTTGGTACAATGTAGCTTTGATAAAAAATATAAAATCCTTAATTCAATGGTGTAAGCATAGAGTTGTCTCCAAAAGAGAAATTTGGATTATCAAGCATCTATGTGGTATAGTGTGATCTCTATCAAATATAAACATATCTCTATATGAACATTTCTATGATAGGATGTATCATATACTAGGATGGTTTGGATAAGACAAAAGTCTGATCCCAAAAATTTATTATAAAAAGAAAGTAGAGTGCAAGACAAAAACATATATAAGAAACTATATCACCTCAAACCCATTCTCATCCCCATCCCCATTATCAGATCCCTCGTCATCCAGTGTCACTGTTTCCCATTCTGAAGACTCATATTTCTTGAAAAGTTCACTGTACTACTTCTTGCGGACAAGTTGCTCCTTGGTTAATTTCTCCTTGTATGTTCCCTTTCCACCATTTCCTATTTTCGAGTTATAGTCCTCTCCTACGACCTTCTTATAGGTAGTTCTTGTCACCATTGGACTGGGTAGATCCGTGTAGTCCCTCTGTGTTTTCCTCCTACCTTGTGCTTTCCCATTTATCTCTTTGCTCAGCATCTCTTTGTTCCCAATCTTCACAATGCCGCTGAAAGAGGGAATGGAGTTCATAGGATGTATCATATAAATCATATGTACACTTGTATAATCTATTTTTAAATGATATCAAATGAACACTAGACCTAGAACACATCAATGACGCATAGGACCATATCATTATTTATAGTTTTTCAGAAAAATACTAACTCAGTCAATGAATACATCACATGTAATTAATCTAATAGAATACCACACCATATGAATATCATAAAAGTAGATAAACACATCCTATTTGACTCATCTATGCATGTATATGTATTTCCTCATTATAATTCATTCAAGGTACAAATATATTAACTCATTATAAAAGTGTAAAAATTGCATCTTGGTTTCACTCTAACCAATGAAATGATCAATAACATACTTAACCACCCCACAATTAGATATAATTCTTTTTCGTTATGTATGAAATGTCTTCAAGGGTGATGGTTCTCATGGTTGTAATCTCAACCATATTTGTAAAAGGGGGTAGATAATACATATTCATAACATAAATATTTCAATAAATTTATAGCATTCCATAAGATATACATTGATGAGTAAAAATAATTCATAAGTCTCTAATTATTACATAATGAATCTATTATTCATATATTATATTAAACAGTATTTTATGAGTATAATATTCTATTCATGCTACATTAAATATCATCACAACCAATTCTACCATGTGATGATCATTGATTAGTTAAGACTTAATGTTATAATTATAAGGGATATTATTATTCTACTGTTCATGTGAAGTAAGTTGGATAACCCAAGAATGAATGATAAATAAGTATTTCATTTATTATAATAACATGAATCATTATTTAATAACTACATTAATATCTTAATTATTATAAACCAAAGACACTACACAACCCTTATATACTTCTGATGTGATAAAATTTTCATCAATGCATCCAATATATTTTCTTTTGTACCCACCAAGGAGATCTTTACACCACCCCTCTTAATAATCTCCCATATTTTATGGTATTTATGAAATATGTGTTTGGTCTTTTAGTGATACCGTGGTTCCTTAGCCCGAGAAATAGATCCATTGGTGTCACAGTAAGTCATGAATTCTCCCACAAAACAAGGAACCACTTCCATATCAGAGATGATCTACCTAATCTAAGAAACATTCCCATTATTTTGATGAAGTGATGTACTCTTACTATGTTTTAAAGTCCATTATAGTGTCTTATTTGTTACTATTCTATAATATATCTCATAAAATCCTGAAAAAATCATAAAAAATTATATTTCATATCATTTATATAGGATTGGAAACTAGAAATTGTATAACCTTTTAAAGAGAGATCATAATATTCCCTAAATTTCAATAACATTTCATTATTCATTCTCAAGTAATTAATATTATTCTTCACAAGAATCCAGGGAATCTCAATAGGATTGGATTGGTATTTAAATTTTATTATATGGGAATTGGAAACATAAGTTTGATTATAAAACATGAAATACATGATCAATCCAATGGAGAATACATATGTAATTCCATCCATCCTTTATAAATATTTGTAAGGATCCTAAAATATCATAAGATTCAAACCATGAAAATTGTTCATGGACCATTTTGGTTACCTCCATACTAAACCTATATCACATTACCAATGTAATTAACATGACTGGCTCAATGTATCCTCTTACATATAAATATTAAATCCTTATACCTATTATGTAAACTTTTTCATAAATGTCTTTCATCGAGAATAATTTACCCATTTACATGTACACACAGTTATTAGTTAGGATATAATTTCAGATAAGTAGTATTTCATCAATATAAAAAATTAGAAACACTACAACACTTCCACAAATGCTGTTATATATATAAGAAATTTACACATTATTGATGAAATTAAACATATTGATTTCATCATGAAACTAAATATTACAACTCTAAGGAAATTTCTTAAATCCATAAATGTTCCATTATATCTTGAAACATTATTAATCTAATATGGAACTTCAAGTGATTTAGGTTGTATCATATAAACATCCTTGAATAAATTCCAAATAAGGAATTTGATTTTAACATCCTTTTGATATATATTATAATCAATGTAAAATACTATAGAGTGAAAAATCATAATGGACTTTATCATCACAAAAAGTGAAAAGGTTTCTTCAGAGTCGTTAACTTTAATTTTCTTATTCCTATTTTCCAAAATGATAGTGTTATTGGTAGAAAATATATATTCCATTTTAATTTTTAGTTGAAAAATCTACATTCATTATACAGGTCTTACCACATTAAGAGATTTAACTATGTGCCAAACTTTGTTAGTGTTTAGGGAGCCTATTTACTATTCCAAATATTTTAACCATTTATTAGAATTATATCTCTTAATGGCCTCATAGTAGATATTCATTTCATCTTCTACGATTATTAATTCATCAATATTTTTGATGAGAAATCCATATCTCCGAGGTCCTTTATGATTCCTACCAGAAAATTAAGGTTATTATATAACTTTATTGAGTTCTTCTTATATAACTCCTTATAGAACAAGATCAACATCCATTTTAGGAGAAATTCCTATTTTTTGGTCATGAACTTATCTAAGCTCAAATTTCCTATCATTGATTACTCTATCAGTGTGATATATCTTAAGGTAAACACCATCTGGAGACAAAATCTCTTTGGGTTCAGTAGTGTTATAAAAATAATATCCCTTTATTTCTTTGGGATGACTAACCAAAAATAATTTTTGTGGATCTAGGTCTAGTTTCTTAGAATCCAATAATTATTATAGTTCTATAAAAGACACGATTCTCATAAAAGATACAATAGGAGATATCTTGTAATATATATCATATAGTGTAACTATTATTTCTTTATATGGAACTTGATGTAGTAAAAACATTTCAATTTCCAATGCATAAACACTGATTTATTTTTGAAAGGCCACACTAACTCATCAGTAATCAAACAACATCCATCATGGTTTGATTCCTCCTCTCAAACACACCATTACACTATGATAACATTGGATAAGTGAGTTTAGGAAAAATTAAAAAACACATTTTAAGATCAATGAATTCCTAGATTAATTATTCACCAACATAATCTAATAAAGGAATCTAAATACTTTTTCATAGTTTATTATGTACTTCATTTTTAAAATCATTAAAATTTTCAAAATTCTCATATCTATGTCTCATAAAAAACAAGTAACTATACTAACTAATGAAATCAATAAAGGTAACCTAATACCCAAAAACACCAATTTATTTTGAGATCAATTGTTCAAATACATTACTTTTTATGATATCTAATAATCTAGTTTCCTTTCCACATTTTCTCTCAAAAGTTTCATTACACAATAGTTGTTGGGTGGTGAAGAATCTGTAATATCTTCCTCGTGCAAGATAGTGGATGACCATGTTCATATCAGTTGAGGATATTTAAAATCAATCACATACTACTTCAAATTTATTTATATATGTTTTAGAATTTTACAATTTTATGAATGTAAAGGAAATATATATATTGGGATCAGGAATGAAAAACTAAACCAAATATGCAGATGAAATGAAAATAGAATGAACATAGTTATGAAAATAATGGAAATTATCCCAAGTGAGTTTTAACGAATTAAATTCATTTTACTATTCTCCATCAACATAATGTATACACTCCATCATATGTTTGAACACCTTATCCTACCCTACCTATTCATATAGTGTTCACTTAATATTATCTATGTTCATTGTATATCTACTTCCTCAATCACTAGAGAATGGTTAGAGAATAAGTGGTTATTCATTAGATAACCACTGTTTGGATTACACCAACTTTATTTCATCTTTATATTTACCTGTTGTAGAAATTAAACATCGACTCTAGCTCAAGAACATGATTACTCCCTTGGGATATTCCTCAGGTCATCTACTTATCTTAGTGAGTATAAGATATCACAATGGAGTGAGACAATGAATGGAATAATGAACAATTAAACTAAAACCTGTATATGAGTTACATGAAAAATAAATAGAACAAAATATATAGAAGAAAATAATTAAGTAGTATCCCCAACTAGATTCATATATGAGAAATTAATTCCCTTCACTACAACATGGCCTTTGAGTTTATTGACATCAATGGTAAATTTTCTAGACTATGAATCACCAAAATATATACATATAATATTTAGAAAGTTCTCTCTTAAAATTGGTCAATGTATTCTCCTTTGAAATCCATATAAATATTACGTTTTAATAAATATCGAAGAGAGATATAGTGACTTTTATTACTATTAACTATGTATCTTAAGCATTGGATTTGTCTTCTCATAATCTATATTTTCGAACTCCCTAAATTTTTTCATGATACTTTTCAGAATCCTCATTTAAATTTATATAAGTCTTAATCAATATCACATTATTAGGAGTGAGTTTCACAGACCAAGTTTTACTCCATTTAAAAACCCAAGTTCTCAGGTGAAAAATGGGATTCGACATTGAATAACAATCCATTTTGGGAGTTTTTTTTGCCTAAAATCATCCTATGAAATAAAAATGAATTCACTAGTATGTTGTGAATTTATTAAAAATATTTGATTATATATAATAAATTATCCATTCCCTACATATTTAAATTTCAACTTTTTCTCCCCTTTGTTCAACACACACATAGATCATGGTATATCATCATAGGTTTCATGTTATATTGGCCTGTAAGTTCACATAGTCAATCATTCTCACAAAAAATTATCATCCTGGTTTTTATGGGATTTATTCTACATCTTCAAGGAATTTGGGTGTACTGTCCCTTAGTGGAACCCATGGTAGTGTGTAAATGATTAGAGGTGATGGAGGAAGATCATTTGTAGAAAGAATGTGGTTTCAATTGTAATGCCTCAACCCCAGTTACCCAGAGTTGGTGCATTATTTTAATACATTGACATGATTACAAAGAATCATGTCCCAAAGAACCGATCAGTTTAGCAGTCTTGGAAAATATATTACATACTTGAATGTTACATTACACTTGATAACATACAAAACAACATAAATAATACTTTATGAACGCCATTATTCCCTTGGCTTAACCCTACAGATCAATAAAAATACACTTCTTGGAATCCTGGGAAAAATAAAACATAGAAAGGGGTGATCTCAGATGCTCATTAAGGAAAACAATATAGTGTAAATTTTCATAAATAATCATAAACATTTAACGCAATGTATAACTATAACAAAAGCCTTTTAAACTTGAAGTTCAGCATAGTATGGCAGAAATAAAATGAAATAATGTCATTTACTTATTCACATGGATATTCTACTAATCGAATATTCACATGCAATATTAACAACCACTTTCATTATGATGGAATGCATAATGCCAGACTATCATAACCATGTATCCAAGGACTTGTGAAAATACTAAAAATAAGATTTTGTCAAGGCCTCATGCTAGGAAACTTGTTTGTCTCATGAAACCTACCGATGCATCAAGGAGCTATAGCGGGCTCTACCCGTCACTTACTAAGTCCAATGCATTCCTCATATGAACAGGTTTAAACATAACATAGACATTCATATTAAAACTAGAATACGAAATGTAAATACTTTCTCCATAAACCATGAATGGTATAAAAATAACGCATACATAGTCAACCATATAACAAAACCTTCAATAAAATATGGAAGTTTTGTATCATAATAAATCAACTTCAAATAAGCTTAAAATCCATCAAAGGATGTTGACATAGATGAAATCAAAACTATTTGATAGAAATTTCTCTTTTTTTGAAATCATTTAAAAGTCACATAATTATAAAATACAACATATACATTGAAAATATTCTTATAATATTGTAAGGAATGCTTTAACGATTTTAATATGGTGTAAAATAGAGGCACCCTCCGTATAAGTTAAAAAAAAGACATTCTTACCTTAATTTTGTCAGAAATGTTAAAAAGGACCTTGTTTGGAAAATGACGTAAAGATTCCTTTATAAAATTCTTATAAAATGTTATACAAGGGTATAAATAAAATTAAAACATATTCTGTAAAATTGTAAGAATGTTTTGAAATATATTTTTATGAAACATAGATGTGGATTATAAAGATGTCCTAATAGATAATTACATATAAACATCCCCGGATAATGAAGAGATTGTGAAATAAACCCTTACCTTGTATTTTTCCTTTATCGTGGGTAGGTTAACCTCATGTATAATAGATAAATCATTGTTATTAAATTATACAATAATCATATACATAAATATGATATCATATATGATCTTTTAATATTTCCTTATTAATAATATTTTAGTATTATGGTCGTTTCGATTGTCAACTTACTCGTTTTCTTTTATATGTTTTGTTACATAAGAAGTGTTTGTTATGGATAGGTTGTTTCTTATTCATATAAAAAATGATATAAATCCATTAAATATTATTTTTAATCATCAAATGAGAGTTATACTTGAATGTATATGATGTGGAATGAATCTCATCGTGTTCATTGAGACAGTAGTCCGTACATACGCACGAACGCTACTTCCATTTTATTTTTCATTTAAAAGGAATAAAAAACAAATGATACATATGTATATTATTATTTCAGTATAATATAATATGTTATATGTGTTTCTTACATTCATTAACACCTTCCTTTATACGTTCCATGTATGGTATGAACGAGTCATATCACTTTGAGGGGGCGATAGTTCGCACTTCTTTAAATGAAATTATCGTATATATATACAACATGAAACGAATAATGGTATGCTATAAAATGGAATTACATAAGCCTATATAAAAAATAAATATCATTAATATCATATTTAATTATAGTGCCATCATAATGGACACCATGAGAGGCGGTAGGAGATAATTGAACAATTATAGTTTCGTGAGGCGTTTGGTTGCCATCCACAGAAACATTATGTTCTTCATCCATTAGAAGGAGATGTGTGTATGTGTTATTAAAATAATTCTCATAAAAATATCCTAGTATATTTAGGATACTGTTTTTTCTACAAAAGAAAATAATAAGAAGAGTTTAGGGGTTGGAGAAGTAAAATAAAAGAAATGAAGCTAAGAGAAATCGTAACCTTTAATTTGGGTAACTCTTTTTGGTATGAACCAAAAACGACTCTTGAACTTCCTTTTGCCTAAGTTAAGGATTTTATGAGGAGAATATGGATATATGGAGCTTAATTGGGCAGATTGTTGGTGAGCCAAAAGGATTTATTGGTGTGGGGAATTGGTTAGAAGTGGTGTCCTTTTATAAGGGGGAGGAGGGGATCTTTAGGAAAAACTTATATTATTATTTTATAATAAATTCATATTCGGTTTATAATGACTCCAATGTGGATTATTAAAATTATAAGATGGTTATAGGTCTTGAAAAACTCAACCAATAGGGTTTAGATAGGTCTGGATCACTTTATTAAGCTTATCTTTTAGTTATAACTCTTATTTAATTTGTTTGAGACTTACCATGTCACTTTGTATTTTAATATTATATTGTTAATAATCATAATATATACATCCAAGCGACCCCCAAGTGGTCCACTAATGATACAACTATCATTATATAATTCATTTGGCCGAACCATAGATTTTTAGGAATAGAATATCAATTAATAATTTAATATTTGTTTTTAAAAACACATTTATGTCAATTTTCACAATATTTTATAATTTATTTTGTTAAAGTCTTAACAAATTTATCAATTATAACCAAATTAATTTGAGAAATGCAAAACTTTCATATTAACCAATAAAATTTGTGGATGGAATCAAATCTTTAAATTATATTTATTTTAACATTTATAACAATGATTATTTGATTCTTTCATTAATAAGGAAAATACTTCATCATTATTGTGTCATAAATAAATTTAATTATTAAATGTATGAAAATTATAAATAAAATACCATTATGTAGGAAATATTTTAATCTTTATAATGAATATTTATAGTAAAAAAATATAACATATATAACCCTATGTAAAAATTGTTTTTCTAAAAAGATATATGCTTATGTCGTTTTTTGTATTTACTTTAACTTAATTAATATAAAGTGTCCTTAAAACCTAAAAGTGGCTCCATGGGGTCCCAAAATAGACCCAAAGATACCCAAGGTCGGAAATGAATCAACCAATAGGGTTAGGACACATTTTAGAGTAAATTATTATTATTATAATATTATTGTTTTACCCTTATTTACTATATTTACGCTTTAACCATGGTAAATTAAATACTTACCGAAATAATTATTCAAAATGTCTAAAAATAAGAGTTACCTATTTACACAATTTGTACATCTTGAATCCAAATATGGAATACCTTTTTCGAAATTAAAAACACAGAAGTGGCAGAAATTAATTTAAAATTATTTCCCGTTGTCGAAACAAAAAGTGTGTTTTTAACAAATAATAACTATCAAAAGATTGACACTTTCATATGTGCAGTATAAATATGAAATTATGTCCAATGACCAAAATTGGATTAAATGTTGAAATTATAATCTTACTGTACTTTAAAATCACTGAAATGAATAATTTATCACTATTAATTATTTTGATTAAAAAAGTTGTTTTTAATTTAAATATAGTAATTTTCACTATTAATCAAAATATGAAAGTTGTCAAAAAAGTAACAAAATTTCACCCTAAGAAAATTTAGATATTCTAAATCCTAAAATTAAATATATATTACCCAATTAAAAAAATATAATTTGCATTTATTAATTTAAAATTAATTTCCGGTCTCAAAACCAATAGGTGTATTTTTAAGAATTTTAACTTCAAAAGATTGACACTTTTTTATATCCAATTTCAAAGTGAAATTACTTACAATTACTGTCATTGGATTAAATGGTAAAATATAATCTATTTATTCTTACAAACCATTAAAATTTATAATTTAATAATATAAATTATTTTTATTTAAAAAGTTGTTTTAAGTTAAAATATAGCATTTTTCACTATTCACCCTAATATGAATGTTATCAGAAAAACAACAAAACATTATCAAAACTAAATTCTTATGTCCAGATTATAAATGAGATGTTTATTTTGTCAAATTGAATATATAAAAGTTTCAAATATTAGATTTAAAAAGGCTTCTCCATTAAAATCTGGTAAAATTGCATTTTTTTTGAAAAATACATCTTTTATCTGAAAAAAAGTTATTTGTTCTTAAATTATATCTATGAGACTAATTATATGGATTCTTAAATTATAAGGATTATATATAGTTAAATATTCAGTTAATTCTATTAATAACCGCTTTTGAACAGCTTTTTTGGTAAGACATTGTGCGCTAGAACTCAGTGTTGCGTGTAGTGAAAGTTTTTGAATTACTTTGAAAAAATAACATACTATGAAATCTTGGGGTGTTACATTCTTATCTTCTTCAATAAATTGTGTCCTTGTATTTTGAAAAAAAAATCGAAAATAATTGGTTGAAAATAGAAAATACCTTAGGGAAAACCCACATCATAAATTAGGTTAATAAAAGTTTCTCTTAATAAGAGTAAAAGTGAAATGAAAGGGTCACCACCAAATTATGATCTCAATTAAGAGAGCATGGGTGGAAATTAGAGACATATAATTATAGAAAAAATGTAAATATTTATAGCTAGTGATGGAGGTTATCAATCACAAACAAGTGTAAAATTGAGGCCCTTAAATTCATCAATCTATGATGATTTAAAATACAATCAGTTCAACAAAAAATATGGTATTAGGATAACATATTTTTTTTGTTTTAAGATCCCTTCACTAAAGTGTAAGAATTAATTTCATCATAGAATAAGAGAAGAATAAATATATACTTGATATGTACAATCTCATCCTTTAACTAATTTCTACCACAAACTCATCTTTCACTCTAAAAGATAATAGAACATAAAGAATTATTATATTTATCCTATTCGTATAGGGTTAAAAAATGAATTTATCATTCATCTACCAGAATTTTGTGAAAAATGACTACATTATTCAATCCAGGACATCATGTGGTCCAGTGGTGGTGACACACCCTTGTCGCCCTTCGGTTGAGGGTTCAAGTCTCGCGGACTTGCCGGGTACGACGGGTTGCCACCTGACCTCCGGGTTATCCGTTTATGGAAATCCAAAAATAATCTAAAACTAGAATTATCCAAATTACTTTTGTCTAAAATCATAGTCCAAAATTTATAATGAAGTTAAACACAATGAAGATCCTTTTTTCCGCATAGTAACATGTGAACACCTTCACCATGTATTCTTTTAAAACACTCTAACATCATGAATTTCCATTAAACCTTATTGATTACATTCATGATCCCGTATTCCATATAGAATACTAGATATACTCCTTCTATTCAAAAATAATGTAAACTAAAACAATGATGGAATATCATTAATCACTTTCATGGTAGTCAGGAATATCCAATATAATTCATCCAAATCAATCATGTATTATTCCAAAATCACTACCTCCGTATCAGAACCATATTATGGTCTATCTTTATATCAACCATATATTTTCCAAAAATTTAACCTACTATTAATTAACTTTTATTGGTTCCACATAGTCTCAAGTCCTTAATTAAATAGTACTACAGTACAATCTATATATACTGCATAATTATTGTAACCAGTACATCGTTGATACAACAATAACAACATAATAACTCTATCATTCCTCCTCATCTATGGTAGTATCATAACTTGATTATTAGACAATAAGATCATTTGGGGAATACTCTGATGATTTGGAAATTGGTTCACACAGTGTCCCAACTCCTTGAAGATGAAGTATTGTACATTAGAAACCTTTTTCTTACCCTTACAGTCACGTACTTGGTGTCCTTATTCTCCACACTTATAACAAACTCCCATTCCCATTAGGCAGGATTCAGGGTGTTTCTTCCCACAGTTATCACATATGAGAAAATTATTCTTTTCCCTATTCCATTTATCAATCTTTCTCTCTTCCATCATTTTCTTCTCTTTCATTCCATCAATTCCAGAGGACTCAACTAATTCTTTACTTATCTTATTAACACATGATACTATTTCATCATATGTATAGAATACATGGGAGACTATTTCCCTCAAAAATGTTGGATTAACACTATGAATGATATGATCCTTCTTACTCTTTGGATCATACGTATTGTCGGAGTTCACATTCCTTCTACTAGGAGCAATTTCTAAACAATAGCATAAACTAGTTAAGTTTATGAATTCCAATGAATAATTCCAGACTTGTAAAATACCTAATGTAAATTTAACAGTTTATGGATATAATCCATAATCATAAAAATGATTCCTTTGATTAAGTATATACTCATAAGCCCTTCATAATGGTTTGTAATGAAAATTAGAATTATCCTAAGAATATCCCCCAGGAGTGTCGTAACCAAGAGTGCAGTGAGGCCCGTTGTCGTGCATTAGTTCCCGTTCGAGTCTAGCTCAAAGCGGTGTTTTTGGATTTTAACCCTAGTTACATCTATGCCAGAGCCGCATCTACCTGCTCATATCCAGGCATGGATGTATTTTCTTAGAAAACTCACAAATTCTATACATTACCAAAATTCTAGGAATTTCTTCTATACTAATCCAAAAATTCTATCTTAGGTCTACGTGCTCTATAAAGATTTTATCTAAATCAAGCTTCCATGGTTTGTACTGAACTTCCTCTGATACCAACTGTAACACCATTACCCCAGCTATCCAGAGTCGTTGCATTATTTTAATACATTGGCATGATTATAAGGAATCAACTCCTGAAGGACCGATTTGTTTAGCAGTCTTGGAAAATAGATTACATACTTGAATGTTACCTTACAATTACAACATAAATAATCTTTTATAAATGCCATTATTACCTTGGATTAACCCTACATATCAATCACAATACACTTCGCGGAATCCTGGGAAAAATAAAACATAAAAAGAGGTGAGCTTAGATGATCAGTAAGGATAACAATATAGCGGAAAATTTCATAAATAAGCATAAACATTTAAGGCAATGTAAAACTAAAATAAAAGCCTTTTAAACTTGAACTTTAGCATAATAAGGCAGAAATAATTTGAAATAATTTCATTTACTTATTCACATGGATATTATACTAATCGAATAATCACATGCAATATCAATAACCACTTTCATAATGATTTAATGCATAATTACATACTATCATTTCCACGTATCCAAGGCCTTGTGCCAAGACTACAAAAAAGATTTTGCCAAGGCCTTGTGAAAAGACCCTAGTTTTTTTCATGACACCTACCGATGCATCGAGGGGCTATAGAGGGCTCCACCCATCACTTACTAAGTCCAATGCATTCCTCATATGAACAGGTTTAGAAAAAACATAAACATTCGTATTAAAACTAGTATACGAAATGTAAAAACTTTCTCCATAAACCATGAATGGTATACAAATAACACATCCACAGTTAAACATATCACAAAATCTTCAATAAAATATTGAATTTTTGTATCATAATAAATCAACTTCAAATAAGCTTAAAATCCATCAAAGGAAGTTGACATAGATGAATTCAAAACCATTTGAGAGAAATATCTCTTTTTTTGAAATAATTTAAAAGTATCATAATTATAAAATAAAAAATTTAATTTGTAAATATTCTTATAAGATTGTAAGGGAAGCTTTGAATATTTTACAATGCTGGAAAATAGCCGCACCCGCGGTATATGTTAAAAAAAGACATTCTTACCTTAGTTTTGTCGAAATGGTTAAAACAGAACTTATTTGGAAAATGACGTAAATATTACTTTATAAACTTCTTATAAAAATTCAAAAATGGTATAAATGACTTCAACCCATATTCTGTAAAATAGTAAGAATGTTTTGAAATTCATTTTTAAGAAACATGGATGTGGATGATAAAGACGTCACATTAGACAATTATGTATAAACAACCTCAAATAATGAAGAGATTTTGAAATAAACCCTTACCTTATACTTTTCCTTGGTTGAGGGTAGGTTAACCTCATGTATAATAGTTAAATCATTGTTATTAAATTATGAATGAATCATTACATAAATATTATATCATATATGATCTTATAATATTGCCTTGTTAATAATATTATAGTATTATAGTCGTTTGGAGTGTAAACTCACTCGTTTTATCTTATATGTTTTGTTACATAAGATATGTTTGTTATGGAAAGGTTGTATCATATTCATATCCAGAATGATATCAATTACTTAAATATTATTTTTAATCATCAAATGAGAATTAGAGTTGAATGGATATGATGGGGAGTGAATTTCATCGCGTTCGTGGAGACAGTAGTCCGTACGTACGCACGAACGCTACTTCCATTTCATTTTTCATTTAAAAGGAATAAAAACCAAATGATAAATTGGTATATTATTATTCCAGTATAATGTCATATTTTATATGTGTTACGTAAATTCATTAACACCTTCTTTTATATGTTCTATGTATGTTATGAACGAGTCATATCACTTTGTGGGTGCGGTAGTCCGCATTTCCTCAAATGAAATCATCGTATATATATACAAAATGAAACTTATAATGGTATGATATTAAATGGAATTACCAAAGCCTATATAAAAAATAATTATCATATATATCATATTTAATTATAGTTCCATCATAATGGCCACCGTGAGAGGCAGTAGGAGGTAATTGAACAATTATCATTTCGTGAGGCATTTGGTTGCCATCCACAGAAACATTATGTTCTTCACCCATTAGATGGAGGTGTGTGTAAGTGTTAAAAGGATAAATCTCATAACAATATCCTAGTAAATTTAAGATACTGGGTTTTCTACAAAAAAAATAATAAGAAGAGTTTAGGGGTTGGAGAAGTAAAATAAAAGAAAAGAAGCTAAGAGAAATCGTAACCTTTAATTTGGGTAACTCCCTTTGGTATGAACCAAAAACGACTCTTGAAGTTCCTTATGCCTTAGTTAAGGATTTTATGAGGAGAATAGGGATATATGGAGCTTAATTGGGCAGATTTTAGGCGAGCCAAAATGATTTATTGGTGTGAGGAATTGGTTAAAAGTGGTGTCCTTTTATAAGGGGGATGAGGGGCTCTTTAGAAAAAACTTATATTATTATTTTATAATAAATTCATATTCAGTTTATAATGGCTCCAAAGTGTATTATTCTAATTATAAGGTGGGTATAGGTGTAGAAAAACTCAACCAATAGGTTTTAGATTGGTTTGGGTCACTTTATTAAGCTTATCTTTTAGTTTTAACTCTTGTTTAATTAGTTTGACACTTATCATGTCAGTTTTTATTTTTATGTTATACTGTTAATATGCTTACTATACACATCCAAGCGACCCCAAAGTGGTCAAATAATTATACACCTATCATGATATAGGTCATTTTTCTGATCCTTTGAATTTTAGTAATAGAATATTAATTAATAATGTAATATTTGTTTTAAAAATACATTTATGTTAATTTGGACAATATTTTATAATTGATTTTTTAAAGTGTTTACAACTTTATTAATACTAAAAAATTCATTTCCGCTATCCTAACATTTCATATTAACCAATAAAATTCGTGGATGTCATCAAAACTTTTAAATTATATTTATTTTCACATTTATAACACTAATTATTTGATTCTTTCATTAATAAGGAAAATACTACATCGTTATTATGTCATAAATAAATTTAATTATTCAATATATAAAAATAATAAATAAAATATAATTATGTAGGAACTATTTTTATTTTTTTAATGATTATTTATAGTAAAAAATATAACATATATAATCCTATGTAAAAATTGTTTTGCTAAAAGATATATGCTTATGTCATTTTTGTATTTACTTTAACGTAATTAATATAATGTGTCCTTGTCAAATACAGGTGGCTCCATGGGGTCCCAAAATGGACCCAAATATTCCCCTGGTCGGACATGTATCAACCAATAGGGTTAGGAAACGTTTTAGAGTAAATTATTATTATTATAATATTTTTGTTTTACCCTTATTTATTGGATTAGCCCTTTAACCATGATTAATAAAATACTTACCGAAGTAATTATTCAAAATGTTTAAAAATAAGAGTTACCTATTTACACAATTTGGACATACTAATTCAAAATATGGAATCCATTTTTCCAAATTCAAAATATATAAGTGGTAGAGATTAATTAAAATTATTTCCCGTTGTCGAAACAGAAAGCGTGTTTTTAACAAATAATAACTATCAAAAGATTGACACTTTTTTATGTCCAGTTTAAATATGAAATTATGTCTAATGTCCAAAATTGGATTAAATTGTAAAATTATAATCTCACTGTACTTTAAAATCACTCAAATTCATAATTTATAACTATTAATTATTTCGATTAATAATGTTTGTTTAATTAAAATTTAGTAATTTCCACTATTCATCAAAATATGAAATTTGTCAAAAAAGTACCAAAATTTCACCCTAAGAAAATTTCAATATTACAAATCCAAAAATGAAGTCTATTTTACCAAATTAAAATCATATATGTTGAATTTATTAATTTGAAATTAATTCCCGCTGTCAAAACCAAAAGGCGTATTTTTAAGAAATAATAAATATCAAAAGTTTGACACTTGTTTATGTCCAATTTCAAAGTGAAATTACTTAAAGTTAGAATAATTAGATTAAATGTTAAAAATATAATATACTTATACTTGCAAAACATTAAAATTTAAAATTTAACAATATAAATTATTTTTATTTAAAAAGTCGTTTTCAGTTAAAATATAGTATTTGTTACTATTCACCTAAATATGAAAGTATCAGAAAAACACCAAAACATTATCGAAACTAAATTATTATGTCCCGATTCTAAATAAGAAGTTTATTTTGACAAATTGAATATATAAAAGTTTCAAATATTGGTTTTAAAAAGGCTTTTCCATTAAAAGGCGTAAAGTTGAATTTTTTGAAAAATACTTCTTTTATCGAAAAAAATGTATTTGTTCTTACATTATGTCTAAGAAACTAATTATATGGAATATAAAATTATAATGATTATATATAGTTAAATATTCAATTATAGTATTAATAACCGATTTTGAAGGGCTTGTTTGGTAAGTCATTGTGCCCTTGAACTCAGTATTGCGTGTAGTGCAAGTTATTGAGTTACTTTGAAGAAATAGCGTACTATGAAATCTTGGGTTGTTACAACAACGGAAGTAGAGCCAGGAGATGATATCTTATCAATGGTATAGGTCGATGGAATCACAATAATTAATGAAATTTTTTGTAGCGATGTATGGTAGTTTTATGTGATTTTATATGAACTACAATGGTGGTAATGGGTAGATACCCCAAACAATAGAGGCGAGGCTGATAGTATCATATGGATTGTGGTACATGGTGGTTGTAGGTCTCAGGAGTAGGAATTAGTGGAATAAGGAAGTAACATCGTCTATCGGTGAAAACATAGGACTTATTCAATTTATTAGACTTTATAGTTTTGTATTATGAGATTATAATTTCATTAATGTGGGTTTGAGTCTTCATCAGATATCATAAATTGCAGATCATTCTCGACAGGTGATGTCCATGGAGGTCTTTAGTGACTAGAGTGGTTTGTCTATGAAGTTCATGTGTGGTTGTATAAGAGGTTAATATTTCAGTGGGTGGGGTAACATGTTTGAGTTTAGATAGTTCAATTTCATTTAATGATGAAAAATTCCAACATCAACACCGTCCCACATCAGTTAAATTTTTTGTATTAGTGTCTCTATATCAGTAAAAATATGTTAACTCTGACTTATGAGCCTGATGCATTTTTGGTATCCTACATAAAATCACACACCAAACACTCAGGGGTTGTGTGACATGCATTATCCTAATGATCATTGTCATAATTGATGATCTCACTCATTAGGCCTCTTAGTTATCCTCTATACTGACCCAAAAATTCTTCTCTCTTACCTCAAAAAATGCTTCTCTAGGACTTTGGGGATCCACCTTAGCCATATTTGAGAGCATTGTCTGAGGAAAAAAAAACTAATAATCACTATGTCAAATTTCATCAAAAGTTAACATTGAATTTCATAAGTAAAATTAACATTAAAATTAATCTTTCTATTACCATTTTTAAAATTTTTATTTAAACTCTAAAATTAAAAAACAGATTAAACAAAATGAATTATTTGGTAATACATATTGAAATTCCTTATTTTTAATTTAACTTTTAATTTGAAAACTATATACATTAAACACAACCATATTTGAATTATTTCCCCTAAAAATTGAATATTATTAGTAAATTAAATTCAAACACGATGTTACCTATGTTTAAATTTTAATGTATAAAAATCCCATGATTTTAAATGGGGAAATTGAATTTTAATTATCCACATAAAATATTAATTCAGAAGAACACATTTGAAATAAATGATGTTTTTCATGAATTTTACTTTATCCCACTGGAATTTGGTGAATTTTCTCCTTTCCTTAATTCACATATCATGTTTTATTATTATTAATCAGGCCAAGCGGTGACTTAACTCATTACAAATTATTTTCCATCATTTCTCATGATACAGATTCATATAGAGTAATTCTCATACCAATAATACATGATATATTTCTATAGGATTGAAAAATACCTACATTATCCACTTTGTAATGTAAAAAACCACATGAAATCATGAGTACATTGACATTATGTTTTTTATCAGTATAATGATTTGGCAATAGAGGTTATGATGTTTAAAACATTCAGTCTCAAAGAGGAGGTTTACATTAAATAACAATACATTATAGAAAATTTAAAGTGTAATGGAATAACATCTCCCCTTCTCAAAGTTAAAACTCCCAATTCCCAAAACTAAAACCAATATTCACGAAACAATGAAAGACCAATGAATAACTCACACATTTTTTTTAATTTAAACTAATTTTTTAATTTTTTTCAAATAAATTTTCATATTTTTAATTATTTTTTTGTTTTTTTTCTTTTTCAAAATATATTCATCGAATGAATATCGCATCCACCATCTAACCATATATTATAGAATCAGTAGTTTGTTAATGGTGATTTTTTATTCTCCCATGTCACAACCCACATTTTTTTCTCTTATTTTTTTCTATTTATTTGAAGATGGGTAGCTATAAAATAAAATTATTGAGAATTAACCTTTCACAATACCCAACATGTAACCCTCAATCATTTTCCTTACATTCCAATGCATCTATTATTCCAGGACATCCCTCACCCACACACTCCAATACTAAACTAATATAAAAATTCATATATCATGAAATAAATAAGAAATAATTGATTATAATATAGATCATTATTAATATGTCCATTCAGGGATTATATGTTACAAATAATAATTAATGTGATAGGTAGTCTCATAGAGAATGTTGAAGTCAATAATAAATAATCAATCACATTATTTGTGACTCTATATAATCATATCCTTTTCAAGTTCCACATGACATTATAACATGTGAAATTTATGAAGATATCGTAGTAAATATGCTCAATATAGACATGGGAATTATTTTTTTATACATCCTTTAGGGAATAAAAAATAAAATTTTAGAAAATCAATAATGGAATGTAATAATAGTGACAAATCAATCCACATGAATTTCTGAAATTTAAAGAAGGAAAAGTATCATGGAAATTTCATTTACATGAATGAAAGAGTCCCAAAAACCACAACTCATTAAACTAACATCATAAAAATTACCTTAATCATTCAAACCCACCTTAATCATTCAATATCATTATGTTATAAATTTTAAACATATAATCATGTGATTTTTTATAAACTCACATCTCCTAGAAGAGTTAATTATAGTAGAGACTCTAAGTGTGCGAATGAAAATTCAATTTTTAATCTAAAAACTAATTTTAAAAAATTTAAATATATCGAGTTAAAATATAATTAGTATAGTGGTGATGTCACTTATCAATGAATCTCTAACCATCTTCCTTATTCCAAACCTGGATACTAGTATTCTTTGTGCCACATTCATCATGTACATAAAAACAAAACCACAAATCAAATCATATTTTCCATTACAAAGTAAGATAAAAAAGAATGTGGGGGTATGGGGTGCATCATAATATACTCCTAATACTATTTTCAATGCAAAAATTTTTAAAGTACAAGTCTTTGAAAGAAAATAAACATAGAAATGAAGGATAAATCTTATTTTTACCCCCCTCATGTGGGCCTTGGATTTTTTCTTCCACCATAAGGAAAATACCCATTGTTATCTAAAAATAATGGTGGTTGGTGTTCTATTGATTTGATAGCATATTATAATCCTTATTCAAACTTTTGAAGGACTTCAAGGATATATCACACCAAATCCACCCTCATTGTAACAATATATTGCATTCATGGTGAGGATAGGATAAAACTTGAGCCCTCATATTTTTTAGTTTCCACATGCCCATCCTCTTAATCATCATCTAATTCCCACTAAAGGAGTGTTTTATCTTTGGAATAATCTAAGGTAAATTTAGAGCATAATTATATATTAGTAAAATAGAAATCTTAATAACTAATATCAAAATCTTCCATTTCATTATATGTAATTTATGTCATTTTTTCCTTAGTAAAATCCACCCAAATTTCCTCATTTACTCCCTCTAATAAGTGTTCATCATGTTCGGGTAGGTCTATGAGTTCCTCATTAAGTGCATCTTCTTTTTTATCATCTTCCTTTAAATGACCCAAAATTTAATTAATGAAAATTCCTTTTGATCAAATTAAATTTCTTATTATGTAAGATTGTTATATAAAATATGTACTTCATTGGTTTTATGTTTTTGGAATTTAAAATACCATTAGGAATTGTGACCATTTCTAATATAGCCATTGAAAAGTGATTAAATGATTAGTATAAATATAGGGCTTTAAGAAATCCAATTTACCCTGCCAAAGGAATTGAGGGCCTCATCTAGTAGACTTTCCCAATAAGAAGCCCATTTTTTGGAGCTCGAAAAGGAGGTGACTTCATTGGGCTTCACTCTTGACCAATACCAAGTCGAGCTTCAACACTGTAAGCTTGAATAGAAATGCCTAAGGTAGAAGTTGAAGTTGATAGAGATTACCACCCAAGTGATGTTATCCGAGCCACCCCAAGAGTCTGTCACCATCACATACCTTACCCTTCAGTTGTATGCAGGTGTTATAAGGGGTTATTTAACGAGACCGTAGTAAAATTATTATTTTCATTTTTTTTGTATAGAATAAATAATATACATTCATTTTAATATTGTAACATTGTAAATTGTTTTTAAATAACAAATAGTATTTTTAGTTAATATTCAATTTAGAAATATATTTTGATAAATTAATGGATTTTTGAATTAAATATTATTTTAGTGAAAAAATATTACTAAATTTATTTTCATTAAATATAAATGACGAAATAATTTTTATTAATAAAAATCTAATTTTTATTATGGTTTGAAGGCTGTTTTTTGTCAAAACCCATGATTTTTTTATAAATGTCAGTTTTTATTTTACAAGTAAAAATTCACACATTTAGAAAAATATTTAGATAAAATGAATATTATTTTTGTAATCAGGATATCAAAATTATCCATAAATGATTTTTTTATATTTTCTGAGACAGTCGAATTTTTGGGTAAAAAACTAAGTACCGTTCAAATATATAATGTATTTTATGACATCATAATGACATAGATTGATATAATAAAATACTATAAACATTATTTTCGGCCAATATATATTTTACCATTAAAAAATGTGATTTTATTTTTGTTTTATTTATTTTACACAGCTTCTGTTGACCATCCCAGACTTATAAAACATTTTAACTTTTTAAATTCATTTCCATGAGAGTGTGACTCACCTCCACATAAGAAATCCTAATATTTTAAGAGGTTAAACCATTGGAATTATAAAATAATGTTTTCTACTCCCATTTTTCTATAAACATGGGAAAAATCATGGGATGTTTTGTGGTTTTGATTAGTTTAATGTGTGCTGTCCCAAAGCTAAATAATAATGAATTCCCTCTCCTTTCCTATATAAACCATCCTGAGCTCCCAATTCCTCTTCACTCAAAGCCATCGGATTTCATCCAACCTCTGCCCTCCCCTCTCTATAATCCTCCCAAGATTCCCCAAGGTCCCATGAATCCTCTCTCAAGGCTCTCCCAATCCTTTTGTATCACACTTCCAAGTCAAGGATTCGTTCCTTTCCAATTTTATCAAAGTTTATTAATATTGTTATGCTATTTTATATTCAATAATAAATGTTGAGGTATAATTTCAAACCTCCCCAATACTTCCCTATTTTGTATAAATGATTATATATCCCTTTTCTCACTCATTATTTCCTCCCATGTACACCCATTACCATGCCGAAATTCTATAAGGAATTTCTCTCCCCCCATTTACATTCAATAAATTATTTTTTATTATGAATCCAAATTAAATTACTTATGTTGGGACATGTATAAATATTAACCATTACTGTAAATTTCATGTACATATGTCGAGACACCATTTTCAAATTCATCAACCATTTTAATGAATTTTTATGTCACGCCGTTATGCTGCCGAAATTGCACCGCCATTTTACAAGCAAAAATCATTATATAGTGTATACCATACCCATTTCTCTATCAATGGTATTCAATTTTATGATCATATACTAATTTATGGAAGAGTTTCATGTATTAATTCCACAATCCTTTACCATGGTATAAATTATACTGTTTAATGAATCTATGTTGTATGATAATGTGGCACAGTTATGCATGAAAGGAAATGTTTATGAAGGGTGCACCCAAATAGTGGTCCAATGCATTGGGTAAAGTTTAGTATCATGATACATCCATTGCAATTAGGGTTTACACATGATAATTCAACTGTAAAGAGGCTTTACTCATTCTCCATGATCAATGATCCTTGGCTCATGCTAATACAATGTTAAGTGTTGATGCCACATTTACATGTTACGATAATCATGTTATATCATGCCTTTATGTCCATGTCTCTCTTTTGCATCATTTATATTCCTATTTCCAAATATTTACTATATTCTTCATGTTATACCTATTTTACTCACTTATTTGTCTTTATAGATCACCCTTTTCTTATGCATGTCCTCAATTTACCCCATGCAATGCTATGTATGGGGGAATGTAGTGGTCATGTAAATGATGTTTTCAATAAAGAAGTAATGCTTCATGTTTTAATTCACTATGTACTATTCCTAATACCGAAAGACACTAGACCTCTCAATCTTCTATGATGTATCATGTTAAAAGTTTATAAAATAAACCATGTTTATGTGTGTAATAAATAGTAGGGTTGGTATAGTTGGTATCAAAGGATAGGTTGAGTTATTATGGGATAAGGATTTATGAACCCCAGTGAATGACTTAGGGATAAGACTAATTATAATATGAATATCCCTAAATTTTTGTGGGTATTGAGTTAGTGGTTTATCAAAAAAATAAACCCCTATACGGATACTAGAAGGTAGAGGCAGCTCTGGTACAGATGTACCTAGGAGTGAAAACTTTGACAAGGAGTTTTGGGATTGACCCAGGTTATCGTAGTACCCGACAATGGGCCTTGCTTCACTCTTAGTTACGACACTCCTAGGGGATATGATTTGGTAAATTCACAAGCATAGTATGAACCATTGTTTAGGGAATAAACAAAATTCCCCTTAGAATATATGTTGGTAATTACATCATGGATAACATAGATTGAAGCCTGAAGATTCCTAAGTTAAGGAAATAAAAGTTATTTATAAGTCATCTATTTTTGTCTTTGGATTACCCTTTATGTGTTACCCCTAACTTTAATTTTATTCTAGAAAAAGGCTAGTAATATGGGGACTCTGGCTAATAACCAATGCGAAGATCAATGTGATGATTTTTCTAATGACATACCCAATCCAATGGGATATGGAATCGAAAACTTTTTCACGATACTCTCCTAGTTAACTCATGCTTTGAATAGAAACAAGGATCTAGAGGAACGTTCAACCCCCTTAAGAAAGAACAAGTCATAATCCAGAGCTTCATGAGACAAAGCCCTCATATTTTAATGGATCATCTGATCCCTTAGTTGTCATACAATTGATCAACACTATTGAAAAGATCATCTCTATCCTTAAATTTTTAGAACAAGAGAAGGTTCTTCTGGCTAATTATCATATGGAGGGTGAAGCTGATGAATGGTGGACAGTGATCAAAAATACAAATCCTTAGGAGGAGATCGAGAAGTTGGAACATAAGGATTTCCAAAAAAATGTTTTTTGATAAATATTTTCTGCACATCCTCTGACTTAATATGGAAAGGGACTTCCTTGACCTAAAGAAAAAAGATAACGAATCCATCAGATCATACATGGAAAACATCACAAGGCTTTCACGATACACCTCCGGATTTGTCGTTACCCCTGAATAAAAGGTTGACTGCTTCTTTGGGGGGATTGAACCTTGCCTACAAAAAGCTCTAGCGATTCTTGACTTCGAGAGCTATGATGAAGTTGTCTGATGTGACCTCAAAGTCGAAATGAAGATCAATTAATCTTAAGGGTATCGTGGGGATAAGAAGTGTAGGGTGGAATTAAATTCTAGAATTCCTTTGGATTAATACAACGGTGATAGGAAACTCCAGCAGCCCACTTTCCAAAGGTGCTGAAAGAAGAACCCTGGAAATTGCTTTTAGGGGACGAAGAAATGATTTATGTGTGGAAGAGAAGGGCACCTATCTATTAACTGTCGACAAGAAAAACTTGCGGCTGCGATAGAGGAGAAGAATGCTCCATTTTACTCTCAACATGTTGTTCATTACTTCAACTGTAATGAACCAAGGCACTTTTCAAATCAGTTTTCTAAGACAAGGATTTTCGGAGGCTACCAACAACCTCTAAGGCAGAAAGGGAGATCTTTTTCCATCACTACTATCGAAGTGAACCCCAACAACAAAGTGATGATAGGTACGCTATCTATTCATTCAAGAAAAGTGAACATACTTTTTTTAATCTAGTTATAAACATTATTTTATATCCTGAACATTTAGTAGAACAATCCCAACACCACCAAAAATCATGGTTGTAAATATGTTGGTGAGTATGGAAAATGGAGAAATCATTTCATCATATGAATATAAGTCCTCCACTATCATAATATGTGGACTGAAATTTCTATATAACCTCATCATACACCCTCTGGTTTAATTTCATGAAATTATTAGCATGGATTGGATTTACTTATATAAATCCAACAGATATTTCCATGAGATAGAAGTTACTCTCCATATAGAGAATCGACCATGGATTCTATTCAAGTTCAAGGAGGAAGATGAATATTCTCTAGCACCATCATCTCAAGAATTGATATTACTAACCTATGAGAATGCGTATCTGGATTATATGATTGAGTATAAGTAAGAAAACATCCTTGAATACATTCCTATTATGATAGAATTCGCAGAAGTGTTTTCTGAGGAATTGCCTGGTCTTCATCCTAGAAGAGATGTTGAATTCTCAATTGACTTTATACATGGGGAGTCCAAAAATTTGTATAGAAATACTATTGTGGATCTTAACGAGCTTAAGAGAAAACTACAGGATTATACGGATAAAGGGTTTATAAGCCCATGTGCTTCCCAATGGGGTGCTACAGTCCACTCCGATAAGAAGAAGGACGTGTCAATGTGCCTTTGCAATGATTATCATGAGCTCAACAAAATCACGATAAAGAAAAAGTATCCTCTACCTTGAATTGAATACATTTTTATCAGATACGTGGAGCACAATACTTCTTCATGGTAGATTTTTTTTCATGATATTACCAAGTAAGGGTGATGAAGGAGGATATCCCCAAGACAACTTTTTGTACAACGTACATGCACTAAAAATTCATAGTAATTCCTTTTAGACTCCCTAATCCCATAGAAATATTAGTGCACATGATGGATAGAGTCTTTAGAGATAACCATGAATTTTTTTTTGTATTTTTTATAGATGATTCTCTAATATACTCCAAAACCATGGAGGATCATGGGGAGCATATAACAACTATACTAGAGACCATGTAAAAGGAGAATATCTCTGAGAAGTAAAAAAAGTGAGAGTTCTGGTTGAAGGATGTATCATTATTGGGCCATATCATCACAAGAAATGGGATATCTATGGATCCCTTCAAAACAACTGTAATTGAGGGATGGATGAGGCCATCATCGATAACAGATATCCATAGCTTCCTGGGGATAGCAAGATATTATCTCTAATTTGTGAATAATTTCTTATGATTGTCAAACCCTGTTACCATGATGACTCAGAAGGGAGTCAAGTTTTCTTGGAGTGATGAATGTGAAGAGTGATTCAAGGAGTTGAAAACGAGTCTTATCACTGCACCCGTGCTCACATTACCTAAAAGTGGAGAACTTTTTGTGGTTTTCAGTGATGCTTAAAAGAAGTGATCTTCACATGACCTTGAGTTAGCTACAGTGATCTTCACTTTAAAAATTTGGTGTCATAATCTCTTTAGGGAGAAGAGTGAAATATATACGGATCAAAAAATCTTCAAATACATATTCACAAAAAATGAGTTGAACAACAAACAACGAAGATGGTTAGAGTTGATCAAAGACTATGACTGCTCAATACATTACCACCCTGGGAAAACAAACAAGATGGTGAATTATCTATGTAGAAAGGTCCCATCAATATTATCACTGATGAGAATTAAAAATGATCCAATCTTCTTAGATTGGATAAACATGGACATGTGAATAATAAATAAGGGAACATCATAAATCCTTTCACAAATTATTGCTCAATGGTCTCTTTTGGAAAGGTTAAAGGATGCTCAAACAGATGATGTGTGAATTTAGAATAAGGTGGAAAATATTAGAAAAAGTAAATCCTCGGATTTCAATGTCAATAAAGAAGGAATTGTGAGATTTGGTTCATGAAAATGTATTCCCTTGAATCCAGAGTTAAAGAAGGAACTTTTGGATGATGAACATAGGTCAAATATCTCCATTCACCCAGGAAACACAATGATGTAATGAGATATCAAAGATAGTTATTGGTTGGATAAAATTATTAGGGAGATCACTAAGTATACATAAAAGTTCCTGGTATGCCATCAAGTGAAGGCTGAGAGGCAGAATTCTAAGGGGATGATGCAACCATTACCCATACCAACATGAAAATGGGAGAACACTACCCTTAACATTGTCACCAAAAATTCTAAGAAATCCAAAGAAAACATTGTTATCTGGGTTGTTGTGAATCTTCTTATAAAAAATGCACAATTTATTTCAATTCAAGAGGATTTGTCACTAGATAAACTAGCACAGTTATACATCAGAGACATGGAAAGGATGCATGGTGTACCACTATCAATTGTATCTGATCAAGATCCAAGATTCAAGTCTTTGTTTTGGAAGAGTCTTAAATGTTCCCTAGATAAAGAGAAACACATCATTATGGCTTATCATATTCAAACTGATTTCCAATCTTAGTGGACAATCCCGAAACATGTGGACATGTTGAGAACATGCTCAGTGTACTTCAAAGGAGGATGAGATCAATATATAGCTCTGGTTGAGTTTTCTAAAAACAAAATTTTCCACTAAAGAATCCAAATGAATCCTTATGAATCCCTGTGTGGGAAGAGGTGCAGAACATCAGCATGCTAGGATGAAGTTGGGGAGAGAAATTTCATAGGTCTGGAAATGGTCGATGAAATGGTGGAGAAGTTTAAGACCATACAACTACACATTAGAGCTTCTCAAATGAAAAAATAGATATTCTTCTAATCGTAAATGAGACCTAGTGTTTGATGTCAGAGACTTAGTATTCCTATACATTTCACCATGGAAATGAGTTATGAGATTTGGGAAGAAAGGAAAGCTTATTCCAAGGTACATCGACCCTTTTGAGATCCTTGATCTCATTGGAGAAGTGGAATATCGACTAGCACTCCCACTTAACCTATCTCAATTACATGATTTATTCCATGTATCACTCTTAAGGAAGTACATAAATGACCCACAACATGTACTCAATCTAGACATGGTACCATGGGAGAATGACCTCTCAGATGAAGAGAATCTGGTGGAGATCTTAGATGAATGTGAAAAAGTTCTACGAAAAAAGACAATGCCCCTTATCATGGTGTTGTGGTGAAACCAAAATTTTGGAGAAGCGACGTGGGAATTAGATGTAGTGATGAACCAGAGATACTCACATCTGTTTTATTGTGGGAAAAGGAAATTTTGAGGGAGAAATTTATTAAGGGGGGTAGATTTTAACGACCCAAACTTTCATTAATGAAAATTCATCTTGATCTAATTAAATGTGTTAGTATGTTAAATGGAAATGTAAAATATGCACTTATTTGGTTTTATATTTTTGGATTCTAAAATACAGTTATGAATTTTGACCACTACTAATATAGCTGTTGAACAGTGATCACGTGATTAGTATAAATATAGGACTTTAACAAATCCAATTTACTCAGAGAAAGGAAGTGATGGCCTCATCCAGTAGACTTTCCCCATACGAATCCCACTTGTCAGAGCTCGGAATGGAGGTGGCATCCATGGGATTCACTCTCGACCATGACAAATCCGAGCTTTAACACGTTAAGCTCGAATGGAACCACATATGGGAGAAGTGGAAGTTGATAGAGATAACCACATGAATGATGTTATCCAAGCCACCCCAAGAGTCTGTCACCATCACACACCTTACCCTTTAGTCATATGTAGGTTTTATAAGGGGTTATTTAATGAGACCCTAGTACTATGACTATGTACATTATTTTTTATAGAATAAATAATATATAATCATTTTAATATTTTTACTTTGTAAATAGTATATAAAGCACAACTAGTTTTTGTAGTTAATATTCAATTAAGAAATATAATTTGATAAATTGATGGAATTTTTAATTAAATAATATTTTAATGAAATATTATTACTAAATTTCATTTGTTAAATATAAATGATCATATAATATTTATAAATTAAACTGTAATTTTTATTACGGCTTGAAAGCCATTTTTTTCAAACCCAATGGATTTTCAATAAATCTAGGTTTTTATTTTAGAAGTAAAAATCCACAAATTTTGAAATTTTTTATTAAAAATAAATATGATTTTAGGAATAAGGATGTTGAAATTATACAATGATGATTTTCTCATAATTTTCAGATACAGTCAAATTTTTGGGTAAAAAATAAAGTACCATTTAAATATATAATGTTTATTATGACAACATAATGACCCATTAGTGATGTAATATAATACTAAAAACATTATTTTCAGAAAAAATATGTTTTACCATAAAAATAATGTGATTTTTGGTTTGTTTTATTTATTTTATAAATCTTTTGTGGACCACCAAGACTTATAAAACATTTTATCTATTTAAATTCATTTTATTGAGGGTGTGACTCACCTCCAAATAAGGCAGCCAAATATTTAAAGATATTCAGACATTTGACTTATAAAATAACATTTTAAACTCCCATTTGGAAAGAAAAATGGAAAAATCCATGGTCTTGTTTATGGTTTTGATTAGTTTAATGTGTGGTGTCCCAAACCTAAATAATAAAGAATTTTCTCTCCATTCCAATATAAACCCACCCAATATCCAAATTCCTCTTCAATAAAAGCATATTTAGTTCATCCAACCTCTACCCTACTCTCTCTAGAATCCTCCGAAGGAACCCCAGGATCCCAAGAAGCCTCTATGAAGCCTCTTTCATGCCTTTGGGATCACACTTTAAAGTAAAAGATTCATTCCTTTCTCATTTTATCAATGTTTCTTAGTATTGTTATGCCCTTTTATTTTCAATTATAAATACTGGGGTATTTTTTAAAACATCCCCCATACTAACCGATTTATGTTTTAATGATGATAGACCAATGTTTTCCCTCATTAATGCCTCCCATGTACCCCCGTTTCCATGCTGAAATTCTGTAAGGAATTTCTATCACCTCATTTACATTCAAGAAATTATTTTGTATTATGATTGATAATTACATTACATATGTTCGTACATGAATCTATATGACCCCCATACATACAATTTTATGTACATATTATGATACACCCTATTATCTCTAATCAAATTTTTTTATAATTTCTTATGTCACACCATTATGCTGTCGAAATTTCACTACCATTTTCCACACCAGAATCATTGTGTAGTGAATACCATGCCCATTTCCCTATAAAGGGTATTCACCTATATTAACATTTACTTATTTATGTAAGACTTTAATTTATTAATTTCACATTCTTTTACAATGGAATAAATTATGATATTTAATGAATCTATTTTATAAGATCTTGTGGAACACTTATAGATGAAATGAAATGTTTATGATGTTTATGCCCTGATAGCGCCCCAATGAATTGGGTAAAGTTTAGTATCATGATAAGTCAAGTGAAATTAGTTTTTATTCATGATAATTAAAGTGCAATGAGGGTTTAATCATGCTCAATGGGAAATGATCCTTGGCTCATTCTAATACCATGTAAAGTGTTGTTTCCACATTTCCATGTTACGATAACCATGTCATATCATGAATTTTTGTTTATGTATCTCGTATGCCCCACTTATATTATTATTGACAAAAATGTACTGTATTATTCATGTTGTTTCTTGTTTACTCCCTTAATGTCATTTATAGATAACCCTTTTCTTATTCATGTCCTCAGGTTACCCCATGCAATGATATGTATGAGGGACTGAAGTGGACTTTTAAAGGAAGTTTTCTATAAAGATGTCGTGTTTCATGTTTTAAGAATAATGTAATGTTTCTAATCCACAAAGAAACTAGACATCTCTATCATCCATATTGTATCAAGTGAAGAGTTTATTTAATAAACCATGTTTAAGTGTGTAATAAAGAGTAGGGTTGTTATATTCCTAAAAGGGAAAATAGGGGCTAAATGAATAAAAAATTAAAAACAAGGAGATTTGATACTCAATTAAGTATCTATAAAAATATGTGATCACAAGTTCAAGATAATATAATCTACATGTTTTGGTTGAATTAAAAAAAATTCAATAGAAATTTATTTTTGGAGTTCAGTGGAAATTTATAAAGGCAGGTAGTCAAGGACCTCCAATATTTCATAATGCTCCAACACATGGGAGGTTTCCCATACCAGGCACTGAGAGAGATACAAAAAAATTGGTTATTTACATTGAATATTAGTATATTATATGTCATTTCAATATGTTAAATCATTCTCAAAAATTCATCTGAATCATGCGGATTTCTCATATATATGTTATCATGTGATTATTCATCATCACTATCCTCTAGTTTCTCATGGAATTATCCAATAAATTTCTCGAGATAGATGTGATATGTATTGTATTCAAAAAATGATTCAATATTTTGGATATATTTTGAAAATTTGGGAGGGAAGAAGGGAGTATTTTTTTTGCCTAATATACTTCATGATGAAAATCGACAAAGTATCTGAAGAACATAGTTAGTTCACTAGAAAAGAGTTAGATTATTATTATATTCTTGTCCTCCCTATCACCTTGTATAAGTTAATGTAATTACTATTTTCTAAAATTTTATTTCCAAACTCCTCTCAGTAGATTAGAAAAATAAATAGTATTTTTTTTATACAATGGTGTGATTTTTTATTTTCAAGAAAGAAAATATTTATGAAATTTTAAAAAGAAATGTTATTGAAATTATTCTAGGATCCCTAGAGATAATTCCATATTTTTACACACTTGTGTTAGGGAGGTGTAAAATTTACAATATTCTCTTATTGTAATAGATCATATGAATAGAGTCATCTCACTTAAGGAGCCTCACATTCTATCATGCACGATTACAAATTTACTTATTATAATTTTTTTATTTTAATATTTTATGAATGAAAGGGAAATAAGGGGACTGAGATAAAGAATGAAAACCTAAAACTACTATAATGATGAAATAAAAAATAGAATAAACACAATAATGAAAAGAAATAAAATTCATCCTAGATTGTTTTTAGATTTAACCTTAATTATATTATATTAAATCAACTTAACATAAAACCTCCATAAAATATGTGAAAACCTTTTCCTATCATATTTTTGAATATATATTTATCTCTATAGTCACCAAATTTACAACAAATAAACCTCCTCAATCAAGGGAGAATGATTGTAGAATAATAAGTTTTTCTAAAGATTACCACAATGTGGTTTAAAATCACTACAGATCTTTTTTATGTTTAACTAAATAATAAATTAAACATGGACTCTTGTTTAAGGATGATATTACTCCCCCAAGATATTCCTTAGGTCAGTTAGAGATCATATTGGAGATATAGAGAGAGATATTGAGTGATAGAGAGAATAGAATCAATAACTATTGAATTAAAACATTAATATGTGTTACATAAAAAATAAATAAAACTAAAGATATAGAATAAAACAATGTAGAAATATCCCTTGAAAGATAAGTAGTCAAGGGGAAAATACCCTTCATAGTAGACTTTCCTTTTTTATTTATTATCATAGACAACTAGAGGTCCAATCATTGAATATCCAATAACCTTTCTTCAAATATTTAAATTTTATCTCTTTCAATCATTAAAAGACATATAGATTTAATTCCATGCGAATATGTCCTTTTAATTACTATCAATGTGAGAGAACATGAATTTGAGTTACCATTAAATATGAATCTCCAACTTTGGAATTATTTACTCATAATCCCTATTATTTAAATCCCTTAATATTTTTTATAATCTAACATGGAATACTCGAAATTTCAAAAATATTTAATCAAGATTAGATGCATGGGAGTAGGAATCTCATCCCATGCTTTCCTTGATTTTTTAAACCAAGATCCTATTTGAAAAATGTGATTCAAAATGGAATAGAAAGTCATTTATATGGGTATTTCGATCCTGAACATATACTGTAAACTATGTTTGATTTCACTTCCACATACTGAAACTCTTGAACCCATTTTATCATATACAAAACACTCTATATACCCCATTCATGGAAATCTCATGTCTGATCTCCTATTTTTTAAGCATGCATGTTGAACATGGGATATCAACAAATCCATCCTGCTATTTCAAACTCATATTTCTCTAGTATAATAATTTGGTGTCATAATCTCTTTAGGGAGAAGAGTGAAATATATACGGATCAAAAAATCTTCAAATACATATTCACACAAAAAGAGATGAACAACAAACAACGAATATGGTTAGAGTTGATCAAAGACTGTGACTGCTCAATACATTACCACCCTGGGAAAACAAATAAGATGGTGAATTATCTATGTAGAAAGGTCCCATCAATATTATCACTGATGAGAATTAAAAATGATCCAATATTCTTAGATTGGATAAACATGGACATGTGAATAATAAATAAGGGAACATCATAAATCCTTTCACAAATTATTGCTCAACCGTATCTTTTGGAAAGGTTAAAGGATGCCCAAACAGATGATGTGTGAATTTAGAATAAGGTGGAAACTATTAGAAAATGTAAATCCTCGGATTTCAATGTCAATAAAGAAGGAATTGTGAGATTTGGATCAAGAAAATGTATTCCCTTGAATCCAGATTTAAAGAAGGAACTTTTGGATGATGAACATTGGTCAAATATCTCCATTCACCCAGGAAACACAAAGATGTCATGAGATATCAAAGATAATAATTGGTTGGATAAAATTATTAAGGAGATCACTAAGTATACATAAAAGTTCCTGGTATGCCATCAAGTGAAGGCTGAGAGGCATAACTCTAAGGGGATGATGCAACCATTACCCATACCAACATGAAAATGGGAGAACACCACCCTTAACATTATCACCAAAAATTCTAAGAAATCCAAAGAAAACTTTGTTATCTGGGTTGTTGTGGATCTTCTTATAAAAAATTCACAATTTATTTCAATTCAAGAGGATTTGTCACTAGATAAACTAGCACAGTTATACATTAGAGACATAGAAAGGATGCATGGTGTACCACTATCAATTGTATCTGATCAAGATCCAAGATTCAAGTCTTTGTTTTGGAAGAGTCTTAAATGTGCCCTAGATAAAGAGAAACACATCATTACGAATTATCAAATTCAAACTGATTTCCAATCTTAGTGGACAATCCCAAAACATGTGGACATGTTGAGAACTTGCTCAGTGTACTTCAAAGAGGATGAGATCAACATATAGCTCTGGTTTAGTTTTCTAAAAACAAAATTTTCCACTAAAGCATCCAAATGAATCCTTATGAATCCCTGTGTGGGAAGAGGTGCAGAACACCAACATGCTAGGATGCAGTTGGGGAGAGAAATTTCATAGGTCTGGAAATGGTCATTGAAATGGTGGAGAAGTTTAAGACCATACAACTACACATTAGAGCTTCTCAAAGTGAAAAAATAGATATTCTTCTAATCATAAATGAGACCTAGTGTTTGATGTCAGAGACTTAGTATTCCTATACATTTCACCATGGAAATGAGTTATGAGATTTGGGAAGAAAGGAAAGATTATTCCAAGGTACATCGACCCTTTTGAGATCCTTGATCTCATTAGAGAAGTGGAATATCGACTAGCACTCCCACTTAACCTATCTCAATTACATGATGTATTCCAAGTATCACTCTTAAGGAAGTACATAAATGACCCACAACATGTACTCAATCTAGACGTGGTACCATGAGAGAATGACCTCTCATATGAAGAGAATCTGGTGGAGATCTTAGATGAATGTGAAAAAGTTCTACGAAAAAAGACAATGCCCCATATCATGGTGTTGTGGTGAAACCAAAATTTTGGAGAAGCGACGTGGGAATTGGATGTAGTGATGAACCAGAGATACTCACATCTGTTTTATTGTGGGAAAAGGAAATTTTGAAGGAGAAATTTCTTAAGGGGGGTAGATTTTAACGACCCAAACTTTCATTAATGAAAATTCATCTTGATATAATTAAAAGTGTTAGTATGTTAAATGGATATGTAAAATATGCACTTATTTGGTTTAATATTTTTGGATTCTAAAATACAGTTATGAATTTTGACCATTGCTAATATAGCTGTTGAACAGTGATCACGTGATTAGTATAAATATAAGAATTTAACAAATCCAATTTACTCAGAGAAAGGAAGTGATGGCCTCATCCAGTAGACTTTCCCCATATGAATTCCACTTGTCAGAGCTCGGAATGGAGGTGGCATCCTTGGGATTCACTCTCGACCATGACAAATCCTAGCTTCAACACGTTAAGATCGAATGGAACCGCATATGGGAGAAGTGGAAGTTGATAGAGATAACCACACGAACGATGTTATCCAAGCCACCCCAAGAGTCTGTCACCATCACACACCTTACCCTTTAGTCATATGTAGGTTTTATAAGGGGTTATTTAATGAGACCCTAGTACTATGATTATGTACATTATTTTTTATAGAATTAATAATATATAATCATTTTAATATTTTTACTTTGTAAATAGTATATAAAGCACAACTAGTTTTTGTAGTTAATATTCAATTAAGAAATCTAATTTGATAAATTGATGGAATTTTTAATTAAAGAATATTATAATGAAATATTATTACTAAATTTCATTTGTTAAATATAAATGATCATATAATATTTATAAATTAAATTGTAATTTTTATTACGGCTTGAAAGCCATTTTTTTCAAACCCAATGGATTTTCAATAAATCTTGGTTTTTATTTTAGAAGTAAAAATCCAAAAATTTTGAAATATTTTATATAAAATAAATATTATTTTAGGAATAAGGATTTTGAAATTATACAATGATGATTTTCTCATAATTTTCAGATACAGTCAAATTTTTGGGTAAAAAATAAAGTACCATTTAAATATATAATGTTTATTATGACAACATAATGACCCATTAGTGATGTAATATAATACTAAAAACATTATTTTCAGACACAATATGTTTTACCATAAAAATAATGTGATTTTTGGTTTGTTTTATTTATTTTATAAATCTTTTGTGGACCCACCAAGACTTATAAAACATTTTAACTATTTAAATTCATTTTATTGAGGGTGTGACTCACCTCCAAATAAGGCAGCCAAATATTTAAAGATATTCAGACATTGGCCTTATAAAATAACATTTTAAACTCCCATTTGGAAAGAACCATGGAAAAATCCATGGGCTTGTTTATGGTTTTGATTAGTTTAATGTGTGGTGTCCCAAACCTAAATAATAAAGAATTTTCTCTCCTTTCCTATATAAACCCACCCAATATCCAAAATCCTCTTCAATAAAAGCATATGTAGTTCATCCAACCTCTACCCTACTCTCTCTAGAATCCTCTGAAGGTACCCCAGGATCCCAAGAAGCCTCTCTGAAGCCTCTTTCATGCCTTTGGGATCACACTTTAAAGTAAAAGATTCATTCCTTTCTCATTTTATCAAAGTTTCTTAGTATTGTTATGCCCTTTTATTTTCAATTATAAATACTGGGGTATTTTTTAAAACATCCCCCATACTAACCGATTTATGTTTTAATGATGATAGACCAATGTTTTCCCTCATTAATGCCTCCCATGTACACCCGTTTCCATGCTGAAATTCTGTAAGGAATTTCTATCACCTCATTTACATTCAAGAAATTATTTTGTATTATGAATGATAATTACATTACATATGTTCGTACATGAAACTATATGACCCCCATACGAACAATTTTATGTACATATTATGATACACCCTATTATCTCTCATCAATTGTTTTCATAATTTATTATGTCACACCATTATGCTGTCGAAATTTCACTACCATTTTCCACACCAGAATCATTGTGTAGTGAATACCATGCCCATTTCCCTATAAAGGGTATTCACCTATATTAACATTTACTTATTTATGTAAGACTTTAATTTATGAATTTCAAATTCTTTTACAATGGAATAAATTATGATATTTAATGAATCTATTTTATAAGATCTTGTGGAACACTTATAGATGAAATGAAATGTGTATGAAGTTTGTGCCCTGATAACGCCCCAATGAATTGGGTAAAGTTTAGTATCATGATAAGTCAAGTGAAATTAGTTTTTATTCATGATAATTAAAGTGAAATGAGGGTTTAATCATGCTCAATGGGAAATGATCCTTGGCTCATGCTAATACCATGTCAAGTGTTGTTTCCACATTTCCATGTTACGATAATCATGTTATATCATGAATTTTTGTTTATGTCTCTCGTATGCCCCACTTATATTATTATTGAAAAAAATGTACTGTATTATTCATGTTATTTCTTGTTTACTCCCTTAATGTCATTTATAGATAACCCTTTTCTTATGAATGTCCTCAGGTTACCCCATGCAATGATATGTATGAGGGACTGAAGTGGACTTTTAAAGGAAGTTTTCTATAAAGATGCCGTGTTTCATGTTTTAAGAATACTGTAATGTTCCTAATACACAAAGAAACTAGACATCTCTATCATCCATATTGTATCAAGTGAAGAGTTTATTTAATAAACCATGTTTAAGTGTGTAATAAAGAGTAGGGTTCTTATATTCCTAAAAGAGAAAAATAGGGGCTAAATGAATAAAAAATTAAAAACAAGGAGATTTGATACTCAATTAAGTATCTATAAAAATATTTGATCACAAGTTCAAGATAATATAATCTATATGTTTTGGTTGAATTAAAAAAAATTCAATAGAAATTTATTTTTGGAGTTCAGTGGAAATTTATAAAGGCAGGTAGTCAATGACCTCCAATATTTCATAAAGCTCCAACACATGGGAGGTTTCCCATACCAGGCACTGAGAGAGATACAAAAAAATTGGTTATTTACATTGAATATTAGTATATTATATGTCATTTCAATATGTTAAATCATTCTCAAAAATTCATCTGAATCATGCGTATTTCTCATATATATGTTATCATGTGATTATTCATTATCACTATCCTCTAGTTTCTCATGGAATGATCCAATAAATTTCTCGAGATAGATGTGATATGTATAGTATTCAAAAAATGATTCAATATTTTGGATATATTTTGAAAATTTGAGAGGGAAGAAGGGAGTATTTTTTTTGCCTAATATACTTCATGACGAAAATCGACAAAGTATCTGAAGAACATAGTTAGTTCACTAGAAAATAGTTAGATTATTATTATATTCTTGTCCTCCCTATCACCTTGTATAAGTTAATGTAATTACTATTTTCTAAAATTTTATTTCCAAACTCCTCTCAGTAGATTAGAAAAATAAATAGTATTTTTTGTATACAATGGGGTGATTTTTTATTTTAAAGAAAGAAAATATTTATGAAATTTTAAAAAGAAAAGTTATTGAAATTTTTCTAGGATCCCTAGAGATAATTCCATATTTTGACACAGTTGTGTTAGGGTGGTGTAAAAGATACAATATTCTCTTATTATAATAGATCATATGAATAGATTCATCTCACTTAAGGAGCCCCACATTCTATCATGCACGATTACAAATTCACTTATTAGAATTTTTTTATTTTAATATTTTATGAATGAAAGGGAAATAAGGGGACTAAGATAAATAATGAAAACCTAAAACTACTCTAATGATGAAATAAAAAATAGAATAAACACAATAATGAAAAGAAATAAAATTCAGCCAAGATTGTTTTTAGATTTAACCTTAATTATCTTATGTTAAATAAATTAACATAAAACCTCCATAAAATATGTGAAAACCTTTTCCTATCATAGTTTTGAATATATATTTATCTTTATAGTCACCAAATTTACTACAAATAAACCTCCTCAATCAAGGGAGAATGATTGTAGAATAATAAGTTTTTCTAAAGATTACCACAATGTGGTTTAAAATCACTACAGATCTTTTTTATGATTAACTAAATAATAAATTAAACATGGACTCTTGTTTAAGGATGATATTACTCCCCCAAGATATTCATTAGGCCAGTTAGAGATCATATTGGAGATATAGAGAGAGATATTGAGTGATAGAGAGAATAAAATCAATAACTATCGAATTAAAACATGAATATGTGTTACATAAAATATAAATAAAACTAAATATATAGAATAAAACAATGTAGAAATATCCCTTGAAAGATAATTAGTAAAGGGGAAAATACCCTTCATAGTAGACTTTCCTTTTTTATTTATTGTCATAGACAACTAGAGGTCCAATCATTGAATATCCAATAACCTTTCTTCAAATATTTAAATTTTGTCTCTTTCAATCATTAAAAGACATATAGTTTTAAATCCATGAGAATATGTCCTTTTAATTACTATCAATGTGAGAGAACATGAATTTGAATTACCATTAAATATGAATCTCCAACTTTGGCATTATTTACTCATAATCTGTATTATTTAAATCCCTTAATATTTTTTATAATCTGACATGGAATACTCGAAATTTCAAAAATATTTAATCATGATCAGATGCATGGGAGTAGGAATCTCATCCCATGCTTTCCTCGATTTTTAAACAAAGATCCTATTTGAATCATGTGATTCAAAATGGAATAGAAAGTCATTTATATGGGTATTTCGATCCTGAACATATACTGTAAACTATGTTTGATTTCACTTCCACATACTGAAACTCTTGAACCCATTTTATCATATACAAAACACTCTATATACCCCATTCATGGAAATCTCATGTTTGATCTCCTATTTTTTAAGCATGCATGTTGAACATGGGATATCAACAAATCCATCCAGCTATTTCAAACTCATATTTCTCTAGTATAATAATTCTTGAAAAAACAATCATCCTATCTTCATTTGGATTCCCCTTAAATCACTTATATATTTAGTGGAATTGGTCCATGATAGTACCCAAGATGGAAATTAAATGGAAAGGGGATACAATGATGACTCAAAGATATCACTGATGTGGAACCAACAATAATAGAATCACAAAATTGTATTTGTTTGATGGTATAATTTTGATGAAAGTATGAAAATTTTAACCCTTTATTGTAGAAAATGATGGTGGTATCATGTAATGGTAATAGTATCATTCTGGTGGTATTAGGTAGTGGTAGCAGAAACAAGAGTTGAGGCCAATGGTATAGGGATGGTGGCACCTAACAGTCATAATTCTTGGAGGTAAGACTCAAAAGTAGTAGGAGGAAGTGGTTTCTCTTGGTGAAAACACGGGCTCCTATCACTTTGTTATACTTCCAAGAGGCATCTCTTGATATTCTGATGGAATACTTTGGGGTTTTTTGTTTCATCAGAGCTCATAAGTAGTGGATCAATCTAGGTAGGAAGCATCCATGGAGTTTTTTGGTGACACTAGTGGTTTTCTATTGAAGTTCCAGTGTAAAATGAAGGAGGTTCATCTTTAACTAACTGGGTTCATGTTTGTTAGGTGAGACAGTTCCATTTAAGATAATTATGAATATTTATCACATTAATACTCTCCCTCCTCTAAAGTGATTTCAGAATGAAATATTTATATTAATGAAAACATGTTAACACTAGATCAGAAGGATTTTATGATGATGGGATCTTATAAATACTCACACAACTAATGTGTTACCATTTTTATGTAAAACTATAGATTCTAATCATTAATTATTTTATTGGTCATACCTATAATTGATCTCAATATGATTATCATGAAGTATTCTATAATCTGTAAAAAGGAAATATCAATATTATAGTGTCATGTATTACATATTCTGGTCAAGTAAATTTAATGAATTTTCTACCTCTAAAATTGATAACCACCAAAATCAGATATATTTAGCAAGATCAGATCCATTTTTCACTAGAAATTTCCCCACTCAAGCATGAAACTCGTCACTTTAGTAATATAAGTAGGATATCGATCCAATCATAGTAGTTGATATTATTATATATCTAAGTGAAAAAATATTTTTTCATATCCTTTATATGGATAAGAATAAACACTATTCCATTTATATCATAAGTGTTTTGGTTTTAGCTAAGTACACCCTAAATAAAACATTGTGATTTTCTTGATTGATCAAAACACATTTAGAAATCATCAACATACCATGTTTCATTTTAATTCCAACTGTAGATATTTACATTCCAGATTAAAACAATATTAATATCTATCCCAAATTTAAAATCATAGCTCTGGGATACCCATGAACACCTCCATTCTTGTTTATGGTCCATTAATTATCCATTAAACATATTATTACCTCCTTAATAAATTCCTATATAGAATGAAAGTGGTATATCACTGCCAACTAACTATTCATATACTAATCAAGCCACCCATGATTTAATTATTCTTCCTTTACTAATTACTCCTGAAAAAATTATGTAACAAACTGAAATTTTAAAAATAAAACTATGTTTGATATCACATATGCTATGCAACACCAAGTCCAACTGAACCGTGATATATTATTATATAAATATAACCATTATATCCTATCAATTATATTGGAGGGTATTAATATGGATAATATTTTTTAAAATAAATATATATATAATTGTATTACTTTATATATATTGATTGATAAGATATTATTAAATAATGAATAAATTTCTATTCATAATTGTTTTCTTAAAAAATAGTTTTTATTAAGGATTAGTATTGAAAAGTATGGGTCTATGAATAAAATCGTGTTGATATGTCAGGAAAATACAAATTCATATGTTAGAAATATTTTGATTTGTGAGATAAATGGACACTAAGTGGATGTGTCCCCTTTATTATGTAATATTTGTTTATATAAGGGTGGTGGCATAATTCTACAAAACACTAAACCATTAAGATCCTCAAATATAAGAAAATGAATTATTGAATTCATAGATGAGATTATGCAATGTTAATGAATGGACTTTATAGATATTATCGTAGGAAAGTTTAGTAAACTTTCATGGTTATGTTGTCATCATCTGAGGTTATATTAAGAGTTTTTGATACCATTAAGGGTTTATGATTTTATGTTTGATCATAGGTTCAATGGGTGATACACCCCTTTTGATTTCTTAGGAAATGGGATTTTATGGTGATAAATGATATGTTGGGAGATTTTTTATTTGGTTTAGGTTTATATAACCCTTAGGTTTAATGTAAAGTGTTATTTCAGAATAATTCTATTACATTATTAGGGATGTGAGTTTAATGGTATGAGATAACCTTTGGGGTAATTTTTTTTATTGTTGATTTTATTGACAATATATTGTTATTTAATTATGGAATGATATATGTCGAAACATTTATGGGTAAGTGATTAATGTTATTTTATAAGAAGATCACTATAATTCCAGGGAACATTATATGTTTATGAAAATATAGATTATTATGATATTTTATTAGTCAAATAATATTTGAATTTGGTTTTTGAAACATATACGATTTTAATGTGGCTTTATGGTGATAGAAGATATTTATGAAAATGAGTATAATTTTTTTGAAAAATATCATTAAGTGAAATATAATTTGGGTATACGACAATATGATTGGATGATATTGGTAGGATATAAAATTTTAAATTAATATTAGAATATTATATGGTCAAATCATTCTGAATTTGGTGTTTTAATCTTATTCTAAAATATTTTAAATAATTTATGTTAATTTATTTATCAAACAATATGAGTAAAAATTTGGGTGTTATTGTTTAGGCTTTGGTGATTAATGTTGTATCAAATAATATGATGGTTTATTCATTTCAATATGTATTTAATGCTAACCATTTTGATTTTGGTTAATATCTAAATATTTGAGGAATAGATTGTTTTCAATTTTTTATATTATGTGATCTATTAGAAATTTATTTTAGTGATTCAATTATAAAAATAATTTCATCTTGAATACTCATCATTTGAAAAAATTGATGATATTTTTGTAGAAATTGATTAAAGGATGAAATTTTAGTTTTCAAGTAAGTATATTTCAGAATGTTTGTAGGCATTATGGTAACGGAATTACAAAACACCTACAAAAGATACTGGGTTTTTTTATATTATCTCAGACATTTCTGATGAATCAATGGTATTTTCACACCTCTTTTATTTATGGTTTTGTGGAAATTAACTTTCACATGATATTTTATTTTCTGGTTATAAATATTTTATGTCACTCTCCATCATTATTATTGAAATTAATTTATTTTATCCATGTACATATTTTCACATTCCAATAATGTTCTATTACATGTAAACCTAGTATGTGTTGTTCTATAAGACCTTAATTCTTATCTTTTCTCTATTTATAAAATGAAATGTTATTATCCTTTTTAAAATTTGATATTTCAAGAAAGGTAATTTTAGATATCACCCCATTGAGTTCCATGACCACACAAAAAATTGTGATGATGAAAAGTTTAATAAATGTGGGGGGGGGAATGTTACAACCTAACACTAGTGAAAAAACAAGATTTAACATCTATTGTTTTTCAATTTTGATGCCAGTTTTTAACTGATTCCAATAATAGAGATGTAGAAAATAAGGTTTTAGGCATTGGTTTTTTAGAAACCAATGCCAAAAATTGAACGTGATTTCTTTTTGGCATCCATTTATCTAGGAAAATGATGCCCAAAACCACTCCACTTCACCTTTTTAGCATTGGTTTCTTAAATATAATAAATCCATAAAAGTGAAATTTATGGTTTTTAATGTTAGTTTCTAATATAAACCAATGTTGAAAATAGATTTTGGAAATGGTTTTCATTAAAATTGCTACAGAAAACCAATCTATTTTTTCAAATGTTCCAATGTCTTTTTTTATAAAAAGTGGACCCCAAAAGTTCATTTATTAGAAAATTATAAATATTACACCCCATAAAAATTCAAAGCCCAATAATAGAAATACAATATACATCCATAAAACAAAAATTTATTAGGGACTACAAATATATAAAAACAAACATACATTAATTATAATGTTTTATATGCCCTTGTATTATAAAGTAGAATTATAAAACACATACATGAAATTTACAATATTATCATTATTGGCTATTTTGGAAGCATTAGTTTGATATTATTATTCTCAGACACCTATTAAAAAAAGTAGAATTTGTTTGTGGACACTAGTTATTTTGATAATGTAATTCTAATTAGAAACGTTGGAATATACATACCATAAATTGTAATCACGCTTAACAAATTGTTCACAAGAAAATATCAAAGATTGTCAACTTCATATTTTTTGTATGAATCAACATCATTAAATGTATAAAATAATTTTTAATGATATAAAATAAAAAAATAGAATAATATGATAGAAAATAAAAAATAATTAATATGAGAAACTTGATCAAAATTAGCGGTTACCCCAGCTGTGATTATCTTACAAATGAATCATAGAACCTAATAAACACATTCAAAATTCCCTTTTTGATGATGAAACTATAGTTAATAAAACATTATCCTGATAATGAAAACTAATATATATATAATATTATTTAGTATAAAAAAATTACCTTTACTTTCCCATAGTTTATTGCATTTGGCTTCTTTATTGATAAGTGATCTTTGTTAAATTTTTTCCATGAACTACATTTTCATATGTATAATTTAATAATACATGTATAAAAAATGATAATTTTATATAATGAGATTATAAGAAACACATAAACATAATTGTCTAAAGTGGTGGAAAATTTTCTATTAACTCAACCTAATAAAGAGAAAAACCAATATAATTTGACTTCACGTGGGCAGAATATTCCTAACATTCAATGACTCTTACAATACAAAATGTTCACATTTAATGTCATTATAATGAACATTATTGACTAATTATGTTTCTGTTCTTTCTCATCAAGAAATTGAAAAAACCAAAACCCAATATTTGTCATTAACAACCTCTCACACATATATGCCTCTATATTTTTATTCAAGACATATAGTAGAATCATGGAAATCATTTCCGGATCTAGAAAACAAAAAATGCATGTGCTTTCATTTTGAACAAGCAGCATGTATAGCATATTTATTTTAAAAAATAAAAACTGAAATGTCAATTTACATACATGGAAAACAACTGCAACATAGGCACACTGAGCTCTTCAAAATGAATTAGATCCATGATATATTTTCTAATATTATCAATGGATAGTATCTTCCACATGTATCAGATAAAATCTAAAATTCATAGATAATATCCATGGGAGAAGAAATCCAATATAATCTTTATATCCCCTCAAAAATATTAGAAGTACCTATAGTTTTTTGTTGTTTCACATTTTGTTTCCCTTGTTCCAATTCATTGGATTTTAGATAATTATATATATATATATATATATATTATATTTCATAAATCATTATATGTAATTTTCCATCAGATGTAATTACTATTTAAAAAACATACGTTTTATGAAATATGATGAAGAAGTCTAGATGACCAATGTAAAAAATGACCCATGTAATACCCAATTTTGGTAATCTCTATAGTAGGGAATGGTAGTAGAAAAATAGTATCAATAATATCTTGTACCAATAGTCTATCTTGAACTATCTAAATGGGATGGTGATGTACAGAATACCACAAAAAATACACGACTCTGAATGCAACAACATGTACATCCAGATCTCCTGCATACAACACATAGTACAAGGTTGGGTCCAAGAGAGGAGGTGGAGGATATGATTTGGAAGGCTGGGAAGGTTGTGTAGGCTGTGAATGTTTCATCAATTGTTATAACATATCCTAATGAATATATTCTTGAATTTGATCACTCATGGACTATTTCATATTTTTCAGATGATCTTTTAGGGATTTGATTTCCGAGTATCTTGATTGTTTATTTTTAAGACCAAAAAAATTCTGAATACTAACACCCATCTCATATCCACTTAAGTAGCTAGGGTGTTCGGTCATTCCCAATGAAGTGGATAGGATGTATTTCCTTTGATCAGGAATAAATGCTCTGTGTGGATATTTCTCAATAAGTTCTTCCAAAAATGTAAAACAATAATGGTATATTAGTTTTGTTAATTTATAAATATTAAAAATTCATGAAAAATAATAATTATTTACATACAATTATTTCAGCTAATTATTTTTCTTTCTATATAAGATAATATTCATTTTTTCTTCTTATCACCCATTTTAATTTATCATTGTGGGTTTTTTGAGAAGGAAACAAAATTGGACCTCATCAGAACCACTAGTGGAGTGAGATCTTAGTTCTTGAAACTTTTTATCAATCATTTTTTTCTAATTAATGATACACCCTACATGATAAAGTATGAGGGCATACAATCTGAAATTGGATGACATGATGGGATTTACGTAAGCCCTATAATATAAGAAGTTAAATAATAAGTAATTAGTTACATATATATAAAATTTTACTATATAATATAATATAATTGTCATTCCTGAAATTTCTCATCATGTCTTGCGGAATGAAATTTCTTCCATTCATATTCATCTAAAAAGGATACTTGAGGCATGATTTTTGATTTTGTCTCCTCCCAAACACATAGTTTTTTCAATTTTTTTGGAAGTCCCTCCATAAACCGCTGATAAAGTAAGACATCATTTTTTAACTGCTTTTATTTCATCAAAACTGTTTGTCATCTATAATTTCATAACATAAATATTATCAATTTAATATATATTATATTAGAAAATAAGATTTAATAAATCAGTTGAGAAATCTGACCATTATGGACTCCCGAAGCAAATCTATCCCTACCTTATTGACATACATCCAATCCAGATATAGAATAATAATATTAGAAAAGATTTATATATAGATATAGCTAATAAAATATGTTTCTTTTGGGTATTTGTGTTGTTATTATCATAAAAAATAGTATGTAATTTCTCATCTCTACTAGAAAGTGATAGTTCTTGAAAACATGTAATTCCACATTTAACAACATGATAATTCAATTTCAAAAATACTAAAATCAAAAGACTCCTGAGCTGATGTCTCATTATTAACCCTATAATTGTTTTTGGAAACTAAAAGTTTTCTTTCATTAAATAAATATATTACTAGATATTTAATAATATGAAGTAATAAAAATACCATGATATATGCTCTTTTATCTCTGTATCTAATTTTTTTTATTGTAATAGGAAAATGTAATGAAAATATTGTGTACCTAAGTATAATTAGATGAGTCAGTAGTTAGAAAATAGGAAAACATAAATATGTAAGTAAAAAAGGGGAATACATGTGTTTGTTTTTTTAAAAATAATGTTTTTTTTTGACTTTTAACAAAAATAATATGCAAGGTGAACTATTAAATATAAATATTTCTTCAATAAGGATATCAACATTTATAAAATCAAATTTCAATGTTTGAAAAGGTGTTTTCATATGCACAATGTAAACCAAAATATACTAATATATGTTCAGTATTTCATTGAATTTTTTTTAACCATAACCATAGAATTTAAAAATACAATACAAAAAATCAAATAAATAATCAAAGATATATAATTAAATATCCAATAGTTATTAAATAATAATTTTTTTACTCATGTAATTTTCAAAAAAAAGAAATATAATGTATATAATTACAAGATTAATTAGAAGAGTAATTTAGGTTTTTCCCATATCCCTTTAGCAAGATCATTTCCTATTGAATACAATATATATGCATTGTGGTCATTGTAATCCCAAAATCATGTAATAGATAAAGAAGTCTAATATAAATCAATAACATCATCATTGTAACACCCGAGTTTTTTATGGAAAATATTTTGTTTTTATGTTATATAAATCATCAAAGGGATCTTTCACTACACAAAACACTAGCTTGCCTTTCTTTACATGCAATTGCGACCTTCCTCGATAGCTTGCGCCTTACGCAATACCGTGTTTCACTGAACAACGATATGCTATTAAAATATTATTAAAACTAGCCGTTATGAATAGTAATAACAACTTTTTGAAATTTTAAATTTTTTTTTTTCAAAATGGACTTCATTTTTGGATTCAGAATTTCGAAATTAGCCTAGGGTGAAGTTTTGGTATTTTTCTGAAAACATTCAATTTTTGATGAATAGTGAAAACACTAGGTTACTATTTAAAAACCGACTTTTTATTTAAATAATTATTTATTTTATATAAATTTATTTTAGGTCAAAATTGATACATAATACCTATGTATGTTCAATGTAATTTACTAGAGTCATTTTATAATAATTTTAGATATATTAAAATTTTATTGAACTTTTGACCGTCTTTTACCCAACTCCTAGGAGAATTTGCAAATTTACATAAAACTTAATTTTACCGCTTTTGTGCATGGAATTTCAAAAATCTGAGAGACATGGTTTATTTAAGTAAAATGTGGTTCAATGAGATGGAAATAATTTTTGGTGAATAGTAACTTTTTACTTTTATTTACCACGGTTAAAAGTAAATAGGGTAATTAAGGGTAAAAATTATATTATTATTACCCTAAAATGTGTTCTAATTATATTTGATAAGTGTAATTCGACAAAAAACAACCTTAGGAATAAAATATGACCATTTAGGACCACATGGATTAGATTAGGAAATTTAATATTATTTTATTTAAAGAATAGTTAAAATAGGTAAAATCAACGTTTTATAACTAAAACATTTTTAATATAGGGTTATACATAAGATAAATTACACTATAAATAATCAATAAAATATAAAAAGATTTCCTACATAATAGTATTTTATTTGTAATTTTAGATAATAAATAATTTAATTTATTTATGACACAATGATGATGCAATAATTATCTTATTAATGAAATATTGACATAATTGATGTTATAAATACCCAAATAAATGTAATTTGAGACTTTTTCTGAATTCCAATAATTTTATATGTTAATATGACATGTTATTATTGATTTAATTAACTTTTTTCGAACTAATCTTTCTGTTATGATTTTAAAAAAAATCAATTACCAAATAGTGTAAAAATTGACATAAAATAGTTCTTAAAACAAATATTATATTATTAATTGTTATTTTATTCCTAAAAATATAAGGTTCGGCTAAATGACTTATATAAGGTTTTATATATTAATAATAAATAACTTGGGGTTCGTTTGTCTTATTATGTTAAGTTTATTAACCTTCTAATGTAAGAAAACAAGAAGACACAGTAAAAGTAAAATTATTTATCTTAAAGTTTAATCTAAATGATAAGGTTAAAATACAAACCTAAACTTTTCTATATTATATTGGATAAGATTATTTCAACCCATAACCACCATATCTTAGAAATAAATCAATTTGGAGCTATTAAAAACCGAATGTGACTTTATAATAAAATAATATTTTTAGTTTTTCAAAAGGTGCCCCTCTCCTCCCATATAAAAGGGAACCTCCTCCCTCTCTTCGTCACACCACATTGAGCCTTCAAGCTCAGTCAACCCCTACCAATTTCTCCTCTCCACTTACCTAGAAACATCCTAGTGGTCTTGGTGTTGTTCAAATACCAATTTTAGTTCCCTAAAAGGAGGTCTCAAAGAGGCCCTTCAAAGAAGAGGTAATGTCCGTTACCGATTATTTCAACTTTATTTCTTCTTCCACATCTTCTTCTTTAGTTGTTTCATTATGAAGTAAAAACATCATTATAACTCATATAATTATATGTTATTATACGTATGAAACAACCCTATTTCACCATCTATCCATCCTACGGTAAATGAAATCACCGCGCGTGCATACGTACGGAATACCGTATCCACGCCGTGGTGTAATATATTTTCCACCACCACCTTACTTTGATGGGTATAATGTTGTAAAGAATATATATATATATGATTATTTTAAAGTGATATTTATTCTGAAATAGTATACATACACTCCAATATAATTCCACAATCATGGGAATGATATCATCGCTCGTGCGTACGTACGGAATACCGTCTCCACGATGTGATGCGACTCGTTCTACATGATTTTCATTGAATAATGATTAAATAAATAAATTGAGTGAATAAATATGATATATATTACACTAATACCATTCTGTAAATGAGGTATGCAGATCCTAAAAATAAGAATAAGAATTTATTCTACAAAACATGCATAAGAACAAAAAGTAATAAACACCCGAATAACAAGTAGCAATGAAATATTACTAATACGAAGATAAGAATATGATCATATATGATATCATAACAATGTGTAAGATTCTGGAATAAGTCAATGACATTATTTAAATCATTATACAAGAGTATTAGACACTTACGAAGAAAATCGGACCTAAGGTAAGGGAAAATATCACAATCTCATTTTTATACGAGATTGTTTATACTTTGGTATTTACTGGGGTTTATTTTATCATCCAAATACATGTTTCCTCAATATGTAATATTATTTCCATCCACCTACAATTGTTTAAATCCAATTTTACCCTTCGGTGAGTTTTTAGTAAAAGATATTAAAGGAATATTTTGTTGTTTTTCGTATGAGGTACTTTTTGGCTTTTTCGACAAAAGTACAAGAAGAATGTTTTTTAACTTATACGACATGGATGGATTTTTAAAACATTATTTACAAGAATCTTGCTTTACATGTTTTCAAGTTTATTTTTAATCAACTTCTTTAGTTTAAAATTGTATGACATGTTATGGAAAGAAAATGTTTTTGAAGTAGAAAGGATATTTTCCTCAAGAATGGAGTTCAGGTGTTTTATCAAAATTATTTTCCATCTAAGATAATATAGGGTTCTGTTTCTATCCCTAATATTACATTGATTTAATTATGTTGTGATGGAATTATTTTTATGAATTCCTTTATCTTATATGAATTGTTTTATGATGTCACGTTGTTTAAGAATCCCATTTTTATTACTTGGGTTATGCAATGATGTATGATTTATGATTTCATAGAACACATAATAATGGTATCATTATGATATGGGTGAGACCTATATCTCCCTCCAATGAATTGGGTAAAGATTTATATCTCATGAGATAGACATGGCTGGAATGGCAGGTTAAACAGGTTCAGTGAAACATGACTCAAAAGAGGAGTGAACTCGGTTCAGAAGTGGACTTTATCTGCTAAGATAGTCTTGGCTATGAGTCTTGACTACTAAGAAATGATTCCTTATGATTATGTGTGTAAGCAACAAATTTTCATGTTTTATATTATAATTATTGGGATTACATATAACTACTATGATTTATCCCATGTTTTGAAATTATGATTTCTTTTGCTGGTTAGGATTTCCAAAATGTTATGTTCTTATGAATATGATGTAATTGATATTTCTTTTGAATACCCTTACTGAGAATTTGAGATCACCCGTTTTTATGTTTTCCTTCCCCATTTCAGGAAGAAGGATATTAAGTAAGATATTCCATAAGGGACTATATATAAGATGAAATAAATGGGAGATAGTATAGATGCTTTATGAACGAGTTGATTATGTTTCCCAGTTTCTAAAGATACTATACCTATAAGGTCATTTCATGGTTTTGTTATATGTTTTTATAAGTACAATTCAATTTTGATGTATTAACCATTTATATAAACTATGGGTCATTATAGTTGGTATCAGAGGAAATGTATTGTCAATCTTTGGAAACTAAGAAGTTAAAGCCTTAGTAAGAACCCTAACGATAAGTCTAAGCATAGAACAAAATCTTAGTGTTTTAGAAATGGCCATGAATAACCTATGATAAGACCTTAAGTGTAATATTTTATTCTTTATTATGTGTTTTTCCTATTATAATTCGTGTTGCTCACACTATTCTGCTTGGTTTTAGTCTATGGATGGAACCTGAAGGAACCGTGTTAATGCGGAATGTGGTGGGAAATGAAATGATTGTCCCCCTGATCAACCAAACGTTATGGTAACTGGAATGAAAAATCTTGTAGCCATTCTCACCCAACTTTCTCAAGCTATGAATCATACAGGACTTCCAAACGAGCAAAGGAAGGAACAAAATTTTGTTGAATCCCTCATAAGGCAGCGTCCACCCTCATTCAGTAGTTCTACTGATGCATTAGTTGTTGAACAATGGATAAGTACTACTGAAAAGATATATTCAGTTATTCAATGTTCTGAACATGATAAAGTCATCTTAGCAGTGTATCGTTTGGAAGGTGATGGTGATCAATGGTGGAATATTATTAAAAATACGAGGAAAAGGGATGAAATTGAGTCCATGGAATGGGACGAGTTCAAGAACTTATTTTCCAATAAGTTCATCCCTCGTATTCTTTGAACAAATATGGAGAAGGAGTTTATTGAACTAAAGAAAAAGTATGGTGAATCTGTTGGTACCTACGAAGAAAATTTTACAAGACTTGGAAGGTACGCTTTTGGTATTTTTATCCAACCTGAGAGTAAGATCGATCGATTCATTAGTGGCTTAAAACCACGTCTTCGAAGGGTATTAGCCATAAGGAACTTCAATAGCTATGAGGAAATCATTTGATGTGCTCTCAAAGTTGAGATGGATATTGGAGTAACCCATCAGTCATATGGGTTTGATAAGAACAGGAAAATGGAATTCAAAGGAAAATCTAAAGAGCACACTGAAAAGCAGATGAGTTTTCCCTTATGCTCAAAGTTTTGAAAGAAACATGGAGGGAGTTGTCTTAAAGGGACAAGTAAATTTTTCAAATGTGGAAAGGAAGGTCATCAGGAATTTGAATGCCACTATGATGGGAAGAAGATGTCTAGTGATGCGAACAAAGCAAAGGCTACACAAAGTGCACCTCCTACACTTCAATGATACACGTGCAAGGAAATGGGGCATTATGCCAATCAATGCCCTAATCCAAGGGTTTTTTATGATGATCGACGCCAACAAACTCTTACGAATAATGAAAAAGGAAAGTACCATGTAATTTCTATCAGCGATGTGGAGTACGATAATGAAGTTGTGAAAAGTACACTTACGATCCACTCTAAAGTAGAAAATGTTTTATTTGATTCTGGATCCACCCACTCTTTTATTTCTGAAGAATTTTCTAAGGGTATCACCGTATTACCTCAACAATTAGATGTTTAGTTAGCTATGACAACCCCTAATGGCACAACAGTCGCATCAAAAGTTTATAATTCTTCTCCGATTAAAGTTTGTGGGAAAGTGCTTCCTGCAAATCTTGTGATCCTTCCTATAGTGGAATTTTATGTGATTCTTGGCATGGATTGGATTTCTCTATATGGAGCTCATATCAATTTCCAATGAAGGGAAGTCACATTTCATATTCCAGATCAATCTATGATCTTCTATCGATGCATGGATGAACATAACCCTCTAGTCGAAATTTCATCCATCTTATGGGTCTTGAATCCACTGAATAAAGGTTATTTATCTAAAATGGTTGGTGAGGAACTCGCGATTAAGAATATTCCCATTGTACGGGAGTTTGACGATGTCGTTCTGGAGGAATTGTTGGGTCTTCCACCAAATCGTGAAGTAGAGTTTTCAATAGAACTTGTACTGGGTGCTTTGCCTATTTCAAAGACACCTTATAGAATTTCCCCAATTGAGTTGTAGGAATTGAAGAAGAAACTCCAAGAGAATATTGATAAGGGATTCATACGCCTTAGTGCGTCACCTTGGGGAGCACCTATTCTGTTTGTTAAGAATAAATATGGATCAATGAAACTCTGCATTTATTATCGAGAACTTAACAAGATCACTATCAAGAACAAATATCATATCCCATGCATTGATGACCTATTTGACCAAATACATGGAGCTCAATACTTTTCCAAGATTGATCTTCATTCTGGGTATCATCAATTAAGGGTCAAAATGGAGGTTATACCAAAGACGGCTCTCCGTACAAGGTATGGACACTATGAATTTGTAATGATGCCATTTGGTCTTACTAATTCCCCTACTATCTTCATGGATCTGATGAATAGAGTCTTTAGAGACTATCTTGATCAGTTTTTGGTAGTATTTATAGAAGATATTCTTGTCTATTCAAAGAGAAAGGAAGAACATGAAGATCACTTGAGAATTATATTGACGACCATGAGAAAGGAGAAGCTTTATTCTAAATTTACCAAGTGTGAATTTTGGCTTCAAAAAGTTTCATTTTTGGGTCACATAATCTCAAAAGAGGGGATATTTGTGGATCCAGCAAAAACAGAGGTTATCAAAAGATGGTTGAGACCAACAACAGTAACTAAGATCCGAAGTTTTCTTTGTTTGGCTGGATATTATTGACGTTTTGTGAACGATTTTTCAGGATTATCTAATCTACTAACTAGGTTGACTCGAAAAGGAGTTAAGTTCGTGTGGACGAAGGAGTGGGAAGAGAATTTCAAGGAGTTGAAAAGAAGGTTATCCAGTGCACCTGTGCTCACACTTCCTTGTAGTGGAGAAAGTTTTGGGATCTACAGTGATTCATCCAAGAAGTGATTGGGGTGTGTTCCCCTAAAAAACGATATGGTGATATCTTATGCCTCACGACAGTTGAAAATCCATGAGTAAAATTACCCAAATCATGATTTGGAGTTAGCTGTGGTAATCTTTGCCTTAAATATTTGGAGGCATTATCTTTATGGAGAAAGGTGTGACATTTATACTGATCATAAAAGTTTAAAGAATATTTTTACACAAAAGGAGCTGAATATGCGCCAAAGAAGATGGTTGGAGCTTATTAATGCTTATGACTGCTCAATTCATTACCACCCTGGGAAAGAAAAAAATGTGGAAAATGCATTAAGTCTATAAGACCATGCTAGCATATCCATGATGAGGATCAAAAAAGATCCAACATTTATGGGTTTACAAATGATGGATCATGGGATTATAATGAAAGGAGAAAAATCTTATCTTTCTCAAATGAATGTTCAGCCATCTATACATGTGAAGATTATGGAGGCATAGAAAGAAGATGTCGGGTTACAAAAGATGGTGAGAAATGTTCCTGAATTCAACCATGATTATGATGGGATAATAAAGTTTAGGAATCGGGTTTATGTTCCTCCCATCCCCGAATTAAAGAAGGAGTTTCTGGATTAGGCTCATAATTATTCATTGTCTATTCATCCTGGAAGCACGAAGATGTATAGGGACCTGAACGAGTACTTCTTTTGGGATGACCTGAAAAGAGATGTTGCTGAATATGTCTCTTGATGCTTGGTTTGTTAGAAAGTTAAAGTTGAGAGACAAAAGTCTAAGGGGATGTTAAAACCATTACCCATACCTGAATTGAAATGGGAAAACACCACTACGAACATTGTCACTGGACTTCCTAAAACATCCAAAGGCAATAATTCTATCTGGGTCATAGTTGATTGTATTACAATGTCTACACACTTCATTGCTATTAGAGAGGATTTCACTCTAGATAAGCTTTCCAGGATATATGTAAAGGAAGTGGTAATATTGCATGGAGTACCACTTTCTATTATATCTGATCGAGATCCTAGATTTACCTCGAAGTTCTGGCGATGTCTTCAGCATACATTGGATACAGAGTTGAGTTTCAGCACTGCTTATCATCCTCAGACAGATGGTTAGACTGAGAGGAAAATTCCAACTCTAGAAGATATGTTGAGAGCTTGCTCTATGGATTTCAAAGGTGGTTGGGATCAACACCTACCTTTGGTGGGATTTTCTTATAATAATAGCTTTCACTACAGTATTCAGATGGCTCCTTATGAAACTATCTATGGAAAGAAATGTAGGACTCCAACTTGCTGGGATGAATTTTGGGAAGGAAAGCTATTAGGACCCGATCTTTTTGATGAGATGGAAGAAAAGATTCAATCTATTCAACAACACATAAGAGCAGCTCAGTGTCAACAAAAAAGTTATGCTGAAAACTGAAGAAAAGACTTAGAGTTTGAAGTGGGTGATAAAGTGTTCTTACAAATATCTCCTTGGAAGAGAGTAATGATATTTGGGAAGAAGGGAAAGCTAAGCCCTAGATATATCGGTCCTTTTGAAATTTTGGATCGTGTTGGGAAGGTAGCTTACCTATTAGCACTTCCACCGAATATCTCCCAAGTTCACGATGTGTTCCATGTATCTCTCCTAAGAATGTGCATACCTGATTCTTCACATGTACTCAGCTCATAATTTTTACCGCTAGAGAAAGATATTTCTGATGAAGAATAGCCGATAGAGATTCTGGATCGTAGAGAAAATGTCCTATGGAACAAGACCACTCACTTGGTGAAAGTTTTATGGAGGAACCACCAATTATAAGAAGGTACATGGGATCTTGAGGGTATGATGAGGGAGAGGTATCCTCATCTGTTTGTTACAATGTGACGAATTTTGAGGGCGAAATTCATTTTAAGGGGGGTAGAATGTAACACCCGAGACTTTTATGAGAAATATTTTTTTATGTCATATAAATCATCAAAGGGATATTTCACTACACACAACACTAGCTTGGCTTGCTTTACATGCAATCATGACCTTCCTCGATAGCTTGCGTTGTACGCAATACCGAGTTTCACAAAACAACGATATGCTATTAAATTATTTTTTAAACTAACCGTTATGAATAGTAATAACCACTTTTTGAAATTTTGTAAATTTTATTTTTCAAAATGGACTTCATTTTTTGATTCTGAATATCGAAATTATCCTAGGGTGAAATTTTGGTATTTTTCTGAAAAATTTTAATTTTTGATTAATAGTGAAAACACTGGGTTACTATTTAAAAACCGACTTTTTATTTAAATAATTATTTATTTTATTTAAATTTATTTCAGGTCAAAATTGATACATAATACTTATATAAGTTTAATGTAATTCATTGGAGTCATTTTATAATAATTTTAGATATATAAAAAGTTTATTGAACTTTTGACCGTTTTATACCCACCTCCTAGGAGAATTTGCAAATTTACATAAAACTTAATTTTACCACTTTTGTGAATGGAATTTCAAAAATAAGAGAGACACAGTTGATGTCAGTATGTAAAATGTGGTTCAATGAGATGAAAATAATTTTTGGTGAATAGTAACTTTTTACTTTTATTTACCACGGTTAAAAGTAAATAGGGTAATTAAAGGTAAAAATGATATTATTATTACCCTAACACATGTCATAATTATATTGGATAAGTGTAATTCGACCAAAAATATCCTTAGGAATAAAATATGACCATTTAGGACCACTTGGATTTGATTAGGACATTTAATATTATTTTATTTAAAGAATAGTTAAAATAGTTAAAAATAATGTTTTATAACTAAAACATTTTTAATTTAGGGATATACATAAGATAAATTCTACTATAAATAATCATTAGAAATATAAAAAGAATTCCTACATAATTTTATTTTATTTGTATTTTTTAGACAATAAATTATTTAATTTATTTATGACACAATGATGATGCTGTAATTATCTTATTAATGAAATATTGACATAATTGATGTTATAAATACCTAAATAAATATAATTTGAGACTTTTTATGAATTACAATAATTTTATATGTTAATATGACATGTTAGTATTGATTTAAGTAACATTGTTAGAACTAATCTCTCTGTTATAATTTTTACAAAAATTAATTACCAAATAGTGTCAAAATTGACATAAAATAGTTTTTAAAACAAATATTATATTATTAATTGTTATTTTATTCCTAAAAATATAAGGTTAGTCCAAATGACTTATAAAAGGTTATATATATTAATAATAAACAACTTGGGGTTCCTTTTGATTGTTATGGTATGTTTATTATCCTTATAGTGTAATAAAAAAGAAGACATGGTAAAAGTAAAATTATTTAACTTAAAGTTAAATATAAATGATAAGGTTAAAATAGAAACCTAAACTATTCTAAATTCTATTAGATAATAGTATTTCGACCCATACCCACCTTAGCATCGAAATAAATCAATTTGGGGCTATTAAGAACCGAATATGACTTTATAATAAAATAATATTTTTAGTTTTTCCAATGGTGCCCCTCTCCTCCCTTATAAAAGGGCACCTCCTCCCTCTCTTCATCACACCACTTTGAGCCTTCATACTCGGCCAAACCCTTCCAATTTATCATCTACACTTCCATAGAAACATCCTAGAGGTCCTGGTCTTCTTCAAAGACCAATTTTAGTGCCTTAAAAGGAGGTCTCAAAGAGGCGCTTAAAAAAAGGTAATGTCCGTTACCGATTGTTCAACTTTATTTCTTCTTACACATCTTCTTATTTAGTTGTTTCAATTTGAAGTAATATCATCAGTATCAATAATATACTTATATGTTATTATAAGTATGAAACAACCCAATTTCACCCTCTATCCATCCTATGGAAAACAAAATCACCGTGCGTGCGTACATACGGAATACCGTATCCACGCCGTGGTGTAATCTATTTTAAACCACCACTTTACTTGGATGGGTATAATGGTGTAAAGAATAAATATATATGATTATTGTAAAGTGATTTTGATTCTGAAATAGTATACATACACTCCAATACAATTCCACGATCATGGGAACAATATCATCGCTCGTTCGTACGTACAAAATATCGTCTCCACGATGTGATGCGACTCGTTCTACATGATTTTCATTGCAAAATGATTACATAAATGAATTGAGTGAATAAATATGATATATATTACACTAATAGCATTCTGTAAATGAGGTATCCATATCCTAAAATAAGAATAAGAATTTATTCAACAAAACACGCATAAGAACAAAAAGTAATAAACACCCGAATAACAAGTAGCAATGAAATATTATTAACAAGAAGCTAAGAATATGACCGTATGTGATATCATAACAATGAGTATGATTCTGGAATAAGTCAATGACATTATTTAAATCATTATACGGGAGGTTTGGACACTTACGAAGCAAATCAGACCTATGGTAAGGGAAAATATCACAATCTCATTTTTATCCGAGATTGTTTATACTTTGGTATTTACTGGGGTGTATTTTATCATCCAAATACATTTTTCCTCAATATGTAATATTATTTCCATCCATATAGAATTTTTTAAATCCAATTTTACCCTTTGGTGAGTTTTGAGTAAAAGATATGAAAGGAATCTTTTGTCGTTTTTCGTAAGAGGTACTTTTTGACTTTTCTGACAAAAGTACAAGAAGAATGTTTTTTTAACTTATACAGCATGAATGGATTTTTAAAACATTATTTACAAGAATCTTCCTTTACAAGTTTTAATGTTTATTTTTAAACAACTTCTTTAGTTTAAAATTGTATGAAATGTTAAGAAAGGAAAATATTTTTGAAGTAGAAAAGATATTTTCCTCAAGAATGGAGTTCAAGTGTTTTATCAAAATTATTTTCCATCTAAGATAATATAGGGTTCTATTTCTATCCTTATTATTACATTGATTTGATTATGTTGTGATGGAATTATTTTTTTGAATTCCTTTATCTTATATGAATTGTTTTATGATGTCACGATTTTTATGAATCCCATTTTTATTATATGGGTTATGCAATGATGTATGATTTATGATTTCGTGGCACACATAAGAATGGTATCATTATGAGATGGGTGGGACCGATATCTCCATCCAATTCATTGGGTAAAGATTTATATCTCATGAGATAGACATGGATGGAATGGTAGGTGAAATCGGTTCAGTGAAACAAGACTGAAACGAGGAGTGAACTCGGTTCAGAAATGGACTTTGTCTGCTATGATAGTCTTGGCTATGAGTCTTGAATACTATGAAAATATTCTCTATGATTATGTGTGTATGACACAAAATTTCATGTCTTATGTTATGAATACTGGGATTACATATAACTACTATGATTTATCCCATGTTATGAAATTATGTTTTCTTTTGCAGGTTAAGATTTCCAAAATTTTATGTTCTTATGAATATGATGTAATTGATATTTCTTTTGTTTACCCTTACTGAGCATTTGAGCTCACTTTTTTGTATGTTTTCTTTCCCCAGGTCAGGAAGAAGGTTATTAAGTAAGATATTCCAAAAGGGACTATAGATATGATGAAATAAATGGGAGACAATGTAGATGCTTTATGAACCAGTTGTTTATGTTTCCCAGTTTCTAAAGACACTATACCTATACGGTCATTTCATGGTTTTTTTATATGTTGTAATAAGTATGCTTCAATTCTAAATAATTAACCATGTATATAAAGTATGGGTCGTTATAATCATCATACTCAACAGCGAAATGGATTATTTTCCCTTACAAAATAATGAACATCTGATCATTTGACAGACCAATGACAAAAAATACATGCTTTGTATGTGTGGCCATGATAAACCGTTCCTTATTGAAATAAAATCTTATCAAATCAAACAGTTTAAACACATATTCATCATGTTTCACACCACTATTAATAGAAACCCAATTAAACATAAACATAATATTTCGAAATTTAATATAATCAATTTCCCATATGTTTTCCATAACTCTAAAATATAGAGTGGATGCAGAAATTGGGTTTTTATCTTTTGAACTTGAAAAATGATGTTATACAGTGATAACCATTAAAACAATATTTCGAATAGTACTAGATTCATCCAAATTCTTTGTGTAAAATGTGTTCAAATTAATATCAAAACCAATCCATGGGATCACATTAAAAGATGATCCCCCTACCCACCATTTCACTATTTTTTATGTAGATATCTCTATGTTTAATTTCACATTAAACCATGAATCAAATGTATTTATTCTCAATCATCAACCACATTTAATTTATTTTTGGATATTATAACTTTAATTCTGTAATATGAGAAGTTATATATGTCTGAACGTCATCTATATTGTTCAAAATGTATAAATGTGCCTGTATAACTTCATCACATGGAATGATCATTATATTTAAGACTCGAATCCCTCTACCTTCACTATCAACTATCATATGTCTAGATATAGGGAGAAAAATATACTCCACTCCATATAAATAACCAGTACATAACTCAAATACCTCTTTCGATAAGTATATTTGAATAATATTGGTCTCTGGTAAATAATTATTGTAAATATATCCCTCCAAAATTTTCATATATATTTCAAAAGGATACATCCATCATAAATACACATGCCGATATTCTCTTATCTCATGCACAAATTGAATCACTTGATGGACCATTATATCAAAAAATATAAGTGGGGAAAACATTTCTAGATGAAAAAGAATAAGATAAGCTTTGTTATCCAATAAAAATAAGAAATTTTGATCAATGAATTTACTAAAAATGTATTTTAAAAAATTACATAACCAGATGATAGTATTTCTAATAGTGGTCGATAATATACCATGTAGTGTGACTAATAGAAGTTGTTGCATCAATACATAAAATCATGAGATTTCATAACTATTAATTTAGAATCCTTCAATTACACTAAATTCTTCATATATGATGAATAACCACTAAGTACTTTAATACCAATAAGACATTGAAAAATAAATTATATTCTTAATCTTTCTGAATGTGTATCATGATAGAGGTTAATATGTTCTATTTCCATTCATAGTGTGAGCTAACTCCAAACATATTACCCTTGATATCAAGTCCAGTCTAGAATGCAATAAAATTTTTATCTTTACATTTTTTTCTAACAGAGTTCCAATCAAACTATCCGATATGTTTTTCTCATCATGCATAACATCGATATTATGTTTTATCTATAAAAATATCCAACAAGGTAGTTCAAATAAGAACGTATGTTTCTTCGATATATCTTATTGAATACCAGAACATATTTTCTTTCCAAATATCGAATCAATATTTTCCACCCTATCATAATTTTCTTCAACTGAAAATTGTTATGGGGGATGGTTTTATTCATGTAAATTGTTAAATTCTTTTTTAATCTATGATAAGGCTGATCAATTTTCAAAATCATTGATGTCCCATGTACACTGTATTTCTTCTATTATGAAATTGATATTATAAACTATCTTACTCTCAAATTGTACATTCTTTATGTCCCTTAACATTGTTTCATGATAAGTTTCCTTAGGTAGGAATGCTTTGTAGAGTGAACAATATCATAACACAAAAAATACACTCTCTTTTATGAATCCAAAACATTAACACCAGTCTCCTATAACAGTTTCAAATCACTAATAAATGGTGATAGATACACATCAATATCATTTCCCAGTGATTTTGGTCTAGAAATCATCAATCTCATAATAACATATTTTTTCTTCATACATATATACGGGGTCATGGTGTAAACTACTAACAAAATAGGATTTTAACTATGTTAGATTTTTAGCCTCCAACATAGATTCAATTCATCTGTACAAAATCCCACTTTGAGATTTATAACATGACATTCAAAATCATGAATTTTTTTACCAAATCTCTTCCACTATATTGAATCAGTAGGGTTATGTAAGTTACCATTAGATATGTTCTCATTTAAAAAACCTCTAAACCTTTTTTTCATCAATAGAATTTGAAAATTGACACTTAAAATGAGTAATTATTAGAAGGAAACATATTTATTTAGGAGTATCTTTCATTATGGTACATAACAATCAATCAATATTGAATTAATATAATTTAATGAATGAATTTCTAGATGATATAATTATAAAGTACAAAATCGATTTTTCATGAGGTTATTTGTCACTACCTAAAAATGAATCTGATTTGACCTTTTCATCTATATTATATCATGATATCCCACATGTATTACTTCTTTATAAATATTCATATTCTTTCCTATAAAACACACAATCATTGGGGAGAGCATGTATCATTTTATACCGCAATCCCATTGTTCCTAATATTTTCATCGCCTCATAATTGGAATATGTAAGATTGTTGCCTTATAGAAGTAGCTCTTTTAAAATATCAAGTAGGTTGTAGAAACTTTTATCACTCCACCCATTTCTTACATTCAAGTTAAATTATATCAAAATTTTTGATAAAACTATATATTTACTACAACCTGAGAATAGTGGTTTCTCATAATCTTCATACAATACATCGTCAGTTTTTGTTTTATTGTTGGTTTCAACACCTCAATGATTAATTAATTATTCAATATAATCCTCCTCACCGTTATGAATATTGTCATCTACATTAGATGTTGAATTTTTAGTTCTTTCACCATTCCATGTCCAATGAGTATAATTAAGGCTAAAAACATTAAAAATTAGATGATAGTAGATTTATTTTGTGTTTAACTTTCTAATATACAAACACATCACACATGGATAGAAAATAAAATATATGTTTAGCAATTTCCAAGAAATCATAATCTCCTTTTTCATATTCACTAGTTATAATTCGTAAATTTATCCAATTATGATCCATTCATGACCTGATATCACAATATAATAGGAGAATATTTTAAAACATAAAAACATTTAAATACATAAATATATATAAATAGATAAATCTAAAGCATAAACAAATTTGATAATAATGAATGGTAATAATGGTATGAATTTTTAGTCTATATAACTAACAATTATGAACTTACAGTAAATATTTATAGACTTTATGAAAAACATCACAACTCCTATTATTCTATCAAAACTACTTTAGATAAAATTAATATATAAACTCTCCCATATAGGATAAAATGTTTACTAAAATTAGTCATTAATCCAAATCTTAATTGGATGAACTTATATGAATTTGTACGAATAAAAATTATTATTATTTCTCTAATAAATAACAATAACCAATAAAATCCCACTATCAAAACATTTTATTATTCATTATGACAAATGATATGGAATGATCTTTTTTAAGAAGACTCATATATCCAAATGAACATGTCCACCAGACGTATCTCCTTATATTATATGAATACTCATATAATCTATGAAGGACCCCGGGACACCCTGAGAGGGGAGGGGTGAATCAGGGTGACCACTTTTTCTTTTAATGTGATGGATCTTGTTCCCACGTTGGTAGGAACTTGTTGAACCTGTATGAAGATTATGATCAGAAAGTAAACATTCACAAGCACAGTGAAGACACATCCATTTTTACTTGGTTCACCACTAAGGGCTACGTCCAAGGAGCATACGCCGACAGGTTGTCGGTCGTACCAAAATCCACTATGCTTCACTAGCTGTAGATTACAAAAGTTTGGGTACAGTCGCTTTGTCCCAGGCTCACTGCCTTTACAAAGGTTCAGGGATAGCTCACTGCTTCCCTCGGGTCACTCCCGTTGACTTCCCCTGGCTCACTGCCATTGGTGAAGTCCCACTCAGTTTATAGACGTGAAGGTCTCTTCTTCATTTGCATAAGAGTGCATCCATAGTTGTATGTAGATGCTCTACTGAAGTCCGATTCTCACCAGATGAAGAATATCACTTTTCCTCGAATGTACCGAGTAGTCTCTCGGCTTTCGTGTAGCTCCAAACACGCCAGTGGGCTTCAGCAAAACCAGGCGCGCTTCTCCAAGACAGTCGCGCAAGTCCCACTATGGCGCGCAAGTCCAAACTAGTGCGAAAGTGTCATCAACACACATGCGCAACTCTTCCTTCCCCAACTACAAACATGCGCGGTCCACTTCCTTTCTCTTCCAAACCACCTTGGGTGCACAGCCAAAAACCGGCGCGCAAGCTCTACTTGCGCGACAAAACTACCACCTGCGCGACTCAACCACCTGCGCGACGAGAGCTCGAACAATCTCTCGGCCTTGAACTTCGTCAGAAATGAGGAGGGTTGGTCTAGTATTTATAGGCAAACTGGACCCCCTGCGCGGTGGCGTGCAAGTCCCTCGACGGCGCGCAAGTCTTGTCTTCAATAAACTCTGTCGCGCAACTCACTTGCGCGACCCAACCAACACTTGCACGACCTTCTTTCCTTAGCCAGATTTTGATGTTCTGATCCTCAAAAACATATGGCGCACAAGTCTTTTATCCTCCAAGAGCACGGTGCGCAAGTACCTTTGCCAAAAACACTTTACTTTATTGGCCGATTTTTAGGCCCAAAAATTTGGCAAACACTTGGAAACAGCGCCACCTTCACTACTGTTTTCTGCTTGAACGGTATGATCGCTTTGTTGGTACACACCCTGAACTTCCACTGAGGATTGACAACAAACACAAACCAGACACCGAAACATGCTTTGAAGAACCTAGTTCCAACAATCTATATATCCAAGACATTGAGACTAACCACCGGAAAGGGAATATATCAATATAGTATTGAAAAAATTCTACATTCTTGAATATTTCACTAGACTAGACAATCTAGATGAATGTATCACATGACAATCATATAGGTAGATAAACACAATGCATTTCACTTATCGAATAATAGCCATTGATTTCCTTCAGAATTTATAAATTGTGGTCCTATATGTTTATAAAAGACGATACATTTAATCTTGGATAAATAATAACTATAAAATTTTTTTTAAAAAATAACTGAAATGAATAAGAAAAAGTTATATAATTTATCTATAAAATTGAAAAAATAAAAAATTCAGAGTTCAATAAAGAAAATGGATCGTTAATCCAGACTTCACTCTAATAAATGAGTTTAATAAATAATCATTATATGATCTCCCAATAATTTTTAAAGACGAATAATTAACATGAAGAACAAATGAACATCAATCTATGATGGATTCTTATCTAGAAAACAGTTTTTACATAGAAAATATTTCCTTAAATGATGAAATGATTAAAGAGGAAGAAGAATCGAGACCACAAATTGTGAAAATAGAATAAAATATGTACCAATCGCTATTGAGGATTAACGAGTCCCCATCAGAGTTCTCACAAGTCGAGCGAATAGTTTCAAATATCCCAAAAAACAAGGGTTTCAGGAGCCCATAATTTTGAAATGTTTTTTGGAATTGGTTTTTACAAAAATCCATGCAATATATTATTAATTAATACTTTTTAGAAACAAGTTTTTTACAACTGATGAAAAAAATCTTTTTGTAAAGAGTTTTTTGCATCGGTTTAAAAATACAACATCAAAAGGTAATATATAAAAATTTTCTGGTCCTTTTATGTTATACCTGACATTAAAAAGTACATGCAACCACATTTTTTATAGGTTTATAAAAAAATAATGCCATATCTCTAATATTGAAGCTCATTTTTATAATAGTTTCCGATTACAAAAATAATACTATGTTCTATTGCATATAAATCACACAAAACTAATCCTTAATAAAAAATGAAATATTAACAATAAAATGGGACCATTATAACCAAGTTACTAAATTTTAATGTATAAATATGATTATATTCATTTTGATATATATATTTATATATGTCTTACGGAATATAAATTTATTTGATATATTCTTAGAAAATATCATTCAATTTTTAGTAAAGTAATATTTTTCTTCAAAAATAAGTTTTCCAAAAAAATGGGTTTTAAAAATTTTTGGGAGAAAATATTATAATTAATTTCATGAAATTTTAGAAATTTTATTAGATAAAAAGGATATAATTTTTTAAATAAGCATATCAAAATTTTATTGTGGTGAAATTTTATATTTTTTCTAAAAAGTTTGTTTTTTATTGAATACTGAAAAATAAATAATTTTTATTGAAAACTGTATTTTTTCTACGTAGTTACGAAGTAAAATAAATTTTTTGATTAGTTTAGAAATTTTATTTGTTTATTTTGATTAAAAATAATATCATTATAGTATTGAGAATGAATTTTATTGTGGAATTTTGCATAAAAACATTTTTATACTTAAAAATATTTTTGTTGAAAAAAAATTTCATTGTGTTTTTACATTTTACTATTAAATTAATTTTTCCCACTTCTAGAAATTGAATCTTAAAAAATGGATTCCATATTGGGAATTGGTAGGTCCAAATTGGGTAAATAGGTCCCTTTTTTCATTAAAAACAATTGCTATAGAAAATAATTATCACCACGGTAAGGGTAAATAATGTAACTAAGGTTAAAAATACATTATAAGAAAAAAAATGGCCCTACCACATTTATTTACCATATTTTATGGCTTGATTTTTCCCATGTTCTTCCAATTTTAGAAAATATAGAAACTTGGTTCCATATTTATTTGATTTTGAACATTATATTATTTTATGTAATGAAAAATAAAAAAATTCCATTCTCTTTGATTTATTATCTATAAATTTTTAAAATAAGGATAAAAAGAGGTTATTCTAAGATATAAAAAGATTATTTTAAAGGTATGTGAGAAATAATTACCTTTAATTCTTACACAATGTCGACACATTATTTATTCATTTAATAGAAACATAAAACAAATGATTCTCAAAATACTAAATGTAATATAAGTACACTGAATTATTGTGTTACATGATTTTTTTATAAAAATATAAAATGTTATATATGTGTGTTGGTATTATATTTAAATTCAATTACATTCATGTAGTTTTCAAATAAAAATTAAATTAATAGTTGAAAAATGGACATTAATGATATTTCATATTAAATAAAATTTTATTAAATGATTTAAATTTAAATTTTTTTTATATTTTTTAAAATTATTTGTATATGGTTTAAAATATCAACCACGGTTCATTTATGGATAAATTTCACTTTTTTAGTAACTATTATAACACATAATGAGTAAAAAACTTTGTAATCACTATAATTTTCAAAAAGTCAGTGATGGGTTAAAGGAAAAAGAAAAATGTAGAATCATTTTCTAAACTTTTCAAAATTTCAACAGATGAGTTTATTTGACCATAATTATCCTTTATTTGAAATATTTAATTTTGGATCTAATTTTACATGATAAATAATTTATATTAATTAAATAAGTGCCCTCCCCTCTCTTATAAAAAGAGACCATCTCCCTGATTTTATTCACACATAAAAATACTTTTATTTTTATAAAATACCGTCCCAAATAACTTCCTAAAATATCTCCCTATGTCCTCGAAGTCTTGGTTTTGGCATAATACCAACCTTAGATGGTTTAAGGTGTAATGTAAAGGAAGTAGTCTGAAGAAGAGATATTATTTATTACAAAACAATTATGTTTTATGTATTTTTTCACCTCCATCGAATGTTCTTCAAACATTCATAAATAATAAAAAAATCATTTTACATATAATAATTATTTTATGTTAATGGAATAACCAATATCCATTTTTCCCTTAAAATTAGAAACAATACCATTATTTGTGTGTTTGAAAGACCACCGCCTCACGAAATGATGTCATTTGTTTTCCATCGACACCTCTCATAGATTTTTATGATGATGTATTTTATATAAATATATCAAATTTATGATATATTTATAATTATTTAAATTTCATATTTCATATATTTTCTTACATTCTTATTTACTAGAAAATTATAATGTCATTCACGCATTCCTGTGGATTACAACCTCCGTGAAGTGGTGTGATTCAATTTTCATTAACACATCACATTGATGGTATATATAAGTGTATTTAAAGAAATAATATTATATTTATTATGTAATGATCATTATGGGAGTATAAAATAATACCTACCTTTTTTCCATCATAATCATTGATAAATGGAAAGGTTATACATACGTATTTACAACCTACCATCTTAATGTTTCTAACATAGATAATTTTTCATAATAATATTTAAATGTTGGTTTTAATATTATTGTTGATTTATAAAAAGGAGAATTATTTTAGGACTTTTATTCTATATTTGATATAATAATGGCCTCTTGGACTATAGTCAACCTACTGAATTCATTTTGGACACATGAGCTGAATATCAGGAAAACATCCGATGTGAACATAATTTATTATCTAATTATATAAAAAATGGTAATAAGTGAAATAAAAATAATAATAAACCTGAATTAGGTTCTTAATTATGTAATTAATTAATATAATTTTATTATTTAGAAATATAACAAACACACATGAAGAGTTTGGGCTCGTTGTAAGGAACAATTTACTTTAAAACCCTATTTTTAAATGTTTTAATGATTTATTTTATTAACCATTATCTTCCAAGTATATATTCTTAAAATTATTTTATTAATATATTTATATAGATATAAAAGAATTATAAAGATCATTTTATGTATCTTTTGACTTAATTTGAATTTTCTTAGAATGTAATCTTTTTATGTTTTTATATGGAAAATGTTGAATTCCATTAAAAAGGAAAAAAACAATGTTCTATTTTAACATATATAGTTTAAAGATTTTTTTCTGATACTATAATTATTATTTTATGTTTTGATTCCTCTATAGGATTCCATTTTTTATGGAATAAAATAAAATCCCACTTTTTGTTTTTTTTGTATTTTCAGAAAGGGGTTTAAATTGAATGGATATTTTGATATTTGAATATGATTTTCTTATGGGTGTAATGGATCTCCTCTTAAGAACCATTTTTATTTAGGTGATAGTAATTAACTAAATAACCCATGTTTTATATCTATTTTATGTTATGGAAGTCTTCTAAAAAATGTATATATGTCAAAAATGTACATATGTAGCTTATTTTGCCTTCCTTTGACGTTGTAATACAAAAAATAAGTTATTTTCTCAAATACAACCCATTTCATTCGAACGGTAATTTTTTATGTTTATAAATTCAGATTGATTTCATTTTTTTGGAAAAAAATAATAATCTACATTATTTTATGTGTGCAACAACATATAAATTAAATAAATTTCAAAATGTTTTATCTCAAAAGATTTTATGTTTGGGATTATGGAGTAAATCTAATCCATCATCGGTCACTATCCACTGTGTGATGTTGCCTTGGATGATAGAATTTACTTATACTCATGTCATGATTTTTTTCTACCACATTTCCTATGTTTCTTTGATCTTATGAATCCATGTTTTTATGTTATTTTCCTATGTGATTATTCATGAAATTATGTTTAAAGGAAATTATATTCTACTTCACAAGGGTAAAATGTATATTTTTTTTCAAAAGTAATTCACATGTTTTTCATTATTTAAAAGAAAATGTTATGAGATTTTTTTATCTTTTGGATTTATAATAAATTTTTTGATGAAAACCATTGGGGAAGAATTCAATTTCTTCTATTACAAATTTTTTAGTTTTGCGCATAAAGATTAATTTTGAAAAAGAAAAATCATTTATAAGTATTTATGAAATAATATTTTTCTTTTTTATTTTTATGTACGTTATTGATATTTTTGTTCACCTCCAACATTTAAAAAAAAGTGTTTTAATGATGATTATGGAACATCATGAGGCCAAGATGAAAATTTTGAATATATTTTATGAAAATAAAACATTTTTTTATCATAAATGATTGGTTTTGTGGAAAAAATGGATACTAAGTGGAAGTTGGCAGTTTGTGATGTAATATTTATTAATGTTAGGGATATGGACTGATTATCTAAAACTCTAATATAAAAATATGCTAAAATCTATGTAAATTTATTATTTACTTAAAACTAATGATTATGTAATGTTTAATGAATGACTATTACAAATTGTTATTTAGTTCACTTAGCTTAACGTACTATTTAATTTTCTTATCAATAAAATATTTTACATAAATAATATATCATTAACATTTTAATAAAATAAACCATCCAAAAAATTAAATTAATTTCCCTATTAAACATGCAACCAATTTAAGAATATTGAATAGGAAGGTCAACTGAAAACAATAATCATCTCTGGTTCCCTATAAATTTTCTTCACATGTTTTAATTATCATACTTATAATTACTCTAACTTACCTTTATATTTTCCAATTCACTATTTCCATTAATATTTTAGAAACAAAGTTACACCACAATCAAGGAAAAAATAAAAAGCATCAACATCAATATACACAATTTCATGGAAAGGTATACTAGAAGTAATAAAAACATCAAACATAATTTTTTTTGTGTAATATAATTCCCACTATGATTTCAATACTTTAACATTGTTATTAAAAGATTTAAATAATTATTCAATTATTTAGGAGGAAATAATCTTCTAATATTTTTTAAAGAAAGTAGGCCACATTAATAAGCATATATAAATTGTGAAGAAATTGTAAGAACCACGTTTTCCACTTAGGTATAGATCCTTTAAGTTTCAGTCTAAATCATTACCCTAGACCTAGTGTCGATTCGTAATGAGTTATAAAAGGACTAAAGTGTGTTTGGGGCTTGTTCGGAGCCCAGAACACATATTTGTTTGGGAAACAGGTCATGTTGCACGGTCAATGTACAGTTTTCCTAACCGTGTAGATGGTGTTTTTTTGAACAGGTCCACTTTTCATATTTTATGCACGGTCATGTGACCTAACCATAAAAATTACCATTCTACCACAGTAACTATGCATAGTTTTCACACAATTTTTCAAACAATACGGAAAAACCGTGCACATTCCATTTTTCTAGGTAATTTGAAAACTTTTCTATTAATGATCTAATTAGAACCCCTCTTCCTCCCTAATCTCAATTTTAGTGTAATTAATCCAAATTTATTTCATTTTGGATCCCTTTGAAGATCTAAGATAGGAATAAAGATATCTCTTTCAACTAGTATCCAATAATCCTTCTGTTCATCATGTTGGATGCACACTAATAAGTAATTGAATCCTCTTGGGTTGTCCCTCATCTCTATTGATCTCAATTGAGTTATTAATGTATGATAATTTTTCACTTTTTCTTAGATCTACACTGATTATAGACAAATTAAGCACTAATACTAGAGGAGGAGAGTTGTACCAGCCTATGGTGGGTGGTTTATAACTCATTCCTAATGTTTTTTGATTTTTGAATAGTTTTGTGGGGCCCACCAATTTCATAGGGTGTCGTTTAGAGAATTAATGTGCCATTATTATACTCATTAGAATTGTGCAGTTATTCTATTTCAATATATGTGACTAATTGTTGGTGGTTTTGACAAAAAATTCATCCTTTCAAGTTCTAAGGTTATTCCATAATTATTTTTTCATTGTTTTGACATGTTTGTTCCACCATTCGGGTGTGACTTGGATTGAACTTCCTATAGAATAGAGTTTTTATATTAGGAGGATTATTTATAAAGACAATTGTATAATGGAAAGTACCATTTATGTTCACCACTTGACTTGAATAACGTAAGTGATTCAATTTTACAATGAAATTTGAAGTGGGAATTGGAATGAATACTAAGGATATGACTTTGCCTTAAATGTAAATGAATAGTAGGATTCATATACATTTCACCCCATACCACATTAATGGAAGGTAGTGGAATGAACCTTGAATATGGAATATGCCATTAATGGATTAAATAAATGGTTTCATGCTACTTGGAATTGTCACATTAATGAATGAAAATAATTGAACTAAATGAACATATTGATTAATTATGACCCGATTAAAAGGTTGCATGCTACTTGAACTCATCCCCCTATTGAAAGTCAAGCACTGAACTAATAGTTTCAGGCAACTTGACCTTACCACACTAAAGAAAGTAAGGGCTTAATCTAAAATAAATATTACATGACTTCATAATCAAATATGAATGGTCTGACTCGAGCACTCCTAGGATTCTGATATGAGAATGCCATGAGCATTATAAAACCACATTCATAGTCAAGGACACATCTTAATTAGGTTGAGACCCACCTAGATACTGATCCTTAACTATTCATGGATGCCCAGTATGACACAATATGATTCATTCAATATCATTACATGATTCCTTGGATACAATCCATGGATCTAGTATTAGAAAGTGGGTGCCAGGGTTAAATCCCATAGGGGACTGTCTTTGCTTAGGGGACTTTTATCTTGGACGATCACCTTGGACTCATTACGCGACTCATTGTGGAATTCCCTGGACTATACTCTTTGTAACACTCTTACCCCATTCCATGGCATAGTTACTACTTATTTAGACACCCTTGAGGTGTATGTCACCTTGGTTATTACCCTGGGGATTCACTATGTATTATCATTATAGGTTTCCTTGTTACAACATGGAACATATGAAATTTCTAACTTATGAATTATTTATAAACAAGTTATAATAATGTAATGAATTGTTGAAATGTTCATATGGCAGCTAAGGGCTGATGTAGGTACTTGGGTATTTAGTTTGATTTTAACTCTAAACTTTATATATGCATTCCTACACACTATTACATTTCCATTACAAGGGCAGGATGTTATAGACATAGTTGGTGGTGGCCCACTTAGATTTATCTCACATCCTATATACACACCATTTGGTACCCGGATTAGATTACATGGTGCCTCGTGTTGACAAAGTGAAGCATACATCTTCAAAAACTTGTTTTCTTGCTATTTTGTAAGGACCTTGATAGTAGATGACCAATCTAGAGCATGAAATTATTGGGATTTTATTTTAATTATTTTATAATTTTGTGGAACATGTTATGCTTGTAGTCTTGTATCCATGTTTTCTAGTTTTCTCATGACATGACAAATCATTAGTTGTTGAATGTTATTCCAGTTTTTTTAGTTATTTTTACTATTGTATCTATTTTTTCACAGTGCATTCTATTTACTTTTATTTCATTCACTGTTTAGCTATGTTTACATCCACCCGCTGGGATACACTTTGGTAATGGGTGAATAGTCTCCCCATAGAAAAACCCTAGTCCATTTCTTCTAGTCAGTAGCCTCCGGTGTTCGGGGAGATTTTCTTGACGCCATGTGACCTAACAGGCATGAGGCTCCTGTTGAGTGGCATCTACATTCGGGATGTCACAATGTGGAATAAGAGGAGTTTCTGTTCTTGATTTACTATTTGGATACTGTAGTTTTGATATTAGAAATTATTATGACTTGTTTATATGAAACACATGGGCATTGCAAACCCATGATTGGGGTAGAAACCATGTTGCATAAAATTAAAATTGTTGTTTTTCTTTTCCCTATTAAAATTGACATTATTTCAGCATTTGGAAATGCACATGTTGTGTAGTGTTGTTGATTATTACTATGATTGAGAATTTTATTTCATCCTTGGATCATTGATATGAGTGAATGGAGCATTGTTACATGAATAATTATAGGCACCTAGAATTCACATGTCATTCATATTGTTAGGCCATATAGTTTCATTTTACTACATTGCATTTCTTGATATCCATGTGATTTATAGGTGATTATTTGTCTATTAAATTATGTTTTCATTACTCGTGGCTGCCATTGAGTGATCTCCTATCGCAATTCATGAGGTGTATGGGCCCTCATGGGTTGGGATGAGTTATTTACCGAGCCTACCCATTATTCTATATATAAATGGGTTTTATTTCAGTTGATAGGTGTATGGTAACTGATTAATAAGAATTGGATATCCCATATCAAATGAATCATGAAATATAAGATGATTTTGTTGTATATCCTAATCCCACTTTATCATGTTAATGAAATGTAAAGAAGTGAACCTGTTATTTAAATGTAAATTTAATGAAACTTATACTTGAGAACTTACCAATACCAAGCCCTCAAAGCAGGTAGTTGGGGTAGTATTCCTTGGGTAGGGAGTGTTTTTACGTTCAACATTCTCTAGTGATTCTATATTTTTGGTTATGCTTGTTCTATGACCTATTCATAGATATTGTAGACCAATTCCACCACAATGTTCTTGTATCATCCGCTAAAAGGGAGGCAAAGACCATGCTCCAGACGTGGTGGGCCCTAAGTCGCCACTCTTAACTCCTTGAGTGCCACTCAAGGCACCGCATAATATACTTGATGTAGGCACTAATTCCCATGTTCGAGGTAGATTTCTATTTTAAATGTAGTGCATGATTATTGCTCCATGTCTTGGACCTAAAATGGATTATCTGACTCTTGAGTTCCAGAAGCACCATCCATATACTTTCTTAGGGGATTCAAGTCTGTAGGCTACTGAGTCATGGATATAAGCCAACCTATATATCTTTGTGCATCTAGAGAATCCTTTAGATATGCCTCTAGAGAAAAGGGCCAGGCCCTCCACGTACATGGTTCGAGATTTTTCCATGCATTGGTGGGATGTGCTTTCCCATACTTGTCGTCATCGGGGCATGTTATGGTTTTATTTATAGACGTCCTTGATTGATCACTTCTTTACTCAGACGCTGATAGTTGAAAGAACAAGATATTTCATGAATGTCAAGAAGGGTTATATGCCATTTATGGAATATTCAGTGTGTTTCATAGAGTTGCAATTATTTTCACTACTTTTAGGTGGTGTTGACCTTTCGTGTGCTAGAAATTTTTAGGATGGGATCCAGTATGCCATATGTATATAAGTGAAAGTATTCAGCCTGCCTAGTTTTTTTTGAGGCAGTCAATCAAGCCCTTATCACTGAGTAGAACTTGAGGGAAGGCAATTTTACTTAGACTAGATGACTGGTTCTGTGTTAGGCCAGTAGTTCTTCCATTGGTAGGAAACACTATCTCGGGGTTTCCCTTTAGGGCAGTGACAACTAGAGTGCTCATTTTGATACATCTAAAGTTTGTGATCAGTGTGGAATATATGGTCATGTGAATCCTTAGTGTGATAGAGACCCACTAGAGTGTCAATATTACGGGTGTATGTAGAATCTATTATATTTTTGTGGGACCTTTCCACCATCTTGGAGTGGAAAAGGATTCAAACCAGCTCCACCATCAGGTGCTGGTTATTTTACACCACATTAGGAGGGGAGTTAGAATTGCAAGATAAGTTCTAGATAAGGAGTATGTCATGGCTACTATAGCTAGACCCCTAATGACTAGAAGTACCAACCGATTAGTTATGATCATGGTAGTCCATCTATTGCATAAGTCTGTGGATCAGGAATGTTGAATTCACTGCAACTGATACCAAAGGGTCGGGCTATTGGACCATCTACTATATGAGGAACTATTCTAGTAGCCTCTAATATAGTATATACATTATTTTATTTTGGTTCTATAAAGTCTTTTATCTCTGTATCAATCGTGGAATGTCTTGGAATGGAGATATAGTATGACTATGGTGTAATGACCCAAGATACACTATTAGGGTTACGAATAGAGGGTATAAGCCTGTGTAGCTATTGTCTCCTTTATGTAGGAAGTTACCCATTCTTATGGAACCTCTTTTTTCATGAGATAATGGGCTTTGATGTCATACTTGGGATGAACTAGTTTGTACATTATCATGCTTCTGTTGACTGCTATCATCATTTGTTATCTTTTACATCACTAGTGGCTTGTAGTTATCTACAGAAGGGTTAGTGGGTTGTTTAGGATGGTATAGCTAGACCATAGAATCACAGGATTGGTGGAGTGACAACGCAAATCGTAAATCTCTTCATGGAGGACTAGGGTTTTCAACAAAATGATTTCCCTCTAGAAGTGGATCGTTTTAGGGATGTCTTTCCCAATGGTTATCTTTGGATTACCTCCTGAGAGAGAGGTAGAGTTTATAATTGAACTTGTTCTAGGAGTAGCTCTAGTGTCCAATCCTCCATACAGGATGGAACTAATATATATTAAATTGATCTAGTGGCTGTTATAGGATCTAGAGGCCAAAGGTTTTATATATCCCAGTACATCCTCTTGGGGTTCACCCATACTTTTTTACAAGAAGGCATAAGGAACCTTACATCTATAAATTGATTATAGACGGTTGAATAATCTTATGTTCAAGAACTGGTACCCACTTCCTCAAATAAATGATCTCTTCGACTAGCTCTAAGGGAAAAGGTCTTCTCTAAGATTGACATAAGATCAGGTTATCATCAGGTATGATTTTGTCCATTAGGAAATCATCGTATATCTTTCTCTAGAAGATATGGTTTGTATGAGTACCTTGTTATGTTGTTCAGTATTATAAACATTACATCCATTTTTATGGAATTGATGAATAGGTTTTTTCACCCCTATTTGGATGAATTTTCCATATTCTTTGTGGAAGACATCCTGGGGTATTCTTACCCTCATAGAAACCATGCCAATCATCTTGAGAACTTTCTATATACACTAATAGAGCATCATCATTACGCCAAACTATTATGTTACACTTCAGGATATTCAAAGTTCACTTCTTGGGTCATATAATATCATAATAATGTGTATCTATTGAACCTAAAAAGATTAGTAGTATGGCTTCATGGGAGCATACTGATAATGTGTTTGATATAAAGAGTCTCTTGGGGATGGCTGGATATTATTGGAATTTCATAAAAGACTTCTCAAATCTTGCATCACCTCTTACTAGGCTTAAAGAGAAGGTTTTAAAGTTCACATGGTCATGATCATGTGACAAATCCTTTTAGGAGTATATATGGAGGCTTGTATCAGAACCTATTCTGACCCTTCTAAAGCCAGGCATAGGTTATACCATCTTCAGTGATGCATCAGGCATCGACCTAGGAGCAGTGTTGATATAAGAGGACAAATTCGATGCATACAGATCTTGAAAGTTGAGGCCTCATGATAAGAATTACCCAATTCATGACCTTAAGCAAGTAGAAGTTATCCTTTCATCATTTTTTAGAGACATTATCTGTTGGGTGAGCACTTTGTGGTTTACACGAACCGCAGGATTCTCAAATATATCTTTTCTCAGCAAGAATTTTTCCTCATATTGTAGATATGGGTCTAATATCAATAATACATTGATTTTCAGCTTCCCTATACATCTGGGAGATGTTATGTGGTTGAATATTCCCTGAGTCGGAAAACTCAAGAACAAGTTATATGGGAATCCAAAAATGAATGGATGTTAATGGACCTTTATTCTTAGAAGAAACTAGAGATTCATGATATTAACTATCATTCTTACCTCTCATCCTTGAATGTTAACTCTCCCATCCTTGAGAAGTCTAAGAGTAGATAGTTTTTAGATCTTTATGTCTTGGTACTCTGTAAGAGTATGTCATGAGATAACCTACCTACAAATTGGTTTTTGGATAGATACATCATTTTACATCTACGTAGACGTATCTGGATTCTTATAAATATGAGAGAGGAGTTTATGAAAGAGTCCCATGATTCATAGTGGGTGGTTAATTTTGGAATCTCAGAGATGCATTGAGATATGAGACACTGGAATCAGTAGCTAGGGATGAAATGTCAGATAGTCAGATCTATCACTAGGTATTCCACCTATCTGTAAGTGAAGGCAGAGCACCCGAGACCTGCAGGATTTTTACAATCACTACCAATCCTAGAATGGAAATGGGACGATGATAGAATGTATTTGTAGTTGTATTACCTAGTTCACTATGGGGTATTGATTCTATCTGGTTAGTCATTGACTGGAAAATGAAATAATCCCAATTCATTCATATTGAGGAGACATTCTCAGTTGATGATTTGGGATGACTGTATGTTTGTGGGATCATATGACTCCATGGGGTCCCTCGTACTATCATTTTAGATAGGGATGTTCATTTAACATCATATTTATAGAAGGGATTGTAGAAGTATATGGGAAATCATGTGCTTCTAAGAACATCTTTTCAACCACAAAATGATGGAAAACCAGAACAAATAGTATAGGTTCTAGAGGATATGCTCTGCTCAATTGTCCTTGATTTTACTGGTTCATGGAAGAAAAATATATCTCTCACCGAGTTATACTAAAATAATGTATTTCAAGTGACAATTAAATGGATCATTTTGAGGCCTAATATGTTAGGACATGTTGTTCAACCATATACTGGCTAGTGTTTGGTGTGGTAACAGTACTAGGTCCTTGTCTCATTCATGAGACTTCCAAGTTGGTTTAGATACTCCTAAAGCATATGAATAATGCTCAGTATATATAGAAATCAAAGGTCTATCACTATCTATGAACACTTGGGTTTGTGGTAAGGGATTGGTTTTTTCTTCAGGTATCTCCCATGCTAGGGAATAAATGGTTAGAAAAGCAGGGAAAGTTGTTTCCTCATTACATAGGGTCATTTTAGATTATAGAGAGAGTCAGGCTAGTATCCTATCATTTGGAACTAATTCTGAGGTACCAAGCCATTTATGATGTCTTTCATGTTTCACATATTTTCCAATATCATGCCAACCCATCTCATACCTTTGATCCAGAGGAATTTTAGTTAGATGTTGATGCTACCTTTGAGGAGTATCCAGTACACATTATTGATCAGAGCACAAAGGAACTCTAAGTTTTTTATGTCCCTCTAATATGGGTGTTATGGTTTCATGACAAAGTACATGATGAGACTTGGGAGAGGGAAGTTGGAGTACGTGACCAATGGCCAGAGTAGTTCTATGACAATGTTTCTCCAGCCCGAGAAGGTGAACTCGGGGATGAGTTCTTTTAAGGGGGAAGATTGTAAGAACCCTATTTTCACTGAGGTATGGATCCTTTAAATTTCAGTATAAATATTTACTTTGTACATAATATGGATTACTAATGGGATATAAAATATCTCATGTGATTCTGTGGCATGTTCAGAGACCAAAACAAATTTTTTTTTGAAACTGGCCATGTCGCATGGTTGGTGCACTGTTTGGATAATCGTGGAGATGGTGTTTTTCTTGGAAAGAGCCACCTCAAATGATTTGCGGATGTTCATGTGGCCTAACCATGAATTTTACCCTTCTTCCCATGTAACCACGAATGTTTTTTCAAATTGTGTGTAAAAACTATGAATAGACCATTTTTCTTGGTAATTTGGAATTTTTTCCACTAATGATCTAATTATATCCCTTCTTCCTCCCTAATCCATATTTTAGTAGGATTAAGCTATATTAATCTCATTTTGGGTGAATTTGATGATATAAGGTTGGAATGAAGATATATCCTTTATCCGAGATCAGATCGACCTTTTTTTCACGTTGGATTCGCAATGGTATGTACTTGAGTCCTCTTTAGCTGTTCTTCTTTTGTCTTTCCCTCGGCTGACTTATTGGGGAATGAGTATTTTTATATTTTTTTAGATCTACTATAATTTGAGCCAAATAAAGTGCCATTACCAGATGAGTATAGTAGTACAAGCCTATTTTTGGTGGTCTATAACTCGTCGCTAAAGGTCACTGATTTTTTAATTTTCGTCTGGGGCCCACCGATTTCATCAACTTTCGTTTATAGAATTAATGTGCCATACTTAAAATCATTATAACCGTATGGTTATTATCTTTAAATACCTGTGATAAATTTTTGGTGTTTATTACTAAAACTCCATCCATTTCATGTCGAAGTTTATTCCATAATTGTTGTTTAGTGCTTTGACATGTTTGTGCCACCATTCTAGTGTGCCATGGCTTGACCTTCTTAAGGGTAAGCGTTTCTATATTAAGTATATTTTTTATAATAAGAATTGTTTAATGGAATGTACCATGTATGTTCACCTCTGGAACCACCTAAGTTATGTGCTTTAATTTTTTAGTGATATGTGAAATGAGAATTGGAATGTATACTTAGGATATGTGTAACACCCCAGGTAAATAAATAATATGAAATTTTTATATTTATCCCTATTTTTGAATAAAATTTCAATATTAATTTAAAGGTAATGCTATGCTCTATGGCTTACCCAATACGCAACAAAGAGTTTCAATGAAATCTTACGCTGCACACTAGTAATAAAATAATATTATTTTAAATGTTAGTTAACACGTAGCCGTTTTATTTGAAGGAATGAATAGAAATAACTAAAATATTATTATATATGTTTTTTAAATGTTCTTACTTTTATCCAATAATTTTTAGGGGCTTAAAATGCAAATTAATCCAATTTTAGGCATAAATCTTCTAATATTCTTTAAACCGTCGATTAACCACCTTTTGATGGAGAACCCTCTTTAAATATAGTTTTGGTCACTATGATACATTCTATTGGACCAAATAAAATTCTTCTTTAGAATTGGAACATCAAAATTTACATTGTGTAAATTGATGGTATTTGTCGGATAAAGTTCATTTTTTTAAAGAATAGTGAAAAATGTTGTATTTTAATTCAAAACCCCTTTTTAATATAATTTATTTATATGATTAGATTATCTTTTTAATTGGTTTTAAAGTGTAAATAGAATATATTTTTACCATTTAATCCAATGGTGGTCATTGTAGTTAATATCACTTTAAGATTGGACATAAACGAGTGTCCATCTTTTGAAAGATATTGTTTCATAAAAACACGCTATATGTCTTAACAATGGTATTTAATTATAAAATTAATTAAAACAACTTCTATGTTATTAATTTGGTAAAATAGACATCATTTTTGAATTCGGAATATCAAATATAGCTTAAGGTGAATTTTTTGTATTTTTCTGAAAAACTTCAATTTTTGTTGAATAGTGAAACCAAAAAGTGGTGGTTACAAAATTTGATTTTTCATTTATATTGGGAATTACCACTTCTATGATTTTAATTTCAAAAATCTAATTTAAATGATTTTAATTGTTATGTAAAATGTGGTTTAATGGGATGAAAATAATTTTTGATGAAATGTAACTTTTAAGTTTTATTAATCGCGATTAAAGGTGATTAGTGTGATTTAAGGTAAAAATGATATTATAATAAAATGAAAATATCTTGAAACTTGTCCTAACCCTATTGGATGAGTTATGGCCGACCAATAAAACCCATGGGTTGATTTTTGGTACCCCATGGAGCCACTTGGGATTGATAATGACATTTATGCCTTTTTTTTAAAGTTAAAATAAAAAATGTCACAAACATGATTTGTTTTACGAAAAAAAATTTACACGTGGTTATACAAGTCATAATTTTGAATATAAGTAGTCATTGGAAATCTAAAAATATTTCCTACATCATTGTATTTTTTTTATAATTTTTAGAAATTATATAAATTACATTCATTATGACATCATGATGATGCAGCGATGACCTCATTATTTAACGATTTAAATAAAATGGAATGATAATGAAACATCTAGGACCTAAACATGTACAAAAACCTATTTTATGGGTTTCTTTCGAACCCTTATCACCTTATCCTAGAAACCCATTAATTTGGGACCATTAAAATCCTAAAAGCATTTGAAAATAAAGTAACATTTTATACTTTTCCAAGAGTGCCCCTCCTCTCCTCTTATAAAAGGCCCCCACCTCTACCACCTTACCCACACCTCTCAAGCCATTAGATCTGACAATCTATGATATTTTTGTCTCTAAAAATCCCTATCCTCATCCTAGAAGCCTTAACATAGGCAGGAAGTCTTCAATAAACCCTTTTGGATCAAACCAAATGGAGTTACCCGATTTTAAGGTAATGTCTTCACTTGTGCTCTTTTGTTTTATTTTTCTTCTCCAACCCCCTAAAATCTTTTTATTCATTTCTTTTGTAACAATTACAGTATATTTAATATACTAGGATGTTTTTATAATAATTATTAGAGCTACACTTACACACACCTTCATCTAATGGTTAAATAACATACTGTTTCTGTGGATGGCGAATTTCTGCCTCACGAAATGATAATTGTTCAACACTCATATAACACTTTAAAATGTCGAAATTAAGATGTCAATATGTTTATATATGATATATAATATGTTTATGTTTTACTTAAGCTTCTGTATTTTTCATTTTTTTCATACCTTTACGGCTTCAATTATGGGTATACGCGATATCTTCATTTTAGGAAGTGTGGACTACCGCCCCCTCAAAGTGATTTGATTTATTAATGCCATATGTGGGACATATAAAGTATGTATTTTAAGTAATTATATATGATGTTATACTGGAATTATAATATACCTTTATATCATTATTGTTTTCTTTCCATTAATGTTTTATATAGAAATGAAAGTAGCGTTCATGCGGACGTACGGCTTACCATCTCCATGAATGGTGCATTTCATTTCTTATCCTCAAATGTAATGTACTATTATATGTACATATAATGGATATATATGATGTATGATACATCTAAAGGATAAATATAATTCTTGAATTAAAAATATCCATATCTCTCATTTATTTTTAATTCCATTAATATGACATAGAAATTAAAGTAGCGTTCCTGCGTACGTACGGCTTACCGTCTCCATGAACGGTGCATTTCATTTCTTACCTATAAATGATTATGAAATATTATAAATACATGTATATGCTGGATATATATCATATATATGATATCCAAATCATGAATATCATTATTGAGTTAATGGATATTTGACTACGTGAACAACTTGTAAATATAAGAAGTTCACTTTTGACTCAAGTACCAAATAACGACAAAACAACCGTTATTAACTTAAATTATTACATAATGTTAATGACATGGTAATAAGTTATATAAAAGGAATAATGAACTTTAAAAAGGTTCTTAAGGAAGTATAAATTAACTCATGTTTATTATTCAGGAGATTAAAGAACGATCGAGTCAAGTCGGACCCGAGGTAAGGGAACCTACCCCTCTCTTTCTTTTTAAGTACACTCTTTTATGTCATTCCTTTTTAGATCATCTTACTTATGATTGGGATTTTATTTTATATTACTCCTACTGTACTTTTTTATGTTCATATGATGAGAGACCATATTTTCTCTCATCAATCCATTTTGGAAGTTTTAAGTGGCACCGTTAGGCTGCCGCGTTTTCATAAGGGATTTTTCATCTCACTTTTCTTCCCGTGAGATTTATGCTACATTTGCCAGAATTTCCTTTGAGTAGTGTATGTACTGCCAGTTATTTTACTCATTGTGTAATATAATTTAATTTATAAGTATTTACATCAATGTTGTATTATCCTTCTCTCACGGGGTGTATGTTTAAAAAGATACCCATGTCGGTAAGGGAACCATTCACCCTCCTCTTTTTAAAAGACTTATTTTGATATGTATTTTAATTCAAATACTATTATGTTGGGATATGTTCTTATATATCCTTATTGATTTAAATTTTATGACCATGTGATGAGATACCCTTTTTATCTCTCATCAACTCTTTTTCTGAATTGTGAAGTGACGTCGTTAGGCTCTCAAATTTTTGCAAGAGAACATCTTAAACCAATTTTGATTCTTTGGGATAAACTTGTACACATTTAATATGTCGTTCTATGATTATGTGTGAATTTCCTATGATTTTTTTACAATTAATACCCACTTATATTTCGTGTATTTGTTTGTCACACATAATTATGTAACTGATTTATCCATAATCCAAGGATACCGTCTTTGTATGGGACTTCGTCTCAATCTCCTTTCATTGAGGCATAATTGTTTTATACACAACTTTCTTTTATACGGTGTATAAAACCCTTTGACTTTTACGTTTATTCAAAATGAATCTTTTTTCTACAAAGCATTTACTAAATGAAAAAAAGGGAATTTTTTTGTCATACGTATGTGGCGACAACGACTTCTCCGCCGCCGTGACCATTATTTGAGTTTCGGCTTCCTCTACAAGCCATAAATTCTTTTTAAAAGAAAAAATAATACCATGTTTTACTTTTCATTTATTTTGGTATGGAAAATGGTTTTCATAATGTTTTTTATATTAATCTGTTGATATCTTGTGACTGAAATGTGGAAATGTTATGTTTCCATTATGCATGTATTATGTGGTATGATTATGTTATGGTTCTTGGGCATTATTATGAAGACGGGTGGTTCCGTGATAAACTAAGTGTGGGTGAGCCCGATACAGCTCTCCAATGCATTGGGTAACACGAAGGAGTGAAACGTTACGGTTTATCTGGAGATATTTAGGGAATATACTGTGGTGGGTATTCCAAACGTAACCAAGAGGGTTACTCCCTATATAAGAATGTTATGAATGCCTCAAGTTACCTTTTATGTCTTATGATTTCTATGATTTATTCATTATTTGATGAGGTATGTTAAAGTGCCTATGTTTTATGGGTAAAGTATGATTTCATTCTTATGTATATATGAACTCATGTTTCTTTTCCATATTTTTATAACCCTTACTGAGCTTTTTATGCTCATCCCATGTTTTTTTTGAAATGTTTTTCACAGGATGTAAAGTTGAATAGGGTCAAGGATGGGATCAAAGAAATGTCAGGCTGTCTAATACAAGGAACTAGACATGACTCTTTGGTTCAAGAGTTTTTATTTTGTGGAAAAAAATGGAAGCTGAGTATATGTGTGTACTTTGTAATCTTTGTGATGTAATAGTTATGTCCTAATTCTCTAAAACTCTAAACCTGAAACAATCACCAATGTGTAATCTTGTAATAACTCAAGATTAAGTAAGGTTTAAGGATGGGGCCTTATAGTTGGTATCCGAGGTCGGTTTAGATAACTTTAGCGGTTAGGGTATTCTCTAAGCATAAGTGACATTACCATAATGGTTAGGATTTCCGATAGAGTCATAGTTTTAGATAAAGTTAATGAGTAAGTATACCTTAGTGTTTATCTTCCTCATTAGTACATGATGGTTTTGTTGATATACTCACACTGACCTTTTTGGTTTTAGTAAATTGCTGGATCTAGCAGGCACCAAAGTAACGGTGGATGTGAAGGAAACTGTGACAGTTTTCTGAGCGAGCAACTGAATGATATGGGAACTGCAATGAGAAATCATGTGTTTATCCTCAACCAACTATCTGGAGTCATTATTGACCACCTAAACCTTGGTGATTTCTATAAGACATCATATATGCGAGAAACAAATCCTTACAGAACTACATGTAATAATCATAAAGGTAAGTGTGTTCAAAAACCTATGTGTCAAAGATGTGGAAAGAAACACCTAGTAAAATGTTTCAAGGGGACAGAAATATGCTATAGATGTGGAAATTAAGGTCATAAAGCAAGAACCTTCCATGGAAAAAGGAAGCATCCAGTTGACTCAAGGAAAGGGAAAGAAGTTCTTTCTAAGGGATCAATTGAATGATTTAAATGTGGTGTGCATGGTCATTATGAAAACACTTGTCCTATGAAGATGTTTTGGGAATGATATCACCAAGATCATACAAATATTTGTTTACCAATACCTAATGCCATTTCGATTGAGGATGAAGAAACTGAAAATGACCAATCAAAGGTAACGATTATTTCTTAACTTTTGTTTTCCTATTTTGGAATCTTTGGATATCATTCATGATTTTGTTTGCAGGAAAGAAGTATTTCAGAATAAGTTGGAATGGAATGGTTAATAGATCATGAAGAATTTTGAATGAGTAAGAAGTCAAAATATAAGGGCTTCAAGAGTTATGGTGAAATTCTTAAGAGTATTAAGTCTCTTTTGATGATGGGGTACATTAGAATACTTTTTATAGTATGTGTAACCCTGATGTTTGATATATGATAATTTTATTCAAAGAATAGTAATATGTTTTTTTCTGGACATAGTTATAAAGAACCATTTGGGTTTATATGATCCTTACTTTTGTGGTAATTATGGGTTACTATATGTAATATTGGAAAGTGAAATTCATGAGATAAAATTGAGGTTAAATTCCATTATGGTTATTTTTGAAGATTTAATCTCGTTTTTGGGGAATGTTTTAAGAAATATGTAGTCTTGGAAAAAGGACAACATGTAGACCGTGTGACAACTCGTCGCATCGGACAAAGCTGTGGGAATCGAACCCACAGCCAAAGAGCGACTGGTATTTATCACCTACCACTGGACTACGTGAAGTCCCTGGTTAGTTTGATAGATTCTTTTTAGTTAGATGATTTTATTAATTAAGAGTAAGTTGATTTTGGGGTTATATATGGATATTTATTAACCTATCATGGAGGATATGTGATTAGGTTAATTACTATTCAATACGAGACATTAAGAGCAACTGATGTTGTTTGGAGATAAATGTTACGATTTAGCTTGGAAGACTATGTGACTAAATCCTTCAAATATTTGGGTTTCAAATCTTAGTTTGGTTTACTTTGAAGAATTTTATGGAAAATTTTTTTATCGAATGATCCACGTTGAACTTTGGGTTTTGTTGGACAAATTTTGGAGATTAAGAATAGATTTTCTTTTTATAAAGGGTTATCCTTTTCTGGATTATCTGATCTTGTACTAACCTTTTTGGTTTTGGTTTTGGTTAAAGTCTAAAGACAGTGGAAGTATATAGTTCTCTTTAGTGGATTAGGTGATTCTCTAGAAGTTGATTATAGTACTCTTAATGTGAACAAGTCTTCCTAAATACTCATCTTTTGGAGAAAATATGAGTTTGTGTAAGGAATCTAATAAAAGTTGAAAGACAAAAAGATAAGTGATTATGTTTCCTTGTGAATAAATTCCTCAATGCGAAGTAGATTAAAACAAAAATGTTGTCTATTAACTTTTCCTACTGGGGAATCGAATACCGTTTAACCCATCACAAGTTTGTGATTTTTTTGTGGTTAACTTTCTCGTAAACATGTTTTCTATCACTCTCCATAAGAACATGACCCTATGTTTTCTCCTCCATTTCCTTGTTTTCCTACATGGAATCCTAGTATTGTTTAACTTGGGTGACCTATGTACTTCACATTCATTAATTTAATGTGATTGTTTTATTGACTCTTGTTCCGATGTGGGATTTTCAATGATGTTTCCAAGCCCAATTTTAAAATTGTGAGGACGCAATTCCCAAAAGGGGGGAAGGATGTAACACCCCATGTAAATAAATAATATGAAATTTTTATATTTATCCCTATTTGTGAATAAAATTTCAATATTAATTTAAAGGGAACGCTATGCTCGATGGCTTACCCAATACGCAATAAAGAGTTTCTATGAAATCTTACGCTGCACACCTGTAATAAAATAATATTATTTTAAATTTTAGTTAACACGTAGCCATTTTATTGGCGGGAATGAATAGAAATAACTAAAATATGATTATATATGTTTGTTAAATGTTTTCACTTTTCTCCAATAAATTTTAGGGGCTTAAAATGCAAATGAATCCAATTTTAAGTATAAATATTCTAATATTCTTTAAACGATCGATTAACCGCCTTTTGTTGGAGAACCCTCTTTAAATATAGTTTTGGTCACTCTTATACATTCTATTGGGCCAAATAAAATTCTTCTTTATAATTGGGACATAAAAATTTACTTCGTGTAAATTTTTGGTATTTTTCTGATAAAGTTCATTTTTTTTAAGAATAGTGAAAAATGTTGTATTTTTATTCAAAACCCCTTTTAAATATAATTTATTTATATGATTAGATTATATTTTTAATTGGTTTCAAAATTTAAATAAAATATATTTTACCATTTAATCCAATGGTGGTCATTGTAATTAATATCACATTAATATTGGACATAAACGAGTGTCAATCTTTTGAAAGATATTGTTTTATAAAAGCACGCTATTTGTTTTAACAACGGGATTTAATTATAAAATTAATTAAATAAACTTATATGTTACTAATTTGGTAAAATAGGCATCATTTTTGAATTAGGAATATCAAATATTGCTTAGGGTGAATTTTTGGTATTTTTATGAAAAACTTCAATTTTTGATTAATAGTGAAACCACAAAGTGGTGGTTACAAAATTTGATTTTTCATTTAACTGGGACCTTAATAATTATATGATTTGAATTTAAAAAATCCAATTTAAAATATTTTAATTTTTAAGTAAAATTTGGTTCAATGGGATGAAAATAATTTTTGATGAAAAGTAACTTTTATGATTTATTAATCGCGATTAAAGGTGATTAGTGTGATTTAAGGTAAAAATGATATTATAATAAAATGAAAATATCTTGAAACTTGTCCTCACTCTAATGGATGAGTTATGTCCGACCAAGACAACCCATGGGTAGAATTTTGGTATCCCATGTAGCCACTTGGGTTTGATAATGACATTTATGCCTTTTATTTAAAGTTAAAATAAAAATGTCACAAACATGATTTGTTTTACTAAAAAATAATTTACATGTGGTTATACAAGTCATAATTTTGACTATAAATAGTCATTGGAAAGATAAAAAGATTTCCTATATAATAGTATTTTTTTTTATAATTTTTAGACATTATATAAATTAAATTCTCAATGACATCATAATGATGCAGCGATGACCTCATTATTTAACGATTTAAATAAAATGGAATGATAATGAAAAATCTAGGACCTAAACATGTCAAAAACCTATCAGATGGGTGTATTTCAAAACCTTATCACCTTATACTCGAAAACAACCAATTTGGGACCATTAAAATCCGAAAATCATTTCAAAATAAAGTAACATGTTCTACTTTTCCAAGAGTGCCCCTCCCCTCCTCTTATAAAAGGCCCCCACCTCTACAACCTTACCCACACCTCTCAAGCCTTTGGTTCAGCCACGCTCTGATACATTTGTCTCTCCAAATCCCTCTCCTCATCCTAGAAGCCTAAACATAGGAATTAAGTCTTCAATAATCCCTTTTGGTTCAAACCAAATGGAGTTACCCGTTTTTAAGGTTATGTTTTCACTTGTGCTCTTTTGTTTTATTTTGCTTCTCCAACCCCCTAAACTCTTTTTATTCATTTCTTTTGTAACAACTACAGTATATTAAATATACTAGGATGTTTTTATATTAAGTATTCGAGATACACTGACACACACCTTCATCTAATGGTTAAGGAACATACTGTTTCTGTGGATGGCGAATTTCTGCCCCACGAAACGATTATTGTTCAACACTCATATAACACCTTCAGAGGTGGCCATTAAGATGTCACTATGTTTATATATGATATATAATATGTTTATGTTTTACTTAAGCTTTTGTATTTTTCATTTGTGGCATACCTTTATGGCTTCCATTATGGGTATACGCGATATCTTCATTTTAGGAAGTGCGGACTACCGCCCCCTCAAAGTGATTTGATTCGTTAATGCCATATGTGGGATGTATAAAGGATGGATTTAATGTTATTATATATGATTTTATACTGGAATTATAATATAACTTTATATCATAATTGTTTTCTTTCCATTAAAGTATGATACAGAAATGAAATTAGCGTTCATGCGTACGTACGGCTTACGGTCTCCATGAACGGTGCATTTCATTTCATATCCTCAAATGTAATGTACAATTATAAGTACATATAATGGATATATATGATGTATGATACATCTAAACGATCAATATAATTCTGGAATTAAAAATATACATATCTCTCATTTAGGTTTAATTCCATTAATATGACATAGAAATGAAAGTAGCGTTCATACGTACGTACGGCTTACCGTCTCCATGAACGATGTATTTAATTTCTTACCTATAAATGATTATGTAATATTATAAATACATGTATATTATGGATATATATCATATATATTATATCCAAATCATGAATATCATTATTGAGTTGATGGATATTTGACTATGTGAACAACTTGTAAATATAAGAAGTTCACTTTTGACTCAAGTACCAAATAACGACAAACCAACCGTTATTAACTTAAATGATTACATAATGTTAATGACATGGTAATAAGTTATATAAAAGGAATAATTAACTTTAAAAAGGTTATTAAGGAATTAGAAATTAACTCATGTTTAATATTCAGGAGATTAAAGAACGATCAAGTCAAGTCGGACCCGAGGTAAGGGAACCTACCCCTCTCTTAAATTTTAAGTACACTCTTTTATGTCATTCCTTTTACGCTCATCTTACTTATGATTGGGATGTTATTTTATATTACTCCTACTGTACTTTTTATGTTCATATGATTAGAGACCCTATTTTCTCTCATCAATCCATTTTGGATGTTTTAAGTGGCGCCGTTAGGCTGCCGAGTTTTCGTAAGGGATTTTTAATCTCACTTTTATTACCGTGAGATTTATGCTACATTTGCCACAATTTCCTTTGAGTGGTGTATGTACTGCCCGTTATTTTACTCATTGTGTAATATACTTTCATTTTTGAGTATTTACATCAATGTTGTATTGTCCTTCTTTCACGGGGTTTATGTCTCGAAAGATACCCATGTCGGTAAGGGAACCTTTCACTCTCTTCTTTTTAAAATACTTCTTTTGTTATGTATTTTAATTCACATACTATTATGTTGGGATATGTTCTTCTATATCCTTATTGATTTAAATTTTATTTCCATGTGATGAGATACCCTTTTTGTCTCTCATCAACTCTTTTTCTAAATTTTGAAGTGACGCCATTAGGCTCTCAAATTTTTGCAAGAGAACTTCTTAACCCAGTTTTGATTCTTTGGGATAAACTTTTAAACCTTTAATATGTCATTCAATGATTATGTGTGAATGTCCACTGATTGTTTTACACTTAATACCCACTTATATTTCGTGTATTTTTTTGTCACACATAATTATCTAACTGATTTATCCATAATCCAAGGATATCGTCTTTGTATGGGACTTCATCTCAATGTCCTTTCATTGAGGCATAATTGTTTTATACACAAATTTCTTTTATACGGTGTATAAACCCCTTTGACATTTACGTTTATTCAAAAGGAATCTTTTTTCTATGATGCGTTTACTAAATGACAAAAAGGGAATGTTTTTGTCAAACGTATGCGGCGACAATGACTTCTCTGCCACCGTGATCATTATTTGAGTTTTGGCTTCCACTACAAGCCATAACTTCATTTTAAAAGAAAAATAAATACCATGTTTTACTTTTCTTATATTTTGGTATTGAAAATGGTTTTCATAATGTTTTTTATATCAATGTGTTGATATCTTGTGATTGAAATGTGGGAATGTTATGTTTCCTTTATGCATGTATTATGTGGTACAATTATGTTGTGGTTCTTGGGCATTGTTATGAAGACGGGTGGTTCCGTGATAAACTAAGGGCGGGTGTGCCCGATATAGCTCTACAATGCATTGGGTAATGTGAATGAGTGAAACGTTAAGGTTTCTCCGAAGACATTTAGGGAATATATTGTGGTGGGTATTCCAAATGTAACCAAGAGGGTAACTCCCTACGTATGAATGTTATGAATTCCTCAAGTATCCTTTTATGTCTTATGATTTCTATGATTTATTCATGATTTGATGAGGTATGTTAAAGTTCCTATGTTTTATGGGTAAAGTATGATTTCATTCTTATGTATATATGAACTCATGTTTCTTTTCCATTTTTTTATAACACTTACTGAGCTTTTTATGCTCATCCCAAGTTTTTTTTGAAATGTTTTTCACAGGACGTAAAGTTGAATAGGGTCAAGTATGGGATCAAGGAAATGTCAAGCTATCTAAAACAAGGCACTAGACATGACTCTTTGGTTCAAGAGTTTTTATTATGTGGAAAAAATGGAAGTTGAGTAGATGTGTCTACTTTGTAATCTTTGTGATGTAATAGTTATGTCCTAATTCTCTAAAACTCTAAACCTGAAAAGATCCCCAATGTGTAATCTTGTAATAACTCAAGATTAAGTATCGTTTATGGCTAGGGCCTTATAATATGACTTGGCCTTATATGTAAATGAATAGTAGGGTGCATTTTTTAGTACCCCTTACAACATTAATGGAAGGTAGAAGAATGACCCTTGAATATGGAATATGCATTAAATGGATAAAATTAATGGTTTCATGCTACATGGCCTTATCACACTAATAAAAGTCATGGGTTGAACTAAATGGACTTATTGATTAATTTTGAATTGATTAAAAGGTAACATTCTACATGACCATATCACCATAATAAAAGGAATGGTTTTAACGAATAGTTTCATGATATATGAACATATCACACTAATCAAAGGAAATACTTGAATCAAATTAAATATTACATGAATTCATAGTCAAATAGGAATGGCCTATCTCGAGCTCGCCTTGGATTTTGGTGAGAGAATTCCATGAGAACTCGGTAACCACATTCCTATTCAAGGATACTACTCGATTAAGATAGGAAACACTGAGATCTTGATCCTTGCATGTTTTTGGATTCCCAATATGTCATAGTAGGATACCTAAAATATAGTTATAGGATGCCTTGGATACACTTCTTGGAACAAGCATTGATATGTGCATTCCATAGTTAAAGCCCTAAGGGACATATCTCTATGTAGCCCTGTTTTACGTTATGATCACCTTGGACTTGGTAGGCACCTCATTATGGAATTACATGGACTATGCTCATTGGATTACACTCTTACACAATGATAGGATACAGTAATTATGTATTCGACAACCCTTGAGGTCTACGTCTCCTGGGTTATTACCATGGGACTTCACTATGAAGTATCATTACAGGTTTACTTATTACAACTTGGAACCTTTGAAATTGATTACATATGTCTTATTTTTAAAGTAGTAATAATAAAATAATTAATTTTTGACTTTTTCAGATGTCATACAAGGGATGAAGAAGATACTTGGGTCTTTAGTTACATTGTACATTTTTAATTTACATATGCATGCTTTCATACTATTACATTTCACTTACATCAGCTAATTGTTATAGACACAATTGGTGGTGGCCCATTGATATTTATATGACACCGTCTCTAGGTTTCGTTTGGTACATAATGAAGATTAAATAGTTGTATGTGTTCTTAAGGGAATAATATGTCTTCAAACACTAGACTTCTTTCTAATTATTATAGAGCTTGATAGCAGATGACCGAGACGGAGCTCGGGAATGCATGCGATAGTCTGGTACTTCTATTATAATTTTATAGAACAAGTTATTCCATCTATATTGTATCCATGTTTACATGTTTTCTTGTGACAAGAGAAATCATTAGTTGTTGAATTGTATTCTAGTTGTTTCAGTTATTGATACTATTGTCTTTATTTTTCTATTGTGCATTTAGTTTACAAATATTTCTTATGCTATTTACCAATACTTACATGAATACACTATGCAATACTTTGGTAATCGGGGAATAGTATACCCACAGAAACACAATAGGCCCTCACTACTAGTCATTTTCCTCTGGCGTTTGGGGATATGCACTTGAGGACATGTTTCCCACTGGGCAAGGGGCACCGTTTAAGTGGAATCTGGGTTCGCGACGTGAAACCAACACATAAATATTAACATAGGAATTAATTTTTTACATTATTTTATTCAAGGTATTAAATAATAAAGAGGGTTTCAACATTATTTTATAATAAAAACACAGTACTAAAAGTATAAAATGAAATTAATCTGCTCTATATCATGAAAAAAAATATGGAAAACATAATGTACATTAAATATCATTTTCAAATCCCATGTTCCAATATGTTTTTATCATTCCCATATTAATTACATTATCTTTTAATGTGTTTTTATATATTATTTCCATTTCCTTATAAACCATGAAAACCCATTAAGAAAAATCAATTAATTTAAAGAAATAATATTTTATTTGAATGAATAAAAACATGAATAACCAAGTATATTATTTTGTAATATAGTTGAGGAGTTTATGAAACACTTATCCCAAGAATCCAAGAATATTACACAAAAACAAAACTAGATGCATGAACTAAGGAAACCAAAAGAATATTAATCAACTATGAATCATAGCAACCATCATCAAGACATATATCAGGATTCATAGAAGTAATACAACGATATTAATTCCATGAATCAATAAGGTTTGGTTACTTAAAATTATGGATAAACACCACTAAGAGACACCCAAGGTTCATCTATGGATCATGTTAAATATTGAATGTCAAACACAGATCAATGAATGGTCCTTTCATATTGGTTAAGGGAAAAAAACTCCACCATAGTGTGAAGGCATCCCCAATGGATTTAATGTCTTAGTCAAAAAGATATTTGAAATTGTTATAATAAAAATAGTCAACTTTGATATCTTCTTAGGGGTAATTTCACCCACCACTACAAGATCCTCTATAGTGTTGTAAAATTATCCTTTCCATTTTTTGCAAAACAATAAACCATCGTATCTTGATCTATGTCATGGTGAAGTATTTCTCTTTATTTTCCCTTCCCCTTGCTTTCTCTACTCTACTCTACATCACCAATTATCAACAACATTATTACACCAATATAGTGGTAACATCCTTAATAATAGTTGGGTAAGCCTTATCACCCAAAATGAACCACTAACTTGCCCACAACAGAGATGGACTACCTTAATAGTATCTATAATTTCATCATCCTCACCTTGCAACAACACCACAATTAACGCCATAATGTTTCACTATCCTTATTTCCCAAAATAAACTCACCAATGAAGCTATATCCACTACACCCTATTCAATTGCAAAATTTATTGAATGGATCCTCCATGAATCTCCACTAATGGATCCTATATTCCACACTCAACACCACATCATAAGGAACTTCCCTATTTAACACAGAATAATAAAACCTACCAATGCACTATGTACCATATGTGTTTTAAACCCTGTGGTTGTCCCTTTCCCATAAAATATCCAAAACTATCCAATCCACCATAAAAAACCCCCAATATCTCTCTCGATGCCTCTAATAGTCATAAATGAAAAGTAACGGGCCCAAAGGGATCTTGTCCTTATATCATGCATGTTTCATTTAGAGTGTGTGAGAGAGATTCAATAATTCAATTCTAGATGGGATGTTAAATTTTTAGGAATAATATGGGTACTTATCAATGATTAAAAACATATTATAGAGAGTTTGTATAGATCACATTCAAATATATCAATGGAATTAGATTAAATTAATATAAAAAAGATAAGAAATAGGGTATTTATTATTTTATTTGAGTTTTTAAATTTATTATTTATAATATAAGATGAATTTAGTTTTGTTTTCCTAAGGTATTAAATATTTTTGAGGTAAAAGATTTATTTGGCTAATGGTTAAAATGTTTGTGGCATTCTATATAAAAAATATTGGTCATAGGTTGTTAGGAGGGGGTACACTAGTTCTTTAGTGAGTGAAACAGTGAAGGGGTGGTCAAAGGCTAACCACGAACTACCTAGTGGAGGAGTACCTCAAACCATATAGACCCAGTCTAATTTTTTATTGTATAACATAAATATATTTATTAAAATTTAAATATTCAAATAGATATCACCCATCATTCTCATATGTATAAACTAGTTCATTGGGATCTCACATTTCCCTCATTCCATTCACCATCCTCTATATAATATCCTCTAATATGGGTCTTATAGATGACCCATCTATAATTATAGATTCCATATGGTGAGTCTAAAAAATAATCCCCATTATCTCTTAGTTTATATTAGTAATTATCATTTTCCAACTAAAATCCCAAATTTTAGGGGTTTTCATTGGATCCTCTAATTTTAGCAAATTTCATGTGAATCCAACATTAATGTTGGAAAATTTTAATACTTATAATATGTGGTAGTGGTCCATTGTATTCTCCCTTGAGTAAAATTTGTATCATTCATGGTTAAATGAAATGTTTTAACGAGTAGGTATGTGTGGCCAGGAACTGAGTTGCTGGGGATTGTGGTATAGTGTGCGGTTGTTTAATACCCCTTAGAATAATAATTTTTGATTAAAATATAGCACAAAATTATTTGAATACCATGTATTGGTCAAGTTAAAACTGGATCATTGAATCTTCATGAAATTCAAATCCAAGATTCTACCCAATGACGAGTTAAATCTTATATTTTATAATGAGGTGAAGTGGAAAAGAGTTTGAATTTTTATAGAGTATATTGATTCAACCTTAAGATAAATGAGTTGTTAATATGGGTGTTATTAATTAATTTGATTCCATTAAATAATTAACTAGACTGTTTAGTGAGTTTTCTAGTTAATGGTTTCATATATCTTATTCCCCCAAAAGTGTGGCCTTGGTGTGGGTTTTATGGAATTCAAATTGGATCGTGAGTTGTTGTGTGGAATGTTATTCTACCAGAAAGATAAAATTGTATATAAAAGGACTTATGAAATTAGATAAAGTTATTTATAATTAGTAGTTTATATGTTTCAAGTTTTTCCAAGGACATTTCGTGTTCCGTAGAGATTCACTTTATTTTTATGATTATGGGAATGATAAAAAAATTAATAAAACCATTATACTATTGACATGATGAATTTTGAGACGAGGAACATAATCATTCCTAAAATAGAGTCTTATTAATAGTTAATGGTAAATATCATATCATGATAAGGTGATCCATTATTTTATCCATACTCTCTTTGATAATATATGGACACAAAAATGGAATATAATAATTAAAAAAGTGAAATCAATCTGTCATTAAAACATGAATTCATAAATTATTTTCAAAGAGTAATAATTAAATGAATGATGGTTTTATGTTTATTATCCAATTTTATTTTCCATGTTTTTTATGTTGGATATTTATATTTTTTTAGTGTATTCATTTTATTATTATTCCTTCAATATATATATATATATTCTATCTTTTATATGTATGTTATTATATTTAAGAGGGTATTATAGTATGTTGGTTATAAATAATCCATATTGTTTGGATTATAGTTATACCTATTATCTATATTCATGTGAAGATATTATTTTTGTAAATAGGATGGAAATGCTTATTATTATAAATTATGTGAATAGATATTAAATGATCATTTTATTTATGAAGATTCTTATTAGTAGGGAGTAAATGTTTCAGGACACTTATTGATTTCCCCCCTTTCCAAGGGAAGAGTCTTAAATCTTACCTTACTTATGTATAAAAATTACATTTCCCACATGGGATGTAAGTAGATGTTTCTGAATCATTCTCATATTTTATACTAGATTCAGAGATATGTTCTATGTTATTATAGTGACTCATGATATATTCTTGAATTAGGTATATTTGTTTTCCATTATGATTTTGTGAGAATATGAGAAAGCAGTATACAAATTATATATCTATTATTATTCTATAATTGTAATATAAATTACTAATATAAAATTATTAATTCATTTTCTACCATTTTTAGGAAGTTTTTATATATCACATCACTATCATTTATGAACTTTAATACATAATGTATCATGTTAGGGAAATCATTAGCGGTGGATTAATTAGTTATGTACTCACACCATGCATATGAATATTTGTACATATTAAATTTTACTATGGAATTTATAGTTTAATAAAGGAAAAGTGGATAAAAAATTAGACATTGATGTATTATGAGGATTTCATAGTAGTGATTCAAGACTCTAATAGGACATGGTGTAATGGTGGGTATCATTGGAAAGAGGATTCCTTATCATATCACCAAATATGTTTTTTTATTATATTTCAAATCCAATAACTAAATTATTTATATTATTTATATTTCTATACATATACATTATGTACCCCCAAACATATTGGTTATTATATTATTTAGGAAAACGATTGATATACTCATGGGTCATAAAAGATATTTGATAAAATCTAGTAATGACATAGGGTTTCCCAAAATGAGGATAAATAATTCCCTAATAATTCCTTTTTACCCTTTATACAATTAAAAAACCCCTATAGATCAGGGAAAACAATTAGTGTAGTGGAGTTATGAACCAGATAGATATAAGATATAACTTATGTCATTACAATATTAGACTAGATGGATCTTTTAAGGTTATTCATGGTAGAAGAGCTCATCTTCCTCCCGGATTGGGGATATAATCAATCTTTTATTATTAATATGGATATTTAGGATAAAATAAAGATAATTGTGCCATTAAATAAAATTTAGTGTCATATATGATGATTATATGATCATATATAATGTTTTTTTGGTGAATACTTTAGAGAGAATTGGATAGTGATCATTATAGACTCATAAATATCCCAGTCTATTTTTTGTGGGTAATACATAAAGGGAAGGATGTCCACCTTTAGATTGATTTTTTAGTGTTACATATGTTTTGGAAAGAGTTAGATGTTAATCATATCATTTTTAAGGAAAGAAACACAACTGAACAGTCATTTTTACGGAACAAGTAGTGTCATTTCTATTGAGTAGTCGACAATTGAGGTTTCTGAAGGTTATTAAATTATGATAGGTACTTTCTTAATAAATTATTCTCTAATATGTATTTTATTTTATATATGAGTTCTCATTCATTTTAATATAAAAAAATAGTATTTCTCTGGGGGTTGGATGTTGAGATATCTTCAATTATTTTGAGTATTGATATTCCTTTGGGAAAGCACTTGGAAAGGATAAAGAAATTTATATATTATGATTTCATGGAGTGAACTTGTGGGAATATCAAATATTTATACACTATCGACATGAAGTGTTTTATGTTAATTTTGGTATAAACTTGTTATACTAGTTTCAAGATACATCTATTTATATCTATTCTATGATTCCTTCTCCTATGAAACATGAATTGAATATAATATTATAATAATGTGTGAATTTTATAAAAATCAAGCATGGATAGATCAAAAATAGGGAATATCTAACAATACAATAATAGTGAGTTTTATGAATGAAGTATATGATGAGAAAGTATACATGGAAGTATTTACTATGGTAGACCTATTTCTTACTGTTTTCTATGAATATTTTTTTGGATTTTATCCAAAATGAGATATGGAGTTCATAATTAGTCTATTTCTCAAAATTTAACTAATATAAATTTTACATAATTAGATATCCACAAAAAATTGATGGGATTGAATATTAAGATCATAGATAGTGGTGATAATGGATTTATCCACTTCCCCATGGTGTGTCTCCATTTATTTAACTAATAAAGGATAAATATTTCTATGATAATGAATGGAATATTAAAAATTAAACTTTTTGAATTTGAAGAATCATTATTGATCGCATCAAATTTATGATTTATTTGATTAAATTAAATGGGATAACTTGTTTTTAAACATTATCTCATGATTTGATTATCATTGTAATGACTTGCCAATTCTCATTGGCATGAGAGCTCAACGAGTCATTACTAGGCCTTAAGAGACATCCACAAGATGCCAAAGGCTGGCTATAAATGCCTAATGGTTTCAAATACAAGTGGGGGACGAATTAAACTTTTAGAAATCAACCCATAAATTAAACATTCACTATATGATGTGTGAACAATGAATGACCAAACAACAACATCATTTATTTTAAACCACATTAGAGTACACAACAGCAGAATACTAAACCAAACATCAAAGTACACATCTGAAAGAGAAAAACACAAGACTCCCAAAAGACACCACGACTCAGTGTTCCACAAAATCCAAGCTCCACATAATCTCCCAAGCATCACCACAAGCCACTAGTAATGAGATGTTTTACCTTTACTAGCCTCTCGAAATACAACATATGCAAAAGCACCAAAGTGCCAAAGCAGGGGCGAGTATAAAACTCAGTAGGTCTTCCCCAATTACTTCCCTACTCACGCCACTAGGATAAAAGAGTTAGAAACATTTATATAAAATCATTTTGTATAAAAAAAATTCACCAAAGTAGTTTATAACTAAATATAAACATGTTTTCCAAAACCATCCATGCTAAAAAGTATCAAAGTGAAACTTAAACCAGCTTTTCCAACATGTTATTTTTCCAGAAAAATAACCAAACAAATTTCCAAACCATTACACAAACATCCCATTTTTGGCGTTTCCAACCATTCCACAAACCCATGAAATCAACCATGCATGCATCATTATGAATGTTCCATACTCATGAGTGGTATATCGTCGATATACCATGTTGTCACAAGATAATTATTCCCATGTTCCATTACACCTTTGGCACCGAGCAAAAGGTCCTATTTCAACCAAACCTCATACATATAGTTACTATGTGCCATTACACCTTTGGAACTGACCACATGGTCCTATTTCAACCAATCCTCGTACAATGCAATATGAACAAACACTTCACATTTCCCACATTCTTGCCAAAACATCCTTCCAATAAAACACCTTTTATTTAAAACTCTTTTCCATCCCAACCAAGTGTGTTCAAACATTTCAAACCATATCAATAAAACCATACTTTTATAGAAAACCAAATAATGAACTAATTTCATCAAGCCATTTCAATCCTAAACCATTTCAATAAAACACCCCTTTTTATTGAAAACCCATCATTCATCAAACCATTTACCATTCCAGCATATCCATAATTTAAAATCAACATTTTAAATTCAAGAAGCCAAATCACTTTGAACAACATTTCACAATGATTTCACAATTTCATCAAAACCATAAATCATCACTAAAGAAGATTTATTCCATGCTTTTCACAACCAATTTCATTCAAACAAACCAATTTGAAACTAATCCAACCAATTCTAACAAGAGGAGTTGAGAGTGAAGCCACCTACATCAACGAAACGGGTGAAACCAAACCACGGACGAAGAACCCTCAAGAACACCGGGTCAAAACTCCAAAAATCATCCTTAGATCTATTCTCCTAACACATCAAGACCAAAATATGTCATATTTGGCATCCACACCCTTTGATCTACCCATAACGGGCATAGATCTAAGAAAACGAGAGAAGAGGAGAACTAGATCTATGTTGATCTGAGAAACTGATCAAGAACTATCACATACCATAAGAATCCGATTTTGATTCACCAAGAGAAGCCTTCAGATCACCTCCAGAACGCTTAGGAGAAGTCTTACAACCTTCATGGGAGAGTAATCCCTAGTTATGGCCTCTTAGAGGGTTTCGACAAGGAAATTATAGGCAAAGCGAGTTAGATCCACAAATTTAGGATCTAACTTTAAGTGACCGCACTATTAGTCCACACGTTTTGAAAAACCGTGCACAAAATGTGAATTTGCTACTGCCTCAACCACCCTTCTTGTATGGTTTGGCCACATGGTTAGATAAACCATGCACTGACCATGCGACTTCCCCTTTGCCTCAAAACATCATTCCATGATCTCCCAACTATCCCAATCAACACCCTTTACTTTAAAACCATGAAAAGAATCAAGAAAGGGTTACATACCAGAAAACAGGGGTACTACATTCTCCCCACCATTATCCTTTCCGTCCTCGGAAAGTAGAAAACCATCGGTTGACTGAAAGAGTTTTGGCCACTATTCCTTTATTTCTTTCTCGTGTTCCCATGTTTCGTTCTGAATCTGACCATGCTTCCATGAAAGCCACACTAAACCGATGCTTTTTCCATGAAAGACTTTCTCTTGCCTATCCACTATCCATACTGGGATATGTATCAATGAATCATTCGACTGAATGTCAATGTGATCCCATCTGATCACATGGTCAGGATCAAGTTTATACTTCTTTATCTAGGATACATGGAACACATTATGCATTTTACTGAACTTTGGTGGTAATGCCAACCGATACACCACCTCTCAAACTAGTTACAGTATCTCAAAAGGGTATATATATCGAGGAGATAATTTTCCCTGCTTCCCAAAATGACGTTTTCCTATCCTTGGAGAGATTCTCACAAAGACATGATCACTCACCGCAAACGACAGCGGTCATTGGCGATGATCCACATAAGATTTTTAACAACTATGATCCATCTCCATCCTCTTTCTAATCAACTGAATATTCTATGTTGTTTCCTGGACAAGGCTTGGCCAACTAGTGATGTTTAACTAGTTTCCACCAAACATAGTGGAGAATGACAAGGACGCCCATACAATGCTTCAAACGGAGCCATGCGTATCGAGGTTTGATAACTATTATTGTATGAGAACTCCACTAAGGTTATATACTCCTCCCATTAGCCACAAAAATCCATTACAAAAGCCTGGAACATGTCTTCCAATGTTTTATCGTCCGCTCAGATTTCCCATCTGTCTGAGGATGATACACCGTACTCATCGTCAACTGAGTCCCAAAGGCCTGTTGTAAGGATTTCCAGAATCGAGATGTGAACCTCAGATCTCTTTCTGAGACGATAGACAGTGGTACACCGTGTCTCTTTACCACTTCCCGGATATATATTTTTGAATGATCTTCCACCATATAGGCTTCACAAATTGGGATGAAATGGGCCGACTTGGTTAGACGATCCACTATCACCCAAATGGAATCGTGTTTCCAGACCGTTCTTGGAAGACCTGTGATAAAATCCATTGCTATATGCTCCCATTTCCACACTGGGATAGGTAACGACTGTTACATACTAGCTGGTCTCTGATGCTCTACTTTAACCTGCTAACATGTTAATCATCGGGAGACGAACTCAGCCACCTTCCTTTTCATGCCGCTCCACAAAAAATGTGCCTTTAGCGCCTTATACATATTTTTTGTACCCGTATGTACAACCCATCTCGAATGGTGGTAAGCATGAAGGAGTAATTCATGACATACCATTGGTACAACCATCCGATCTCTGAATCAAAAAACAGAATTCCCATACAGCATCCATCCCTCAATAGTCTCCCCACCATTGAGTTTTGAACTCATTGTAACATAGTCAGTATCAGATGCATGTTCCTCCTTTTCTATCTACACCAAATCAGGAACAACTGTAGCTGAAAAGAAAATAGAAACATCACCACGGTTCTCACATTCCACATGCATATCGGCTAAGGCCAACATCAACTTCCATTCATCTGATGCTTCCTTCGCAAACCGAGCATACGACTTCCTGATCAATGCATCAGCCAATGAATTTCCCTTACCCGGTGTATACATTAAGTCAGTGTCGAACATTTGAAGGTAATCCATCCATCTCCTTTGCCTCAGATTCAAATCTCGCTGTGAGAAAATGTGTTTCAAGCTTTTGTGATCTGTAAACACAGTAAATTTGTCCCCAAAGAGATATTGTCTCCATGTTTTCAAAGCAAGGACAACTGCAGCTAACTCCAAATCATGTGTTGGGTAATTCTTCTCATGCACCCTCGACTGCCTTGAACCATAAGAAACAACATGGTTTCTATGCATGAGAACACAACCCAACCCTGTTCTTGAATCATCACAATACACTACATACCCTTGTCCTGATTCAGGCAAGATCAAGATGGGAGCTGATGAAAGGCGACCTTTCAACTCTTGAAAAGATCTCTGACATTCCTCAGTCCATTTAAATGGATCATTCCTCTTTTTCAATGCTATCATAGGCGAAGCTAGTCATGAGAATTAATGAAAAATGTGTCGGTAATAAATAGCTAGACCAAGAAAACTTCTTATTTCAATGAAATTCTTCGGTGGTTTCTAAGAAAAAAGAGCTTCTATCTTTTCTGGATCCACTGAAACACCTTTTACGGAAACAACAAGGCCTAGAAAGTGTTCCTATTGTATCCCAAAATCACAATTTTATAACTTGGCATACAACTGATGGTCTCTCAAGATATCCAACACTATCGCCAAGTGTTTCTCATGCTCAGCCCTTGTTCTTGAGTACACCAATATGTCATCTATAAACACCACAACAAACGAATACAGATATCATTGAAATATCCGATTCATCAGAGCCATGAAGACCGATGGTGAATTCTTAAGACCAAAAGGCATGAATACATATTCTTAGTGGCCATATATGCTTTTGAAGGCTGTCTTCAGAATAAAATCCTTCCAAACTGACAACTGGTGATATCCTGACCATAATTCAATCTTGGATAACCATTGAGCTCCCCTTAATTGATCGAAAAGGAAATCAATGCATGGAAGTAGATATCTATTCTTTATTGTAACTTGGTTAAGTTTAAGATAATCCACACAGAGCCTCAATGTTCCATCTGTTTTCTTTACAACCAAAACTGGTGGTGCCCATGGAAACACGCTTGGCTGAATAAAACCTTTGCTTTCCAGCTCCTCTAACTGCAGCTTATCTTCTTTTAACTCTGTTGGTGCCATCCTATAAGATGGAAGTGAGATTGGATTGGTCCCTTGAAGGAGATCAATCGTAGACTCTACTTCTCTCATAGGTGGTAACCCTGAGACGTTTTGAGGAAAAACATCAGTAAATTGATCCACGATAGCTGGAAAAATATTTTCCTCAATCTCCTCCATTGATTCCAAAGTCAACACTGCCAATTGGTGAGAGATTGTTCCCACCATTGGTGCCATCAGGCTCATTGCACTTTTCTTGGCCATCCTCTATCCTCTGATGAGATGTTCGATGTCGTACTCAGTCGTGAAACTAACTATTCTCCTATAATAGTCGATGTGAGCCTTAAAACTTTTCAACCAATCCATACCCAGGATTACATCATAGAAATTCATATCCAACATGGAGAAGTACAATTTTAGCTCAACTCCATCAGCAGTTATAGCACATGCTCTAAACACAAAGGTTTTACATTCTCCTTCACCAAGAGGAGTTTGCAGTTTCAAGGTAGAAGGGATCATTTCTAGTTTTAAACATAAAAAGTCAACATCACGAGAAGCAATGAAGGAATGTGATGCCCCAGTATAAAACAACACTTGCACGAGAGTAGAATTCGAAAGAATCATACCTATCACTATAGATGGTCCAGCCTGATCATCCATAATCATCTTCTTAGCTCCATACAATTGTTTCGTCACTGCACTATTCTCTTTGTTTCCTTGCTGAGACTGCCCTGGTTGAGGAGTCATGGTATTTTGAGAATCACCATGGCTAGCTCTGTTATGCTGAAGAGAATAATTCTTCTGTCCTCGTCCTGTCGAAGCATACGATGCTTGCGATGCTTGAGAAGTGTCTTAAACACCTGATCGTGGAGCACTATGACAATATCGTTGAAGATTCCCCATCTTTTTGCAATTGTGGCATACTCTCGGTGGTGCTGTACATTCCCATTTCATGTGGTCAATTGAACCACATTGAAAGAAACCTTCTTTTCTCTGGGGTCATGGAGGATGGTTGACTGATCCCGCCGCCTAGTTCTGATTCGCACTCCGACCATGGAAGTTTGTGTCCCTCATCCACTTGTTCCCCACATTAGATTTCCCACCCGTTCCCGTGGGTATCGTCATACTTCCTCCCCCCATTGATCCCAAGATATCACGTTCAGCAACAGTTTCACTGTTCACCATATCTGTATAATCTGTAATACAGAGCACTGCAATCTTCGAATAAATCTCTTGCCTTAGCCCTGAATCAAATATGCATGCCTTCAATGTTGCACTTGCAGCAACTTCTGGTACAAAGTGCACTAAATTCATGAATTTAGCGGCATACACTGTGACAGAGAGATTCTCCTACATCAGGCTGAAAAATTCTGTCGTCCTCTGGATCTTGAACGTGCGAGGATAGAATTGTTTGTTAAAAAATTCTTCAGAATCCTCCCATGTAAGGTCTTCATCCAATATAGCCTACACTGCTAAATCCCACCACTGATGTGAAAGATCCTCAAGCATATACATCGCCATCTTTACTTTCAGCTCTACTAGTGTGATGAGGAAATCAAATATTCGATTCATTTTGCTTAGCCACACTTCCGCCTTCTTTGGTTCAATATCACCCCAAAAGTTCGGTGGATTCGGCTTCATGAACATGATGGTATGACCTACATGTCATGGCTCATTCCTCCGGTTCCCCGTATCCATATCTTGAAAAGCTTGAACAATACGTTGAACCTGCTCTTGGTTCACACGTGGTTTAGGTGAAACCACATTCTCCACAGCTTCTTCGGGTTGGTTTCAACGACGCCTACAAGGTGCCATTTTCTAAACCAACAACAAACTCCGTCAATCTCACTCTCTAGCAACTATTGGCTTAGAATTGCAAATTCTATCACATAAACTATCACAACATTGTTCTCAAACAACCCTTTTTACATGTTCAACCATTTTTGAAAACATTCAACATACTTTTTTTTTAAAATCAACCCATTTTCAAAATATACCAAATATCCGCTTTTCAAAATCTTTCATTTGAAAATAAATTTCTACAGTTTTCAAAAATTGGAAACTTATACCAATTCCTAAATAATCTGTCACAATGAGATGTGTAATCCTAGTGGGAAGTCATTGCTTTACAATTCATGTCATGCCCATATTTTTGGATAAACCCATGACAATGAGATTTCCAACATTCTAAAAGTGTATCGAAAACACTTGTGTACCCAATACCCTAATAACTTAAATTCAGCATAAACGGGTCAGCTACGTCCTTTTATGCTATACATTTCATGTTCCGACAATCCTACTCTTATCTAAGATAACCACCCATGGAATAAAAAAGAAGGAATTTCAACTCCAAGATAAAGATCATTGATGACTACTTGTTTGGCAAGGACAAAACTAGCTGATACCATTTGTAATGACCCGCCAATTCTCATTAGCATGAGAGCACAACGAGTCATTACTAGGCCTTAAGCGACATCCCCAAGATGCCAAAGTCTGGCAATAAATTCCAAAGGGTTTCAAATACAAGTGGGGGACGATTTAACCTTTTAAAAATCATCCCTTACATTAACCATTCACTCTATGATTCATGAACAATGAAAGACCAAACAGTAACTTCATTTATTTTAAACCACTTCAGAGTACACAACAGCGGAAGACTAAACCTAAAATCAAAGTACACAACAGAAAGAGAAAAACACAAGACTCCCAAAGGACACCACGGATCAGTGTTCCACAAGATCCAAGCTCCACAGCAACTCCCAAACATCACCACAATCCACTAGTAATGAGGTGTTTTACCTTTACCAGCATCTCAGAATACAACATCTACAAAAGAACCAAACTTCCAAAGCAGGGGTGAGTTTTAAACTCAGTAGGTCTTCCCCAATGACTTCCCAACTCACCCCACTAGGATATAAGAGTTAGCTACATTTATATAAAATAGTTTATATAAAACATTTTCACCAAAGTAGTTTATAACTAAATATAATTAAGTTTTCCAAAACCATCCATGCTCAAAAGTATCAATGTGAAACATAAACCATATTTTCCAACATGTTATTTTTCCAGAAAAATAACCAAACAAATTTCTAAACCATTACAAAAACATCCCATTTTGGCATTTCCAACCATTCCATAAACCGATGAAATCATCCATGCATGCATCGTTATGACAGTTCCATATATAGGAGTGGTCTCTCATTGATCTACCAAGTCATCATAAGGTAATTATTCCCAAGTGCCATTACACCTTTGGCACCAAGCACAAGGTCCTATTTCAACCAGGCCTTGTAAAATGCAATATGAACACACACTCCACATTTCCCACAATCCTGCCAAACCATCCTTCCAATAAAACTCCTTTTATTGAAAAATCTTTTCCATCCCAACCAAGTGTGTTCAACCATTTCAAACCATTTCAATAAAACCATAGTTTTATTGAAAACCAAAGAATGAACTAATTTCATCAAGCCATTTCAATACAAAAACATTTCAATTAAACGCCCCTTTATATTGAAAACCCATCTATCATGAAACCATTTACCATTCCATCAAATCTGTAATTTAAAATCCACATTTTAAATTGAAGAATCCAAATCACATTGCGCAACAATTCTCAATGATTTCACAATTTCATCAAAACCATAAATCATCACTAAAGAAGATTTATTCCATGGTTTGCACAATAAATTTCATTCAAACAAACCAATTTTAAACTAATCCAACCAACTCTAACAATAGGATTCGAGAGTGAAGCCACCTACTTCAACAAAATGGGCGAAACCAAACCGCGGATGAAGAACACTCAAGAACACCGGGTCAAAACTCCAAAAAACACTCCTTAGATCTCTTCTACTAACACAAAAAAGACCAAAATTTTTCATATTTGGCATCCAAACCCTTATATCTACCCATAACGGGTGTAGATCTAAGAAAAAAAAGAGTTGAGGAGAAGTAGATCTAAGTAGATCTGAGAAACCAATCAAGAATGATCATATACCTTAATAATCCGGCTTAGATTCACCAAGATAATCCTTCGGATCACCTCTAAAATGCTTGAGATAAGTCTTCAAACCTTCAAGGGAGAGTAATCCCGAGTTAGGGCCACATAGGGGGTTTAAACAAGGTAATTAGTGGAAAAACGAGTTAGATCCACAATTTTAGAATCTAACTTTAAGTGACCGCACGGTTAGTCCGCACGGATTGACAAAACATGCAATAACCGTGCATTGGGTACTGCCTCGACCACCCTTCTCGCACAGTTTGGTCGCACGGTTATATAAACTGTGCGCCGACCATGCGGAATCAGTTTGGCTGCACGGTTAGATAAACTGTGCGCCGATCGTGCGACTTCCCCTTTGCCTCAAAACATCATTCCAAGATCTCCTGACTCTACCAATCAATACCCTTTACTTTAAAATCATGAAAAACATCAAGAAAGGGTCACATACCAGAAATCAGGGGTACTTCAATCATCATCTTCAAGTAAGAATAGAGGGTATTGTAGGGACGGTTTTTTAGTCGGATGTGTTCATTTTGAACTTGGTTATTATATTTGGGTTAAAAAAGGAACCTTTTATTTTTATAGCCATAATGATTAGGATCATACATAAATTCTTATATTCTTTTTTATTATCTTTTTCTATGACTTTGTTTGGTATTTTAAATGATATAAAAATAATGAAAAATGTCTAAAATTTACCTTGGTGACTTTATGAGACAACCCAATTTTTTCTAAACATTTTAAATCCTTCTTTTTTATTTGATAAGTCTGACTCCTTTGGCATGTGGTATCATGAGAACTATGTTCTATAAATTCTGAAATGCAGAGGAAATGATTTCCCGGAATTTACCCAAAAATATATTCGAGATCATAAATTTTCATGAACATTATAGATACTATTATATCTTTACTTTTTATTTCTCATGGATAACTACTCGAATGATATATTTGATAGAGAATGGATTTAGTTTTTCTAAATGTGAAGAATCATTAAATTAATTGAATATGAGGCTTATAAATAATCTTAATTTATATTTACCCCAGATATGTAAAGGATTTGATTCTTATTAAGATACCATTATATCGAGACTTGGTTATGCGGTTGTGTATGATAACTGTGTGGTGGTATATGGTTATCACTTACATCAATTTGATAAATATAATTATCAACCAATTTAATTATAATTATTTGTTTTATCATATGATTTTAAAAAATCTAGACACTATTTATTTGGGGTGAGATTCATAACGTACACCGATCCTAAAACCCCAAAGTAATTATTTTTGTAATAGGATATAAACTAGAGAAAACAATAATGGTTTGATTACCTATATTTTTTTTATTTGTAACTCCATTAGAGATTTAGAAAAGTTAATATGTATGAAAGTTACATTAATAGATAAACATAACCATATGAGGATCAAAACTCAAATATGGAATGAATATTAATGTACATAATGTATGAGATTAATATGAATGACATTGACGATTATAATTAGATGTGTTTATTTAATATTGATCGGGTATCATCCAATATAGAGTGATTCAAGGGATCCAAAATTCATAATCATAAATGCATCATAATTTAACAAGCAATTTATGGTAGGGGTATTTTTAAAGAGGGTTTAAATACTATAATTATATTCACGTTATTCATGGAAGTCATGTGGTGATAAATAGAATGAGAGAAAAATTCAAGATGGAATATCAATCTTCCAGGTGTGAGGTTCAGCTTGGAGCCTCAAAGATGTTTCCTGATATTCATTGGAAATTATGGTGTTTGGGTATGAAAAAAATAAAATTGGGATAGTTTCAAAGTGTCCCATTTAAAAATTAGTTTATTAATCACACCAATGAACCATATCTGAATTATCACTAATCCAAAAAAAGTTTGAAAATTAAATGAAATCCTAATTGATTTTATAACCAACTTACTAATATCACTAAAATTATGGGAAAAAAATTGGGTATTTATGGACTATTTTAGAAAAAAATCATTTATCACCATTCAAGAGTCCACCTATATAGAATAGATTGGTAATTTATTTCTATAGGGGATAAGAAAACTTCATGGGATTTTAGTGATAATTATCTCTGATCAATACATGATGATTACCATTATATTTTTCTAGGCATCAAAATGAGATATTTGTACTCATGAAAAATTAAGTAGAACTAATTACACATAAATTAATGGATAATTAGAGTAGCACATTCACATACTAAAACATATAATTTTTTAATTTTATTCATGATTTTAGTGGAACATAGGAAAATCATTTATCACCAGTAGAGTTCAAATATAATATTGAATTTCAGTCATATATTGTGATTATTTTTTTGAATAACTCTATGGTAAACCCTATTATTCTCCACCGTACTGGATAAATATTAGAGGATCATATTCTATTAGAAATACTACTATAATGAGCGATATATATTATTGGATTTTATATATTGAACTAAAAATTTCTAAGATGTGTAAAAAATATAGATCTCTTTCACAGGATCACTATAATTTGAAAAAAACAGTGCATAAATAAAATAAAAAATGAGTACCTTACACCATGGAAGGACTCTTATTAAATACGTAAATCAGTGTGGTTGATGAATATCAATAGGGAAAGCCAACTAAATCTCTATGGAGTGTCCGTGAAATGATTTGAATCACATGATGCTCATGAAGGACCCCCCACCTAACCCCTATATGATAGTAACTTAGGAAGAAATTGATGGAGAAAGAGAGAGAAGTGGAGATGAGAACCCATAGGAGAAATGGACATATTTAACACTACCATATCAATGTAATTAAAATATATACACACATAGAAACACCCACAAAAAAACACACACACACACCCATCCACAATAACATGGATGTCCTTCGTGGAAAATCCTTAAGAGTCTACGAATTTACTCATACATTGAAAAACATACGAGTAAAATTAAATGGTTATAACTTTTGTAACCCTTTTGAAATATAATATGCATTTAATGTTTTTAAACATCAAGATTAATGATAGAATATATCATGTGTAATATTTCATTAATATTAAAACTAAATGTTCATCTATACTATATCAATCAGAGTGTTTTTTAAATTTTATTACATGATTCTTCATACAAACCAACCATTCAATATAACTCAATCAGACATTATGATTGAATATGTTAGGAGTTATTTTCTATATCATCATACCATAAAATAAAATAAACTTATTAAGAAAAAACAAGAATTTTACAGCAAGTATGTCAAACCAAATAACATCCCTATAACATATAATATGATATAGACTAATATATATCACACATATATTTTATTCTATAGTAAAAATATTCCTTAATGTTCCTATTATAATAAAGCCTCTTATAATTTCTACCATTTCACCTTATATCATAGCATATATAAAAAATTGTGAAACCATAACCAAAATTGATTTTGTATATTTAAAAAACATGTTAAAAAACCCTCACAAATTTTACAATTTATCTCATCATATGAAATAACTTATGAATATCCATCCAAAAATCATTATGGAAAAAATTGAAAGAATTTTAGAGAAGCTCCCTATATTTCTTAAAACTGAATATACATTCAGTCAAACACAATGTGTTAATCTATGGTATATTATAGTTTCGAAATATATATATGAATTATTTAATTCATATATTTAAGAAATGAGGCAAAACTAAAAAAGAATCAATGCTACCAGTCTAAAAATGTATCCACTGTGATCTCTATAAAATACGTATATATCTATACTTTTGTCTAAAAGTTATATCATAAAAAATAATTCATTTTCATATGATCCCTTTATAGAGTAAATTTAGTAAACATGATGCAAAAACTATTTAAATCTCATATTTCTACACATAAATTCAAAATTCTCCATGTATAGACTGGCCAGGTTCATGAATACATCACATGCATTCATACTTTTGGATTATCACATCACATTACCATCATATAATAGATAATTAAATCACATTATACATCCTTTTTATTATCACACCATCCTTCAATATATCTTAATTAATGGACCTGATATCATACTCATTATATGAGAGGAAAATATCCCATATTGGTTAAGCTTGAACAAATAACATGATAAAAACATACAAAACCATCGCCTTATTAGATAATAATCAAGATTTATATAATAATTTTATTGATGTATGATAGAAATCTTATTTTGTATCTTAATAAAATCATTTATAATGAAGTATTTATTTGAAATGTGCACCCCAAGTCTACAAAAGACAAAGTGTATGACAAATAGTGGGGTATAATTGGGGTCCACCCATTGCAAAAAGCCTATTTTATGCCTCATGAGAATATTTCATATCTCTAATGAATTACTACCCATGATAAACTTAAAATATTATCAAAAACCATAATAATACAAGAAGAATTTTGTTAGGTATAACTCAAATTCATATTTTGATAAGATAATTGTCATTTCACATCATATAAAGAATGAACCCAATAAGAAATAATGAAAAGGTGGTGTATACATTTTTGTATAACATGATGGATTTAAAATTAAGAAACTCAATTAAGAATACTAACAAAACCAAAAAAACTTTACAGTCTAATCATATAATATATGATTGAAATTTAGATAATACTTATCTTTGTTATGTTTGAAGGGTTTTTATTAAGCTTATTACATATCTATGTAAATATTTCCCCATCTATATGTTACCATATGATTTAAACCATCTTATAAACTCTTTTATTTTGTAAAATTAATTAATTAAGATAGTTTGGACAATGCTGAAGCTTAGCAATACTTTTTATAATGTTCAAATCCTTAAATATATTATTCAATCACCTTTACATAACAACATCAAGCTTTTTTATTTTAATAATTTTTGTTGTCTTTTGAGAACTCTTTCTATGTTATGAATAATCACAATTCCTAAAACGTTTCCTTGATATTTTTTCTTGAGATCATTTTGGTAACATAACATAATTCATTATATTTTTTCATATCCTAAATTCCTTTTGGATATAAAGTGATATTCACATTGAATATTGACTTGTATAATCATTTATTTTCTATACTTGAAATTATCTAAATAAATATATACTTCTACTAGAATCATAGAATCTAATTTTTCTTCAGAATATCATGATATTATAAAAAGCTATTTTATTTTAGTTAGTAAACCATATTTTATTTAATGGGAATATTTAATAAAGTAATTATTTTATTTATATATTATAGTAATTTTTTGTGTTTGGAGAATTGTTTTGAAAAGAAATCATTAAAATTTTCCAATGGTGGGTGGTGGGATCTAATACCTCATATTTTAATAAATATTTTATATGTACTCATTGTACTAGGTTAAAAATCCATACATTAATTTCAAAAAAAATGTTATATAATTCAATTAATGATAAAACATGTATATTTACACTATCAACTCTTATTAATCACAATAACAATTTGGTTATAAAAAAAATATCTTATCATATAAAATAAAAAATTTGAAAATAAACAGACTTTTTTTTAAATAAATTCAATATTGATATATTCTTTTTCACTAAAAACCATGAGTTAATAGCACTTTTCCCATCATTTAGATAAAAAATATAAGCTCTGTCAATTAATTGTTTTATTATAAAAATGAAATACTTAAAACCAATATAAAATATAAATTTGGTATTATTTACCTTTAGTGTCACGAACCAACCCAGCGGGGGTCAAGCCAAAACAACCCCAAGGTCACCTCCATAGGACAAGGGCGACCAAAAAGTGATTAATAGAATAACTAATATGAGAGACCTTCACCTAACTTATATCCACACACACCCAACCATCTGCATGAAATACTATAAAGGAATAAAAATTAAAGATGAAATAATTAGGGAATAAACCATGAATATAAAACCTCTAGGTTATAAAAGAGAATGACAGAATAATATGAGAAATTAAAAGGGTAAAATACACACCCAACTAGAATGATGTCCCAACCTAACAAAAACTATTTAGGTAAATTCTAGGAGATAGTGACTCAAGATCTCCATGCCTCGACCACTACACATGGTCAAATGAACCAAGGTATCCCTATTATCCTTTGTAATCACCTCTGATCTATTTATTCTCTACATAATGAATGACACATTCAAGAAAATCCCATAGAGGTGTGTGTGTGTATAGATACCCAATAGGATTCCCCGAAAGACAAAGGGGATATAGTAAGAGACATGATAGAATTAGAAATATCAACACATAGCCAGAGATGACCAATAAATATGGATATATTCTCATAAAATAAAAACATTAGGGAGATAAAGAGGATCTTAATATCATATCCCATCATAAGAAAATATCATTTCATTGGTTCTAAATGGCCCATAAATGATTCCCATCATCTCACACATCTATCAAAAAAAGAATCAATATCAAGCCACACGTCACCACTTTGCTACCCAACAGAGGGGACATAATCTCTTGATAGGGGAACCATGCCTTAGAAAATAGGAGAGTTTCACTATGAAGATATAGGACCCATGCCCTGAATCCATTAGAGGGTACCACTCTAGTGGTATATGACCCATTCCCTAACTCCACGGTAGGGTTCAACTCTAATTATCAAGGATCCATTTTCTATCTTCATAGGAGGGTTCCACTAAAATGGTATAAGTTCCATTTCCCGTCCCCTCAAGAGGGTTCCACTTTAATAGTAGAGGACCCATGGCCTAGATTCATTGAAGGGTTTCACTCTAATGGTAGAGGACACATACCAAGTACTAGATAGAGGGTTCCACTCTAACGATCCTACAAAATCTCTACTATCATGAAGTGCTTCCTAATAAAGTGTCACACTCATAAAATATTGAAACATATATAAAATATAACTATTTAGGACACGTCTCATTATATGTTGAATTTTTTTGGATATGATGCTCAGAAGCCAAAATCTGAGTCTCATTGAAGGAGATATGAGAGGTTGAAGCTTCCTAAAAATGGAGGGTAGAAGAAGTGTATGGGGACCCTAATGGTGTGTGGTCCTACCAAGGTCCCTAGTCGTGTCCTTTACAATACATGGATCACTGGTCATATAGTCCTACATGGAATTTACTAGGAGCTACATGGCATGTATTAGCTGCCCATGGTTTATCTGTGTTCTCTTAGCCATGTCTGTATCCTTTGGTCTGTGTCCATGTACTATGGCCATGTCCATGTACCATGGTCATGTACAATTACAAACCATGTTCCATGAAATAACAGTGTCCATGTTTTAACATAGTACATTATAGGATTCTAGTATTGAGTCACAAGTTGTTTGGGGGTCCCACACACTGTGTGATATTTAACACACCTAGAAAACCTAGCTTCCATAGACAATGTCTTACACACTGAATGTTCTCTAGACTACATAGTGTGTTTTGATGTTTTATAAAAAAACTCTAGATCTACAAAATATGGTCTAGATTCGGACCCTCTTCTATAAGTTCTACCAAAAGGCTACCCATTTCTAAAGTAATTACTCTTTGACAAATGATTATGGCCTTTCAGTGGCTGGAAATTTATTTTTAGATCCTTCCGTATGAAGCTCGTTCGTCTCCGATTGGGCGTGGAACCTCTTTCTCTAGTTCCAAGTCAATTCTAGTTCAAATATTTAGGATGAAAATAATCTACATCTCACAAGAATCCATATCCATCCCCAAATCAATGATGTGGTCATCAAACAAAAAATATTCTTGAATATGGTGGTTTGATCATTCTCAAACCCACCTAGAAATAGTCTAATCGTTACCCCATGGAGCAATGATTATGAACATGAAAAACAGGAGGGGTCAAATCACATAAACATGGGTGAAACAATCATTAATCATGAATTCATATCCAGAAAAAATAGATCAATGAATCTTTGATGTGAAAACATGTCATAATGTGTTATTCAAATTGAATAACAAATTTAATTTGGCAAGGACTCATACGAAGGTCCAATTTGATGTAGACTAAAGAAACAGAAATGATCTTTCTCATCATTTTTAATCATAAGGGAGGAGTCCAAAAATAATGAGACATACCTTGATGTTATATCATTTTATGATAAAGAACATATATTCTAATCTTGTAGAGAGTTAATTTCATTCTATGTGCCTCAATTCACATTTATATAGAGGATCATCATTGGTTAATCTCATTCTTCCAAGGAAGAAGATGGAATTATCCTATCATAGATCCAAATTATTTGTGACTAAAATGAATGATTTTCTCTAATTGAATATTTATATAAATAATTATGTTTGGTTCATTTAATAAAATAAATAAAATTAGTTAATTATTTAAATTAAATGCACCCACCAATGGATGCATTATCTGAACACCCCACACCGACCAAATTTAGGTCATGCCTAGGGTAAAACACACATTCCAGATTGAACTTCAATCTCATATTTCCACGTTGAGATTTCTTTTATGAGATATTATATTATTTCTTAAAAATCATGTAATCATGATGTATAATATATTTAATATTTTTATAAAATTAATTTCAGGAACTCTATACCTCAGAATCACGCTATGTCTCTACTCCTGGATCAAAAAAATTTCCTTGATATATTTTAAAGTATTAAAAAGAAGAATGGGTCTCTAAAATTCAAAAATAATTTATCTTAATGACACTAATACCATACATAATCATTATATGGATTTTTCCAAACCCCATAAGGTATTTCAAAAAATTCCATCCTATGGAAACAATATCCTTACTTATTTATACATTGTTCAAGGTTATTTAATGAAAAATAAATATTTTATTGGTGCAATATTCATTATCCAGATCAATCCCTTAACGTTTTATACTTTATCAATGTACCATTTCATCGCATCACAATAGAAATCCACATAATCTCAAAACATCTAGAAAATATGGAAAACAATTCTTGAAATAATTCAAATTATCAATGAACTTCCAAAAATGATTCCCTAATAAAGTTTTAAATCAAAACAAGACATAATAAGTCTGTTTATGTCAGGAAAATAATCAATAAAATTGAGTAAAAGAGTGGTGTTTATAGTTTCTCCCTTCAACCTACATATAATTCCTTTCTAAACTAATGTTAACATATCAATGATTATCATTAGAATCTAGATCAGAGGTTAACCAATTTCAAAATTTGGTAACTCAGGAAGGTATTTTTTTGGAATCCCTTACAACATGTAATCACCATAAGCTATACCACTAGACCATACAATAGATAGAACCATGAATAGAATGGTATCCACTCAGGCTTCTTTTGAACCAAATGATAAACATGTCTCACTTCTTACTCGCTACAACATGTTTTTTTCCTTACATATACACACCCAATGAAAAAACTTCAAAAAAGTATAGGCAGAAATAAATGAAAAGTATAGAAAAGGTATACTTTGATTTTTTTATAGTTTAAAAAATAAAATAATACTTACTTGAGATAACTTTACTATGATTTTCATTACACTCCGTCAATATATATATATTAGAAATAAAAATTGTTAATAAAAAATTATTAGTTTTCTAATATTTTTCCATTACAAGATTAGTAATTCACATAATAGGTCCGAGCACTCCAAAATAAAAGGTGTTTGGCTAGTAAATTTGTTTTACTACAATTTTCATAGAAGTATCAACATTGAAGACTGTGAATGTTGATATATTGTAGAAATCAAAACTTGATTGATGATGTCGTATGAACCAAGGAAGGCTTACCCAATCCTTTTCTATAAAAATAGTTTGATCAAACCTATAAAGTATTATTCAAATAATCAAATGAAACTGACCACTAAACATTCCCATCGAATGATTGTATCATCCCATGACCTTTATTTCCACTAAATAAACCCATTTACACTATAAAAATCCCATGACCATGATATCATTCAATTATTATCCTTATGTTATATTTACTATGTCACATGAACATGATTAAAATCCCAATGATTTCTCACTTAAATATTGATTCATTAAAATCTTTATAATCTCTCCAACACTTTTTCACAATTCCACTTCCTTATTAGGAACAATTAATGCACTCAATCTCTATCCATTCACCAATTTCCTACTAAGTAATAATGTTCCCTCAAAATTTCTTAGAATAAAATCATGGAGAACAAGTTTTTTGAATTTCATTTTGTGGATATATTCCAAATCACTAGATTCTTATCCTCCAAAAACTTCTTTATGATGTGATATTTTTGGTAGATGTGTTTCGTCCCCGAATGAAACAACGAATTTTCACCAATTTTATTTCAAACTAACAGTAATAGTATTGAAATATATTAACTATGTTCCTATAAGAATTCCAAAAATATGCCTAAGAAATATTAGCTATTTAATCAATTCAATTTTTTCACATTTTCTATTTCCATTTTAGACAAATCTACAACTAGTTATAGCCATAATATCTAGATCACTATCGTTCCACCATAGGTGAACAATAAACTAGTTGTACTATTTTGAGAATCTGAATCTCTCTAAAATTCTACATCAATATAACCTTATAAATGATCATATATCTTAAAAGATAAGTTTTATCCTCTATTCCATTAAGATAAAGATAACCCTCTTAATGGCATCCTAGTTTTCATTCCCAGGATTAGACATGAAATATTCAATTGATCCCATTGCATTTTTTGAGTTCAAGGTGATTTCACGCCCCTTAATATATCATAGATTCTTTCAATGATGTAAAAGGAATCTTTACCATGTTTCTTTACTCATCAAACAGATTCAGTGGTTTTTCCCTAGAGAATGTGAAGTATCTGAACATGGGAGTTAAGATACAATTATAAATTGAAAAACCCAACCTTTTGATAATATTTTAAAAAAATGCTAATGAGGCAACACTAAAATTATATCTTTACAACCTCACACAATAATTATCCATAATATTGATATAGCCTTCCTAAGATCCTTCATCTAAAAACATCTAGAAAATAATTTCTTATCCTCCTAAAATGATGTAATGTTTGGACCTACTAGTATTATATCTTCCATACACAATAGAAACATAATGAAACTCCCATTATCAATTTCCTTCCAAAAGAAATGGTGGTATGTCTTACATTAATTGAAACCCTATTCATCCATAAATGAATCAAACTCATGGTTCAACATTCATGGTTCTTAATTTAATCCATTAAGACTATTATTCAGCATACACACTAAGAACTCATTCTATTGATCCATAAAACTTATTGGCTACGTCATATAAATTTCCTCATCCAAAATATCCATTTATAAAATTGATTTTTACATCTATTTCACCAAAGTGAAAATCATTAGATACAACTATGATCATCACTATTTGGATTGTAGAATGTTCAACTATCGTTGAAAATATTCCAATAAATATATCACTTATTTATATAGAAACCCCTTCACTTCATACCTTAGAATCTAAAAATTCATCATATTAGTGTATTCTTTTATCATGAATACCCATTTATTATCTAGTACCTTTATTCCAAATGGAAATTACATTAGGTCCCATGTTTTATTCAAATATATTTAATTCAACTCATCCTTTGTAGCTAACTCCCACTTGTAGAAATCATTATGTCCAAACATTTCTTCTAGGACCTCATGTTACACTAAATACAATTAAACTAAAAAGTGTATGTCATCCACATACCACTAAAAAAACATTTTTACTCTTTGTAATCATCATAATGCTATTAATGACTCAACTTTTTCATGAACTACCAATTTTTGAGTCTGAAATCTTGGTGCTCTAACATGAGCCTCAACAACCATTATGCTCTATTTTATATATTACAGTACTCTATCTAATAGATCTACTATAATTCAACAATAATTATCAAAAACATGTATTTATATAAAGATACAATTGAAATGAATGTGGATTTAACAAATTTAATATTTTCGTTCAATGTCATTCACCACCATATTTTAGTCTTTTTACAAGATACACACATTGAATATCATATTTTGTATTATGATGACCTCTTTATTATCATTATCTCAAATTAAAAATCTAATTTTTTAGCTATATTTACAACAAACAAAATTCCCTATATTTTTCCCTGAGTTAATCTCTATCCATTTCATCCACGTGGACATATGAATGAATCCATTAAACGTTGACATGGTAATGTTTTGATGTCTTATTAGGATATATTTCTTCCATATATTCCTTCCCAATCAATTTTTATATAATTATTTTAAATAATTATGCTAAATGTTAACCAATTCCACCCAAAATTACTTGTACCCACCTAAGGGAAAGCTATTCATCCAATACATCTATGTTATATTCTAATTCAATCTCTCAACCACACTATTTTACTCAGGTATATTAGTTATAATCTTCTCAAGTATAATCCATCTATGATTGTAAAGGTTTCAAAGGATCCTTCAACTATAGTCACCACCATTAAAAGACCAAAATAACCTCATCTTACATCTAGTATCTCTATACACCATTAACTTATACAAAAAAAAATTAAAATACACAATATTTTTGTTACGGAAATTTAATTTGTTTCTTCCTCATAAATACATAAATTAATTTCACAATGTATTATGACCCTCTATGAAATCATATAAGGGAAGGGCCCTAAATTTAATTGTGGAAACGTTCTAGATTCATAATATTGTGTCTTTTCTCACTTAGATTGAAATATAGCTTTTGTTTTTCCTATGTATACATCTCTTACAACTTACGGGTTCTATATGAACCATCTTGAACATGAAATTTGCTATTAAAAAGTTCACGTTCTTCAAATTAGTATTCCTAAGTTGAAAATTCAATAACTATGGGATCTTAAATGTTATGGATTAAAAAATTGTCACTACATATGATATTACAATTAGATACTAGATTCTATCCTTTATTCCTACAGTATTTTCCATTGATCCTTTAGTGATTTAACAAACTTTTTTAGTGAATCTTGTTTCAAAACCTACATCATCATGCAGTCCAATGGAAATTAAATACTTCCAAAAACACAATATGTTCTGAAATTATTTGATAGAAATTATATTACCATTCTTCATCTCGAAATTAACATCTCTCTTTCCCATGAATTCCTTTTATTCATCATTAGCTAAGTGAACCTTTACAAATATCCATGAAACTTAATTCTTTATGCAACAATTGCTTTCCATGGATTGTAATTATTATTTGTAATAATAGACCATTTATTCTACTAGAATATGAAATCTTAGTAGTAAAATAATACTACCTTAGAAAAAAGATAATTGGAACTTACAGTTCCATACACTTCCCATTTAGAATTTAGAGTTCTTTCCATAAATTATTTCTAAAGATGAACTCTCTTACCATTGGGAATACAAGTTAGACTTGGAAATTTGAATTTAAATCGACTATTACCATTTCATTTATATTATATTTTAACTGAAAATATTTTATTCGAAGACAATATGAATCCATCTTCATTGAGTACACCTCCAAATTATATGTGGATGGCCCTACATCATATATATTCATTTAGGATTAGCCCCTAAACATCCTCATACATCAATCAAACTTCCCATAAGAATGTTTTATGAAACTTAACAACACCTACAACCTTTTTGGAAGGGTAGATAACAAAAATGGTGATAATACATCTTTTTGGAACATGAAATCAACATATTAAAGCTGACATTGATTCACAATTAAATAATTCTCATGATTAGCTATTGAGCTATGGTTTGAAAATTTTATGCGGAAGAATCCCTATAAGATAAACAACTTTTTCATCACCAATGGCCTCTCATACATTCCTACTAGAGTATTAATATTCTCTAAAATTATCTTCACATCACAAATATTAAATCCAAGGATTCAAGCCATTCACATTTGAGTGAGATTGAGTGCCTTTATATCAAGTATCTCATGTTTTCCAATTTCTGTATTCACTATTTTCATTCCAATTAGTTGTACTTTCATGTCATATTAAATGAAATAATATTCCATATACATTTATCATAATCAAAAGTCATCCCCATTAAATTTGTCTATCTAAATGTAATATACTTCTAATGTATTACATTATTATATATGTAAACACCAACATGATAAATAATGTATTTTATGAAATAGATTGTTACCCATGATTTCCACTAAGTGTGTACAATTAATTTTTACAAAACTCTGATACCAAATATTAGAAATCACACACAACATCTAATCAAGAGACATTATATAATCATAAGTTAAAAAGGAATAACTAATTAATAATAATCTTATACTCTTAATCATAGTGTACTAGAAGTTTGAAAGACTTCAAACCATACTCATTAAATAGAGTCAGCATACTATTACATACATATCCAATGTACTAAATCACACAAATTTATAATAAAAATAAAAATTAGAGAAATGAAAAAGATACCATTGATTTTATTTGGTTCCAATAATTAAGTCGTATGTCTAGAGGAGATCATAGATTCCATTCTTCATTACTACCCGATAATAAAAATATTATAAAAAAGAATGAAAAAATCACTCATATTTTTTATACCTTTTTTCGGGTTATAAAAAAATTCCTTCATATATATTGTCCCACCTTCCCTAAATGGTAGGGTCTTAAACAATAACTAATTTTCATCACCAGTAGAAGTTTATAAATAACCCTCTACTAAATATGGCAACTTTTGATGACTAGTAGTAATTATTAAATGATCACTGATATCAAATAAACCAATGAAATGTTACATAACACATTACTAAAAAATTCACGAGTATTAATCTTGTAATTTATTCTACACATCATCTGGTGACACTGACCACAACACATTTCAATTGGATTATACCATGATCTGATCAACCTTCCATCCGCTGAACAAACTAGTTTCCGCTACCCTAACCCCAATACCAATATAACATTTATTTTTCTACTTTATTTCTATTTACTTCTACACTTTAATATGATTAACATACCATTAGGTATTACTCCAACACATATAATTTTTATTTAGGCATATGAATAGTTTATAAGTTAACAAATTATGATGTTTCATCCATTAAGATTCTTATTTATTTAACATTGATCTCTAATTAATGATCAATGATAATGTTGGTGATGAAATCTATCTACAACATATTCCTTATTAGATGTGTATCATGTTATAAATTAATTCTTTTAATAATTAATTTTATTAAATATTCTCCATCTAAAATGGTGACCCTTTTTGAGTTGCCATAACCATTATTGGGCCAAGATCCATATTTCAACAATAAATGAGTCCAATTTGGTGTTAATAAAATTAATTATCTATCTAGGTAGGACTTAAATCTAATCATATCATATATGAAAATTGGACAGTTGAGTAGGAAACTCACTTCCTAATCCATTATATAAATAAAATCAACACCATTACTCTAGAATCGTAATTCATATGGTTTCCCAGCAATTTCTAAACCAAAGAAAATGCCAAAAAATTTAACCTAATCATATAAATATCACCCATTATATTATTTTCTTACTCACCATAGTCTAGGGGAACCATGATTTTACAGAACCTATCCAATTATATGATCGACTTCCCCTTTGCCTCAAAACATCATTTTGAGATCTCCTGACTCTCCCAATCAATACCCTTTACTTTAAAACCATGAAAAACATCAAGAAAGGGTCACATACCAAAAATCATGGGTACTTAAATCATCATCTTCAATAAAGAATAGAGGGTATTGTAGGGATAGTTTTTTAGTCAGATGAGTTCATTTTGAACTTGGTTATTCTATTTGGGTTAAAAAAGGAACCTTTTATTTTTATAGCCATAATGATTAGGATCATATATAAATTCTTATATTCTTTTTTATTATCTTTTTATATGAATTTGGTAGGTATTTTAAATGATATAAAAATAATGATAAATGTCTAAAATTTATCTTGGAGACTTTATGGGAGAACCCAATTTTTTCTAAACATTTTAAATCCTTCTTTTTTATTTGATAAGTCTGACTCCTTTGGCATGTGGTATCATGAGAACTATGTTCTATAAATTCTAAAATGTATAGGCAATGATTTCCCTGAATGTACCAAAAAATATCTTCAAGATCATACATTTTCATGAACAGTATAGATACTATTATATCTTTACCTTTGATTTCTCATGGATAACTACTCATATGATATATTTGATAGAGAATGGATTTAGTTTTTATTAAATGTGAAGTATCATTAAATGAATTGAATATGAGGCTTATAAATACTCTTAATTTATATTTACCCAATATAGGTAAAGGATTTGATTCCTACTATGATACCACTATATCGTGACTTGGTTATGCGGTTGTGTATGATAACTGTGTGGTGGTATATGGTTATAAATTACATCAATTTGATAAATATAATTATCCACCACTTTAATTATAATTATTAGTTTTATAATATGATTTTTTAAAAATCAAGACAATATTTATTTTGGGTGAGATTCATAATATACGCCGATCCTAAAATCCCAAAGTAATTATTTTTCTAATAGGATCTAAATTAGTGAAAACAATAATGGTTTGAATACCTATAATTTTTTTATTTGTAACTCCATTAGAGATTTAGAAAAGGGAATATGTATGAAAATTCCATTAATAGATAAACATAACTATATGATGTTCAAAACACAAATATGGAATGAATATTAATGTACATAATGTATGAGATTCATATGAATGACATTGACGATTATAATTAGATGTGTTTATTTAAAATTGATCAGGTATCATCCATTATGGAGTGATTCAAGGGATCCCAAATTCATAATCATAAATGCATCATAATTTAAGAAGCAATTTATGGTAGGGGTATTTTTAAAGAGGGATTCAATACTATAATTATATTCCGGTTATTCATGGAAGTCATGTGGTACTAAATAGAATGAGAGAAAAAATCAAGATGGAATATCAATCTTCCAGGTGTGAGGTTCACCTTGGAGCCTCAAAGATGTTTCCTGATATTCATTGGAAATTATGGTGTTTGGGTATGAAATAAATAAAATCGGGATAGTTTCAAAGTGTCCCATTTTAAAAAAAAATTTATTAATCACACCAATGAACCATATGTGAACAATCACTAATCCAAAAAACAGTTTGAAAATTAGATGAAATCCTAATTGATTTTATAACCAACTTACTAATATCACTAAAATTATGAGATAAAAATTGGGTATTTATGGACTGTTTTAGAAAAAAAAATCATTTATCACCATTCAAGGAGTCAGCCTATATAGAATTGATGGGTAATTTATTTCTATAGGGGATAAGAAAACATCCTGGGATTTTAGTGATAATTATCTCTGATCAGTACATGATGATTACCATTATATTTTTCTAGGCATCAAAATGAGACATTTGTACTCATGAAAAATTAAGTAGAACTAATTACACACAAATTAATGGATAATTAGAGTAGAACATTAACATACTAAAACATATAATTTTCTAATTTTATTCTTGATTTTAGTGGAACTTAGGAAAATCATTTATCACCAGTAGAGTTCAAATAATATATTGACTTTCAATCATATATTTTGATTATTTTTTTGAATAACTCTATGGTAATCCCTATTATTCTCCACCGTACTGGATAAAGATTAGAGGATCATATTCAATTAGACATACTACTATAATGAGTGATATATATTATTGGATTTTATATATTGAACTAAAAATTTCTAAGATATGTAAAAAATATATATCTCTTTCACAAGATCACTATGATTTGAAAACAAAACCGTGCATATATAAAATAAAAAATGAGTACCTTACACCATGGAAGGACTCTTATGATATACTTAAATTAGTGTGGTTGAGGAATATCAATAGTGAAAGCCAACTAAATCTCTATGGAGTGTCCGTGAAATGATTTGAATCACATGATGCTAAGGAAGGACCCTCCACCTAAGCCCTATATGATAGTAACATAGGATGAAATTGATGGAGAAAGAGAGAGAAGTGGATATGAGAACCCATAGGAGAAATGGACATAATTAACACTACCATATCAGTGTAATTAAAATCTATACACACTTAGACACACCCACAAAAAAACACACACACACCCATCCACACCCACATGGATATCCTTCGTGGAAAATCCTTAAGAGTCTATGAATTTACTCATACATTGCAAAACATACGCGTAAAATGAAATGGTTATAACTTTTGTAACCCTTTTGAAATATAATATGCATTTCTTGTTTTTAAACATCAAGATTAATGATAGAACATATCATGTGTAATATTTTATTAATATTAAAACTAAATGTTCATCTATACTAAATCAATCAGAGTGTTTTTGTAAAATTTTTTACATGACTCTTCATAAAAACCAACCATTAAATATAACTCAATCAGACATTATGACTGAATCTTGTAGGAGTTATTTTTGATATCATCATACCATAAAATAAAATATACTTATTAAGAAAAAACAATAATTTCACAGCAAGTATGTCATACCAAATAACACACCTATAACATATAATATGATATATGCTAACATATATCACACATATATTTTAGTATATAGTGAAAATATTCCTTAATGTTCCTATTATAATAAAGCCTCGTATAATTTCTACCATTTCACCTTATATCATACCATATATAAAAAATTGTGAAACCATAACCAAAAATCATTTTGTATATTTAAAAAACATGTTAAAAATCCCTCATAAATTTTACCATTTATCACATAATATGAAATAACTTATGAATATCCATCCAAAAATCATTATTGATAAAAATTGAAAGAATTTTAGAGAAGCTACCTATGTTTTTTAAAACTGAATATACATTCAGTCAAACACAATGTGTTAATCTATGGTACATTATAGTTTTGAAATATTTATATGAATTATTTAATTCATATATTTAATAAATGAGAGAAAACTAAAAAATAATCAATGCTTCCAGTCTAAGAAGGCATCCAGTGTGATCTCTATAAAATACGTATATATCTGTACATGTGTCCAAAAGTTATATCATAAAAAATAATTCTTTTTTATATGATCCCTTTATAGAGGAAATTTAGTAAACATGATGCAAAAACTATTTAAATCTCATATTTCTACACATACATTCTAAATTATCCATGTATAGACTGGCCAGGTTCATGAATACATCACATGCATCCATACTTATGGATTATCACATCACATTCCCATCATATAATAGATAATTAAATAACATTACACGTCCTTTTTATGATCACACCATCCTTCAATATATATTAATTAATGGACCTGATGTCATACTCATTATATGAGAGGAAAATATCCAATACTGGTTAAGCTTGAACAAATAACATGATAAGAAACATACAAAACCATCACCTTATTAGATAATAATCAAGTATTATATAATAAAGTTATTGATGTATGATAGATATCTTATTTTGTATCTTAATAAAACCATTTATAATGAAGTATTTATTTGAAATGTGCACCCCAAGTCTACAAAAGACAAAGTGTATGAGAAATAGTGGTGTATAATTGGGGACCACCCATTGCAAAAAGCCTATTTTATGCCTCATGAGAATACATCATATCTCTAATGAATTCCTACCCATGATAAACATATCATATTATCAAAAATCATAATAATACAAGAAAAATTTGGTTAGGTATAACTCAAATTCATATTTTGATAATATAATTGTCATTTCACATCATATAATGTATGAAACCAACAAGAAATAATGAAAATGTGGTGTATACATTTTTGTATAACATGATGGATTTAAAATTAAGAAACTCAATTAAGAATACTAACAAAACCATAAAACATTTACAGTCTAATCATATAATATATGATTGAAATTTAGATAATACATATCTTTGTTATGTTTTTAGGGTTTTTTATTAAGCTCATTACATCTCTATGTAAATATTTCCCCATCTCTATGTTACCATATTATTAAAACCATCTTATAAACTCTTTAATTTTGTAAAATTAATTAATTAACATAGTTTGGACAATGGTGAAGCTTAGCAATAATGTTTATAATGTTCAAATCCTTTAATATATTATTCAATCACCTTTACTTAACAACATCACGTGATTTTATTGTAATAATTTTTGTTTTCTTTTGAGAACTCTTTCTATGTTATGAATCATCACAATTCCTAACACCTTTCCTTTATATTTTTTCTTGAGATCATTTTGGTAAAATAACATAATACATTATATTTTTTTCGTATCCAAAATTCTTTTTGGATATAAAGTGATATTAACTTTGAATTTTGACTGGTATAATCATTTATTTTCTATACTTGAAGTTATCTAAATAAATATATACTTCTACTAGAATTATAGAAACTATCTTTTCTTTAGAATATAACGATATAATAAAAAGACTTTTTATTTTAGTTAGTAACCCATATTTTATTTAATTAGAATATTTAATAAAGTAACTATTTTATTTATATATTATAGTAATTTTTTGTGTTTGGAGAATTATTTTGAAAAGAAAACATTAAAATTTTCCAATGGTGGGTGGTGGGATCTAATACCTCATATTTTAATAAATATTTGGGATTTACTCATTGTACTTGGTTAAAAATACATACATTAATTTCAAAAACATGGTATATAATTCAATTAATAATAAAACATGTATATTTACACTATCAACTCCTATTACTCACAATAACAATTTGGTTATAAAAAAATTCTCTTATCATATAAAATAAAAAAGTTAAAAATAAACAGACTTTTTTTAAATAAATTCAATATCGATATATTATTTTTCACTAAAAACCATGAGTTAATATCTCTTTTCCCATCATTTAGATGAAAAATATAAGCTCTGTCAATTAATTCCTTTATTATAAAAATGATATATTTAAAACCTTTATAAAATATAAATTTGGTATTATGTACCTTTAGTGTCTCGAACCAACCCAGTGGGGCTCAATCCAAAACAACCCTTAGGACACCTCCATAAGACAAGGGCTACCAAGAAGTGATTAATGGAATAACTAAAATGAGAGACCTTCACCTAACTTATATCCACACACACCCAACCATCTCCATGAAATACTATAATGGAATAAAAATTAAAGATGAAATAATTAGGGAATGAACCATGAATATAAAACCTCTAGGTTATAAAAGAGAATGACAAAATAATATGAGAAATTAAAAGGGTAAAATATACACCCAACTAGAATGATGTCCCAACATAAAAAAAACTATAAAATTAAATTCTAGGAGATAATGACTCAAGATCTCCAAGCCTCGACCACTACACATGGTCAAATGAACCAAGGTATCCCTATTATCCTTTGTAATCACCTCTGATCTGTCTATTCTCTACATAATGCATGACACATTCAAGAAAATCCCATAGAGGGGTGTGTGTATAGATTCACAATAGGATGCCTTGAAAGACAAAGGGGGTTTAGTAAGAGACGTGATAGAATTAGAAATATCAACTCATAGCCAGAGATGACCAACCAATATAGATATATTCTAATAAAATAAAAACATTAGGGAGATACAGAGGATCTTAATATCATATCCCATCATAATAAAATATTATTTCATCGGTTCTAAATGGCACATCAATGATTCCCATCATCTCACTAATCTATCGAAAAAAGAATACATATCAAGCCACCTGTCACCACTATGATACCCAATAGAGGGGACATAATATCTTGATAGAGGAACCATTCCTTAGAAAATAAGAGAGTTTCACTATGAAGATATAGGACCCATTCCCTGAATCCATTAGAGGGTACCACTCTAGTGGTAGATGGCCCATTCCCTGACTCCATGGTAGGGTTCAACTCTAATTATCGTGGATCAATTCTCTATCTTCATAGGAGGGTTCCACTCTAATGGTATAAGTTCCATTCCCTGTCCCCTTAAGAGGGTTCAACTCTAATAGTAGAGGACCCATGACCAAGATTCAAAGAAGGGTTTCACTCTAATTGTCGAGTACACATACCAAGTACTAGATACATGGTTCCAATCTAATGATCCTACAAAATATCTACTATCATCAACTGCTTCCTAATAAAGAGTCACACTCATAAAATATTGAAACATATATAAAATATAACTATTTAAGACACATTGCATTATATGTTTAAAAAAATATGGATATGATGCTCAGGAGCCCAAATCTGAGTCTCATTGAAGGAGATATGAGAGGTTGAAGCATCATAAAAATGGAGGGTAAAAGATGTGTATAGGGACCCTAATGGTGTGTGCTCCTACCATGGTGCCTATTCGTGTCCTTTCCAGTACATGGATCACTGGTCATATAGTCCTAAATGGAATTTACTAGGAGCTACATGGAATGTATTAGCTGCCCATGGTTTATCTGTGTTCTCTTAGCCATGTCTGTATCCTTTGGTCTGTGTCCATGTACTATGGCCATGTCCATTTACCATGGTCGTGTACAATAACAAACCATGTTCCATGAAATAACAGTGTCCATGTTTTAACATAGTACATTATAGGATTCTAGTATTGAGTCACAAGTTGTTTGGGGGTCCCACACACTGTGTGATATTTAACACACCTAGAAAACTTAGATTCCATAGACAATGTCTTACACACTGAATGTTCTCCAGACTACATAGTGTGTTTTGATGTTTTATAAAAAACCGTATATCTTCAAAATAGGGTCTAGATTCGGACCCTCTTCTATAAGTTCTACCAAAAGGATACCCATTTCTAAAGTAATTACTCCCCGAAGAATGATTATGGCCTTTCGGTGGCCGGAAATTGATGTTGAGATCCTTCCATATGAAGCTCGTTCATCTCCGATTGGGCGTGAAACCTCTTGCACTAGATCCAAATCAATTCTAGTTCCCATATTTATGAGGAAAATAATCAACATCCCACAAGAATTGATATCCATCCCCAAATCAATGATATGTTTATAGAATATAAAATATTCTTGAATATGGTGGTTCGATCATTCTCAACCCACCTAGAAATAGTCGAATCGTTACCCCATGGACCAATGATTATGAACATGAAAAACAGGTGGGGTCAAATCACATAAACATGGGTGAAACAATCATTATCCATGAATTCTTAGCCAGAAAAAATAGATCAATGAATCTTTGATGTGAAAACATGTCATAATGTGTTATTCAAATTGAATAACAAATTTAATTTGACAAGGACTCATATGAAGGACCAATTTGATGTAGATTAAAGAAATAGAAATGATCTTTCTCATAATTTTTAATCATAAGGGAGGAGTCCAAAAATAATGAGACATACCTTGATGTTATATCATTTTATGATAAAGAATGTATCTTCTAATCTTATAGAGAGTTAATTTCATTCGATGTGCCTCAATTCACATTGATATAGAGGATCATCATTGGTTAATCTCATTCTGGCAAGGAAGAAGGTGGAATTATCCTATCACAAATCCAAAGTATTTGCGACTAAAATGAATGATTTTATCTAATTGGATATTTATATAAATAATTATGTTTGGTTCATTTAATAAAATAAATAAAATTAGTTAATTATTTAAATTAAATGCCCCCACCAAGGGATGCATTATCTGAACACCCCGCACCGACCAAATTTAGGTCATGCCTATGGTAAAACGCACATTCCAGATTGAACTTCAGTCTCATATTTCCACATTGAGATTTCTTTTATGAGATATAATATTATTTCATAAAAATCATGTAATCCTGATGTATAATATATTTGATATTTTTATAAAATTAATTTCATGAACTATAGACCTCAGAATAATGATATGTCTCTACTCCTGGATCAAAAACATTTCCTTGCAATATTTCAAAGTATTAAAAAGAAGAATGGGTCTCTAAAATTCAAAAATAATTTATTTTAATGACACTAATACGATACATAATCATTATATGGATTTTTACAAACCCCATATGGTATTTCAAAAAATTACATCCTATGGAAACAATATCCTTACTTATTTATACACTATTCAGTGTTCTTTAATGAAAAATAAATATTTTATTGGTGCAATATTCATTATCCTGATCAAACCCTTAACCTTTTATACATTATCAAAGTACCATTTCATTTCATCACATTATAAATCCACATAATCTCAAAACATCTAGAAAATATGGAAAAAAATTCTTGAAATAATTCAAATTATCAATGAACTTCCAAAAATGAGTCGCTAATAATGTTTTAATCAAAACACGGCATAATAAGTCTATTTATGTCAGGAAAATAATCAATAAAAGTGAGTAAAAGAGTGGTGTTTATAGTTTCTCCCTTCAAACTACATATAATTCCTTTCTAACCTAATGTTAACATATCTATGATTTTCATTAGAATCTAGATCACAGGTTAACCAATTTCAATATTTGGTAACTTGGGAAGGTATTTTTCGGAATCCCTTATAACTTGTAATCACCATAAGCTATACCACTAGACCTTACAATAGATAGAACCATGAATATAAAGGTATCCACTCAGGCTTATTTTTAACCAAATGATAATGATGCCTCACATCTTACTCACTAAAACATGTTTTTTCCTTACATATACACACCCAATGAAAAAACTCCAAAAAATATAGGCAGAAATAAATGAAAAGTATAGAAAAGGTATACTTTGATTTTTTATGGGTTAAAAAATAAAATAATACTTACATGAGATAACTTTACTATGATTTTCATTACACTTAGTCAATACATAGATTAGAAATAAAAATTTTTAATAAAAAATTATTATTTTTATAATATTTTTCCATTACAAGATTAGTAATTCACACAAGTGGTCCGACCACTCCAAAATAAAAGGTGTTTGGCTAGTAAATTTGTGTTACTAAACTTTTCATAGAAGTATCAACATTGAAGACTGTGAATGTTGATATATTGTAGCAATCAAAACATGATTGATGATGTTGGGTGAACCAGGGAAGGCTTACCCAATCCATTTCTATAAAAATAGTTAGATCAACCCTATAACTTATTATTCAAATAATCAAATGAAACTGACCACTAAACATTACCATCGAATGATTGTATCATCCCATGAACATTATGTCCACAAAATAAACCCATTTACACTATATAAATCCCATGACCATGATATCTTTCAATTCTTATCCTTATGTTATATTTACTATGTCACATGAACATGATTAAAATCTTTATTTTTTCTCACTTAAATATTGATTAATTAAAATCTTTATAAGCTCTCCAACACTTTTTAACAATTCCACTTCCTTAGTAGGAACAATTAATGAACTCAATCTATATCCATTCACCTATGTCCTACTAAGTAATAATGTTTGCTCAAAATTTCTTAGAATAAAATCATGGAGAAAAAGGTTTTTGAATTTCATTTTGTGGATATATTCCAAATCACTAGATTCTTATCCTCCAAAAGCTTCTTTATGAAGTGATATTTTTGGTCAATGTGTTTCATCCCCGAATGGAACAACGAATTTTCACCAATTTTATTTCAAACTAACAGTAATAGTATGGAAATATATTAACTATGTTCCTATAAGAATTCCCAAAATATGTCTATGAAATATTATCTATTTAATCAATTCAATTTTATCACATTTTCTATTTCCATTTTAGACAAATCTACAACTAGTTATAGCAATAATATCTAGATCACTATCGTTCCACCATAGGTGAACAATAAACTAGTTGTACTATTTTGAGAATCTGAATCTCTCCAAAATTCTACATCAATATAACCTTATAAATGATCATATATCTTAAAAGATAAGTTTTATCCTCTATTCCATTAAGATAAAGATGAACCTTTTAATGGAATCCTAGTTTTCATTCCTAGGTTTAGACATGAAATAATCAGTTGATCCAATTGCATTTTTTGAGTTCAAGGTGATTTCACGCCCCTTAATATATCATAGTTTCTATCAATGATGTAAAAGGAACCTTTACCATGTTTCATTACTCATAAAACAGATTCAGTGGTTTTTCCCTAGAGAATGTCAAGTATCTGAACATGGGAGTTAAGATACTATTATAAATTGAAAAACCCAACCTTTTGATAATATTTTAAAAAAATGCTAATGAGGCAACACTAAAATTATATCTTTCCAATATCACCCAATAATTATCCCTAATATTGATATAGCCTTCCTAAGATCCTTCATCTAAAAACATCTAAAAAATAATTTCTTATCCTCCTAAAATGATTTAATGTTTGGACCTACTAGTATTATATCTTCCATACACAAGAGAAACATAATGAAACTCCCATTATCAATTTCCTTCCAAAATAAATGGTGGTATGTCTTACTTTAATCGAAACCCTATTCATCCATAAATGAATAAAACTCATGGTTCAACATTCATGGTTCTTAATTTAATCCATAGAGACTATTATTCAGCTTACACACTAAGAACTCATTCTATTGATCCATAAAACTTATTGGCTACATCATATAAATTTCCTCATCCAAAATATCCATTTAGAAAATCGATTTTTACATCTATTTCACCAAAGTGAAAATTATTAGATACAACAATGATCATCAATATTTGGATTGTAGAATGTTCAACTATCATTGAAAATATTCCGATAAATATATCACATATTTATATTGAAACCCCTTAACTTCATACCATAGAATCTAAAAATTCATCATATTAGTGTCCTCTTTTATCGTGAATACCCATTTATTATCTAGTACCTTTATTCAAAATGGAAATTCCATTAGGTCCCATGTTTTATTCAAATATATTGAATTGAACTCATCCTTCGTAGCTAACTCCCACTTGTAGAAATCATTATGTCCAACCATTTCTTCTAGGACCTCATGTTCCCCTAAATAAAATTAAACTAAAAAGTGTATGTCATCAACGTACCACTAAAAAAATTATTTTTACTCTCTATAATCATCATAATGCTATTAATGACTCAACTTTTTCATGAACTACCAATTTTTGAGTCTCAAATCATGGTGATCTAACATGAGCCTCAACAACCATTGTGCTCTATTTTATATCTTACAGTACTCTATCTAATAGATCTAATATAATTCAACGATAATTATCAAAAACTTGTATTTATATAAAGATACAATTAAAATGAACATGGATTTAACAAATTTAATATTTTCGTTCAATGTCATTCTCCACAATATTTTATTCTTTTTACAAGATCCACACATTGAATATCATATTTGGGATTATGATGAACTCTTTTTATCATTATCTCAAATTCAAAATCTAATTTTTAGCTATATTGACAAAAAATAAAATTCTCTATATTTTTCCTTGAGTTAATCTCTATCCATTTCATCCACATGGACATATGAATGAATCCATTAAACATTGAAATTGTAATGTTTTGATGCCTTATTAGGACATATTTCTTCCATATATTCCTTCCACATCAATGTTTATATAATTCATTTAAATAAGTATGCTAAATGTTAACCAATTCCACCCAAAATTACTTGTACCCACCTAAGGGAAACATATTCATCCAAAACATATTTGTTATATTCTAATTCTTTCTCTTAAACACACTATTTTACTCAGGTATATTAGTTATAATCTTCTCATGTCTTATCCATCAATGATTGTAAAGGTTTCAAAGGCTCCTTCAATTATAGTCACCGCCATTAAAAGACCAAAATAACCTCATATTACCTCTAGTATTTCTATACACCATTAACTTATACTAAAAAAATTAAAATACATAATATTTTTGTTACGGAAATTAAATCTGTTTCTTCCTCATAAATACATAAAATAAATTTCACAAAGTATTATGACCCTCTATGAAATCATATATGGGAAGGGCCCTAAATATCATTGTGGAAAAGTTATAGATTCATAATATTGTGTCTTTTCTCACTTATATTGAAATATAGCTTTTGTTTTTTTCCTATGTATACATCTCTTACAACTTACGGGGTCTATATGAACAATCCTGAACAAGAAATTTGCTATTAAAAAGTTCATGTTCTTCAAATTAATATTCCTATGTTGAAAATTCAATAACTATGGGATCGTAAATGTTATGGATCAAAAAATTATCACTAAATATGATATTACAATTCGTTACTAGATTCTATCCTTTATTCCTATAGTAATTTCCATTGATCCTTTACTGATATAATAAACTTTTTTTAGTGAATCTTTTTTCAAAACCTACATCATCAAGCAGTCCAATGTAAATTAAATACATCTAAAAACACAATATGTTCTGAAATTCTATGATATAAATTAAATTACCATTCTTCATCTCGAAATTAACATCTCTCTTTCCCATGAATTCCTTTTATTCATCATTAGCTAAGTGAACCATTCCAAACTTCCATGAAACATAATTCTTTATGCAACAATTCCTTTCCAAGGATTGTAATTATTATTTTTAATAATAGACCATTTATTCTACTATAATATGAAATCTTAGTAGTAAAATAATAATACCTTAGAAAAAAATAATTGGAAATTACAGTTCCATAAACTACCCATCTAGAATTTAGAGTTCTTTCCATAAATTATTTCTAAAGATGAACTCTCTTAGCATTGGGAATACAAGTTAAACGAGGAAATTTGAATTTAAATCGACTATTACCATTTCATTTATATTCTATTTTAACTGAAAATATTTTATTTGAAGACAATATGAATCCATATTCATTGAGTACACCTCCAAATTATACATGGATGGCCCTCTATCATAGATATTAATTTAGGATTATCCCATAAACATCCTCATACATCAATTAATACTCTCCATAGGAATTTTTTATGAAAATTACCAACACCTACAACCATTTTGGAAGGTTAGATAACAAAAATGGTGATAATACATCTTTTTGGAACATGAAATCAACATATTCAATCTGACATTGATTCAGAATAAAATAATTCTCATGATTAGCTATTGAGCATTGGTTTGAAAATTTTATGCGGAAGAATCCCTATAAGATAAACAGCTTGTTCATCACTAATGACCTCACATACACTACTACTAGAGTATTCATCTTCTCTAAAATTATCTACACATCACAAATATTAAATCCAAGGATTAAATCCATTCACATTTGAATGAGATTGAGTGACTTTATATCAAGTATCTCATGTTTTCCAATTTCTATATTCACTATTTTCATTCCAATTAGTTATACTTTCATGTCATATTAAATGACATAATATTCCATATACATTTACCATAATCAAAAGTCATCCCCATTAAATTTGGATATCTAAATGTCATGTACTTCTAATGTATTACATTATTATATATATAAACACCCACATGATAAATAATGTATTTTATGAAATAGAATGTTACCCATGTTTTCCACTAAGTGTGTACAGTTAATTTTTACAAAACACTGATACCACATATTAGAAATCAAACACAACATATAATCAATAGACATTATATACTCATATGTTATAAAGGAATAACTAATTAATAATAATCGTATACTCTTGATCATAGTGTAATAGAAGTTTGAAAGACTTCATACCATACTCATGAAATAGAGTCAGCATACTATTACATACATACCCAATGTAATAAATCACATAAATTTATAGTAAAAATCAAAATTAGAGAAATGAAAATGATACGTTTGATTTTATTTGGTTCCAATAATTATGTCTTATGTCTAGAGGAGATCATAGATTCCATTCTTCATTAATACCTGATAATAAAAATATTATAAAAAGTATGAAAAAATCCCTCATATTTTTTATACCTTTTTTCATGTTATAAAAAAATTCCTTCATATATATTGTCCCACCTTCCCTAAATGGGAGGGTCTTAACCAATCATTAATTTTCATCACCATTAGAAGTTTATAAATAACCCTCTACTGAGATGGCGTCTTTTGAAGACCAGTAGTAATTATTAAATATCACTGATATCAGATAAACCAATGAAATGTTACATAACACATTACTAAAAAATTCACGAGTATTAATCTTGTAATTTATTCTACACATCATCTGGTGAAACTGACCACAACACATTCCGATTGGATTATACCATCATCTGATCAACCTTCCATCCGCTGAACAAACTAGTTACCACTACCCTAACCCCAATACCAATATAACATTCGTTTTTCTACTTTATTTCTATTAACTTTGACACTTTAATATGATTGACATACCATTAGGTATTACTCCAACACATATAATTTTTATTTAGGCATATGAATAATTTTTAAGTTAACAAATTATGATGTTTCATCCATTAAGCTTCTTATTTATTTAACATTGATCTCTAATTAATGATCAATGATGATGTTGGTGATAAAATCAATCTAAAACATATTATTTATTAGATGTGTATCATGTTATAAATTAATTCGTTTAATAAGTAATTTTATTAAATATTCTCCATCTAAAATGGTGACCCTTTTTTAGTTGCCATAACCATTATTGGGCCAACATCCATATTTCAACAATAAATGAGTCCAATTTGGTTTTAATAAAAATAATTATCTATCTAGGTAGGACTTAAATCTAATCATATCATATATGAAAATTGGAAAGTTGAGTAGGAAACTCACTTCTTAATCCATTATATAAATAAAATCAACACCATTACTCTAGAATCGCAATTCATAGGGTTTCCTAGCAATTTCTAAACCAATGAAAATGACAAAAAATTTAACCTAATCATATAAATATCACCCATTATATTTTTTTCTTACTCACCATAGTCTTGGGGAACCATGATTTTACAGAACCTATCCAATTATATGATTGAGGTCTTGGAACATGTTTTATTTGGAAAGAATATGATGTTTAATATTTTTAAAGGGGGTTTAATCTCACGATATCATATGACCAAATCCATTTAAATTTACTCATTCGTCTAAACATTTATTTTGGAAACACTATTAAATACATCACATTAATATATTCAATCCAATTTGATGTGTAATTCTCTTCAAAACTCATATCTTATGTTAGTAACAAAAATTAATGACAAATATATTTATACATATCCAAATGAATTGCATTTCTAATTTATATGAAACTACTTCATATAAAGTATTAAAATCATATGAAACCGGTTATCCACAAAAGAATAAGCTTGAATAAATGGATATACAACACCTAAATTATTATAGATGGAATAAGCATCCTTCCTAGTGAGAAATCTGATCCAAATTCCCTTTACAAAAACATAATTTACTCAAGAGAGAGCTCAATTCCATCCTAATTATATCACCTAATATGTATAAACTACAACCAACCATATACTCAAGATCGTGATCAAGTCCAAAAAAATAAAATTAGGAGAAAATTAAATCTATTATCATACCTAACATGTAACTCTATAAATTCATGTATAATAATTTAAAGAAGAAGTTTAACTCTTTAAATTGAATTATACAACAATTAAATATATAAAAAATTCATTGTTATAAATAAATCATGGAATATTATAAATAAATGAAAAATTCATATATTTTAACATGAAATAAAAATTTTATGAACAATTCATAAATAATTAATTATAAACACCATATAATTTAGATATTTATTATGGAAACTCCATAATTAAACAAATATTAAATGTTTTTATTTATTTCTAATACAAACTCTTTTATATTTTCCTTAAATATATATTTTTTAAATTAAATCAATTATATCTAAAATATAAACATTATATATTAACTATTCATAAATTATTTAAATATTTATAATATCACATATTTAATATTATTTAATTATGAACATATCAACTATAAAAATGATTTTAACATAGATTGAATAATTTTATTAAATATGGAAGTCAAATTTGAAAATATTAGATTAATAATTATAAATAGTTCATAGTATTATATATAGACTCTAGCTTTTTTCTGTTTAGAAATTTATAAACAGTTTATAAATAACTTGTTTATTTTCTATATAAACACCTTATATCTAAATAATATTTCATTAAATATAAATTTAAAATGAATTTAATAAAAAAAATAATATTAAATATATTTATATATTAATTGTTTTATAAAATTGTATTAATTAGTTACAAAAGTTTTAAAATTAAATAATTTTTAAACATTTTATAAATTAAATAAATATATAAAAATATCTTTTTATAAATGATGCATGCATGTCGTGGGGCCTGGAAAAACAATATTTTATTTACCTAAGTATAGTATAGTAGTTGATCCTAGGTAGTCTCCGGAAGAGGAGTGCACACAAAACAGGGTTCTCACTTTTTGTTGATTTTCTTAAAAAGATTGGTTTTAATTAATTTGAATGACTATGAGAGAAACAAAAAACAGAAATTTATTGATTTTGATAAATGATAAAGACGGTGATCAGTTTGAGTTCGGCTAGACCTAGTGTTGTGCCATCTTGGTTTCCAAATTATATCTCTTCTTCTTCCATAAACTTGTAAGAGAGATATTCATCTACAGAGTCCTATCTCTACCTTAGTCGGATAACTGTGATGAGAATTTTACTTTCTAAAACCTTATATTGTTCTGTCCTCTTTCCAATGTGCTTAGGGTTGTAACAGGTCTCTTGATTTATTAGAGAAATCCCAGACCTGGAATTGCTGTTCCCTAATAAACAAAGATTTCGACATACAATCCTACACACGTGCATGACAACTGCCGAGCAATCACCACCAAACCCTAATCTTCTTCCATCGTATACAGATTAGAATTGGGTGGAGGGAGATGCGATCACCGAACAAAGAAATATATAATTTTAAAATAAAAAACAAAACACTACCACATTTGGAATTTAATACTGAATTAAGAATTGAAACCAGAATAATAAAGAAGAAGAAACTTTATTCATTTCATGCACAAAAACTCAAACACAACACATAGGTCCAGCCTCCCCTCTTTCAGATCACTCAAATGAAACTACCCCTCCATGGATTTGGTAAACGAGATGATGTGGGAGAGGAGATACATTTTAAAGTAATTAAAAAAAGAAAGAAACAGAATGATTCCGAATAAGAATTTCCCTAAGATTCCCTTGGCTTTCTCCCATCTCCAATTGTGGTGTCCCAGAAGGAATGGGATGGAATATGGGATGCCTTGAGGATGAGGAGCTCTCCTCCTTTTATAGCTAGATTTTTGTCCTCTGAATGTTGTAACATTTTGGACACAATAAATGACCTTTTCACGCTTTGATCCCTTCTTAAATGTTGTTCAAAATTTTCTTGGGCATTTCCAGTAAAAACATAAGAGGATTTGAATATCTGTTTTGAGAGTTATGTTCATTTTACTCTGAGCATTTATTCTGTCCATTCAGACTCTCCAAAACACCAATCCCCGAATTAAGAAGTTTTTATGGACCCCCAAATTGCCAACTCCCGCGGCCTTTCATTCATAAAAGATGTTCTAAAACTCCTTGCGCGTCCACCCACAGAATATAACAACTTTTGGGCCCACCATAAATTTGTTATGGATCAGACACCAAAACTAGGTAGAACTGCAAACAGTTCTCTTTCTCCCACTTGTGAGCTTCTTTTGAGCTTCCATATGGCCGATTCAACTTTTTTTTCCAAAAATAGTAAATGAAGCCCTGAATGTGTAGAATATTGAAAAGATATAATTTTTCAACTTGGATTAGTTTTGATTATGTTACGGCCAAACTACATAAATAATTTAAAACAGTTAAAAAATCCAAAATGGCCCATTTTTAATATTCAGGTCAAAATAACACCAAAATCATAAAAATGAAACAATTCATCTTAGAGGAAAAATTTTGTGGGATTAAAACAATGATATTAAATATAAATTAATTGAAAATATTTTCTCTATCAATTCCCCCACACTTAGCACTTGGACTCTTGGACGAGTAAAAGTCAAATCAAATCAAATCCAAAACACATATCAATGAGATTTATCAAATAAATTACAAGAATCACAAATATATCATTCCTCATCAAAGAAAATTATTTCAAGTTCTCCATTTTATATTTTAATATATTTCCACTTCATTTCTTATCCCATGCACACAAAACACCTACCTCACATAAATTTTCTCTCATCTCCCAAATGTAAATGCTAAATAAGGCTTTTTCTCATCCAAACTCACACAAGAGTGACCATAGGCTTGATAAATTCCTACTTCTCCACCTGATGTGTGTCGAAGACATGTGTTTCTCATGAGTACTTTTTAGGGTTTTTCTTAGGCTTCTGGTTGGTAAGATTTAGATGTTAAAAATTCTGAGGCTGAAAAAGGAGGTCTTAGCTCTTATTGTAGCAAAATTGTAAGATTCTAATTGTCATTCAAATATTGTCTCCTTATCTTCCCCTTTGTAGAAACTCAGCTCTATCATCATTCAATCAGCTCAGGATTTTAGCAGCAAAAATTTCAATCATTTCAAACATGATTTTTCTTGAAAGCTCCAGATTGGCTCAACTTTCTTTTTTTTTCATCGGAATCTCCAGAAAGGCACAACTTATCTTATCATGAAAGTTCCATAAATACACAACTTTTAACAAAATGAAATATTCAGTAGGAACATCAACTCTTCAGTATTTTATATTCCACAAAAAGTATCACCAAATGAAGTAGTACACCGCAAAGCATCATCCCCCCCACATAATTTCAACTAGATCATGCAATTTTACTTCAAGAGCAGGTAGGATAGGGAAAATTGGCTTGTAATGTGGCTAACCTAACAGGAAATTCATGGCTACTAGGGGCTAAAATGAAAGATAAATATAAAGTTGGGCCATAATGAAAAAGATTATTTTAAAAATGGGGATTCAAACCAAATAAATTCCTCAATAATTTAAAACACATGTACCCCAAACCCTTATGTTTTGAAAGGAATAAACCAAATTCTGGTTAAAGCCAGCATGGTTTGGTTCTCTCAAAACATGAGGTGAATGAAGAGAATATGACAAAAATGGTTCAAAAGCCTCACAGGAAAGTGATTTCAAAGATATAGACATTGAAATGTGGCATGGGTTTCAAAAATCAGTTTACATTTCATGAAATTCCAAAAGATTTGAACTTGAAACAAAAGTAATTTCAGCATTCGTTTAAGCTCAATTTCATGAAATAGATTGGTTCACTCATTAAAATGGGGTTCAAAAATGTTATTGATAATCATTTCAGCTCAAAATTTTCAGAAACACACCAAAAATTGAAAAATAAACACAAAGAAATTTGAAAACAAACAATTTTTTTTGTGAAAACAAACGTCAAATAAAAATACTAAACTACAATGGTTCCCTCCCCCACACTTAAATGATGCAGTTTTCTCAGTGAATTCAAATGGATTAAACATGTAAGCATATTTGAAAATGAATCACAATAATCAAGAAAATGTAAAGGAGAGATACGAATTGACTTATTGGAAATGCAATGTTGAGATAATCTCCTAAGTGATGATCATTGAAAACTTAAAAAGGTAAAAAAAGATAATACAGCAAATCTATTAAAAGAAATGAAAATAGAAATTGAATAAGAAAATAAAGATAAATCTTGGTTTAATCCCCCAAGTGGGCCCTAGGTTTTAACTACCTTTAGAGGGGCAGTTCCATCTTTTATCCATAATCAGTTGGTGGATGAAGCTACATTGATTTGAACCACCACATGTGGCTCTTCCTAGCTAGAAGTTCTTTTTTTCTTATTGAGGAGGACTCCATAGGCAGAGTATACTAGATCCTCCCCCTTCACAATTTGGTAGAGCATGCATCGCGGGGGTAGAATGAATTAGGGAACCTCATATTCATTTGTTTCTACTTGGACAATATTCTTCTTCTCTTCTTGTACACCCTCTAATGAATATTCAATGTCTTTTGGGAGCATCAAGTGTTCATCAACAGGTGAATATTATTTTTCTTCTTCTTCTAAGACAATGTAAGGATTGACCAAATCTGAAAATACAATATTATAAGGATTTATGATAAAATAGTATTGAATGAAATCAGAAAAGGTAGAGGTCATGGAAGGATCATCTCCCTGAGTTGGTTCTGGTTCAATCACTTCTTTAGTTGAAAGTTCCTCTTGTATTTGATTATAATTGGATGGAGGTAGGTAGTCGCTCTCTTCCATCATGAATTCAAATTCCACCAATTGGGTGGGGTCCTCTTTTAGTGGTTTTGGCTCTTCTTCTTTGCAAGGATTGGGGAGATCAAGAATCTCATCAAATTCATTCCATAATTTATCCAATTCTTGTTGGTCTCCCACATTTGGCTCAGTAGAAAAGTCATCCTCCTTTTCATCTATCTCAGGTAGAATAGGTTGAGTGAGGATAAATGAGTATTTAGGTACCCTGACATTTACCTCCTCTGGTTCTCCAATGATGAGTGGTGAAATTTCTTCCACCACTATCTCAGGTTCTTGCTCCGGCTCAGGGTCAGGTTGCTCCATCCTTGCACGAATATAGTCCAATTCCCATTCCATTTTCCTCCCGAAATCACCCAAATTATTACTAATCCTTTCAACCCAGTCATTTAGATCACGATAATCAATTTCTTGTTCTTGATATTGCACCTGTGGGTAATCTTACCATGCATAACAATTTGAATTTGAATAAATCATGGAAAAAAGAATATATATTTTTAAACACTTTTCTTAATGAAAAAAAATAAAATATTTACAAAAAAAATGTTTTGAGGCACTACCTCCCTGACAACGGTGCCAAGTTTGACACACACCTATCGTTAGGCGTGGAAAATCAATATTTCATTTACCTAACTATAGTATAGAAGTTGATCCTAGGTAGTCTCCCGAAGAGGAGTGCACAAAAAAATGGTTTTATCTTTTTATTGGTTTTCTTAAAAAGATTGGTTTTAATTAATTTTAATGACTATAAGAGAAACAATCAAGATAAATTGATTGATTTTGAAAAATGATAAAGATGGTGATCGGATTGCATTAAGCTAGACCTAGTGTTGTGATATCATTGTTTCAAAATTTTATCTCTTCTTCTTCCTTAAACTGGTAAGAGATATATTCATCTACTGAGTCCTCTCTCTCCCTTAGTCAGATAGATGTAATGAGAATTTTCCTTTCTAAAACCTTAGATTGGTCTATCCTCCTTCCAATGTTCTTAGGTTTGTAAAAGTTCTCTTGATTAGTTAGAGAAATCCTAGACTAGGAATTATTGTTCTCCAATAAACAAATAATTCGACATACAATCCTACACACGTTCTTGAAAACTTCCGAACAATCACCACCCAACCCTAATCATCTTCCACTATATACAGATTAGAATTGGGTGGAGAGAGACGTGATCTTCGACCAAAGAAATTTATAATTCCAGAATCAAAATCTTAACACTGCCGCATTCAGGATTTAATACTGAATTAAGAATTGAAACTAGAATAATAAAAAATAAGAAATTTTATTTATTTCAAGCACAAAAACTCAATCACAACACATAGGTCCAGCCTCCCCTCTATCTGATCACTCAAGTGAAACTACCCCTCCATGGATGTGGTAAACAAGATGATGCAGGAGAGGAGAGAAATTTTAATGTAAAGAAAAATAAAAGAAAGAAATAGAATGATTCTGAATAAGAATTTCCCCGAGAGTCCCTTGGCTTCCTCCTGTCTCCGATTGTGGTGTCCCAGAAGGAATGGGATGGAATATGGGATGCCTTGAGTAGGAGGAGCACTCCTCCTTTTATATCCAGATTTCTGTTCTATGAATTTTGTCACATTTTGGACCCAATAAATGACTTATTTACACGTTTCTACCTTCTTAAATGTTGTTCATAATTATCTTGGGCGTTTTCACTCAAAATATCTGCGGATTTGGACATGTATTTCTAGAGTTATGTCCGTTTTACTCTGAGCATTTATTCTGTCCAGTCAGACTCTCCAAAATGCCAACCCCCGGATTAGAAAGCTTTAATGGACCCTCAAATGGCCAAATACCATGGCCTTACCTTCTTAAAAGATGTCCTAAAACTCCTTGTGCGTCCACCCACCAAAATCACAACATTTGGGCCCACCATGAATGAGTTATGGATCACACACCAGAACTAGGCAGAACTGCAAACAGTTTTCTTTCTCCCACTTCTGAGCTTCTTTTGAGCTTCCATATTGTCGATTCAATTTTTTGTCCCAAAATAGTAAATGAAGCACTGGATGTGTAGAATATGGAAAATATAGAATTTTTCAATTTTGATTATTTTAGATAATGTTATGGTCAAACTACATAAATAATTTAAAACTGTTAAAAAATCCAAAATGGCCCATTTTTACTATTCAGCTCAAAATAACACCAAAATCATAAAAATGAAACAATTAATCTTAGAGGAACACTTTTTTGGGTTTAAAACAATGATATTAAATATAAATTAATTGAAAATATTTTATCTATCAATATAATTTATAATTTTTTTATGAATATATAATTCAACTCATAATTGAAAATTAAATCAAATCCATGTCTATCATATTTGTTTGATATACATTATATCATATGGTAATGTTTTTTAATTATCAATCATATTTTATGATTGATATTTGATGACTTTTGATATCAATTTTGGTGCTTGGGAATCATTTTTAATGACATCTCTTATCTCGTAATAATAATAAGATACTTTTTTCCATCCTACATATGATAAATAAATTACATTGTATTCGATGACACTCTATATGCAACACTAAAATATAATGAAATGTAAAGGATTAAATATTTATCACTTTTCATTAAATGAAATATTATATCAAGTTATAATATTATAGATTACAGTATTGAATATCAAAAAAAAGACATTGTTCAAAATTTTTATTTTTTCATAAGATGTCCTATATAATAATTTCAGGAACCGTTCATTTTCTCAATATGTTAGTACTATATCAAAGGATTATTAAAACCAATATGCAGTTTTAATATTTTTCAAACATGATTTCCTGAATTAGGATGCATAGAAAGGGTATTATACCAATAATTGGTTTTATGTATCAATTTTAATTCATTGTTTTATAAGATGATAAAAACCTTATTCCCATGACCAACAAGCTATAAAAGTTTGCAACCATGTATAAACAAAATTAATAATGAGTATCTTGCATCATATATGGATGAAAAGTTTTTCTCCTATCACTCTATTAGATAACGATCACTAGGAAAAACAAACATACTCTTCCCTCTATGATGTATTAATGAGATTACAAGAATCACTTAATTCTCAAGAAGGATCCTCCTCATAACCACTATATTCTAGTACTAGAGGAAGAAATAAATAGAGAAGGATAGGGAAATGGAATGGAGGAAAAACACGTGATAAGGGAAGACTTGACAAATATCATCTAAATGGAAGTATAATCCTTATATATAACATTGGGAAACTTCCCATGTGTTAATGTATTCAATTATAGGATACAAAACATATGATTCAATGGAAATTGTCTATATAATCCTATGTTATTCTAGGTTATTAATATGAGTAGAAATTTGATTTTTTGTATTTAAGGACAAAAATAGTCATTTTACACTTTTAGGTGAACTCAGATAAATATTATATCCTCTCAATTTTTATCAAAATAAGATGTTTACAGTAGGTAAGTTGTTTAGTTGAATTTTGAGATGTTTTAATTTTGGTAGAATATTTGATATTTAAAAATGATTATTTTATTCATGCATGTTCTAATGGTTTTATATTTTTAATGGATCATATGAATGAGATTATTAATCCATGGTTGAGTCTGAAATCAAGTATTTTTCTAAGGTTAGGTGTAAATCTACATTGAATCTTGGGACTGGGGACGAGCATTTAAAATTGGTAATAAATTTATTAATTACATTAAATCAGTCAAAACACATACCCTTTCATTCCTGCACACTTCAGAATAAGGGTAGGGCTCTCCCTCATGAGATTGTCAGGATGAGATGTGTAAGAGAGGGAGGAACCACTAAACATTGTCCATAGTGACGATCAAGATCATATTAAGGTGAAAGAAAAACTTGGCCTGTATTTTGACCTAATGATTTTACATTTTCACTGTGAGGTATGCCGGTTTTTTATTTATTTATACCCTTACACCAAAATGTTTTTTTTTTGTATTTAAATCCATATATTTGTTACAAGGGACATCAAGATGGTTTATTTAGGTCTTTGTTAGTATTGATGAGGGTTTTAGGCAGTTTTCAAGGGATTCTGTTCATGAAATTTTGATCATAAAGAATCTAGTTTCAGGAAAACACACCATGTTTTATTATTATTTATGGAAGATGATGTTTTTGAAACAAACCATTATATACTTTTAGTACACATTATGTACTGGTACATTGCCATGTGGTTAGGTACATGGGCATATGGGGTTTTGGGATTACACACTATGTGATATGAGTATATTTTGGGTAGTTGGACATGTCCATGTGTTTGAGTAATTGAGAATACACCACATTTAAGAAGGACATTTAAGTGTAGTAGTACATGAATAAAATGCTAGAGTGTCCTAACTATGTAGTAGTACACAACCAGACCCCATGTGTGCCTTGACTGAGTAGTAATACACGACCATAGCCATGGTATTTCAAGGCCATGTAGAAGTACATGTACATGGTTAATATTTTGGAGAACATTCTGTACTCTTGGGGTAAACTCCATATACTATACCCTTATGTATTTTTTATGGTTTTTTGGTGATTTGTTTCGAATGAATCAAAATTGGACACAATAGGAGTCCATTTTGATCATTTTTTACACTTAGAATGTGAAATTAGAACCCATGAGGTCATTTGAAACATTTAAGAGGATTTTCAGTTTGATTAATTTATGATAGAGTTGTTTTCCTATAATAGTTGAATCCATTTTTCTATTTAGGGTGGCATGTGGGATGGAAACTAGATAAGGGTCGAGAAAATTTCTTATTAATTTTTCATGGGATCTCCAATGTCCATAAGTTGTTTTAGCATGGGAGTATACATGGATAGTGTTATTAGGTTACAACATAAAGAGATAGATAGTTTTGGTGTCTAGGGAAACCTTTAGTGTATTGTGAAGGGGATGGGCTTGAGGATATCTCCCCTATGCGGTTTCCCATTTTAGGCATGTGAGAATATGATATTATAGAGATTAGTGTAAGAAAACTATTTTTTCACTCAGGTATGAATCCCTTAATTTTCAGTATAATTAATTTTTTTGGACCTAATATTGATGGCTAGTGAGTTATTGGAGGTCCCAACAGTTCTAAGGTCTTGTTCAGATCTAGAAACCAAACACTGGTGAAAATTGTGTCATTCACATGGTTAGAGTAAACCATACTAGTATGACACAATATAAAATCTAACAACGCGGATGGTTGAATTTTTGGGAAAAGCCATCCCACAAAGTTGCACACGGTTTCCCAAACTATACATATCCCCCTCTTCCTATAGGTTCTTGTGCATGGCTTGCACATGATCTTTCAAACCATAGGGACAAACTTTGTACATGATAAATTTGGGTAATTTAACCATATTACCCTTTATGATATATTTATGCTAATCTTATTCCTTATTCTAATTTATAGTTTAATAATCCTCTATTTGGACTTTTGTGGATCTTTTTGAAGTCCTAAGCTAGGGATCAAGAGTCTCATTCATCCGAGATCTGTTTGAGCTTCTGTTCATCACGTTGGATGCAAAACAGTAAGTACTAGAGTCTGTTTGAGCCTTTATTCTTCTATCTCTCTCTCGAACTAGTTATTATAGTGTGAGAATTTCTCCTTTTTCTCAAATATACTCTGATCCAATCCAAATATGAGGCTAAAACTAGATTTGGGGATTCGTACAAGCATAGGGTGGGTGGTTTATAACTCATACTTCAACTTCATTTATTTAGGAATTGTCATGAGGCCCCCACAAATTGCATCAGGATGTATTTTTTGAAATTATATATCATTATTATAATCATTAGAACTGTATGGATATAATCTATCCAAATATGTGTTTACTTGTTACTGGTTATTTCCACAACTCAATTCATCCCATGTAGTATATTTTTTTCATTGTTATCTTTTTTAGTGTTTTTCAACATTTAATCCTTCGTCCAGGAGGGAATTTGATTGAACTTTATATGAGAAAGATTTAATAATTTAAATGGATTGATTTAAATTTTTAATTTCATAATGGAATGTTTCATGAATGATCACCAATTTACTTACCTAGGTTAACTGATTCAATTTGATAAATAAATATCAATTAGAAATTGGAAAGTATACTAGGTATATGAATTGTCCTTACTAGGTGTAAATTAATGTTTTTTTCTTGTCCAAAGCACCACATCCATGTTTATGTAATGTAGTAAAATGAAACTTAAATTACTGAAAATTCATTAAATGGATTAAATGAATGGTTTCATTATACTTGGACTTTTCACACTAACAAAAGGAATGGGTTAAACCAAAATGGAATTATTGATTAATTAAGACTTGATTAAAATGTTCCCTGCTCAATTAAAATTTTCACACTAATGAAAGGTAATGACTTGAAATATATTAAATATTATATGAAATCAGTGTCAATTTGCAGTGTCTTGACTCAATATTTACATGGATTCCATAAGGAATGACTTGATCACTCAGAAACCCCATCCCGATTCAAGGAGAGAACATTCTAAGGTAGAAACCCACCTAGAACCTGATCTAGTTCTAACTTTGTATTCCCTGCATGACTCCCTAGGATCCCCCATGTAATATAATACAATACATCGGATACACATCATGGATCAAACATTAACATGTTTGTACCATGGTTAAATCCCATAAGGCCTAACCATTGGTTAGCTTCATTTTACCTTCAATGAAAACCTTATAATAGGTAGGCCTCTTATTGTGGAATGACTTGGAATGTTCTCCTTGGATTACAATCTTACACCTTAGCCAGGTTATAGTCAGTATTGAGTTGGCTACCCTTGAGGTCTATGCTTCCTTGGTTATTACCTTGGAACATCATTATTAAATATCATTACCTGTATCCTTGTTACATATTGTAACATTAACTATTGTTAACATGTGACTTATTTATAAACTGGTAACAATCGATCAATGAACTAGTTACATGTTCATACACGATCCAATGGATGAATCAGGTGTTTGGGGTTTTTTGTTACATTTTACTGTTTACATTATATATATATGCTTTCACACTATTACATTTTTATTACACGTGCCAGATGTTATAGACAATGTTGGTGTTGGACCACTAACAGGTAACTCACACCCTCTTTGGGAACCATTTGGTACCTGAGGAAGGTTACATTAATGAAGGTGATGAAAAATGGAAGCATACAGATTCAAACACTTAATTTTTTTTATAATGGTTGTTCATATTATATGACTGATATGAAACTTGAGATGATTGGGATAGTATTTTTATTTACTCTATACCTTTTTGGAAATTGTTATGTATGTTTCCATATATGAATGTTTTCTAGTTTTCTAGATACATAACATATCATCATCAATTTTTTTATTTTATTCTAGTTATTTTAGTTATTGTAACCCTTGTCTATCTATTAGTTTTTTTTCATCAAAATTTACATATATTTATTCTTTGATTTACCTTTTTTTATAATTATCTTCTATGATACACTCTGGTAATGAGGGAATAGCCTCACCAAAGACACAACCTAGGCCCTCGCTGCTACTCAATAGCCTATGGAATTCAGGGAGATGCACTTGAGACCATGTGGTCCACCAGGCTTGAGGAACCAATTAAGTGGCATCTGGGTTTGAGAAATCACAAATTGGTATTAATGGAGTTTCCTTTAAAACTATATTATTGGAAGAAAATATATTTGAGATTTGGGATGCTTCTTAATTTTTCATAATCCATTCTTGGGTGTCTCAAAGCCAGGTTTGGGGTAAATTCAAAGTCATCCGAAGTATGATTGTTGTTTCTTTTAGCCTATTGTAGTTGAAATTATTTTACTATTGGCTGACGTACATCTTGTGTTGTGTTTTTTATTATTACTCTATTTTTGTAATTATTTCATTCTTTTCCAGATGATATGAGGGAATAGAGAATTGTTATATGAATTATTATAGGAACCTTTAATTTTCATTTCATGTATACTTCCATTCTATATTCTTGAATTTCACTATTTTATATTTCATGATAAGACTGTGATTGTTGAGTGATACTATGATGGTTGTCATATGATTGAATTAATCTTAGTTCTGATTGAGTGATTTTTTATCTCAATTAATTATGTGTATGATCCCTCATGGGTTGAGATTCATAATTTACTGAGACAATCCATTATTCTATAAATAAATGGGTGTCTCCTTCCTTGATAAGGTGTATGGGAACTAATTTTTTGGGAATGGATATCTATTATAAATTGAACCATGACTTATAATATGAAATTATATGGAAACCCTATCTCTATTTGTAATTTTTATGAAAGTTAAAGGAGTTAACCTGGTAAATAAATGTTAAATGAAATGAATCTTATACCTGGGCACTTACCAATACCTAACCATCTAAGAGGGAAGTTGGGGCAGTATTCCTTGGGTAGTGAGATATTCCTTGTTCATATAAGTCTAGTAATACAATATATCTAATTAAATATTGTTTTTAGGAATTATATTGGCATTTTTAGAACAATGCACCCATGAAATCCTGTTATTGTACCCAAGGAAGGTGGTGATGACCGTGATCTAGATGTGGTGGCCCAAGAGCTTCCAATCTTACCTCCATGAGTGTGACTTGGGGAGCCACCTATTGTACCTTATTTGGTAACTAACACCCATGCTCGTGATAGCTTCATATGTCAAATGCAATCCATGCCTAGTGCTCCATGACTTACACCTACGATGGATTATCTGAATCTCGAGTTCCAACAGCAACATCCTCATACTTTCTTATGGGATTGGAGTCCATAGAATGCTGAAACTAGGATATAGGACACCCAATCTATCTTTGATCATCTAGAGACACCTCCAAAGCAAAGGGTAATTATATCCCCATACATAAATTGGTATTCAACGAAACGCTAGTGGGAAGTGAATACGTAGGTCGATCGTCGTTAGGTCATGTTACATGTTGATATCTAGACTACCTTTTATGATCTGTTCATTACTCAATGCTATGAGATGAAAACTTGTGATTTTTTGCATATCCTATAGGGTTCCATGTCAGTTATGGAATATTCAGAGCATTTAATGGATTTTTTGTTCTTTGCACCACTTCTAGCTGGTGATGAGATTTCCTATGCTAGATTTTTAGAGAATGGGATTTTGTATGACATCCTTACAAAGGCGAATGTATTTTTCCTACCTATATTATTGGAAATAGTCAATCATTTTATTTTCTTATAACACAACCTGAGGGACATAAATAATACATGTCATAGAGGATTAGTGTCATGGAAGTCCAGTAGTTCTCCCGATGGAATGAAACATTCCCCTGAGGTTTCTTTTTAGGCCAATGAGAACCATAGAACTCATTTTAATAACTCAATAGTGTGCGATAATTGTGGATGTTGGAGGAATCTAAAGCCCCAATGAGATAGATACCCATTGGTGTGCTAGGATTATGGCCGTATGGATCATCTTCAAAGATTATGTAGGACCTTTTCACTAGATTCAAGTTGAAATGGAAATGTTCTAGCTCGACCATCAGAAGTAGGTTCTTTGGAACTGCATCAGGCAGAAAGATAGAATAAGAACAGTGGGGCTAGATGTGGAGGAATTAGTGGTTGTGGTTGCTAGACACCTGATCACAAGAATTTCCAGTATAGGAGTAATGATCTTTGTAGTTTAGATATTGAATAGGGCCACAAATAAGTCCAATTTCATTCAATAAAGCCGATACACAAGGATCAGGCTGCGAGAACTTCTACAGTACGATTTACTATTGATGTGTCATATATTATAGTATTTAATTTATTTGATACTGGTGATTCAAACTCTTTTATCTCTGTATCTATGATGGGTAGTCTCAGAATAGGGATATAGTATTACTGTAGTGTAATGACCCCAAATACACCATTAAGAGTGTGGTCAGAGGGAATACGCCGATGTAGGGACTGTCCCCTTGAGGTTGCAAGTTACCCTTTCTGATGGAACCTATTCTTTCTTGAGAAGATTTTTTTATGTAATTTACCATTGGATTGGTCGATTTGATATCATTCTTTTTTAGACATATACCACCGTAGGGTTTTTCTTACATAACTATAGGGTAGCAGTTATCTACATAACAGTTAGTGGGATTTCTAGGCTATTAGAGTGGGACTAGAGCATCATGGGCCAGGTGGAGTGAACACACCAATTGGAAATAAAATCATAGAGGATAAGGTTTTATGAAAAGATGATTTCCCTCTAGTGGTGGATCATTTCAAGGATGGCTTTCCCAATGATTTTTCAGGATTACCTCATGAGAGAGAGGTAGAGTTTATAATCGAGCTTCTTCTAAGAGCAGATTCAGTGCCAATTCCTCCACATAGGATGTCACCTACAATGTTTCTATAGTTTAAGAGATAGTTATAGAATTTAGTGGTCAATGGTTTTATATGGCCTAATAAATCCTCCTGGGGTTTTCCTATGCTTGTTTCCAAGAAGGAGGATGAGACCTTATGTCTATTCATGTACTACTGAAGGATAAACAAGGTTATGGTGAATAATCAATATCATCTACCATGAATAGATGACCACATTGAACAATTTTGAGAAGCTAGGGTATTCTCTATAATAAACATGAGATAGGGTTGTCATCATATGTGAGTCAGGACATCAGAAATACATCATATAGTTTTCCATATTAGGTATGTTATGAATGAGTACCTTGTTAATATATTTGGTCTTATAAACTCACCCACCGTTTTCATGGATCTGATGAATTTGGTGTTACACCCCTATTTGGATTATTTGGTTGTAGTCTTTTTTGAATGGAATTTTGTTTTATTCTAACACTCATAACGACCCTGAATAGAACCTTGATATCATTATAAGTACACTAATAAGACCTAAAATTTATGAAAATCATGCTACATGGCACTTCTAGATCGATAACATTCACTTCTTAGTATATATCATATTTGAGTTGGGAGTCTTTTTGACCCAGAAAAGACAAAGTTGTAGTTTCCTAGGGGAAGCCCAAGAACATGTTTGATATAAAGTGTTTCTGTGGTACGGCTGGATAATAAAGTCATTTCATACAATACTTCTCACATCTTAATTAACATATTACAATCCTTAATAAGAAGGGTGTTATGATCCTAAAGTTAGAATCATGTGAGAAAGCCTTTCAAGATATGAAATGGAGTATTGTCTCAACTTATATTCTAATTATACTAGATCTTGGAAGAGATTATAAAGTCTTTTCTGATATATCATACATAGGCCTAGGATTCATTTTGATGCAAGATGAATGATTCATTTCATATAGATCTCGTTATTTGAGGCCTCATGAGAGAATTTACCCAAAACATAACCTTGATCATGAAACAATTGTCTTTTCCATGTGTTTCTGCAAACACTATCTATTAGGTGAGCACTTTGTGGTGTACATAGATCATGAGAGCCTCAAATATATGTTTTTATAACATGACTTGAACCTCAGACATCAGGTATGGGTTTTATATCTACAATCCTTTTATTTTGAGCATTCAAATATGCATGCGAAGGGAAATGTAGTTGTAGATGTGCATATTAGGGAAACTAAAACATATGATGTGTAAGAAGCTAATTATGAATGTATGTTAATAGCCCTATTCTATTAGCTTCATCTAGAGTTTAATGATAGTAATGATACATCATACCTCTCATCATTGATAGTGTTGACCTCACCTGTTTTGATAATCTCAATCATGTATTCATATGTGTTGAAAATCCCAATTATGTTTTCATTCTCTATGATATTTTTAAGTATCATTGATCTATACATTAATTCTTTCAAATTTGTGATCAAACCAATAATAATCGTTAAAATAGTATTTGGAATATGTTAATCCTCATTTATCCATGTTCATACAAGTTATAAATTAATTCTAACACAATCATATGTGTTCTGCATAAAACAGATAAGTAATCTGCCTATAGTTACTGATAAAGAGCTACCGGTAACCAGTCTACCGATAGACTTAGTCTACCGACATACAGTCACCGATATACTTAACACAGAGCTACCGATGTACTTATAAATGTATGCTACTGACTTACAGACAGCTACCGATACAAACATAGAGCTATCGGTGTAAGTATAAATAGCTACCGATGGAATAAGAGTCACCGATGGACGAAGCTACTGACAGACTCACAGCTACCGATACCGATGCATGGAGCTACCGATGCATGGAGCTACCGAGGCATGGAGCTACCGATGCATGGAGCTACCGACGCATGCAGCTACCGACGCATGGAGCTACCGATAAACAAATTCACCGATACAAGCATGTACCAACCGACGCATAGAGCCACCGATAGAGTCAAAGCAAATAATGACATTGACCTACCGATGTTCAAGCTACCGATGTTCAAGCTACCGATGTTCAAGCTACCGATGTTGATTACCTACCGATCACTCGACTCACTGTTTGAATTTCTTTATTTATCTTTATCTATCTAACGGTCATATAATACATTTTAATGATTTGTCAAATATATGATAAAGGTTGTCGGATGTCAGGAATTCGTACCTCGTACCTGCAGAAAGGAAATCTTTTATGTCCCCTGTTGCACGTGACATAAATACATGAAGACTCTGCTGAAGAGAAATGTGATAACACACATAGAGACAAGGAAGACATACGACATACTTAAGAAGAGATCTGTGCATACAAGAAGAATCAATCAAGAACACAGAGAAGCTCATATACAATCAAGACTACTCGAGAAGTGTTCTGTGCATACAAAAGAATATCGAAGAGCTTCATCGACTACATTGTCATTGTCTGTGAAACTGGAGCATACGACACTCTGTTTCTCAAACAGAAACGAGAAGAAGACTCAGACTCACTTCTGATCGAATCCAAAGGAGTCCAGAGCTACACTGAAATCACCAGAACCACTTCTAAACTCTACATCTCTTGTTCTGTGATTTATTACTATACTTTTCGAGCAGTGTGTGTTATCTACTGTATCTAACACATTAACTGTCTCCTATACTCAAACTGAAGGATTTGTAAATCCTTACCAAACTCTTTCATTCTTTCTTTCCAACGAATAACAGTGGTAGAGGTCGTGTGTGACCTGGACAGCTGGTTGCTGTTGTACTGTTTCCCACGAAGAACAGTGGTAGAGGTCTTGGACCTGGACAGTTGTAAACTGTTGAACCCCGATCCAGGGTGTGGATCATTTTTATATAAACTTTTTAGAGGAATAAGTCTCGGCTTGAGACTGAACCTCTTGGTTACATTTGTTGTGTCATCTCTTTCAAAGTTTTATTCCGCTGCTAACCACTTTAAAACCAATACTGTTTTTAAAGTTACTTTGATAATTAAATTAGCAAGTGTTTATGTTAAGTGTAGATTAGTAAGTTAGTTTCAAAAGATAATCACACACTCCTATGTTGATTAACTGGGAATTAATCAATCCCTTGAGAATATAACAGAACCTCTACTTTAATATAAATTCACTACAGTTTAATATATTATTTTATTTGGGGGTCTTTAAGACACTGTTTTTTTAATACAGAATTTTTAATTGGTACTCAATTCACCCCCCTCTTGAGTAAACCACTCCGACCAACACTTGGTATCAGAGGATTGAAAATACTTTCTGAAAGTACTCGGCTTTTGAACTGTGATTTTAGTTGTATTTTAATGTTCTTAAAATTTCTGTTGTATCTAAATTTTTATCTCTTTAAAATTTTCTCATCATGGACAATAGACTTGAGGGTGCTGCTACTAACCGGCCACCTTTCTTCAATGGAACTAATTAGGCTTAGTGGAAACTGAAAATGAAAATTCATCTAGAAAGCATAGGTTTTGATATTTGGACTGATATTGAATCAGAATACAAAATTCCTACTACTGCTAGATCTACTTGGGATGAACCTACAAAGACTGCTTACAATAACAACTATAAAGCTATGAATGCCTTGTACTGTGCTCTAGGAGATGAAGAGTTTAATAGAATTTCTTCTTGTAAAACTGCATATGAAATTTGGGATACCTTAGATGTTTCTCATGAAGGAACAACGAATGTTAAAGAAATGAGATTGAACACTTATACTATAAAGTATGATAATTTTAAAATGAACCCTGATGAACCCATTTCTGACATGTATCTCAGGTTAAATGAAATTGTGAATACAATGATATCGCTGGGAAAGGATGTCTCATCGAAGGAACAAATTATGAGAATTTTGAGATGTCTACCTGATAGATGGAGAGGCACATCTGTCTCAATCAGAGAATCATGTGACATTGCTGCTCTACCTGTCAAGGAACTGATTGGCAAGCTAATGATGTATGAATAAGAGCTTAAAGTGAATAAGGAGGAAGAAAATGAACCTGCAAGAAAGTATATCGCTTTCAAATCCTCAACTTCAAATAATAAGGACAAAGAAAAGCTTCAAGCTATAGTTGAAATTTCAAGCTGTGAAGACAGTGAAAGTGATTCTGACAGTGATGCTGAGATGGCTCACATTGCTAGACGATTTAAGAAATTTTATAGGAAAAAGAAGTTCTTCAGAAAAACAAATTATAAGGGTAAGTATGATCACCAAGGCAAATGGAAAAAGGATTGGAAGAAGAATGACAAATCAGATGATGTTGTCTGCTATGAGTGCAAGAGAAAAGGACACATTAAAGCCGACTGTCCAAAGTTGAAGTATAAAAAGAAATATGAATATAAGGATAATATGTTTAAGAAAGCCATGAAGGCTACTTGGAGTGCTTATGAGGATAGCTCTACTGAATCTGAAAGCTCTGAAACTGAACACAAAAATAAGGCAAACATGTGCTTTATGACAAACACTTCTGAGGTAACTGCTGAAACTCCTGCTTTAAATTATTATTACTCTGGAGATAATGCAGAATCTGACTCTGATTCTGGAACAATGTCTAAAAATGAATTGGTTGAGTACTGTGATATGTTGGAAGAGACATGTAATGAACTTAATGATAAATACAAGTCATTAAAGAAACAACATGCTCTAACCACTACAGTTAAAACCGAACTCACTATTGAAAAAGAGAAAAATGCTCAACTGCTAAAAGAAAACACTGAACTGAAACTATCTAATGAGCAACTCAAGAAAGACATAGAAAGTTCACCAATGGAAAAAAATACACTAACACAGATGCTAGGAAAGCAAAAAGCACCTAAGTATACTACTGGTATAGGATACCAACCTGGACAAAAGAAAATTGCCAAAACTAAATTCATTTCTAAATCTGGACAGAATGAAGGTAATTCTGGAACATCATATGCTTCAACCAGTTATATACATAGCTATGGATCTAATAAAGTTTATCCTTCAAATCATATCAATTCTACAAATTATATGAGACCCATTAGACAAATATGGGTACCTAAAGTGTTATTGGCTAACCTGTCTGGACCCAAGAAAATCTGGGTACCAAAATCATCTCCCATCTAAATCTGTTTTGTAGGGAACTTGCTTAAAGATCTCCTGTAAAGAGACATAGTATTTGGACAGTGGATGTTCAATACATATTTCAGGAGACTTATCTTGTTTCAAGAGTTTAATAAAAGTTGATGGAGGCTTTGTCACCTTTGGTGATAATTCAAAAGGGAAAATCGTCGTCCTAGGCCAGATTGGTAACACTGATTCAATTTTGATTTCTAAAGTTTTATTTGTTGATGGCCTTAAATACAATTTATTAAGTATCTCTCAGTTATGTGATGATGGTTTTCATGTTAAATTTGAAAATGATTCTTGCAAAGTTTTTAATTCTAAGAATGATTTGGTATTTTCTGCCTTATGAAATGAAAATGTTTATGCTGTTAATCTGAATTCTTTAGCTAAGAAGAATATTACTTGTTTGAATGCTTTTCATAAAGAATCTTGGATATGGCACAGAAGATTGGGACATTGCAATAGTAACTCACTTAGAAAACTCTCTAGAAAAAATCTAGTTAGAGACCTACCCAAATTAGAATTCCCAAATGATAAAGTGTGTAACCCCTGTCAAAAGGGAAAACAACACAAAGTTTCTTTTAAATCAAAGAAAGAAGTTTCGACTTCTCAACCACTTGAATTGGTTCACATGGATTTTTTTGGACCATCAAGAGTTTCTATTTTAAATGGTAAGCACTATGTTTATGTTCTTTTAGATGACTGTTCTAGATATACTTGGGTATATTTTCTAGCTCACAAAAGTGAAGCTTGTTCTTCTTTTGTTAAATACTCTAAATCTGTCGAGAACATTAGTGGACTTAAGATTAAAACTTTGAGGAGTGATCATGGTCGTGAGTTTGAAAATCAAGATTTTGAATCTTATTGCTCACACAATGGCTATACTCATAACTTTTCTTCCCCTAGAACACCCCAACAGAATGGTGTAGTAGAAAGAAGAAACCGAACCCTTCAAGAAATTGCTAGAACCATGCTCATTGAATATGATATGCCTATTTATTTTTGGGCTGAAGCTGTAAATACAGCTTGTTATGTCATTAATAGAGTTTTAATCAGACCTGTTCTTAAGAAAACCCCTTTTGAATTGTGGAACAATAGAAAGCCTAAGGTTAATTACTTTAAAGTTTTTGGTTGCAAAGTATTTATTCTGAATACTAAAGATAATTTGGATATGTTTTCTTCCAAAAGTGATGAAGGAATTTTTCTGGGTTACTCTATTTCAAGTAAATCCTATAGAGTATTCAATAAGAAAACTAAATGTGTGGAAGAATCTGTTCACATCAAATTCGATGAAACTGATCCACATGAGCCTAAAACCTCTCTTGAGAATCTTGAAGAAGATTTGTCTATTCTGGACCTTAATGATAATTCTAAAGAACCTGTTATAAAAGCATCCAGTTCTGGTCTTTTTCCAGAATCTGCTTCTGTTGAACCCGAACATATAGATGAACCTGGAATTTCTAGTCCAACCTTTACCAGATCAAAGAGGATTCTAAAGAATCATCCTTTAGAAGCTGTTGTTGGTAATCTTGATAGAGGAACACAAACTAGAGCTTCTCTAAGAAACCAGGTTGAACACCAAGCTTTTCTTTCACAGCTAGAACCCAAAAATATCAATGATGCTATCAATGATGAATTCTGGGTAATAGCTATACAGGAAGAATTAAATCTGTTTGAATGAAACAAAGTCTGGGAATTAGTTGACAGACCTAAGGACACTATTATAATAGGCACAAAATGGGTTTTTAGAAATAAAGTAGATGAATATGGAAGTATAGTTAGAAACAAATCTAGACTAGTTGCACAAGGATATAGTCAAGAAGAAGGTATAGACTATGAGGAAACTTTTGCACCTGTAGCTAGACTAGAAGCCATTAGGATCTTACTTGCATATGCTGCACATCTGGATTTCAAGTTATATCAAATGGATGTGAAAAGTGAATTTCTAAATGGTTTTATAATTGAAGATTTTTTTGTAGAACAACCACCTGGATTTACTAAACCCCATTTTCCAAATCAAGTTTTTAAACTTTCTAAAGCTGTGTATGGTTTAAAACAAGCTCCAAGAGCTTGGTATGATAGACTTAGCAATTTCCTTATTTCAAAAGGTTTTACTAAAGGGATTGCTGATCCAACTCTTTTCATTAAAAGAATTTCTAAAGATGTTTTAGTTGTACAAATATATGTTGATGATATTATTTTTGGATCTTCTAAACACTCTTTATGTACTGATTTTTCAAAAAGTATGCAAAATGAATTTGAAATGAGCTTAATGGGAGAACTTAAGTACTTTCTTGGATTTAAAGTATTTCAAAATGAAAATGGTATTATTTTGAATCAAAGTAAATATATAAAGGATCTTTTAAAACGTTTTGGTCTGGATAGTATCAAGGAAAGTGAAACTCCTATGAGTACTACCTGTAAATTGGATGCAGATGAAACTGGGAAACCAGTTGATCAAACAAATTACAGAGGTATGATTGGTAGTTTACTTTATCTTACCGCTAGTCGACCTGATATTATGTTTAGTGTGTGTATGTGTGCCAGATTTCAAGCTAATCCAAAAGAATCTCATTTGATGTGCTGTTAAAAGAATTTTTAAATATCTCAAACACACGGTTAACTTAGGTTTGATTTACCCAGAAGGACAATCCTTTGACTTAATGAGTTATTCAGATGCTGACTTTGCTGGTTGTAAGTTAGATAGAAAAAGCACATCAGGAACATGTCATTTGCTTGGAAAATCCTTAGTTTCTTGGTGTAGTAAGAAACAGAACTCAGTTGCATTATCTACTGCCGAAGCAGAATATATAGCTGCTGGTAGTTGCTGTGCACAAATTCTGTGGATGAAACACACTCTTTTGGACTATGGATATGTTTTTAAACATGTTTCAATCTACTGTGATAACACCAGTGCAATAAACATCTCTAATAATATTGTATCTCACTCTAGAACCAAACACATAGATGTAAGACACCATTTCCTAAGAGATCACTATCAAAAAGGTGATATTTATCTTGAATTTATTGGCACTGAACATCAATTGGCTGATATTTTCACTAAACCTTTAAGTTCGGATAGGATAAGTTACATAAGACACGAATTGGGAATGTTTAATCACAACCGGTGTGAAAATTCTCACCGATGTTGAAAATTCTCACCGATGTGAAATTCTCACCGATGTGAAAATCCTCACCGATGATGAAAATTCTCACCGATGTGAAATTCTCACCGATGTGAAAATCCTCACCGATGTGAAATTCTCACCGATGTGAAAATCCTCACCGATGTACAATTCTCACCGATTTGTTTTTCTCACCGATGATTAACTCACACCGATGCAATATTTTAAAACTTATGTCTGCCGTCAAGAATACAAATCATTTTATTTTATTTTATTTTACTCTATTGTAGTCGTTTATTTGGAATTCCTAAATGATAAAAACTAAGTCTAAGACACTTCCTACCTCACCGAGCTCAAAACCTCTCACCTTCGAACCTTTGCCCCCAAATCGGCCAAGAACCCTAAACCCCCGATGGCAAAAACTTAGCTTCCTATCGTCAGAGATGAAAGTGGAGAACCAAACGCTAAGAAGTAGAAGACACAACATAAAGCCAGTGTTAGTGAAGTCAGAACTAGATCGGGAAGGCAACCAGTGAATCCTCACTTGCAGAATAGAGACATAGTAATCGAGAAGGAACTGTGCGTGGAATGGATACTGCCTAGAAAATCATTGGTACTCGACATTCGGGAGGACCAGAAATGGGTGGATTGTTTCTCGAATAACAATGGCCCATACTACCCGAAGTTGGTAAAACAGTTCTACGAGTTTGTAACCTTCGAGAAGGCTGAAAATGAGAATCGGGTAAGCTCGTTTTTAAATGGAAGAGAGATGGCTTTTTCTTCAGTAGAGTGGGCTGAGAGTTTGAAAGTACCACATGAAGGTGTCTCTGGGTATGTATCAAGAGCAATTCCACCTAGCAGTGATATCTTTGATTATGAAACCGCCTTACAAGAGATGACTGGTAATGGGAATCAAAGGCAAGTGGTTGCTGCTGAAATGGATGGAGAGAATCGACTGCTTTTCAAGTTTGTTCAGCATGTGTTGATACCGAGGCGAGGAGATTTTGCAAATCTGAGATATCAAGATATCTATCTTCTTCATTTGCTAAGACATGGTGTAAAAATCAATCTGTGCAGATTGTTAATGATTCAAATGGAAGACATGATTAGACCAAAGTCAAAGACTAATGCTTTGTTCTTTGCCAAGCTGATTTCAGTAATGATAAAAGTGAAAGGAATAGCTGAGTCTCAGGATGAGACAGTTGTAGTCAAGAACAATTTCTGCATCACCTTGACTGTATGTAAGTACATGAAAATTAACTGGAACCCATGGAAGGGAGAATGGGTCAGTGATGATCAGAAGATATATGATAGGTTTAATCCTGTGGATCATCCCTAAAGACCAAAGGATATGAGAGATCCAAGTATGAGACCTGAGGAAGAGGAACCTGTTTATAGTAGTGAAACAGAAGAAGAAACAGAAGAAGAAGAAGAAGAAACTCCCATGGATGCTGGAGGAGATCCAGACTTGCCCCCAAGTCCTGTTGCAGAATTGGTTTATTCTAGGAAAGGAAAGGTAGAGGAAATTTTGTCTACTTATGAGGAAGACCAGTCTGTACCTCACCAAGAAGAAGAGGAAAAGGAGAATGTATCTGAATCGCCTGCTTCTGGTAGTTTAAGCATGAGTCCTTTGATTGGAAGCTCAGCTATGCTGACTGCTGCAGTAGAAAGAGATACAGAAGAAGTTGTACCTGTATCAGAAGATCTTCTAGATGCTGCACCGGTGGAACTTGTAGTAGAAGATTCTAATGAAGAGAATCTAGCACTGAATGCTGTTTTGATACATGAGAATTCACCCATTGAGGGGGAGCATCAATCTGTTCTTGGAAATGTTATAGTAGCTGTTGAGCTTGGAGACTGGGTAGAAGACCCAGGGTTTATAGTCTGTGGATTGGATTATCCGGATTCTGATAATGAGATGACTGTGAATAGACCGAAGACCAATTATGATCTTGCTTCTGAGTTGTTGCCAGATGATGTGGTCAGATTTCATGATCTGAATAAGCTGAAAGAGGACCTCAAATCCAGTTTTGTGGAAGAAGTGAAGTTAATGCAAACCTCCCTTTCATCCTCAATTAATTCAATAATGACTGATTCTGTAGCCAGTTTGGCCTCAGCAAAGGGATCTACTGCAGTTGTTTCAAATGATTTTTCTCTAAATCTGATCTTGAATCCATGAAGAATGAGCTGAAAGAATCATTCAGTGTATCAGTTGCTGAGATGAAGCAAAGCTTTTATGAAGAAATGAAAATGTTAGAGAGATCCTTTGAGCTATCTCTGGCTTGTAATTTATCTTCTTTTATGTCTGAACTTATGGAAGAAGTGAAAGAGTGCCAGACTCAGTCTTCTAGAATCGAAGCAGATCTTGAAGCTCTAAAGACATCAGTTGTTGCTTTGGATTCTTATATGAGCTCCAAGTCTCAAGCTGACAAGGACCTAGCTTATGTGAAGAGTGTAGTAAGCCAGTTTGTCTCGGTGTTTGAAAGTTTCAAAACCTCAGTGAAGGATCATTTTCAATTACAAGGCTCTCATGTTCAAAGCCTAATCAGTGGTTTGTCTAAGAGTTTTAAAGAAACTGTTTCCTTCTCTCTTGGCCCTCTCACATCCAAACTATCAGTTGATCTGAATCAAGTTCGAGCAATGTTGAAGGAGGAGATTTGTTCTATTTCAACCAGTGGATCTGTGGACTCATCAGAGCTGAGCTGAGTGGTGCTTTCTACAAGAGATTCTGCGAGAGAAATAATGAAGATTGTTCAAGATTATATGAGAGAAGCCTCTGCCTCTCAGGAAGCCATAAAGAGCAAAGTGGACCACTACTTCACCAGAATTTTCACCAAGCATCAACTCGATCACCACTTCAAGCTGATGTTGGAAAATATGAAGCTACCCCTAGTCACTCAAGCTTTTAGAGAACAAGTGAGAAAATTAAGAGAATTGACTCCTGCCTTGTAGAAATTCATGGAGAACAAAGATGATTTCATCTCTGCTATGGAAAGAGGAGGAGGAATTATTATGGATTTTAGAAATCTGCTGCTGCCCTTCTTGCATGTTGATGCCAGACCAGTCATCATCCCTCCTGCTTTGCCTGCTTCTGCCTCAGCTGCTTCCACCGTCCAGCTGACTCCTGCTCAAGCTATTCGAAGCCTTACAGCAATGATCACCCAAAGATCTTTAACCTACAGGCCTGACTCTGTGTCAGTGGCCCAGCCTCCTTTAATCTTTTCTGGGATTCCCAAGCCTTCACCTGAATCCTCACCACCCAAACCTTCTTCTGATCCCAAAGGAAAATCTCACGTGGAAGAGGTGGAATGATCCAGTGGCCAGGATTTTTGATAGGAATTCATTTGTATTCTGTTTCTGTACTTTTTGACTACTCTAATACAGAAGAACTCCTTTTACTTCTCATGTTTTATTTGTCTCCTATATATATATATGCCTTCCCACTTTTTGATTATCACAAAGGGGGAGAATAATAAGGGGGATAAAAATAACAAGTGGGGGAGAACGAACTGAGAGAATGAAAAATATTTTCAATGGAGAAAAATAAGGAATAAGGGGAGACACATTACCCTTTTTCATTTTTACCTCTGATACCTTATGTCTATTTAGTACCTTATGATTGTTACCTCTGATAACTTGTGTCTATATCATACTATTTCTATTATCTCTGATGCTGTTTTCAATAAGAAAATTGAATTCAATATTATACTATTAACTATTATATTTTCACTATGTTAAATGCCCATATCATAAATTGTGATTATCAAAAAGGGGGAGATTGTTGACCTCACCTGTTTTGACAATCTCAATCATGTATTCATATGTGTTGAAAATCCCAATTATGTTTTCATTCTCTATGATATTTTTAAGTATCATTGATCTATACTTTAATTTTTTTAAATCTGTGATCAAACCAATAATAATCGTTAAAATAGTCTTTGGAATATGTTAATCCTCATTTATCCATGTTCATACAAGTTATAAATTAATTCTAACACAATCGGATGTGTTTTGCATAAAACAGATAAGTAATCTGCCTATAGCTACTGATAAAGAGCTACCGGTAACCAGTCTACCGATAGACTTAGTCTACCAACAGACAGTCACCGATATACTTAACACAGATCTACCGATGTACTTATAAATGTAAGCTACTGACTTACAGACAGCTACCGATACAAACATAGAGCTATCGGTGTAAGTATAAATAGCTACCGATGGAATAAGAGTCACCGATGGACGAAGCTACTGACAGACTCACAGCTACCGATACCGATGCATGGAGCTACCGATGCATGGAGCTACCGAAGCATGGAGCTACCGATGCATGGAGCTACCGACGCATGCAGCTACCGACGCATGGAGCTACCGATAAACAAAGTCACCGATACAAGCATGTACCAACCGACGCATAGAGCCACCGATAGAGTCAAAGCAACTAATGACATTAAGCTACCGATGTTCAAGCTACCGATGTTCAAGCTACCGATGCTGATTACCTACCGATCACTCGACTCACTGTTTGAATTTCTTTATTTATCTTTATCTATCTAACGGTCATATCATACATTTTAATGATTTGTCAAATATCTGATAAAGGTTGTCGGATGTCAGGAATCCGTACCTCGTACCTCCAGAAAGGAAATCATTTATGTCCCCTATTGCACGTGACATAAATACATGAAGACTCTGCTTAAGAGAAATGTGATAACACACACATAGACAAGGAAGACATACGACATACTTAAGAAGAGCTCTGTGCATACAAGAAGAATCAATCAAGAAAACAGAGAAGCTCATATACAATCAAGACTACTCGAGAAGTGTTCTGTGCATACAAAAGAATATCGAAGAGCTTCATCGACTACATTGTCATTGTCTGTGAAACTAGATCATACGACACTCTGTTTCTCAAACAGAAATGAGAAGAAGACTTAGACTCACTTCTGATCGAATCCAAAGGAGTCCAGAGCTACACTGAAATCACCAAAACCACTTCTAAACTCTACATCTCTTGTTCTGTGATTTATTACTATACTTTTCGAGCAGTGTGTGTTATCTGCTGTATCTAACACATACACTGTCTCCTGTACTCAAACTGAAGGATTTTTAAATCCTTACCAAACTCTTTCATTCTTTCTTTCCCACGAATAACAGTGGTAGAGGTCGTGTGTGACCTGGACAGCTGGTTGCTGTTGTACTGTTTCCCACGAAGAACAGTGGTAGAGGTCTTGGACCTGGACAGTTGTAAACTGTTGAACCCCGATCCAGGGTGTGGATCATTTTTATATAAACTTTTGGGAGGACTAAGTCTCGGCTTGAGACTGAACCTCTTGGTTACATTTTTTGTGCCATCTCTTTCAAAGTTTTATTCCGCTGCTAACCACTTTAAAACCAATACTGTTTTTAAAGTTACTTTGATAATTAAATTAGCAAGTGTTTATGTTAAGTGTAGATTAGTAAGTTAGTTTCAAAAGATAATCACACACTCCTGTGTTGATTAACTGGGAATTAATCAATCCCTTGAGAATCTAACAGAACCTCTACTTTAATATAAATTCACTACAGTTTAATTTATTATTTTATTTGGGGGTCTTTAAGACTCTGTTTTTTTAAATACAGAAATTTTAATTGGTACTCAATTCACCCCCCTCTTGAGTAAACCACTCCGACCAACAGATAGTTACCTCATCCCTCTTTAATTAGGTGAAGGGTATAAATTTTTAATATCTTACGGGATTGGTTCTCCATGTGAGTATATTATGAGAGAACATAGGTCAAGATTAGTGTATGGATATAGGATAAATTTTGTTCATACATGGACATGTATGGGTTCCTATAGAAATGAGAGAGGAGTTGATGAAAGGGTCCCACGATTCTCAGTGGGTAGCTAATCTAGGAATCTCTAAGATGTATCAAGAAATGCGAAGACTGTATTGGTGGCTTGGGATGAAACTTTAGATAGCAGTCTCTATCACTAAGTGTTCCACTATTCAACTAGTGATGTTGGATAACTAGAGACCCAAAGGATTGTTATATCCACTTCCATTCCTAGAATGGAAGTGGGAAGATTCCATCTATGGTATTTTTAGTCAGGTTACCTAGGTCGTTTAAAGCATGCAATTATATATGGGTAGTTATTGATGAACTAATGATAGCAGATCATTTCATTCATATTCAGGAGACTTTCGTAGTAGATGATATTAGAATACTGTATGTCCAAGATATCATACAACTACATAGGATTCAATGAAATATCATTTATGATAGGGATGCTTGTTTCACATCACAGTTCTAGAAGGGACTACAAAAGGTTATAGGAACAATGGTGCTTATAAGAACAACTTTTCACTCCCATACCACTGTAAAATTAGAACAGAATGTATAGTTTCTATATGATGTGCTTCAATCACATGCCCTTCATTTTGGAGGTTCATGGGAGAAGCATACCCCTGTCATTGAGTTATCCTATAATAACAGATTTTAGGAGACAATTTAGAAGGATCCATTTGAGGCCTATGGCAGGTCATGTTGTTCACCCTTGTGCTAGATAGAGGCAAGTATGGTAGACCTATTATATCATTATCCAATTTGAGAGACGATAGAGAAGGTTCATGTGATTAGAAATCGTATGAATAATGCTTAGTCTACATATAAATCTAATGCTAATCACTATTGATGACCCCCAGAGTTGGATGTCGGGGATTTTGATTTCCTTCAGGTATCACCCTGGCTAGGGTATATATGGTTACATAAGCATGGTAATATACCACCTCATTATATAGGTCCATTTGTGATTATTGAGAGAGGCAGGCCGTTATCCTATCAGTTAATATTACCTAAGAGGTGTCGTGCCATGCATGATATCTTCGATGATTCATATCTTCGCAAATATCATGTTGATCCATCATATACCTTTGTACCAGAGGAAATATAGTTTTATTTCGATGATTCCTTGTAGGAGTATCAAGTACACATCATTGACCAGAGCATGAGAGTTCTCTGAGGTTGGTATATCCCTATAATATGGGTGCTATTAAAGCATAGTTTCACACAGGATGAGACTTGGGAATAGGAGTTCGACATATGTGACAAATGGATAGATTTGTTCTTAGATGGTGTTTCACCACCCTCAAGAAGGTTAACACATTGATGAGTTATTTTAAGGGGGGAAGTCTGTGAGAACCTGATTTTTTAACTCAGGTATGGATTCCTAAATTTTTGGTCTAATTCATTATTTTGGACCTAATATTGATGCCTATTGAGTTAGCGAAGGTCCCAAGGGTGTACAACGACTGTTTAGTGCCTAAAAACCATCTTTGGGGAAAATTGGTCATGTCACAATGTTAGAGTAAACCGTGATGGTAGGCCACAATGTTAAATATAAACATGTATATTGTTTCATTTTGGCCCGAGACATCTCACATGATTTCACTAACCATGCAACCAAACCATGCTGCTTCCCCTCTTCCTATAGGTTCTCATTCTTGGTTTTCACATGTTTTGTCAAACAATATGAAAAAACATACATAGGATATCATTCTGGTAATTTTACCATTTTACTATTAATTAACTATTTAACCTATCCCTCTTCCCTAATCAGATTTCCAACAGGATTAGCCTCAATTTCTCTCATTTTGGATCTTTTTTTAAGTCCTAAGCATGGTATTAAGAGATCTCCTTGATGAAAAATTCATTCAGAATTCTATTCATCATGTTGGATGCACAATAATTAGTAATCAAGTTTGTTTGAGCCTGTCTTCTTTTGTCTTGCTCTCGACCTAGTTATCGACGTGTGATAATTTTCATGTTTTTCTCTGATATAATCCAATAGAAGCCAAATATGGGCCTAATAATGGATGAGTGGAGTCCTAAAAGCCTATGTTGGGTGGTCTATTACTCAATTATCAAGTTCGTTGATTTTATTATTTATCGTGTGGGGCCTGAATTTTTCAATTGGTTATATTTATTGAATTTATATGTCATATTTGTAGTCATTACAACCATATGGTTATACTATTTCCAAATATGTGATTACTTGTTAGTGTTTATTCCTATAAGTCCGTTCATCCCATGTAGGATGTTTTTCCATAGTTTTCATTATAGAGTTTTGACATGTTTGATCCTCTATTAAGGTATTCCATGTCTTGACCCTTTTAAGGGTAAGATTTTCTATGGTAAATGAATTTATTTAAGTTGGGAATTTCATAATGTAAATTAACATGTATTCTAACCAATTGAACCACCTTAGGTAAGTGTTTGAATTAGATAAATAAATGTTAAATGAAATTTAAAAAGTATACTAGGAATACATATTTTCCTTATTTAATGTAAATGAATTTTTTCTTGCATGTACGTAGCACCCCGTCCATGTTGATGGATGGTAGTGTAGTGAACCTTGAATTAGGTAAAATTCCACAAATTGATAAAATGAATGGTTTTATTCTACATGGCCTTGTAACACTAATAAAAAGAAAGTCTTTAACCAAAATGAAATTATTTATTAATTAAAACATGATTAAAAGGTTGCATGCTCAATTAGATATGTCACACTAATGAAAGGAAATGAATTGAATCATATGAAATATTATTTGAAATCATTATCAAATAGGGGTGGCCAAACTCAACCACATGTTGGATTCCATAGGTAATTCATTGAGCACTTTTGAACCCCATTCTGATTCAATGTTACAACATTCATAGGTTGACACCACCTAGAACCCGATCTGTGACAAACATTGGATTCTTAGTATGAAACCATATGATCCAACATGTATTATTATATGATTCATTAGATACACTCCTTGGATCTATAACTGACATGTATGTCCCATGATTAAAGCCCATCGGGCCCAGTCATTTCATAGGCCTATTTTACATTGGATGAACCCTTTGGACTTGATTGGTGTCTTATTGTGGTATTCCTTGGACTATTCTACATGGATTACACTCTTACCCCTTATCTTGGTTGCAACCATTAATGAGTTGGTGACCCTTGAAGTCTATGTTTCCTTGGTTTTTACCTTGGAACTTCATTATTAAATATCATTATAGGTTTCCTTGTTACATATTGGAGCCTTGAATATTGTTTACATGTGACTTCTTTATAAAATAGTAATAATCAATTAAGGAACTAGTTGCATGTTCAAATTCCTGCCAAGGACTGAAGTAGGTACTTGGGTTTTTAGTTATATTGTACTGATTAACTGTATATATACATTATTCCACAATATTACATTTACATTACATGGGATAGATGACATAGACACCATTGGTGGTTACACAATGATATTTATCTCCCATCCTCTTTGGGTGTCATTTAGTGCTTGGGGTGGATTTAATGAAGGAAGGTGTTGATAAAGGTAATCATGCGACTTATAACACATGATTGATTATTTTTAGGATTAAGTTTGATAGAAGATGATTGATTCATAACTCTATAAGCATGGGACAAACAATTGATCTCTTTTATACTTTTTTGGAACATGTTATGTATTCTTTCTTGTATCCCTGGTTTCTAGTTTTCTAGACAAATGACATATCATCATAAATATCAAATGTTATTCCAATATTTTCTGTTATTTCTATCCATGTATATCTATTATTTTTTGTATACTTTTTCTATTTACATATATTTCATATTCTATTTACCTCAGTTAATATTTTTCTGTTGTTCTACACTTCGGAAATGAGGGAATAGAGTCCCCATAGACACACCCTAGGACCTGACTACTAGTCAGCAGCCTGTGGTGTTTTTGAAGATACCCTTGTGTCCATTTGGCCTATCCGGCTCGGGGCACCTATTAAGTGGAATCAGAGTCTGGGATTTCACAGTTAGGTTGTGGGTTGTGTATCCCCTGAGGGATGTTCATTGACCATAGAGATTAGTTGTGGCTATGGATCTGAATCGAGATGCCTTCACTTATGTTTGACCTAAAGGATCCTAAAATTAATTCATCCACATGTGTTCTCAATAAAATGATCTCCATAGGTATGACTCCATGCACAAGATGACTTAGAGGACCCAGGTGGATTCCCACTGATAGAATGTCCCTAAGTGATTGTGGGGTCTGGTAGAGAAGGTTGTAGGTGTCACAGAGACCCCAAAAAATTGTGGGAAACTTATGGTCTAAGATGATGATGATGGGTGTGAGAATTTTTAAGTCCCTTGTTGTGTATATTTTATCTTTAAATGATTATAAATTGGTAAATAGTGAAGGTTGGAATGGTTTATTTATCATATTGATTCTATAAGAACCAATTATTTTTTGTGATCTAGGATATTAGACCGACACTCTACATATATGGTTTAGGTGTCAGGCTAATGCTCTAGGTACCATGTATTCTATATTGTTTGTGTTAAGGGACTCAAATTTATCATCTATGGTTAGGTGTTGGACTGATTCCCTAAGAACCTTGTATTATCTTTGATTTGGTATGGGGTACTGATGCTCTAAATTAATGGATTATGTGTTAGGATGAAACTACAGGAAACATGAATTCTATAAGGCGTGGTATGAATGTAGTGCCTCATTTTCTCCCTCAGAGTCATGATTTTACTAGGAGGAGCTACCAAAAGTTGGATTTCTATGTTGGAGATTCCATGTGTAATGAACTGCACCAGTTTACCATCTAAACTGACTCCATTGTGATTGACCACTAGCTCAAAGGGCATTACTGATCCCCATGTGATGGAAACAAGCACTGTGGAATCATAAAACAACATTTGGGAATGAAATTAAAACAAGTAAAGAAAAAAAATTAATGTAAACTACACAAACACCATCATTTACATAAAAATTCAACCACCTTAAATACTAGGAGAAGATAAAAAAATAAGAAGTAATAACTAAAAAACACATATACAGGTGGTCTACAACCACCCACCATTTCCAAACACACCTTCCCTCATCTAACCAATCACAAACCAAAAAACAAAATGATGAGAACATGCAAGCCTACTATAATAAAATAAAGGCTACTAACACCAAATGGTACAAATTAGGTGTAATATATATACCCTAGTATGATTTCACTAATGATTCTACATAGTTACTTCATAACATAATAAAAATTGTCTAAAAGGGATTAAAATAATAGAGAGCAAGGATATACATTTCAAAAAAGTAAACTAAATCCAACATCAACATGTTACCCTAATTTTGGGTTTAATTTAAAAAGTTTAATAATTTAATAATAATTTATTAAATAAACACTAGAAACATTCCATTTCATCATTTAGGAAACAAAACTCTTCTTAACATATTTTGAAAACCATTTCCCATGATAAAGTCAGATCAATGAAGAAATGTAAAAACATGAACAATATATCAAAATATATACATGATTCAATAAAATAGTCTGAATATGCATTGTCACAATAGGCAGATCAATCATGAAAATTAGTCCACCAAGCAAGGAAACTCTAGTTCCAAGTTGTTATAATGGAAAATATCACATATCGAGTATGAAATGAACAAATTTCAGGGATATTAACTAGATATGATTTTGATTCCACCCTAGTATATATAATCAATGAATCATGAAAAATATACAAGCTTACATCTAGTCTCATGAGTATAAAAAAACCAATTCCACACACAACTAAATTCTCAGCTACACATTCATATCGTAAACCTATCATGTTCTACATGGATGAAATTGATGGGGTCTGGGTCCACATTTAATGCCTCAATATAGGTTATCTCATTTGAGTAAATTGGTTCCGATTACTATTCAACATAGGTGAGTGATATAATCAAGTCACCTTGACTCTAAATAAAATCCACCATAGTATTAACGTTGGATCAAGACCTCACAATTTTAGTCATTGTTGATCTACATCTCAATCTCAACCATTATCTCTCTCAAAGTGAATAATCCTTTTTTCAACACACATCAATGGGATGAAAAATAATCATGTATTTCATATAAAAATAATATCACAAGATATGATACAAAGTTATAGTAGTGATGTCAAGCATTCTTAATTTAAATTAAAACCCCTTTCTTCTATTCAATTTTAAAAAGGGGTAAGAGACCCCAATTCATTTCATGAATCATCATCAAAAAGAAAATTTGTTATTCATTAAATGTTTAACTTTCGAAATAGCCCTATGTTCTTCAAATGGATGATTCACAATTTAATGGATCAAATTTATTTCAAAAAATATGTTGACACCCATGTCCATGTCAAAAAATGAAACTTTTTAAATCACCTAAGAACTAAAATATAAAAAATAAGGGGAAAATCATTCAAATAGGGATATTAATATTTTAAAACATTCAAACATTCAGAACCATGAGGTACACATAAAACAAATCAAACATTTTAATAAATACAATCTATTTTACTTTAATAATCAAACACTTTCCTAATAACTAAATTTCATCAAAGTAATCTTTAAAATTTATTTGAGAACAAATCAATGATAGAATGTACTTTAATTAATTCATAAAACAATTAAAGAGGGAGGATTATCACAATCAATTTTATCCATGCCTTGTTCTGTTGATAGAGAAGTGGATTAAAGAATATTTCATGGGGAAATTCACGATTTATATTAACAAAACATGTATTAGAATAATAAACATAATGATATATGAATTTTCAAGAAACATATAATTATAAGAGGAAGTAAAATTGTACAATAACCTCTAGGTAATATTTGAAATCCAACCACAATAAATCCGTTAAATGTATCCATTGTTATAGATAACTAGATAAAGGAAGGAGAGTCTCAAGAGAAGTGAGATGAGATCCTAGATACACAATTCTATATAAACCATTAAAGATCCAATGAATCACAAGTCCACCATATCTTCTGGGAAGAATGAATCAAGTCAATAGGGGAGATCAAAGACCAATAAGAGAAGGACTTACAAAAACAGTATAATCACTTAGATTGACGCTTCAATCATCCAAAAAATGAGGTTAAGTGAGAAAAAATTCCTCTAGAGATCCCTCTAAAGCCAAAAGTATATATTATGACTTTGTTGGATGAATTTGGAGTTAAATGGGGGGAGTCTTGAGGATTCAATTAATAATATCGAGACAATGAAATTATGTCACATGTTTTCCTAGGGTAGGATGAATGATTAGTTTTTACTATGATACTAACCATGTAGCCCTAAAAAACCACTAGAAGAGATGTACAGTTTAGTTATAGAACATATCAAGTGGTGTTCCCCCACCCAGGATATTGGGAGGGGATTCATGGTCTAGTCATATGGTTTGAAAACCCATTTTCCAAATGAGCATCATCCTCTATTTCTAAAAAAAAATACATGGTTTCTTGGGAAAGGATATATGTTTTTTAGTAACAATTCTCCAACCCTGGGAAGTCCTATAAACTTTAAAAAATTCCAAGGGTCTCCATGAACAATCCCAAACCATATATTCACCAATGGGGATAAAAAAGTATCAAAGAAACTAAAAGATGGTAATGAAATGTTACAATATCCCTAGCATTGTTCTTTGGGTCCATATAAATCATCTAGTATGAAAGACATAAAAATAATAGAAAAAAAGAACTCCCTCGCACATTTTTCGTGGTGGAATACCCACCAACTAGGAAAAATAACCACCCAAAAGTTATAATCCTACATAACTCTAAGATAAGAACATCTCAATACAAAAACTCAGCGACACAGAGAGGAAGTAGATAACAACTCGAATGAACCAGATACCTAATATAGTTCTCCATAACATTTAAATATTCACCAAAATAGTGTAACATGATTAAAAAACGATCCTTCAACCCAAATGGGATACTTAAATAAATCTCTACATAGATTCATCTATGTGGAGATAACAAAAAAAAGTAATAGAATAAATATAAAAATCAATGATAACAGAAGAAAAAATGATCTAAAATCCCTCTATGGTCAAACATCCACTAAAAAGGCATAGAACTAAAAGGATTTCTATCCTTAGAAAGTAATCAAGGGTACCTTAGTATTTTTCAATGCTATGACACACTACACATTAATCTCATCAAATTATCCACTACTGCCTCTTGGTTTCTTCTCCATCAAAAATACGCATCATCCTATTAATTTGATTATAACACCAATTTTAATCTATGTTCATCCAGAAAGTTCTCATAACATAATGGTCAGTGAAAAAATAGGCCACTATACTCTGTTAAGGGATATTTTTTGTAACATCAAGATCAATATCTCGCTATCTATTAATAAATAATACGATTCCATGTATTAAAAACCAACCCGAACAATATCCAAAATGAACCCTTGAAATAAATAATTAAGTGAGAATTTGATGAAAAACACCCATAACATATAAAGGTTATCAACACAAGATTCCATTCCATCACCAAGAGAACCCACAACCCCAATGATCTAAAACCATTTTTATCAAGGATAACAATTCAATAGTTCATATTAACAATGTACACTAACATAGATCACAAGAAAATGAAACCATAAACACAATAATATCCAAAGTACGTAGGAGACCATCCATAAAGATCCCAAAACATGCAACTCAGATCTCCAAAAGAAAAAGGGTTTCCCAGAACAAGTGATTAAAAATAAGAAAACTCAAATGGTTTCCACTCTATGTTTGGAAACAATAGGATGGAACACCACCAACGTCTACCATTATCTACTCAACTATGTAGAAATATTAATTATTAGGCCTATGGTTGGATCCATATTACCGTGAAGCATATTCTTCCCTACATTCATTATGTGATGATCCAAGAAAAAAAAATCTTCTTGGTAGACCATCTTATATAACATCTTATGGTGACCCAAATGACAAAATTATTTAAAATATTTCACAGTTTTAAAACACATGTTCTTAGGATGGCTTGATGCTCTAAAATAGAAGCACATAATAAGTGTAACATCTCAGACCTGAATTCTATTCAACAATTCCTGGAGCTCGGCTAGCCACATTCCCTTAAGCACATCTACCCAAATTACAGAGGCTATCGACTTGCAGTGTGGGACTAGATATGTTCATTGGGAGACTATTCCTTCATCACTAGGGTGAGGCACAATAAAATAACAACAAAAAATATGAAATAGAAGTAGTAAATCCTATATAAAATAGATATATAGTTGGAATTCATATCAATATCAAAAGGAAGATCATATACAATGGTGATGGAGCATGTCATATGTCTATAAAAAATAATAAAAATAGGTACAATACATACATTCATCAAATGTACTAGAAGGACAAATTGTATCACAATGAGAAACACGAGCCTCAACTTGGTCCTATGCTCCCTTTCTCTAAAGCATTAATTAAGAACCTTTAGTAATGTGCTTTCCCTTATCCATGCATTCAGTGATATAGTCTGTTTCGGTACCCAATGTTGTCCCAAAAAGGACATGAGAAATAATACAAGTAGGAAACCTCCCATGGTAAAGTTCAATTCAATCAGTGAATATAAAATGACAACAGTGTGCATATAATTGTATAATATATAATGGAAGTGTTGAAAATAAACATCCTACAAGGTATGAGTTATTACATATAAAAAACAACATTTAATGATTCAATTACAATTAATTAATAATTCTTGAGACCCAAGGAATATCCCAACATCACCCATAACAATAGGTAACTAAAGGATTCTGAAATTGGGCATCCAAAAATTATAATCAAATTACAACTCCATGCTAGTTATTTTGCTTGATAGACATGTAATATAACTTATTCAATTCATTATTCAATTTGGAATCAAATAAAATCCTAAGAATTCCTAATTTTGAATCTAGGTATTTATCCTTGTATAATATAAACCAACACTCTACAATTACATCCAGAGAAATCCTCTCAAGAACCCATGTATCACTCTAGGTGTGGTATAATGTCTCTACCATTCGAGTCCATCTTTGGAAGTCCAGTAAGGAAAACAAAGTATCACCAAGGGCATAAAAGATCAAATGACCTTTGAGTCTATCAATGTAAATTCATATTGATTACAAGTATCACTCGACATATAATAGTAAAGCCATTGAGAATGTCATTGGGGTCACTCAAGAGATTCTATGTATCACATGGGAATAAGGAATAAATAATCCAATTGAGTACATAAATAGAATTCTTATATGAATCAATGTGTCACCCAAGGTATTAACCATTTTAAAAAATAAATTAATTTTAATCAATTTGGTGTAATAAATTCCATCCACACATGTCAAGGTAATAACCAAGAATATATCAATTAAAACTCACCTTAGTAGGTTTCTTATGTAATTGGCTAATCATCGAAGGAATTCTTCTTAACTAATCACATGGGGAATTCATTATTAAAATAATCTCATTCATAACTATCCAATAAGTTGAATGTGTTTTGGATCATGTAATCCATTTCACAATATTTATCTATTCAATTAAAATTTATATTACAATTCAAATAACAAATAAATATATAATTAAATTCAAAACAATTATTTAAAATTAAATTCAGAATTCACATCCCAAGGAAATGGGTAAATAGGAACAACTCAATGCTATCCAAATTTATATTCCATTACAATGGAACATTTAATTAAACAACACACCCAAAGGGGTGGTTGCAGTTTCCAGTTCCCCAACATATAATCAATCCTTTACTGGCCTCTTTAACTAGATATTCCAGAACTAAAAATTAAATTCAAGAATTTAAATTCATTTTAAGATGACACCCAAGAAGTGGTCTCATAGATAAAGGGTATATATAAAAACTTAAACTTTTAACTAAAGGAATGATACCACCAACTATAGGTTGATAGAGGATAACTCATCCACTGTCATCTCTTGATTCAAAATAGATCAGGATAAAATCAAAGACCAAATGAAGAGACTATTAATAGGGAGAATTTTCTTGAACCTAAATAGTTCTTTCAAAACAAAACCAAACAAGTAATGATAGAAAAGTTATTTACAAATCACTGATGTAGATCCAATGAGAAAAAAATGCTAGATTTCTAAATGAAAAGAAGAAGATCTATCAATTCCATGATTCTTCATCAATGATGGACTCAAAGAGGTAGAGTTACTATGTGGGAGGAGAATACGAAATTAGGTTTGATGTAAATATTTAATTGGATTTTTTTTGTAAATTCACCCAAAACATCGGGTCTCATAGTTTTGCCACATGGTTGGCCGAACCGTGCACCAACCATGCATGATTTTGTCCATGGAAGTGAACTTCTCATGGTTTGTAAACACAATTTCAACAACTATGTGAAAACCATGAAAACATAAGTTGTAAAATTTTCAAACCTAGTCGCCTTCCCTGTGGCTCAAATCACATGGTTTCCTATAACAATGTTTCATATAGCCTCCCACTACCTAGCCTCACAAAGTTTAATATAACTGTACCCCTAACCTAAATGATTTAAACTAACTCTACACTAGGAATTTTTCACCCCAAGAGATGGGTTTCTGGTTTCAAACCAGCCCCGAACACCACTACTACCTCCATGACCTCAACAAGAATTCATATTATCGATCTTTTAAACATTTAGACAAAAAATTGTTGGAATGAAAATAAAACATACCTCAATAAAGAACTGGGTTCTTAACACCATCAACCCTTAAAAACATTCCCCCAAAAATTTCCCTCCCATGGGTGGTAAATAATGTTATGAGAATAACTCTACCCCTAGTGATAATACTTTATCCACCCACTCTGAGGTCTCATACTATAAATGGCTGTTATACAATAGCACCCACACTTGTGGAATTGACCAACCTCAGAGAACATTCATTCTATGATCCAAAATATGCATAGGATGATCCTAAAAGGATGAATATACCCGCAACTCAAACTCCATAGGATGAAAAGTATGATATGATTCTGAAGAAGAACATCATAGTTCAGATATATGGAAGACTTCCTTCAAGTACTATTACATATAAGGTTACTATAACTGATAGGATATGAGCCTAAATCTCTCCATAATTTCAAATGGAAAATGTTTTCATAGTGAATTTTAATCCTATATTGTAATCATCTTATCTCCCAACCTTAGTGAAACACATAAAAAGACTATATCTATAATATCTAAATCTAGAGTTCATCTGTGATAATGGAAATATGATTTCTTCTGAGCCGGTGCAGTAGCCATCATCTTCTGAATCAACTTCACATACACTATGGTCTTGTAAACACGAAAATTTCAATGTATTTATACCTCTCCTTCCTCTATAAAAAACATGGGTGATCGACATAGCCTACCTTATAATGACATATAAGGAACCATGTGAATATTAGAGTAAATATATTGTTGAAGGATAATTCAACCAGTGGTACATGCCTATCCCAAGAGCCCCAAAAATCTTAGATCCTCGCCCAAACATGTCCTCAAGAAACTATATAATGTCCTATGACTGTCCATCAGTCTATGGATGGTATGTTGTTCTCAAAATAACCTATGTACATAAATCCCTCTACAACCATTTCCAAAATCGTGATGTAAACTGGGAATCCCTCTAGGAAATTATAGTACGAGGGACCCCCTGAAGTCATACTATCTCTCAGATATACAACCTCCCAATAGAATCCACATTGATGGATTCCTTGATCAGTAATAAATGTAAAACATTTATGATCCTATCAACAAGTAACCCATATTAGATCACAACATCTAGGAAACCTTGGTAAAACTATCCCAAAATCCAGCACGAGATCCTTCAATTTCCACATAGGAAAGGGGAATTACGGAAAATGTTTGACTAGTCACTAGTGTTTCACCATTACCAACTTAAAAGAGTAACATCTCAACAAAAAAACATCTACATATATTCTAATACTCGACCACATGTACTGGAGATGTAAATCCCGATCCATCTTGATGACACTCGGGTGCACATCCCAGGTTTAAGCATGAAAATCTCACATCATCTCCTTGTGCATGTCTTCTGAAACACATATGTGATCACATATTCACAAAATTTAATCCTTACCTTCTATCTAACCAGGATGACGGTCCTCACCTTCAAAATTCTTAAATTGGACTAGGACATGAAAATATGTTTTCTTCCTTATCCTAACTCTATCTTGTTAGGTAGAGGTCACAACTATGGATGATAGAAAACTCTTCCCATGACTACCATGAAACTGCATGAGCATCTCATAGAACAAATCCATAATATCTCATTCACTATTGTCTTGTTGAACTTCATATATCTGAGTCTTTCTACTTAGTGAATTAGGAACTATATTTCTTTTACCAGGCCTGTAATAAATATTGAAGTCAGAATACTGTTGGTGCTCAACCCACCTATGCTGGTATAGATTCAAATTTTGTTGTGTAAATATGTACATCAGTATTTTTTTATCTTTATATTAAAAAAACACTCTCTAAGTATGTAATGCATCCAACAACATGATTTATGTACAACTAAGACATACTTGAGATTGTGTGTCAGGTAAGTCCTCTCATGTGGACTCAACTACCAAGACTCGTACACCATGACTCTATCTCTCTAATTTTTTTTATCCTATCCTGATACCTGATGAATCAAAGTAAATAGTGTAACTACTTCCTAGATCTATAAAAATTTATTTTTATGAAATATTCATTCTCACTTTTAGCTTCAGAATATCTATCTCACAATAATCTGGACATGAAAACTTCACACCCTTCTTAGTCAATCCCATTAACAACAATGCTTTGTGTGATAAGTCCTGTATGAAATTACTTTAATATGTAGTATCTTGAAGAAACAACATGCCTTAAATACTTTCCCTGGATGTGCATAGGAAACTAAATCTCTCACCTTATATTGGTGAAATCATTCTCTTGTATCTATGATTATTTGACCCAGGAAGTGAATTTGATCTATCTAGAAGTGACACATTGTGAGATTAGAATATAACTGATTTTCTATCAGTATATTCAATAAGATATAAAGATTTAATCCATGGTCATTAATATTTTGAGAATACATGAATATATCATCCAATAAATACACTAAAAATGAATCATGATAAGATTGGAATACATAGTTCCCTAGTGCCATGATGATTGTTGGCACGTTCATGAGACTAAACGACATAAACAAATACTCATATAGAATACTCCTTATACAAAATTTTATGTGAGTTATGTCTAATGGTATTACACTCACATGATGGTAACTTGATATCAAATCAATATTCGAGAAAACCTTACCTCCTTGGAGAAGATAAAAAAGAACATCTACCCTCAGTAGAGGGTACTAGTTCCTAATTGTCAGATGGTTCAATTTCTAGTAAAAAAACTCATAACCTATGTGTTCCATCCACCTTCTTCGCAAAAATGCTTTGTGAACCCCACAAAAAAGTACTAGGACAGATAAACCACTTTGTCTCTAAATAGTATAGTTAAATCTTATGCTTTGGCATCTTAATATTGGACATCATGTAAGGAGTAATGGTTATTGGTGTTGATAGTAGAACTAGCTAAATAGATAAATCTACCTCTCTCACTATATATACTCCTAAAAGGTTTTCTAGGAAAACATTCCCGAAATGATCAACCATTGGAGGGAAATATGCCTGACGCCTTCCCTAACCATCCAAATATAAATGGGAAATATGTGTTGCCAGCCCACTGAGACCATGATGCTCAGGTCTATCTCATCTTTCATGGACATCCCATCTACACTTTTGAATGAACTCCCCACCCAATGGTGATGTAATGGCCACATTGTGGTGATACCAATCAATGAAAGGATAAAAGAGAACCAAAAAATCCAACCCACTAATGATGTAAAAACGTTTAATATCATGAAATAAGAGGTCCCATATGAAGTGAGACCCTCCTATACCAAGGGGGAACTCCCTTCACTAATGTACATCCTCCATTATAATCCCCAATGGAGTATCAATCATCATAGCCCCATCAGAAGATGGAACACTGAGCCAAAGTCTCACCAAAATGCACACAAATATAAATATATGAGAATAACTTTTATATAACAATATGTAATATAATTTAGAATATACTATTATAGTACCACTAATATTAGATTTTTTTTCAAATCCTACTCTTCATAGTTCTAATGCACTGCATATATCTAGCCTAAACCGTATCCTTTGGATAGTGCATGGATACCCTGAGAAGATATGATCTGTTTTATCTATAAAATTGTGGTCTAAATACCCCGACCACTACCACCACCTCAGGTTGAATGACCAAATACACTCTAGTTCCTTGCTTGATGGGAAGTTAATGATCTTACTCCTGAATTTGGAATTGGAATATACCCTCACTCACTGGATGCTGATTGAAATGATCTATAAAATATCTGTAGATGACCTATCTTTCAACAAGATTTGCACTCTCAATTGTCCCTCATATACTACGGCCTTAGATTTTCCAACATTAGTATAAAAAAATAATTGTTTAGTGGCCATAGTTGGTGTTAGTTTATTAAAAAAATCCTAAAAAAGAATAAATTATTTCACAATATTTTTTTAAAAAACGACTTTAAATAATTCAATATTATTAAAAAATTGTCACTTATTCCAGTGCCCTATCTTATCACCGACTACCCAAAGCCCCCTCCTATATCCTCGCCCCCTAGAACTTCTTTTCACCACTTATAGTGTTCTGTTATATCATGAGCCCTCCAAGGCCAAGGGGCTCGAGCCCTTGCGGGAACTGCATTCCCAGCCCCCTGACCAGTCACCCCTCCCTTTCCCTCAACCAATCCATCACCCTCAGCCAATCCCTCTCACTCACCCATGATGTCTCCTTGATCTTGCCCATATCAGAGTTGTTGACAACCCCGAGCCCCCTATCTTCCACCCTAGTTGTAAACCCTCGCATATTGTTATTTTTATTCTCCCTTCTTCCCTAGAAAAATCTCTAAATTTTTATTTCTCCTACTAACTCATGGGAAGCTATAATGATTTTGGTTTTGGTTTTCTAGGTAGAGGAGGTTTATTATTAGTTCCATTGTACAGTCTCCTACTTGTATACATCTCCTGGGTCTCAAAGTATATGGGAAATCATCATATTCTTGTTTTGTATAATTATTGATGTGTCTTAATCAAAATAAAAATATAATATATGGTTCTTCCCTGAATGAATTCATCAATGTTTTATATTTAAATATTTTATAGGTTGTAAAATTTATTTTGAGTTGAAAATATTTCATTTAATTCCTTTCTAAACTATCTGGATGTTTTCCATATTAATAGATTTATAAAGATCTCCTATAGAGTGGTTTTCTAAATCAAATGTGGGTATTTTTTGATGAGTAGGGGATTCTATTTTGTGGATTTTTATAAATAGTATGAAACTAAATATGTTGTGTGTGTTCCCTTAGATGTGTTAATAATTTTTATTTTATTTTAATACATGATATTATATGATTTTAATGATATATTTTTTAGAATTATTCCTATAATTGTGAGTTTTAAATTGAATAAAACAAGATTTCATTATACATTTTTGACTTTATTATTTAAATTTAATTATTATAATGGATTTAACGACTGTTTATCCTTGGATTAAATTAGGTATAAAATATATTTATTCTTTTAATTGATTATTTTTCATGATTTTTTGGGGGGGAATACTACCATGAGCCATGAATTATTTATTTAAATATTTCATAGCATATAAAGAAACGTGATGATGATTTTTTTGATTAGTTTATTAACTAATTAGTTTTCACTACATGTGTTTCTTTTTAAAGAAGGAAGTTAATATAATTTATAGTTTCCACAGAAAATCATAAGTTATATTAATAAAATTTCACTGTAAATAATTGTTTTATACATCATGGTTGAAGGAGAACTAAATTTATGGATAGAAATTATTATATTGATTTTTTTTTACTTTAGAATGGAATTTTTTAAAAAGGTTTTTTACAAACTAAATATTTTTGTATCCTATGAATGATTTAGAAATATATATTGTTTCAAAATTTTCATTTGTAATGTTTTTTAAAGTGGATTGTGATAAAGGTTTACACCCTTATTTGGGTAGAGTAGATTCTTATTGTTATCTTATGTTGGTCTGATTCTAGATGATTTAGTTAAGAGTTGTTTTAATATATGATATAGAAACTCTCACACTTATCATTTATTATTAAATAAATTCTAATTATATATCATTACCATTATAAATTAGAATTATATAAACATAATATAAAATATATAATGTTATTATAAAATAAATATAAAAATTAAATAGGATGTAGATCTTATCTATCTCTGAGTTTATCATATAGATTCACGTAATGTATTTCCACTTAAAGGTATAACCATTATTATTTAATTATCACATTTTAAGTGGTTGTTAAAATTCCACATTTTTTCTAATGTTAATTAATAATTTAAAGTGGTTTTTGGCTCCATTTTTGTCTTTAAAATATGTGTCTATTTTTAGATCCATGATTTAGGAATTCAAGGTATTTCGACAATAATATTTTTCATAAATGGTTTAGAGACCCTAAATTTTATGGTGTCAGTAAATTTTTTAAAAAGTTTAATGTTTGGTCTTGAAAAATTGGTTCTTAGCAGCAATTTACTTTCATAAAAGAGGTGTCTCATTCCTTAAAAAGTTATTTTATGAAAAAATTTAGATTTCTAAATTGGTTTTCAAGGTTTGGATTGATAAGTTATTTTCAAAGAACCTTTGAAATGATGTTTTAAAATGGAAGGAAAATTGTTTGGATTTTGAATCCCTTTATGAAAGTCTAATTGACACTTTAAGAAAAATGATTTTATAAATGTATGAGACCCTCTTGATCCTCGAGTGACTATAGTTACTTCTAAGGATACTAGAGATCCTAGGAGGGGGTGTTTTTTATTGATTTATATTTATATGTTTCCCAATTATTGTATAATTTTTACCTTTATTTTATTTTATATAATAATATCCATTATTGACTTCCTTTTTTTACTTCTCATTATTAGGGATTATATGAATCTTCTTAAAACAACATGGGTTGTGTTTTTTTACTTCTATTTATAAATTTATCATCTAAATAATCCTTATCTATTTTACTTTTTTAATAATGTGTTGGCATATTGTGATACATATGGATAAAAGATGGATAACATTAATGATGAACACACTTCAGTATGCTAAGGGTTAGGAGGAATTTTTAGATTTATCAATTTCCAATTGATTTATTAATGGGAGAATAAGATGTCCATGTACTAAATGTAAATTTATAAAATGGTTTAAGAGAGATAGTGTTTAGGAAAACTTGATATTTTAGCAATTCCAGGCTCTATATTTGTGTTATATATGGTAAAGAGAATCAAACATTACATAATGGTTGAGCACTAATGTTAATTGATTGAATGAGATCCCAAATTCATCGACAATGGAAAATAAAATGTAAAACCATATAATTGATGCATTAAACATTGAAAGACAACAACCTCAACACCAAAACATATCAAAACAACCAGTTGAGGATCCAATAAATAGAAAATTAAAAAGTGATATTTTTTGGAATATAAGAAAACCAAATCAAGATTTAAACATATCATTAGACCCTCCTCCTGATTCTATGGATTTTATTGTATGATAGGAGATCACTGAGCATAAATATGTGTTTCATGGATTAGTATATAATGGAAATCAATATCTATATGGTTAATGTTTGAAATATTAAAAAAATTATTTTATACAGATGTTTTACCATATTAAATTCCTATGTGGCATTACAAATAAGGATATGTCCATCATATTGAAATTTTTGTCAAATTAATTTCCTAAACAAATAATTACAAATTCAATTTATGATATAAAAAAAGTTTTTAACGTGACTGGTCTAAATTATAGAAAAATAAATTCTTGTCTTAGTCATTGAAAGATTTATTTGGGTGAGGATTCAAGTCTACATGATTGAAAAAATGTTATTATTATAGATAGAAGTCAACGTGTGATGCAGGAAGTCTTAATCAAAATACCACTATAAAGAAGAAGGAATGAAACACACATAAAATGGTTTTGTGTTACATTTCTTTAAATCCTTGGTTGTAACGAATATTCAAGTCATCAAAAATTGTTGAGCACATAAAGTGGAATTCTAAAAAAAATGATAATTTAATGAAACATCCAATATATTAAAAATAAAGGAATAAATTTGACTCATTACAACCATATTTCTCATCCAATCCTAGTAATCACTAATCCAAATTGACCATTTAGCCATGGTTATTTAGTAGTGTTTTACTAAATCACCTCTATTTTTTTAAAATAATTTCGTAGTAGTTTTTTATAAACATATGATAAATAGTTAAATATTTTCACAAACCCAAAACACTCCCCCTCCCCCAAACCCCCCAGAAACCCCAGGCCCCCACCCCACTAACTCCCCAAATCCCTAACCTCATTTCCACCCATCACCGTCCATAGCTTCCCATTGCCAACAATCTCTATCCCTCTTTTCACCTCACCTCGTTTTTCATCACTGTCCCTCACCATGGCTCGCCTACCCATACCACATTGCACCATGCCTCATCATCCCTTTCATCACTAACCATCACAGGATTGATATGAATGAGAAATGTTACATTTAAATGATTCTTTGTTAATATGTTCGGATATGATTCTGCGTTTTATGATATCGTGTTTACCTATATTTAATGTAAAAAATAAAATGCTAATAATTTACCATTATGAATTGATTTTGAAAGGAGGTTACACTTGACCAGAATATTTGGAACTTTAACATTATACCACAATAATGGAAGGAGAGTACCCTAGTATTATATGAGATTTAAATTACACTTATTTCTTAAATATGAAATTATATTTCTAGAATTTACTAGTTTTATTATTTTCCCTCTTTGGTGGACTTTGAGAAACAGTTACCTCATAAAATTATATTTGGTTCGTACGATTAACCTAGGATGGACATGGTTCATTAACGTATGATTTATATGGTTTCCAATAATAACATTGATGCATTATAGTGGTTTTAAAAATATTTTTTGCATCACCATTTATTAAATTTATTGTGTTTTTCTATCATTACATATTATAATGGGTATGAAACAGTACACAATGCTTACATATGAATATATTATTGTACTGCTAAATATTTTCAGGAGAGAAAAGTGGAAATCATTTGATTATTGTATACCCACACCCAACATGTGAACTTTTCTTGTCTTTGAGAACATTATATATCATGGATAATATAAAGGAAAGGTCCAAATGATGAATTTTGGATATCAAATAATGTTTAGAAGAAGTGTGGGAAGATAATAATCAGAGTGGACACATAGTACTATTCTGATGGCTCTGGTATCTGTTTATTTACTATTTTCATGGAACCTATTTCTATATATGATCAACCTAATGTGAGATATTTCATAGTTTAAACATATGAATCTTCTCATATATTAATTATATATCATTTTTGGAGGTGTCTATATGATCATTGTTTCATTTCCATTTACTATATATGTGGGTAATGGTTTTTATTATATATTATTTATTAATTTATGATTTCAAAATTCTCAATTTCTTATTAATATTATGTAATAAAACAGTTAGGATTTTATAGGGGTCCCTAGTGGGTCCCTATTTTATTTGTAAATCTTTCCTCTATCCCTTTATAATTTCCTAAGTAATGGGAGTTACTTGACATGGGGATTCTAACTCTGGATCAGGTTTCCATTATTATTTTTCATCTGCACATTCATTTTTTATTCATTCCCTTTGTAGCATATGGTCATACTAGTTGAATGAATAAGTTGAAAATATTTTAGGGTATCAATACTTGGACCAAAGAGTTTTGTATAATACAATTTCATAATCTTCAAAATATGAATCCTAGGGAAGAGTCATATATCATGGATTATGGTGCTTAAAATAAATTCGGGTTATAATTCATAGACCTAATTTGATCCCCCAAGAGTGGGTTTTATGACACTGGAGGGTTTAAAACTAACAAAAATGTTTTTCCAAGGAACCTGTCAAAAGAATATAGGATTATGGATAAATAAATTGAAATTAGATCTTTATGAACCTTTGAATTAATGAGCTAATGATGGTGGAATAAAAAAGAGAAAACATTTAATCATAAAAATTATTACTATATTACTTTGGCATGAAGACCTGTATGACTAAGAAACGTTTACTTATAAAAAATATTTATTTATTACTTAGGTATCAGCAAGTATAGTTTTCTGAAACCACTAAAACTTGGTTCTCCCTCTTACAATACAACATTCGAATTATGACATAGAGATACATGAATTTTTATATCCACTAAATATAATAGGAGAATCTTATATCTTCTTATGTCCATCATGAATTCTAGAAAATATGGTTTCAATACATCCCCTTATATATGTAATTCATTTATTTATTTCACATGTTATCCCATCCACATAAAAATATACAGTATAAACTCTTGTATTAATTATTGTCTCATGGTGAAACCCAATTCAATTTATATGTTACATATAACACTGCATCTCATTACCTGTACACTATATAGCCTATTTGAATGTTTGAACTTAAAATTCCCTCACACCATGGGCATAGTCCTTTGGTATTTGACCATTTATATATGATACTCCACCTATGAACCATTTCCTCATTTACCATATCTGTTATGTATTTTTTTTATTTTTTCATCTATATATAGTCATGTTGAACACAACCATCTTTGATGATTTATTTTTGCCCAAGGAAACATTTAATGTCATTTGTTGATATTTTTTAAAAACAAATTTTTTTGTATGGAATACTCATGAGAAGTCTATAAAACCAGTTGCAATAAGAAGGAAATAGAACCCCTTATTTAAAATTGTTAATTATTTATCATTGTTATGTATTTTTTTTTGTTAGTACTATGAATCTGTTATCAATTATAACTTTTTCTATATGAATTTTTAAAAAAATGTATGTTCTGAATTTAAATTTTTTAAAATATATGTTCCATCGACCACACCAACAAATGAAGAGCCTTCTGTCTCCCTCCATGTAACATATGAGACACTATCTGCTTGCCCCTTCATCATCTTTCAAACCTACGTGAGTATCCCATCAGTAGATCAGTTGACACCTTCCCATTTAATAGCCTCAACAGTGAGGGAGTAAGGCGCCACTCATAGTTATTCATGGGCATATTGGAGAGTTAATGTTATAGGTACAAATATTAATATGAATAAATTTATTCCACTTTTTTATACTAACTATTTGTTTATAAAAGATGTAAACAATGCAACTATGGAGAAAAATAAGAAAAGTTTTTATGTATCGAATGTTACTTAACTAATGATAGTTGTCCCATTTTATTCCTATGGGGTCCCTATGGATGACATTATATGATTAATTCACTATAATCTAGGCCACCTGTCCACAAAGCCAGTTTACATTCCGATTACGTATAATGGTTGGAGGAATATACCTTCATCTTTGACAAAAATGATGTTTTGAATAAAAATAAAGGAAATTTTAAAACATTATTATGTAATAGAATGTTATTATGTTATTAAATTCTAATACTTTCAAGATGAATTTTTGTGTACATATATTTTTCCACTTTACAGTTGCTGATGTGCTAGAATGAAAGTGGAGATTAAAAAAAAAGGGGAAAAATAGAAAGACATTAAATGGAGATTAATGGGACAATGTCAATGATACATTTTTTAGTGCCCAATAGATGTATGAAAAGGTACCCAATAGGGTACCTAGAGAGAAATGAAAATTTTTTATTGATAGAGAATGTGATGAGAAGCACATGGTATTTAAATATATACTATTATATGAATATAATTTTACATTTTTTCATGTATATGAAAAGGATATGAAATTCCATACATTAATATTAAATTACATTATATTTTTTGTCAGGATCTTTTAAGGAAGAATTCAATGAGCTAGGATAAGCAAATAATCCCTCACACTGCGAGGTCAATGTGTTTCTATAGAATCTGATCGAGTCAGGTAAAATTTTCATTAGTTTAAATATTTATAAGATAGAATTATTTGATCAATATATTAAATTGTTGGTTTAACTTTTTTAATGAATTCATAGTGTTTAGGGTTCCATAAATCCCTAACAGATGTTTGATTGGATGTTCATAAAAATTATTATGGGGGTTTTGTTAAAGAGCCTACCAAAGAAGTTGAGGTATGAATTCATTTTTCTTTATAATAACTTATTATCAGTTGTGACTATGTTAATATATATTGGTTCTAATATGACTGATATTTGATTTATAGCTAAAAATTAAAGAACTATGGGATGCCAATCCCAGGTTGTCCTAATAAGTCTCATAAGACGTCATAGTTGGTAAAGTATTTGGGAAGGATCATCCTAGTTGAGAGTGCGGGATGGGTTTGGCACCCTTACCCTCATAGGTATTTAGCAGGCCATCAGGTATCTAAGAATCACCTACTCATGGTTTTAGTTTAGATACTCAGAGTGAGTTTGTTTCTATAAAAAACACAATTTTTGAATAGGGGCTTAGATACCTGAATTGAAATAAACATTGGTTGATTTATATAAAATGATGACTTGATCTATCCCTAGTGAGATTCCATTAATGATGGTGGTGACAAGGTAAATCACACAACATCAAAATAATTTAATTTGAAAACAATTTCAGTTTTTTTTATTTAAATATAAATATAATATATTATATAGTTTCATATACAATTATCCTATACATGTCTGTAGTAGGAAGTTGATACGGAGGTAGAGAGGGTGACAAGTAGTGTTCATTATTAGACAGTGATTAGTGGTATTATTTATATATTGGATAATTATGGAAATAGATGGTTTGTTCATGTATCATGTATCATGTAACATGTGTCGAATATAGTAGTAACCTAACATTTTCATGATTTACCATGTTTGATAAAGGCATTGGAATTTGATATGGCATAATGATTTAGAAAGGTACCGAGTCTATAATTTGTGGAGTTTGATGTTGGTGGAGTATGATGTAATATATGATCCATATGGAAGATGAAGATATTTAATATTTCCATTCAGATATGTTGGGATGTGTATATCAGTATTTTGGACTAATTATTTTGTTGTTTATTTGATTAATTTTATTCATGTTAGAGACACATGAACAACAACCTTATCATTCAAGGATGGGGACCACAAATGTTGGGTCGATGATTAACCACATTTGAATCATTGGAATGACCACTTATCACAAGAGAACCTTTTAGGTGTGTTCCCGAGATAGTAGGAGAGATTATATTGTCGACATGCCATCACTATAGGAATGAATAATACTTGGATGGTGATGGGGATCCAAATTTTGGGAGACCAAAAGTGTTTAGGAAAACATTAGGTGATTTTTGGGCAGATTTCAATGCTTTGGGAGATACACCACTATGTTCATGACCACATTGAGTGAGACTATATATAATATAGATTCAACCCCATTATTAAGTGGGATTCCTTGAAGTTGGTCATAGTTTGGGATAAGACTAATATATAATATTTTGTAATCTATTTTATCCCATGAATCATAGAATCCATCCATATGTAGGTTTAAAAATTAGTTGGGTAGATGAATATCATTAGAATAGAAAGTACTTTTAATAAATGGATAGAATATCATGATCATTAAATACTAGTCCTAGATGGTCAATGATAGTCTAGGTATTTTAATTTCTTATATATCATAAGTTTGTGCTATGTAGTTTTATGTCTTACAGCTCAGATGTTGGTTCTATGTAGTTTAAAGTCTTAGATTTAGATCAATGAAACATTGTTAGATGTTTGAGATGTTATTGTATAGATTATTCTATTATATGTTCTATGTACGTGGGTTTCTTATGAAACATTGTTATATTCTTTAATACTAAATATTGTTATATGGTTTAGATTATTTTTTTATTTTTTCTCTGCACATGGTTTTTGGGTACTGATACTGGGGCCATAGAATCTACAACATTTTTTTTATTTGTAAATTTATATTTAGAGGTGGTTTAAACCACCACTATAGGATGATACTTTCTTATCAGTGATAGTTAAAACTACCAATAAATAAATACATTTTATTATTTAGCTGTGATTATGTTGATTTTAGTAGTGGTTTTAATGTAAACAATTGCTATATTTTTAGCGGTGGTTAAATATTTGGCTAAATACAATAATTTTTTTTCACATGAAACCACCCCTAAAACCACCAAAAAATGAAGATAAATATTTTTAGTACATCACTTTCCAAAAACTACAGCTCAATTGAAGAAACCACTTCTTGTTGAATACCAACACCCGATTTAGCTGCAGTTTTATGAAACCATCGCAGAAACTTATAGCAGTAGTTTAAACCACAGACATATTAAAAAAACAAGAACTATGAGGTGATTTTCTTGTAGTGAATGTGTGATTGGGATAGGATTCCAATGGATTTTACCCATTTGGGACTTTGAGAACCATTTATATCATTTGGATAGTTTTTTAGATCCCTTGCACTCTACCTCCATGGATGTGTATGCAACTGACAACTTTTATCATTTTGATGATTATTCTAGGAAAATATTATTCTAAATGATATTTATGTACATTTTTAGGCCCTACTTGAATAATAACAAATGTTTTAGAGAAACAATGTTGATACATATGATTAATCTTATAGAAAATATTTCAAAAGGATAGCTTCTAAAATGTGGACAATTCATGACTTCCCTTGAAATGGGAATTAAGTTATATAGAATACATACAAAGGTATGACATGTCATATTTGTAACATTGATTTTTAGCATGAATGACTAAATCCTAGAAAAAATTGTTCTTCTTTTATCATCGATGATCTATCGATGCATTTCATAGATTTCAGTTGAAAATGTCAAAATTAAATGGTTCTATTGATTGAAGACCACCTCCAAAGTTGTTTAAATGTTACGAAATATTTGAACAACATGGAAATGTTGAAATAGAATTTGGGAAGGTGCATAATTTGAATTCTATTGTGAAGAAGTTAAAAATGAATCATCATGTGAAAGTGGATCAAAATATTGGTATAAAAAATATATTATTCAAATTTCCATATTTGAAATTAAATTTATTGTGGCATAATATTGGGCGTACGCATATTTATAAGACTGTGTGTGACAATTTGATCTTAATATTTCTCAATGTGAATAATTTTATATCACTTTTTCATAATAGTAAATATTTTTCCATGAATTATGGAAATAATTCTACTATGGAAAGAAATATCAACAGTTCAGATGTATGCAATTTTAAGGGATTGAAGATATTTATCCCATTTAAATTTTATGGGGTCCCGATGAATGATACCGTAGAATTATTTGGTCAAATGGATTTTTTTACCATACAAAGAACAATTTAGGAACATGGGGATCATATAAAGATACATGATACAATGTTCATAAATACGTAGAAATTATAGTGAACCTCACTTTTAATGTATTAACATTACCTAAAGATTGTGGAATTCCAGAAACATTATACAAATTGACCCCAAATACCATATGAGTCTAGTGCCTTTAGAAACATGGAAACATGAACACTGATACATAAGTGAGCTAAATTATCCCAAAATAGGGACTTATTTAATAGAACCATTCTTAAAAACATCAAACATAATACATATATTCATAACATGAGGAGGGAAACATAAAAATGGGTGTGCTCAGATGCTCTATAAGAGAAAACACGGCAAAAATGTAAGCATGAATATCTGTATATGGGTATTAAAAATGATCTTGAAAATAGGAGATTATTCACTAAATTTCAGAGAACCTAAATAGTAATCATGGAATACATATTGGTAGCTTATAAGACTTGAATAATATAGAAAAAAATAACATAATCCATTAATTAATAACATCAGAATAAAACATATAATTCTGGTAGACACATAAGAATATAATATTATTTTCATAGTAGCTAAGCCATCACTGTTAAGAACATCTCAGTATTATAGGTTCAATCCCCATACACTCTTGGTGGTCATGTTTCACTCCCTTGTCCATCTTAATTTCATGTGTTCACTCCACATACAATCATGGTAGACATGGTTTACTCCCATAGTCATCTTAATTGTAAAGGTTTACTCCAAAGACCATCTTATTTTATCTCATGAGATATAAATCATTACCTAATGGATTTTTGGGAGATATAGGTCACACCCATATCATAATGAAATCACACATAAATTTTAGAAAAATCAGAAACAATCATATCATAACAAATGAAATGAAATGGGTATCATAAGTTTTTAGACATATAATAGTCTATAGAGAAAGATACATGTTTAATATTCATTTAATCAGGTGAATAATATGTGAAAGAGAAACTGATTTCATAAACAGATAACCCATGATAGAGAAATGGATTTAATAATCATATAACCTATCAAAGATAAATGGGTTTCATAATGATATAAATTGTGAAGGAGAAATGACTTTCATAAAGACCATGACATTAATCATAACCCATTCTGAGAAATAATATTAATATACCTTTTAGATCATTTACTAGAAATGTATAATAAACATCAACATATGTCACCTTATTTGAAAAATAATTTCAAAATATCATTAAAAATTTTTCTTGATGAAAATATAAATTATTCTTTAAAAAATTATTTTTTAATACATAAAAGTATATAAAAATAATTTTATTAGAAAATACATTGAAGCCATATAAAGAAGAATTTTAATCATTTTGAAACCCTTTTTCCTTAAGAATATAAAAATTAAGCCTAAAAGAATTTTAAAAACCATTTTCCTAAAAAAATATAAAAAAATATTAACAAAATTAAAAATCTTATTCTTTTCATTTTTTTTGAAAACATATAAAGAACCCATGAATGTGTTTTGAAAACCATTTCTTTGAAAATAATTTTGAAAACATACATACAATGCTTGAAAATGTTTTGAAAACATTTTTAATTGAAATATTATGAAAGAAGCGTGAAAATATTTTAGAATCCATTTCATGGAAAATAATTTTAAAAACACATTCTAATAAATTATCTATTTAAACATGCAAAGGATGCTTTATAGAAATGACAGTGGTTAAATCCATACATGTTGTATGAGGTAAAAAGAACATTCCATTTTCATGGTAAAAAGGGATGAAAAATTCTTCATTCATAAAGAGACGAGAAGACTCATTTTAAAACATTATTTAAGGGAAAAAGGGAAGAAATATATTTTAATTATTATAGTATAATAGTAGAATATTTTGGGAAACCCTTTTATGAAAACATGGTTTTCATGGAACATAGATTTCCGACAGAAGGGAGGTTAAAGTAGGGATTTCTTAAAAACACATTCTTAATTATATTATTTACCAAAGAGTTGAATAATGGTACTAGAAGAAGCATATATGAAAAAAATAAAATAGTATAAGGAATTTCATGACCATTTATGAGATTTATATTACACAATTTCATCAAAGGAAGAAAAATCATTAACAGTCTCAAAAAATGATGAGAATCTTTCAATAAATTCTTTGTACTTATTAGCCTCGGATAACACTCACCGTGTAAGAGAAATAAAATTAATTGAAGCATAAAATATAATTAAAATTTTTATATTCATGATATAACAAGTAAATGGAAGGATATACACCTCGAAAAAGAATTTAGGTGCATAAAAAAATGAGTGTCAAAGAAGGAAAATTGAGAGAAAACTATATCACTGATTTGGTATCTTTTGAAACATAAAAACCATGAAAGAAAGTTCCTAAAATGGTTACTTAAATACCAATAAATTTATGTATATTATAATAACAATACATTAATGTGAATTAAATATAGCTCACAAAATAAGTGAGTGGTGAATACGACATCTATCTCTTAGAATTAAAAGTAATATGAAATTCCCTTTACCTTGTTTTTTGACTGTCATCGTACTTGTTGAAACCACCTATATAATAAATATAAATTTATTATATGTCTTTTAAAGTATCATATTATTATATTTAATACCATAAATATTTTTTATTAGGACTTTATATTACCCTCTTGTTAATAATCTTATGTTGACGTTTCAATACGGGTAATATCCCTTTTGTTCTTCGCTTGTAGCTAAGTTTGTTATATATATGGTCCTTATAAATATGCAATGATTAAGAAATGAAAACCATGATATAAATATAATTTATATTAATTATATATTTATTATGATAATCTATAGAATATATAATTACTAAATGGAGTACACCTTTCATGGAGACGGTAAACTGTACATACATGTGAACGATGATTCCATTGTTGTTATTGTATTGAAAAAAATGAAAGAAACATTTATATGTATATATAATATCATTAAATTAGAATTATAAAATTATATATATCATATAATTTAACTGAAACCATCTTGAAAACATTCCATGTAGTGTACCAATGAATAACATCACTTTGAGGGGGTGGTAGTCCACACTTCCTCAAATGAAATTATGGTATTTACACCAAACGAAAAGTAAAACAATATGCATTTTAAAATAACTATAAAATATTTAAGATGAAATAAATATAATATATGAAATATATAATAAATTTTTTCATCATAATGTCCACTATGAGAAGCAGAAAAGTAAAATAAATAATCATCTTTTAGTGAGGAGGTACTTTGTCATACACGAACTAAGTATGTTCATTACACATTAGACAGAAGTGTGTGTATGTTTAGGTAAAACCATTAGTATAAAAATAATAATATTATATTCAATATAATATTATTTTTATAAAATATTGTAATGAAGAGAGTAGAGGGGTTGGAGAAAGAAAATAAAAGAAAGGATCTTGAGAGAAGACGCTACCTCTAAATCGGGTAACTCCATTTGGTTTTTTCTGAAAGGCTTCATTATATTACTTTATACTAAACGGTATTATTATAAAAATAAGTTATGTTTGTTGGGTGATTTTTTTTAGAGTTTTAGTTTTCCAAGGGGCTTTATATGTGTGAGGATGTGAGAGTAGAGGAGGCCTTTTTATAGTGGACAAGGAGTGACACTCTTTTAAATATTTGAAGAGAGAATTCCAACCAAACTTTTCATGTATAGTGTTGATAAAATAATGGAAACAATATGAGCAAATTTATTATAGGGTAGATATATTTCCATCCATGTAATCTTCTATAGAGTTCTTGGTCGCTTTGAGTCTTAAATTTAAGGTTCAGTCTTCAGTTAAGCTTAATGTTTTCCATAAGTGATGTAATTAATTTTAATTACTTCCAATAAATATTTTCGTAAAAGTATATGTTTAAATTAATAAAAATTAAAAATTATACTTATTCTAATTATGAAATAAAATTTTAAAAAATTATATCAGAGAAGTGGCAGAAATTAATTTAAATTTAGTCATACTGACGAGATGACATAACGAGTTTTTGAAGTGGAAAGAATCAAATGTTTGCTAAGTTTTTATAAAACATTTCAATGTGAAATTGGTAACAAGTAACCAAGTTTGATTAATTGATTAAAATAATAATGTAATAAAATTTGAAACCAAATTAAAATTTAATTTAAGCTTTTAAATAAATTATATTAAAAATAACATTTGAACTAAAATTATGTAATTTTCACTATTCATTTTAAAAAATAAAACATTATAGAAAAATAAAACAAATTAACCAAAGATAATTATTATGTTCCAATTTAAAATATGATATTTATTTTTAACATACTTAATATATTAAATTTCAAAAAATAGGATTTAAAATGGCTTCTCCATTAAAAGGCGGAAAAAATGCCTTAATAAAAATATTGGGTGTTATGCTGAAAAATGGGTTTGTTCTTATCTTATGTTTGTCAAATATATTAGATGAATGTCAAATTTATATTATTTAATATATAAAATATATATTACATTAATATTACTCACTAATTTGAATTTATTTATTTTATTAGGGTAAAACAGCTTTGTGACCATGAAAATAATTATATTCCATTTTATATTAAATTGGTTTTCATATTAATTTATAAGTAATTGGAAACATATGAATTCATATTATATTTATATGAACCATTTTTTAATAAATTATTTAATAAAATTCATAACCTCTAATTTAATTTCTAGGTTATGTCTAATTATATTAAGAAATAACATTTTAATGATATACTTTTGTTCGTTAAAACTCGGTCTTGTATGTTACACAAGCCATCACGAAATTAATTGTTTCCTATAACGTAAGCTGACCATGATTTTTCATGTAGATCAAGATAATGTTTATGTTGGGTTTTTTGAACTATTAAATTTTTGTTTCATAAAACTCAAGACAATCATAGTGCTTTAATATGTCATAAACTACCTTTATTATTGCATGAAATGAAAAATATCAAAATCGAAACATTAATTCTAAAAATAATCATTCAAAAAATCATAATGTGTTACATTCTACCCCAATAAAATTAATTTCACCCTAAAAATTCATTTGAATTTTCTACAGTTTAATACATGAAATTTTCATTCATCTAAACCCATATCACAAAAATGGATACTAAAATATCCCTTAAAAATGAACGTAGAAACCATAATAGTTACCCAATGTAACACATAAATAGGTTTCCAAATAGGATAACATAGGTAGAGAGTGAATATTGGACATGGAGGAAAAGGTCAAATATTAATAGGGAGTGATGGAGTTCATCAATCACAAATAGGTGAATTATCAAAGAAATGATGAGGTCCTCAATGTTAGAAATCTGTCATGATTTCAAAGGCCATAGGTTCAACACAATTGAGGTATGAGGACACATTTTCTATTGATCATTATCCTAATAGTGAGTAATTATTTTGTTTACTAATAATTTAATGAAATATAATTACTTTATATGTTGCTATAAAAAAATAATTATTTATTTTGTGATTTTATCTATTTATAATTCATCCATTTCATCAAGAAATGGAAGTCTAGAAATTAATATTTATTCCTGATGTGATAAAATTCAGTTTTAGAAGATCATAAGGCCCATAATAGAATGAGAAGTATAACTATTTATCTCTAACAATTATTCAAAATAAATATGGCCAATACTAATCTGTAAAAATAAAACACAATTCTAATGGTTCATCATTAATAATTATTCAAAAAATAATAACCACAAATTAAACTAGACCTCAAATTGGCCAGAGTTAAGTGTGAAACCCATATCATCCTTCGTTCATGATTTCAAGACAAACAGCCTTTCCAGACCTGATTGGTTGTGACTCAACTTATATGATGTCCTTTTCAAAAACCACACCAATATATTTTCTCAAATAAATAAGATGAAAATCCTTGAAATAAAGTTGATCACTAAAAGACTTTTAACCAAGGTTTTCAATTTATTCTCAACACATAAACAATTCATCCTAATATTGACATAATCTTTTCATGAATAATTATCTTTATTACATGTCAAAAAAATAAAAATACAAATATTGAGAAATTAATTCATGAAATAACTCAAAATTGTTCCCCCATATATCACAAAGTATAACATGTTCTTCACATTCAAAACACATGAATACCCTTATCGTAAATTCCCTTCAAACATGGTAAAATACTTAATTAAAATAAATACTTTTGGAAAACATGAATGATTACTTATTCCAAAATATATTGGATCTATTCCTCAAATCCCAAAATGTGGTAATATTAATCATTTATAGCATAAACCATCTTTCAACAAGTCCTTAACTACTTACATGTTAATCCGAATTTTCCAATTTACTTATTCATAACAACATTATCATAACATAAAAAATAATATTAAGTGTAAAATTCCCCTGGAAAAATACCATCTTTTCATTAAATCACATCACCGGTCTTTCAAGAACATTAAACATAAACTGGAAAATAAAGATGGAGAATTATAAGTAGAACAATCCTTGTATATTACATCATTAATATAGCATAATTTTGGAATCCAAATACATTAAAACTTCGATTATTTCATCCTTAATTTATTAACAAGGAAACATCAACCTATTACACAATACATTTTTTCCTTTCAAATTTCATTTGTAGTCTCTTCATCATATGTAATGTAACTATTACATGAACCAACATGCCGGTTCCCTTTAGGTGGTTCTATCATAACATATTGAGTTTCATAATGACCGTTTAATCCCCCTAAAATCACAAAACCTTTGATGACGCCTTAAGGAGGAAAATATTTTCATACATTTTGTTAAATGAAATATTCATTTTTCCCATTCAATTAATAGAATTGGGTCCTTCTTATAATGACCAAATCTTTTTAATTATATTTTTTCCGAAATTTGTTAGTTATTTTTTTTTATACTGAAAAAAATATCCTTTAATTAATGAAGTAGGTATAATAAAAATGAGAACATTGGGTTTTGACTATTATACGACCATTGGTTAATATTACCATTAGAAACTAAAATCATAATTTTTTGTTTTTATAAATTCAGTAAATATGGTAAATTAATATAAAAAAGAATATTGAATGGCCTCATCAAGTAGACTCGGGCCATATGAAGCCCATATGTCGGAGCTTGGGAATGAGGTTGCATCACTGGGCTTTTCTCTCAACCAAGCCCACACCAAACATCAACATATAAAGCTTGAATGGAATTTCCTAAGGGGGAAGTTCAAGATGATAGAAATCACCACTCAGGCAATGCTGTGTGAGCCACCCCAAGATTCTATCACTACAGCACACCTTACACTAAGGTCCCATGCTGGTTTTATATGGGTCTATGTAAGGAGACCTTAACTACTTTGGGTAATCCTTTTATATAAATAAAATTGTTATTTCTTATTATGGAAAAGTTTGTGAATTTCAAATACCAGGATAAATATAGGATGTATATTATTGATGAATTTAGATAAAAGGGGGCATTTTAAAATATTTTTGTATTCTTTAAATAATTAATAATGTGAAATGATTTTTAGAAAATGGTCTTCTATAGTTGTGATCGGTGAGCATTTTAGAGTCTAATAAGATCAACTTGATTTTTAGTGAATAGAAAAGTATGAATAGTAACATACCCGTATGAATAGTAGTGAATAGTAATGAAAAGTAATTTGGCCATGAAAATAGAAACTTCACCCATAAATGTATAAATACAATTTAAACGTCTTAAAACTGAAAAAATGATCATAATATAAGTTTTTGAATTTTTGCATGTCATAAATATTTTATTTACAAATTTATAATTAATTTAATATCATAAAATGGAAATATATTTTTATAAAATGTAATAATAAAATGTTACATTATTGTATTATAGTTGTAATATAATTTTATAGGGACTTTATTACATTTTAGGACATAGAAAATGAATTATAGTTTTAAAGTTGTATTTTTGGAATAAATAGTGATTTTATTTAAAAATTAAATTAAAAATATTTTGAATATTAATTTCATAAAATGAAGTTCATTTTTGAATTCAGAGCATCAATATTAGGTTAGGTTGAATTTTTCGGATTTTTTCTAAAGTAGTTAAAATTTTGGTGAATAGTAAAAATACACTTTTGAGTTTTGGGTGTTTAATGATGTAACGCCCCGACCCCAGTTACCCAGAGTCGGTGCATTATTACATAACATTGGCATGATCACAAGAAAGATCAAATCTCGAAAGACCGATTGGTTTAGTAGCCTTGGAAACACTAGATATATTCATAAGTTTTACATTACATCATAAAATGAAAAACTACTACAACAACATAATGTCTCCATAATCCACACTACTATCCCCTCATAATATCCCTGCAGGTCATTCATAATTTACTTCTTCACATCCTGGGGAAAAATAAAACATAGAAAAGGGGTGAGCTCAAATGCCCAGTAAGGATAACAATATAGCGGAAACTTTCATAAATAAGAATAAACATTTAAGGCAATGCATTACTAAAAACAAAAGCCTTTTAAAATTGAACTTCAACATGGTATGGCAAAAGTAAAATGAAATAATGCCATTTACTTATTCACATGGATATTCTACTAATCGAATAATCACATGCAAAAATCAATAACCACTTTCATAATGTTGGAATGCATAATGCCAGACTATCATAACCACATAGCCAAGGCCTCGTGCCAAGACTACAAATAAGATTTTGTCAAGGCCTTGTGCCAAGACACTAGTTTGTCTCATGAGACCTACCGATGCATCGAGGAGCTATAGCGGGCTCCACCCGTCACTTATTAAGTCCAATGCATTCCCATATGAAAAGGTTTAAACATAACATAAACATTCGTATTAAAACTAGCATACGAAATGTCAATACTTTCACAATAAACTATGAATGGTATAAAAATAGAACATCCATAGTCAAACATATCACAAAACCTTCAATACAATATAGAAGTTTTGTATCATAATAAATCAACTTCAAATAATCTTAAAATCCATCAAAGGATGTTGACATAGATGAAATCAAAATTCTTTTTAAAGAAATATCTCCTTTTATTTTGAAATCATTTAAGATCCATATAAAATAAAACATTTTCTTTGAAAATATTCTTATAAGCTTGTATGGGAAGCTTTGAAGATTTTATAACGGCGTAAAATAACCGCACCCGCCGTATAAGTTAAAAAAAACATTCTTACCTCAATTCTGTCGAAAAGGTTAAAAAGGACCTTGTTTTGAAAATGACGGAAAGATTCCTTTATAAACCACTTATAAAAGTCAAAAAGGGTATAAATGACTTTAACTCATATTTTAGTAAATAGTAAAAATGTTTTGAAATACATTTTTAAGAAACATGGATGTGGATGATAAAGAGATCCCAGTAGATTATTACGTATAAACAACCTCGGATAATGAAGAGATTGTGAAATAACCCTTACCTTGTACTTTTACTTGGTTGTGGTAGGTTAACCTCCTGTATAATGGTGAAATAATTGTTATTAAATTATACAAGAATCATATACATTAATATGATATCATATATGATCTTTTAACATTGATTTGTTAATAATATCTTAGAATTATCGTCGTTTCGGGAGTTAACTTACTCATTTTCTTTTATATGTTTTGTTACATAAGCCATGGTTGTTGTATCTTATTCATATCCAGAATGATATACAGTCCTTAAACATCATTTTTAAACCATCAAATGATAATTATACTTGAATGGATACGATGGAGAATGAATCTCATCGCGTTCGTGGAGACGGTAGTCCGTACGTACGCACGAGCGACAATATCATTCTTTTGATATTAAAATAATATATAAATGGATGGTATATCATATATACAGAATCATTAACATGTTATATTTATTATTTACATGAGTTACACATCATTATTATACCCATCCAAATAATATTATATTGAATAACAATTACACCACGACGTGGAGACGGTAAGCCGTACGTACGCACGTATGGTGACATGTTATTCAAAGGGTGGATAGAATACAGAATATGATTGTACCATATTTATAATAACATCACAGTATATGTGAGATACTGGAGTTATTATTTCAGAATGGTAAGAACAAAGGAAGAAGAAGTGGAAGAAGAAATGAACTTAGAAAAGGGTGGTGAAATCATTACCTCTTCTTCGGGTTCTTCCTTTTGATTTGATCAAAAGGGCTCCTTAGGTTGGCTTTCTGATCAAACTAAGGCCTCTAGGTTGTATTGAGGGATGTTGGGAGAGTATTTGGGCAGATTTTGGCCGAACCAAAAGGCTTTGAAGGTGTGAAGAAATGAGAAGGAGGAGTTCCCTTTTATAAGAGGGGTGAGGGGCACCTTTGGAAAAGTTAGAAATATTAATTTATAATAAATTCATATTCGGTTTACAAAGGCTCCAAAGTTGACTATTCAAAGGATGAGGTGTGGATAGGTCGAAAACAACTCATCCAATAGAATTTAGACAGGTTTGGGAACTTATATTAACCTTATCTTTAAGTATTAACTCTAAGTTAATTAGTTTCACTTTTACAATGTCTCTTTGTATTTTTATATAATATGATTAATAAACTTACTATATACATCCAAGCGACCCCCAAGTGGTCCATTAATGAGGAACCTATCATAATATAAGTCTCTTGGCCGAACCTTAGATTTTTAGGAATTTAATATCAATTAATAATATAATATTTGTTTTAAGAACTCTTTTATGTCAATTTTGACACTATTCAATAGTTGATTTTTGTGAAACTCCTAACAGATTGATTACTTCGAACAAAGTCAATTAAATCAATCCTAATATATCATATTATCATAGAAAATTAGTTTAATTCATTAAAAGTTTCATATTATAATTATTTGGGTATTTATAAGATCAATTATTTTTATTTTTCACTATTTTAGTAATTACTGCATCATCATTGTGTCATAAATAAAATAAATTATATAATGTCTAAAAATTATAAATAAAATATCATTATGTAGGAAATCTTTTTATCTTTCTAATTAATATTTATAATCGAAAATCCAACATGTATAACCCTATGTAAAAATTGTTCTTATAAAAGATGTAAGCTTATGCCATTTTTATTTTTATTTTAACTTTATTAATATAATGTGTCCCTACCACATACAAGTGGCTCCAAGGGGTCCCCAAATTGACCAAAGGATGCCCATGGTCGGGTATGTGTCCACCAATAAGGTTAGGACACGTTTTAGGGTAATTTTTTATTATTATAATATTATTTTTTTAACCCTTATTTACCGGATTTACCCTTTAACCATGGTAAATAAAATATTTACCACAGTAACTATTCAAAATGTCTAAAAATAAAAGTTACCTATTTACACAATTTGAACATCCTGATTCCAAATATGGAATCCATTTTCCTAAATTCAAAACACAGAAGTGGCAGAAATTAATTTAAAATTAAATCCCGCTGCCAAAACAAAAAGCGTGTTTTTAAGAGATAATAACTATCAAAAGATTGACACTTTTTTATGTTCGGTTTAATTATAAAATTATGTCCAATGATAAACATTAAATTGAATGGTAAAAATATATTCTAAATATACTTTAAAACTACTAAAATTCATAATTTATCACTATTAATTATTTTGATTAAAAAAGTTGTTTTTAATTAAAATTTAGTAATTTTCACTATTCATCAAAATATGAAAGTTATCCGAAAAGTACCAAAATTTCACCTTAGGCTAAATTTGATATTTCGAGTCCAAAAATGAAGTCCATTTTCAAATATAAAATATATATAATTTCAAAAATTAGGTATTACTATTCACAACGGCTAGTTTAATTAGTTGTGGTGTGTGTTAGAACTCGAGGTTGCGTACAACACACGCTATCGCATTATTCAAAGGGAAACGTACCGTAGAAGCTTGGGGTGTTACATTCTCCCCTCCTTCAAATAATTGCGTCCTCGCAATTTCTAGGGTATTACTGCATAAAAAGACTCGGGTGGTTCTTCATCATAAGTTCCTCGGGTTCCCACGTTGCCTCTTCCATCTTATGATTCCTCCACAAAACTTTTACCAGACGCGTCGTCCGGTTTCTCAGCACTTGTTCTCTCGTATCAAGAATCTTGATGGGCTCTTCGCAATAAGACAGATCGGGTTCCAGTTCTAAATCTTCATAGGTGAGTACATGCGTTGGGTCAGGCATGTATTTCCTCAACAGAGATACGTGGAACACATTGTGAACTTTGGAGAGACTTGGCGGCATTGCCAATCGGTAAGCTACAGCCCCAATTCGTTCTAGAATTTCGAAAGGTCCGATGTTCCTGGGACTCAATTTACCTTTCTTACCAAAACGTATGACTCCCTTCCACGGAGATACCTTCAAAAAAACATGATCACCGACTTGAAATTCCAAATCCTTCCTTCGAATATCAGCATAGCTCTTCTGCCTACTTTGAGCTGCTTTGATGTGATTTTGGATTACCTTCACCTTTTCCACTGTTTCCTCCACCAGTTCTGGGCCTACAAGTTTTCTTTCACCAACGTCATCCCAACAGGTTGGTGTACGACATCTCTTTCCGTATAACGCTTCATATGGTGCCATCTGAATACTCGAATGGAAGCTATTGTTATAGGAAAATTCTACTAGTGGTAAATATTGATCCCACATACCCTGAAAATCAAGTGAGCAAGATCTCAACATGTCTTCTAAGGTCTGAATAGTCCGTTCTGATTGTCCGTCTGTCTGAGGGTGGTAAGAAGTGCTCAAATGAAGTTCAGTATCCAGGGATTTCTGAAGACTTTTCCAAAATCTTGAAGTAAAACGGGGATCACGATCAGAAACAATCGATAGGGGAACTCCATGAAGTCTCACAACTTCATTAATGTATAGTCTTGCTAGACGTTCCAGGGGTAGATCTTCTCTTATAGCAAGAAAATGTGCTGACTTGGTAAGACGATCAACAATAACCCATATTGCATCGTTCCTTCTAGGAGTCTTTGGTAGCCCCATGACAAAGTCCATTGTAATATTGTCCCATTTCCACTCCGGTATGGGAAGAGGTTGCATGACTCCTCCAGGCTGTTGCCTTCCAGCTTTCACTTGTTGACAAACTATACATCTTGATACAAAATCAGCAATCTCCCTCTTCATGTTGTCCCACCAAAAATGTTCCTTCAAATCTCTATACATTTTGGTGCTCCCAGGGTGTATAGAGAAATTGGAACTATGAGCATCATCCAGTAATTCCCTTTTCAGATCAGGTAAATCGGGAACACAAAGTCTCTTTCCAAATTTCAAAGTTCCATCTTTATACACAAAGTCTCTCAATCTCCCATCATTCACAGCTTTAATCTTCTTCTGAAATTCTTCATCATCGGTCTGAGAACTCTTAATCCTTTCTAGTAAAGATGGTTTGGCAACCATTTGAAAAAGCATTGATGTTTCACCTTCCCTGGTTATTCCCATGTCCATCTTCTCTAGATCCATGAAAATTGGATCCCTTTCAATTCTCATCATGTTCAGAACTCCATGGTCTTTTCTGCTCAAAGCATCTGCTACTTTGTTTGCTTTCCCCGGGTGGTAGTGTATCGTGAAATCATAATCCTTGAGTAATTCAAGCCATCTCCTTTGCCTCATGTTGAGTTCTTTTTGTGAGAAAATATACTTCAAACTCTTGTGATCAGTATAAATCTCACATTTTTCACCATGGAGGTAGTGCCTCCATATCTTCAAAGCAAAGATCACAGCTGCTAACTCAAGATCATGAGTAGGATAGTTTTGTTCATGAATTTTCAACTGTCGTGATGCATAGGCAATAACTCTATCATTCTGCATAAGGACACAGCCAAGTCCTTTCTTCGATGCATCACTATAAATAACGAACCCATCATTCCCCGATGGTAGAGTCAATATAGGAGCATTGACTAATCTTCTCTTCAGTTCTTCGAAACATTCTTCACACTCTTTTGTCCAAACAAATTTAACCCCTTTACGTGTGAGCTTCGTTAATGGGTTAGCCAATCGGGAAAAATTCTGGACGAAACGTCGATAATAACCTGCCAAGCCAATAAAACTACGTACCTCAGTTATACTCGTAGGTGCTGGCCATTCTTGGATTGCCTTGGTCTTAGAAGGATCAACAGAGATTCCATCTTTAGAGACAATATGGCCAAGAAAAGAAATCTCCTGAAGCCAGAATTCACACTTGCTAAACTTTCCATATAATTCATGCCTCCTCAGAGTCTTCAAGATAATGCGCAAGTGATTTTCATGATCTTCGTAGGTTTTGGAGTATACCAAGATATCATCAATAAAAACCACCACAAATTCATCGAGATACTCCTTGAAAACTCTATTCATCAGATCCATGAATACAGAGGGTGCATTAGTCAATCCAAACGGCATTACAGTAAACTCGTAATGCCCGTACCTGGTTCGAAATGCTGTCTTCGGAATGTCTTCCTTCTTTACACACAACTGATGGTATCCAGATCGAAGGTCAATCTTTGAAAAGTATTGAGCTCCATGCAGTTGGTCAAATAAATCATCAATACGAGGTAGGGGATACTTGTTCTTTATCGTTATAGCATTGATCTCCCTGTAATCGATACATAACCTCATAGATCCATCTTTCTTTTTAACAAAAAGAACAGGGGCTCCCCATGGAGAAACACTAGGGCGAATAAATCCCTTATTACTCAATTCCTCTAGTTGTTTCTTTAGTTCGACTAGCTCTACAGTGGCCATTCTATAAGGGGTCTTCGATATAGGCCTTGATCCAGGAATCAAATCAATAGAAAACTCAACTTCTCGTTCTGGAGGATGTCCAGGTAAATCTTCTGGAAATACATCTACAAATTCTTTCACAACAGGTACATCCTCTATTTGAACATTCCTTTCCTCACCGATAGTTACTTCATTCTCTTCCTCCCCAATAATTGAATTAAGTTGAGCTACTGGGGGTGGGTCTAAATAAGAATTAGGTGGTGACGATTCTGCTCTAAAAATAAGGTGCTCCTTATCATTATCATCATGAATCGTAACCTCTTTCTTCTTACAATAAATCTTCGCATCATAGTCCGAAAGCCAGTCCATACCGAGGATTATATCAAACTCAATCATAGGTATGACGATGAAATCAGCAGATAAAGAAAATTTATGTGCTCTAATGGGGACTGATTCACAAAACTTTGTTGCAACGATACTTCCCTTAGGAGTTTTAACTGACAACTCCCTTATTAAATCAAATTGGAAATATTTAATTTTCTTAGCAAACTGGGAAGATATGAAACAATGCGATGATCCAGAATCAAATAATGCATTTGCTAAACTTGAGGAAACCATTAAATTACCTGCCACCACGTCTTTCGGAGTTTCTACCTCAGCAGTAGTGATAGCATAAGCCTGGCCTTGATCCCTTGGCCTTTTCTGAGGTAAGTTCTCCTGACGCTTAGGACATGCATTTGCATAATGCCCCATCTCCCTGCAATTGTAGCACTGAACATTGGTAGCTTCCTTCTTCCCCTTGCAATCATGAGCTTGGTGGCCTTTTTCACCACACTTGTAACAGACTCCCATTCCCTTCAGGCAAGCACCGAGGTGTTTCTTCCCGCACTTACCACAAGATGGATATTCAACCTTTCCCTTCTTCCCCTTATTTCCATTCCCAGATTGATCAGCAGGTCTCTTCTTCTCTTGCTTTGCTTTAAAGTCATAAGACTTAGAGAATTCCTTTTCGGTCTTGATAGCACATGAGACAATGTCTTCGTACGATGAAAAGGATTGTGAGACTAATGCTCGACGGAGAAATGGTTTTAACCCATCAAAGAAACGATCAATCTTATTTCTTGGGTTGCGAATATAATCACCAGCGTACCTCGCTAACCTTGTAAAGTTAGCCTCATACTTTGTGACATTATCATCCTCCTTTTGTCTCAGACTCAGAAATTGCCTTTCCATATCTGCTCGATGGTCGCGAGGAAAGTATTTTTCTAAAAACAGATCTTTGAACTCCCTCCATTCCATGTTTGATACTTCATCATCTTCCTTCATGTTTTGAATCAATGACCACCATTGATCAGCATCTCCAGTGAGGCGGTAAACTGCCATGGTAACTTTTTCCCTTTCACTACTCCCCAAAGCCTGAAATATTTTCTCTAGGGAAAATATCCATTGCTCAGCTACTAAGGGATTTGTACTCCCATTGAACGTTGGTGGTTGTTGTCTCATGAATCGATCTAACATTGATCCTCCACGCTGCGGATCAGGGTGCTCCATACGGGTAAGGTTATTATTCATAACCTGAGTAAGTTGTCCCAGTACGGTGATTAGCTGATCAGCACCAGTTGCATCACCAGCCCCACTATAATTATCTTGAGCAGGAGGGCAATCCCTACATGGAGTGCGTGCATTGATACGGTTTCCATTTCTTCCACTAGGCGCCATTTCTAAACAATGTCATAAACTAGATCAGTTTATGAATCAAAATACATAATCCCATACTTATAAAACACTAAACATAAATTGAACTATCTATGGATATAATCCATAATCATAAATATGTTTTCTTTGAGGAAGTATATACTCATAAACCCTTCATAATGATTTGTAAAGAAAGTGAGAGTTATCCTAAGCATATCCCCCGGGAGTGTCGTAACCAAGAGTGCAGCAAGGCCCGTTGTCGTGCACCAGTTCCCGTTCGAGTCTAGCTCAAAGCAGTGTTTTCGGGTTTTACCCCTAGGTACATCTGTGCCAGAGCCGCCTCTACCTGCTCGTATCCAGACAGGGATGTATTGCTCGGAAAACTCACAAAGTCTCTACAATACCAAAATTCTAGGAAGTTCTTCTATACTAATCCTCAAAGTTCATCTTAGGTCTATGTGCTCTAATCAGAGTTTATCTAAATCTAGCTTCCAAGGTTTGTACTAAACTTCCTCTGATACCAACTGTAACGCCCCGACCCCAGTTACCCAGAGTCGGTGCATTATTACATAACATTGGCATGATCACAAGAAAGATCAAATCTCGAAAGACCGATTGGTTTAGTAGCCTTGGAAACACTAGATATATTCATAAGTTTTACATTACATCATAAAATGAAAAACTACTACAACAACATAATGTCTCCATAATCCACACTACTATCCCCTCATAATATCCCTGCAGGTCATTCATAATTTACTTCTTCACATCCTGGGGAAAAATAAAACATAGAAAAGGGGTGAGCTCAAATGCCCAGTAAGGATAACAATATAGCGGAAACTTTCATAAATAAGAATAAACATTTAAGGCAATGCATTACTAAAAACAAAAGCCTTTTAAAATTGAACTTCAACATGGTATGGAAAAAGTAAAATGAAATAATGCCATTTACTTATTCACATGGATATTCTACTAATCGAATAATCACATGCAAAAATCAATAACCACTTTCATAATGTTGGAATGCATAATGCCAGACTATCATAACCACATAGCCAAGGCCTCGTGCCAAGACTACAAATAAGATTTTGTCAAGGCCTTGTGCCAAGACACTAGTTTGTCTCATGAGACCTACCGATGCATCGAGGAGCTATAGCGGGCTCCACCCGTCACTTATTAAGTCCAATGCATTCCCATATGAAAAGGTTTAAACATAACATAATCATTCGTATTAAAACTAGCATACGAAATGTCAATACTTTCACAATAAACTATGAATGGTATAAAAATAGCACATCCACAGTCAAACATATCACAAAACCTTCAATACAATATAGAAGTTTTGTATCATAATAAATCAACTTCAAATAATCTTAAAATCCATCAAAGGATGTTGACATAGATGAAATCAAAATTCTTTTTAAAGAAATATCTCCTTTTATTTTGAAATCATTTAAGATCCATATAAAATAAAACATTTTCTTTGAAAATATTCTTATAAGCTTGTATGGGAAGCTTTGAAGATTTTATAACGGCGTAAAATAACCGCACCCGCCGTATAAGTTAAAAAAAACATTCTTACCTCAATTCTGTCGAAAAGGTTAAAAAGGACCTTGTTTTGAAAATGACGGAAAGATTCCTTTATAAACCACTTATAAAAGTCAAAAAGGGTATAAATGACTTTAACTCATATTTTAGTAAATAGTAAAAATGTTTTGAAATACATTTTTAAGAAACATGGATGTGGATGATAAAGAGATCCCAGTAGATTATTACGTATAAACAACCTCGGATAATGAAGAGATTGTGAAATAACCCTTACCTTGTACTTTTCCTTGGTTGTGGTAGGTTAACCTCCTGTATAATGGTGAAATAATTGTTATTAAATTATACAAGAATCATATACATTAATATGATATCATATATGATCTTTTAACATTGATTTGTTAATAATATCTTAGAATTATCGTCGTTTCGGGAGTTAACTTACTCATTTTCTTTTATATGTTTTGTTACATAAGCCATGGTTGTTGTATCTTATTCATATCCAGAATGATATACAGTCCTTAAACATCATTTTTAAACCATCAAATGATAATTATACTTGAATGGATACGATGGAGAATGAATCTCATCGCGTTCGTGGAGACGGTAGTCCGTACGTACGCACGAGCGACAATATCATTCTTTTGATATTAAAATAATATATAAATGGATGGTATATCATATATACAGAATCATTAACATGTTATATTTATTATTTACATGAGTTACACATCATTATTATACCCATCCAAATAATATTATATTGAATAACAATTACACCACGACGTGGAGACGGTAAGCCGTACGTACGCACGTATGGTGACATGTTATTCAAAGGGTGGATAGAATACTGAATATGATTGTACCATATTTATAATAAAATCACAGTATATGTGAGATACTGGAGTTATTATTTCAGAATGGTAAGAACAAAGGAAGAAGAAGTGGAAGAAGAAATGAACTTAGAAAAGGGTGGTGAAATCATTACCTCTTCTTCGGGTTCTTCCTTTTGATTTGATCAAAAGGGCTCCTTAGGTTGGCTTTCTGATCAAACTAAGGCCTCTAGGTTGTATTGAGGGATGTTGGGAGAGTATTTGGGCAGAGTTTGGCCGAACCAAAAGGCTTTGAAGGTGTGAAGAAATGAGAAGGAGGAGTGCCCTTTTATAAGAGGGGTGAGGGGCACCTTTGGAAAAGTTAGAAATATTAATTTATAATAAATTCATATTCGGTTTAAAAAGGCTCCAAAGTTGACTATTCAAAGGATGAGGTGTGGATAGGTCGAAAACAACTCATCCAATAGAATTTAGACAGGTTTGGGTACTTATATTAACCTTATCTTTAAGTATTAACTCTAAGTTAATTAGTTTCACTTTTACAATGTCTCTTTGTATTTTTATATAATATGATTAATAAACTTACTATATACATCCAAGCGACCCCCAAGTGGTCCATTAATGAGGAACCTATCATAATATAAGTCTCTTGGCCGAACCTTAGATTTTTAGGAATTTAATATCAATTAATAATATAATATTTGTTTTAAGAACTCTTTTATGTCAATTTTGACACTATTCAATAGTTGATTTTTGTGAAACTCCTAACAGATTGATTACTTCGAACAAAGTCAATTAAATCAATCCTAATATATCATATTATCATAGAAAATTAGTTTAATTCATTAAAAGTTTCATATTATAATTATTTGGGTATTTATAAGATCAATTATTTTTATTTTTCACTATTTTAGTAATTACTGCATCATCATTGTGTCATAAATAAAATAAATTATATAATGTCTAAAAATTATAAATAAAATATCATTATGTAGGAAATCTTTTTATATTTCTAATGAATATTTATAATCGAAAATACAACATGTATAACCCTATGTAAAAATTGTTCTTATAAAAGATGTAAGCTTATGCCATTTTTATTTTTATTTTAACTTTATTAATATAATGTGTCCCTACCACATACAAGTGGCTCCAAGGGGTCCCCAAATTGACCAAAGGATGCCCATGGTCGGGTATGTGTCCACAAATAAGGTTAGGACACGTTTTAGGGTAATTTTTTATTATTATAATATTATTTTTTAACCCTTATTTACCGGTTTTACCCTTTAACCATGGTAAATAAAATATTTACCACAGTAACTATTCAAAATGTCTAAAAAGAAAAGTTACCTATTTACACAATTTGAACATCCTGATTCCAAATATGGAATCCATTTTCCTAAATTCAAAACACAGAAGTGGCAGAAATTAATTTAAAATTAAATCCCGCTGCCAAAACAAAAAGCGTGTTTTTAAGAGATAATAACTATCAAAAGATTGACAATTTTTTATGTTCGGTTTAATTATAAAATTATGTCCCATGATAAACATTAAATTGAATGGTAAAAATATATTCTAAATATACTTTAAAACTACTAAAATTCATAATTTATCACTATTAATTATTTTGATTAAAAAAGTTGTTTTTAATTAAAATTTAGTAATTTTCACTATTCATCAAAATATGAAAGTTATCCGAAAAGTACCAAAATTTCACCTTAGGCTAAATTCGATATTCCGAGTCCAAAAATGAAGTCCATTTTCAAATATAAAATATATATAATTTCAAAAATTAGGTATTACTATTCACAACGGCTAGTTTAATTAGTTGTGGTGTGTGTTAGAACTCGAGGTTGCGTACAACACACGCTATCGCATTATTCAAAGGGAAACGTACCGTAGAAGCTTGGGGTGTTACAAATGACACCATTAATGATGTAATAATGATGTAATGTTTAAAGTAGACTTATGAATAGTGAGATATTCTATGAGGTGTCCCAAGTGGACAGTATCATGGGAAAATACCATAGTCAATGTAACGACTCAACCCTAGTTACCCAAAGTCGGTGCGTTATTACATAACATTGGCATGATCACGAGTAAATCATGTCTTGAAAGACCGATCAGTTTAGTATTATTTGAAAAATGACTCATACATAAGTTCAACTATACAACATGAAATTAAATACAACCCGAATTTATTGCATTAGAAACATCGAAGCCTCCTACATTATGCCTACAAGTTACTCATAATTAACTTCTTCATATCCTAGGAAAATAAAACATAATAAAGGGGTGAGATCAAACGCTCAGTAAGGGTAAGAAATTCAAAGGAAAATTACATAAATATTAAGCATGTTGATCAATTGAAACCACATGCCTTTACCAATAATAAACATGAATACTTTTATGGAAATAATTTGAGCTGAGTAAATAATGACATCATAAAACATAATCATGGGTATTCTACTAGTCGAATGACCACAAGAACCATCAATATTATTTTCATAACGAGGGAATGTATAATGCCGGATATTCTGGAACCTTTTTTCAAGGCCTCAGCCAAGGCATCTAAAAATGATTAAGGCCTCGACCAAAACCATATATAAAATTGGGAAAGGCCTCATCCAATTCCACGTCTAGTTGTCTCATGATACCTACCGATGCATTGAGGAGCTATAGCGGGCTCCACCAATCACTTACTAAGTCCAATACATTCCTTATATGAAAAGGTTGAAATTTAACATAAAAATTCGTATAAAAACTAGAATAAAAAATGTCAAAAATTTTACAATTAACCATGAATGGTATAAAAATATTACATCTACAGTCAAGCATATCAGAAAACCTTCAATACAATATGGAAGTTTTGTATCATAATAAACAAACATCAAATAAACATAAAATTCATCAAAGGATGTTGACATAGATGAAATGAAAACCTTTTTTAAAGGAATATCTCGTTCTATTTTGAAATCATTTAAGGGTCACCTAATTATTAAGAGAACACTTATTTTGAAAATATTCTTATAAGATTGAAAGGGAAGCTTAGACAATGTTATAATGGTGAAATATAGCCGCACCCGCCGTATAAGTTAAAAAAACATTCTTATCTCAATTTTGTCGAAAAGGTTATAAATGACCTTGTTTGGAAAAAGACAGAAAGATTCCTTTATAAACATCTTATAAAAGTCAAACAAGGTAATAAATGGATTTATCCCAAAGTCTAGAAAATAGTAAAAATGTTTTGGAATACATTTTTTACAAACATGGATGTGGAAGATAAAGAAGTCCCAGTAGATACTTACGTAAAAACAACCTCAGATAATAGAGAGATTGTGAAATTAACCCTTACCTTGTAATTTCCTTGGTTGAGGGTAGGTTAAACTCTTGTATAATGGTGAAATAATTTTTATTAAAATAGAAAAGAATAATATAAATTAATATGATATCATATATGATCTTTTAATATTTCTTTGTTAATAATAATTTAGTATTATTGTCGTTTCATGTGTTAACTAATTCGTTTTACTTTATATAGATTTTACATATGTAATGTTTGTTAGGGATAAGATAAATATTATACCTATTCAGAATGATATTAAGTATTTAAACATTATTTTTAATCATCTAATGAAAATTAGTTTTGAAAGGATATGATGGGGAATTAATCTCATCACGTTCGTGGAGACGGTAATACGTACGTACGCACAGAAGACAATATAATTCTTTTGATATTAAAATAATATATAATTCAATGGTATATCATATATACAGAATCATTATCATGTTATATTCAATATTTACATAAATTACACATCATTATTATACCCATATAAATAATAATGTATTGAATAATAATTACACAACGACATGGAGACGGTAAGACATACGTACGCACATATGGTGACATGTATTTAAAAGGAAGGATTGAATAATGAATGTAGTTGTACAATATTTATAATAACATCACAGTATATAGATGATAATGGTTTTATTATTTTATAATGGAAACAACAAAGAAAGAGAAAGTGGAAGAAGAAAGGAACATGAAAGAGGTGATGAAATATTTACCTCTTCTTTGAGTTCTTCATTTTGATTTGATCAAAAGGGATCTTTAGGTTGGCATTATGACTATAGGAATTCCTATAGTATTAAGGTAGGACAGTTGAGAGGGTATTTGGGCAGTGGTTTTCTGAGCCAAATGGCATTGAATGTGTGAATTAAAGAGAAGGGGGGGGGGGGTGCCCTTTTATAAGAGGGGTGAGGGGAACCTTAGGAAAATCTAGAAATATTATTTTATAATAAAATCATTTTCGGTTTTAATGGCTTCAAAATGGATTATTTAAAGGATAATGTGGGGATGGGTCAAAAACCACTCAACCGATAGGTTTTAGACAGGTTTGGGTCACTATATTAACTTTATCTTTTAGATTAAACTCTTATTTAAATAGTTCTATATTTACCATGTCTCTTTTTTTATATTATATGATTAATCAACTTACTATATAATTCCAAGTGAACCCCAAGTGGCTCATTAATGATACAACAATAATTATATATGTCTTTTGGCTAAACAATAGATTTTTAGGAATAGAATATAAATTAATAATATAGTATTTGTTTTAATAACTCTTTTTTCCAATTTTGACACTATTTGGTATTTTGTTTTTTCTATATTTATAATAGCATTATTACTTTTTAAAAAAATCATCTAACCAACAATAATATGTCATATTAACCTATAAAATTAGTGTAATTCATAAAAAGTCTCAAATTACATTTATTTGGATATTTAAAATGTCACTTATTTTAATCATTCTTTAATTAGATAATTACTACGTCATCATTGTGTCATAAATAAATTAACTTATTTAATGTTAAAAAAATATAAATAAAATACCATTTGGTATGAAATTATTTTATCTTTATAATTAATAATTTTAGTTTAATTTATCTTATGTGTAACCCTGAATTAAAAATTATTTAGTTATTAATCATTGATTTTAACTCTTTTAACTCCTCTTTTAATTAAATAATAATAAATGTAATAAACTAATAAATTTGACCAAAGAGGTTAATATTTGATTAATAATGTTTTTTTGGTCGAATTATACTTATTCAATAGAATTAGGACATGTGTTAGGGTAATAATAATGTCATTTTTACACGTAATTAACATATTTAATTTTAACTCTGGTAAATAAATGTAAAAAGTTACTATTCATAAAAAAATTATTTTCATCTTATTGAACCAAATTTTAATTATTGATATCAAACATGTTTCTTGGATTTTTAAAAATCATCTCACAAAAGTTGAAAATTTATATTTTATGTAAAATTTCAAATTCTCTTAGGAGGTGGGTAAAAGACGGTAAAAAGTTCAATAAAGTTTTTATATATCTAAAATTATTATAAACTAGCTGTAATGATTTAAATTGAACATATATAGTTATTATACATCTATTATGACCTAAAACAAATTTATATAAAATAAATAATTATTTAAATAATAAATTGGTTTTAAACTATAACTTGGTGTTTTCACTATTCATCAAGAATTGAAAGTTTTTAGAAAAATACCAAAAATTCACCCTAAGATAACTTCAAAATTCCAAATACAAAAATGAAGTCCAATTTGAATGATAAAATTTATAAAATTTCAAAAAGTGGGTATTAATATTCATGACGGCTAGTTTGATTGGTTGTGGTGTGTTAGAACTCGAAGTTGCGTACAACAAATGAAATTGTATTATTCAAAGAGAAGTGTACCGTGGAAGCTTGGGGTGTTACATTCTCCTCTCCTTCAAATAATTTCTTCCTAAATATTTCTAGAGTATTATTTTGTAAAAGGACTTGGGTGGTTCTTCATCATAAGTTCCTCAGTTTCTCACATTGCCTCTTCTATCTTATGGTTTCCCCATAGAACATTTACCAAACAATTCGTCCGGTTTCTCAGAACTTGTTCTCTTATATCAAGAACCTTGACAGGATCTTCACAATAAGAAAGATCAGGATCTTAATCTAATTCCTCATAGGTGAGTACATGCATTGGTCCAGGCTTGTATTTTCTCTACAGTGATACATGGAACATATCATGATCTTTGGAGAGACTTGACGACATTTCCAAACAGTAAGCTACTACCCTAATTCATTCTAGAATTATGAATGGTACGATGTACCTGGGAAATAATTTTCCCTTTTTACAGAAACTTATAACACCCTTCCATGGAGATACCTTCAAGAAAACATGGTCTCCTACATGAAATTCCAAAACAATCCTTTGGTTATCACATTTCTCTTCTACCTTCTTTGATCTTATTTGATGTGGGTTTGGATTACCTTCAACTTTTACATCATTTCCTCCACATGTTCTAGGCCTACATGTTTTCTTTCACCAACATCATCCAAACAGGTTGGTGTGAAACATCTATTTCTGTATAACGCTTCATATGGTTCCATCTGAATACTTGAATGGAATCTATTGTTATAGGAAAATTCCACTAGAGGTAAATATTGATCCCATATACCTTGAATGTCAAGTGAGAAAGATCTCGACATGTATTCTATGGTTTGAATAGTCCATTCTAATTGTCCATTAGTTTGTGGGTGTTAGGCAGTGCTCAAACGAAGCTCAGTATCCAGGTATTTCTGAGGACTTTTCCATAATCTTGACGTAAAATGGGGATCACGATCAGAAACAATCGATAGTGGTACTCCATGAATTCTTACAACTTTATTAATATAAAGTTCTGCTAATAATTTATGTTTTAAATCATCTCTTATAGTATTAAAAAGTGCTGACTTGGTATGACGATCAAAGATGACCCATATTGCATCGTTCCTTCTAGGAGACATTGGTAGTCCCATGAAAAAGACCATCGTAATATTAACCCATTTTGACTCAGGTATGGGAAGTGGTTGCAAGACTCTTTCAAGCTATTGCCTTCTAGCTTTCACTTGTTGACAAACTCTACATCTTGACACAAAATCAGAAATCTCCCTCTTTAGGTAGTCCAACAAAAAGGTTTCCTTCAAATCTCTATACATTTTGGTGCTCCTAAGGTGTATAGAGAAACTGGAGCAATGAGCACCATCCAAAAATTCTCTTTTTCGATCAGGTGTATTGGGAACACAAAGTCTCTTCCTAAATTTCAAAATACCATCTTCATACAACAAGTCACTCAATCTACCATCATTCACAACTTTAATCATCTTTTGAAACTCTTCATCATTGGTTTGATAATGCTTTATTATTTCTAGTAAATATAGATTGGCAACCATTTGAAAAATTATTTATGTTTCACCATCCATGTTGATTCCCATATCCATATTTACTAGATCCATGTATATAGGATCCTTTTCAACTCTCATCTTGTTCAAAACTCTATGATCCTTTTTACTCGAAGCATCTGTCACCTTATTTTCCTTCCCCGGGTGGTAGTGTATCGTTCAATCATAATCCTTGAGTAGTTCAAGCCATCTCCTTTTCCTCGGGATGAGTTATTTATATGAGAAAAAAATACTTCAAACTCTTTTTATCAGTATAAATCTCACATTTTTCACCATAGAGATAGTGTCTCCAAATCTTCAAAGCAAATATTACATCAGATAACTCAAGATCATGAGTAGGATATTTCTGATCTTTAATTTTCATCTATCGTGATGCAAAGGCAATAAATCTATCATTCTGAATAAGAACCCAACCATGTCCTTTCTTCAATACATAACTATAAATAACAAAACCCATCATTCCCTGATGGAAGAGTCATGATATGATAATTGACTAATCTTTTCATCAATTCTTCAAAAAATTATTCACACTCTTTTGTCCAAACAAATTTTACCACTTTTCATATGAGATTTGTTAATGGGTTAGCCAAATGGGAAAAATTCTGGACGAAACGTCGATAATAACTATCTAAACCAATAAAATAGTGTACCTCATGTATACTTGTTAGTTCTGGACATTCTAGGATTGCATTGGTCTTAGGAGGATCAAAAGAGATTCCATCCTTAGAGACAATATGGACAAGAAAATAAATCTCCCGAAGCCAGAATTCACACTTTCTATACTTCCCATATAATTAATGTCTTCTCATAGTCTTCTGGATAATGTGCAAGTGATTTTCATGATCTTAGTATATACCATGATATCGTCAATAAATACCACTACAAAGTCATCAATATATTCCTTGAAAAATTTATTCATTAGATCCATGAGGATAGAGGGTGCATTAGTTAATCCAAAAGGCATTAAAGTAAACTCATAATGTCTATACCATGGTCAAAATGCTATTTTCAGAATCTCTTCCTTCTTCACAAAGAACTGATGATATCCAGATCAAAGTTAAATCATTGAAAACAATTGAGCGCCATGAATTTGGTCAAATAAATCATCAATGTGAGGTATGGGATACTTGTTCTTTAATTTTATAACATTTATCTACCTATAGTCAATGCACAACCTCATAGATCCATATTTCATCTTAACAAATTGGATAGGGACTCCCCATGGAGAAAATTTAGGGAGAATAAATAACTTATTACTTAATTCCTCTATTTTTTTTCTTTAGTTCCACTAATTCCACTGTGACCATTATATAAGGGGTATTCGATATGGGCCTTGAACCAGGAATCAAATCGATGGAAAAAATCAATTTCTGGTTCTGGAGGATGTCCAGGTAAATCCTCTGGAAATACATCAACATACTCTTGAAAAAAAGGTATATCCTCTATTTGAACATTCTTTTCCTCACCCAAAATTATTACATTCTCTACATCCCCAATAATTGAATTTAGTTGAGCTACTAGGGGTGGATCTAAATAAGGATTTGATGGTGACAATTCTACTCTATATATAAGGTGTTCTTTATCATCGTCATAAAAAATAGTAACCTCCTTCTTATTACAATAAATTTTTTCATTATGGTCCTAAAGCCAATCCATACTGAGTATTATATCAAATTAAATCATGGGAATGATTATGATATCAACATAGAAAGAACAATTATTTCCCCAAATGGGAACTGATTCAAAAAACGTTGTAGCAATGATACTTCCCTTAGAAGTTTTGACTAACAACTCCCTTGTTAAATAAAATTGGAAATATTTAATTTTATTCGAAAACTTGGAAGATAAGAAAAAATGAGATGATCTAGAATAAAATAAATCATTGTCTAAACATGAGGAATCTATTAAATTACCTGCCACCACGTCTTTCAGGGCTTCATTCTCAGCAGTAGTGATCGCATAAGCTTGGCGTTGATCCCTAAAACTTTTCTGAGGTATGCTTCCCTGATTGTTAGGAAATTCATTTTCATAATGTCCCACCTCCCTAAAATTGTAGCATTGAACATTGGTAGCATATTTCATTCCCTTACAATCACTAGAAATATGGAATTCTTGTCCACATATGTAGCATACTCCTTTTCATTTTAGACAGGAACCAGGGGGCTTCCTTCAACAATTATCATAGGGAGGAAATTCAATTCTTCCCTTATTCCTTATATCCTTATTTCCTTTCCCAGAGTGTTCAGCAGATCTCTTCTTCTCTTTCATTTCTTTAAATTCATAAGACTTAGAGAATTCCTTTTTTGTCTTGATAGCACACGAGACAATATCTTCGTACGATGAGAAGGATTTTGATACTAATTCTCAATGGAGAAATGGTTTTAACCCATCAATGAAACAGTCAATATTAATTATTGGGATATGTATATAATCTGCTGTATGCATCACTAACCTTGTAAAGTTAGCTTCACACTTGGGGACATTCTCAACCTTTTTTTGCCTCAGACTCAGAAATTGTCTTTCCATATCCGCTAGATGGTCATGAGGAAAGTATTTTTCTAAGAAAAAATAATTAAATTCCCTATATTCCATATTTGATACTTCATCAACTTCCTTTGTGTTTTGAATCAATGACCACCATTGATCAACATCTCCAGTGAGGCGGTAAACATCCATGAGCACCTTTTCCCTTTCGCTACTCCCCAAGGCATGGAATATTTTATCTATGGAATTTATCCATTACTGAGCTGCTAATGGATTTGTAACCCCATTCAATGTTGGTGTTTGTTGCCTCATGAAGTGGTATAACATTTATCCTCCCCATTGTGGATCAGGGTGCTCTATATTGTTAAGGATATTATTCATAACTTGTGTGAGTTGTCCCAACAGTGTAATAAGCTGATCAACACCAATTGTATCACCGACTCCACTATAATTATCTTGATTCGGATGGAAATCCCTACATGGAGTGCGTGAATTGATACAGTTTCCATTCCTTCCACTAGGATCCATTTCTAAACAATGGCTTACACTAGATTAGTTATGATTCGCAATACATAAATACAAAATTGTAAAACACTTAACATAAATTGACCAGTTTATTGATATAATCCATAACCGTAAATATTTTTTCATTGAGGATGTATATACTCATAAACCCTTCATAATGGTTTGTAAGGTAAATGAGAATTATCCTAAGCATATCCCCTGAGAGTGTCGTAACCAAGAGTGCAGCAAGGCTTGTTGTCGTGCACCTATTCTCGTTCGAGCCTAGCTCAAAGCGGTGTTTTTGGGTTTTACCCCTAGGTAAATCTGTGACAGAGCTGCCTCTACCTGCTTGTATCCAGACATGGATGTATTGCTGGAAAAACTCACAAAATCTCCACATTACCAAAATTATTGAAATTTATTCTATAATAATCCTCAACGTCTATAATAGGGTAATGTGCTCTAATCAGAGTTTATCTAAATCTAGTTTCCAAGGTTTGTACTAAACATCCCTTGATACCTACTATAACACACTGGCACTAGTTTCTTGGTGTCGGTGCATTATTACATAACATTTGCGTGTTTAAAGGAAATCATGTCTCAAAAGACTGATCAGTTTAGTATTATTGGAAAAAAGATTCATACATAAGTTCAATTTTACAACTTGAAAATAAATACAACATGAATTTATTCAATTAGAAACAAACAAGCCTCCTAGATTATGCCTGTATGTTACTCATAACTAACTTCTTCATATCCTGGGAAAATGAAACATAAGAAAGGGGTTAGATCAAATGCTCAGTAAGGGTAGGCAATATAGAGGAAGATAACATAAATATTAAGCATGGTGTAAAATTGAAACCACATGCCATTACCAATATTAAACATGAATAATCTTATGGATGGAATATGATTTGAGGAAATAATTCCATAATAAAACATAATCATGGGTATTCTACAAGTCGAATAACCCCATGAACCATCAATATTTTTTTCATAATGAGGGAATTTATAATGACAGACATTCTAAAACATTTTGTCAAGGCCCCGACCAGGACGTCTAAAAATTATTAAGGGCTCGGCCAAAACAATATATGAAATTAGTAAATGCCTCACTCAATTCCATGTCTAGATGTCTCATGAGACCTACCAATGCATCGAGGAGCTATAGCGGGCTCCACCTGTCACTTACTATGTCCTATACATTCTTCATATAAATGGTTGAAATATAACATTAACATTCTTATTAAAACTAACATACGAAATGTCATTACTTTAACCATAAACCATGAATGGTATAATAATAGCACATACATTGTCAAATATATGATAAAACATTCAATAAAATATGGATGTTTTGTATCATAATAAATCAACTTCAAATAAACCTAAAATCCATCAATGGATTTTGACATTGATGAAATCAAAACCTTTTTTTGAGAAATATATCTTTATATTTTGAAATAATTAAAATGTCACATAATTATAATGAAAAATTTTATTTTGAAAATAATCTTATAATCTTATAAGGGAAGCTTCGACAAAGTTATAACCGTAGAAAATAGTCGTACCCTCCGTATATGTTAAAAAAATTCTTATCTTAATTTTTTCGAAAAGGTCCTAAAAGACCTTGTTTGGAAAATGACAGAAATATTCCATTATAAACATCGTATAAAAGTCAAACAATTGTATAAATGACTTTAACCGATAGTCTAGTAAATAGTAAAAATATTTTTGGAATACATTTTTAAGAAACATGGATGTGGATGATAAAGAAGTCCCAATAGATACTTACGTAAAAAACCACAGATAATAAAGAGATTGTGAAATTAAACCTTACCTTGTACATTCCTTGGTCGAGGGTAGGTTAACCTCCTATATAATGGTTAAATAATTGTTATTAAATTATACAAGAATCATATACATTAATATGATATCATATATGACATCTTAATATTTCATTGTGAATAATATTTTAGTATTATCGTCGTATCGTGTGTTAACTGATTCGTTTTCCTTTATATGCTTTATTATGTATGTAATTTTTGTTTTGTATAGGATGTATCATATTCATATTCAGAATGATATTAAGTCTTTAAAAATTATTTTGAATCATATAATGAATATTGGTATTGAATGAAAACGATGTGGAATGAATCTCATCGCATTCATGGAGACGGTAATCTGTACGTACGCACGAGCGACAATATCATTCTTTTGATATTAAAATAATATATAATTGGATGGTGTATCATATATACAGAATCATTATCATGTTATATTTATTATTTACCTCAATTAAACATCATTATTATACCCATCTAAAAAATAATATATTGAATAACAATTACCACACGACGTGGAGACTGTAAGCCATACTTAAGCATGTATGGTGACATGTCCTTCAAAGGATGGATAGAATAATAAATATGGTTGTACCATATTAATAATAACATCAAATTATATAGAATATTCTGGATTTATTATTTTATAATGGAAATAACAAAGAAATGGGAAGTGGAAGAAGAATTGAACTTGAAAGAGGTGATGAAATATTTACCTCTTCTTCTGGTTCTTCCATTTGATTTGATCAAAAGGGATATATATGTTGGATTTCTGAGTAATGTAAGGACTCTTGGATGATTTTAGAAACGTTTTGAGTGTATTTAGGCAGGGGTTGGCCTAGAAAAATGGATTTGAATGTGTGAATTAGAGATAAGGGAGAATTCCCTTTTATAAGAGGGGTGAGGGGAACCTTAAGAAAAGCTAGAAATATAATTTTATAATAAAATAATTTTCGATTTCTAAGACTCAAAATGGATTATTTAAATGATAATGTGGGGATGGGTCAAAAACCACTCATCCAATAGTTTTTATATAGGTTTGGGTCACTATATTAATTTTGTCTTTTAGATTTTACTCTTAGTTAAATAGTTTGGCATTTACCATGTCTCTTTGTAATATAATATTATATGGGTAACAAAATTACTATATACTTTTAATCAAACCCCAAGTGGTTAATTAATGATACAAAAATCATTACATAAGACTTTTTTCTGAACCATATATTTTTATGAATAGAATAGAAATTAATAATATAATATTTTTTAAGAAACTCTATTATGAAAATTTTGACAGTATTTGGTATTTTGTTTTTTCTAAATTTTTAACACATTAATACATAGAAAAAAATTAATCTAACCAACCCTAATATGACATTTAAACCTAGAAAATTATAGAAATTAATAGAATTTTCAATTTGAATTTATTAGGATATTTATAATGTCAATTATTTTAATCTTTTATTAATTAGGTAATTACTACATCATCATGTGTCATAAATAAATTAAATTATTTAATGTCTAAAAAATATAAATAAAATACCAGTATGTAGTTAATATCTTTATATTTCAAATGAATATTTATAGTCTAATATATCTTATGTGTAACCATATATTTAAAATGATTTTGTTATTAAACATTGATTTTAACTCTTTTAACTCTTTTTTTAATTAAACAATAATAAATGATGTAATCTAATCCATGTGGACCAAAGAGGTTAATATTTTATTCCTATTTTTTTGGTCGGATTATACTTATCCAATAGAATTAGTACATGTGTTAGGGTAATAATAATATCATTTTTTTCCTTAATTACCCTATTTACTTTTAACTATGGTAATTAAAAGTTAAAAGTTCCCCTTCACAAAAAATTATTTTCATCTTATTGAACCATATTTTACATATTGATATCAACCTTGTATCTCGGATTTTTTAAATTAAACTCACAGAAGCGATAAAATTTTGTTTTATGTAAATTTGAAAATGCTCCTATGAGGTGGGTAAAAGACCGTTAAAAGTTCAATAAAATTTTTATTTATCTAAAATTATTATAAACTGACTCCAATGAATTACATTGAACTTATATAGGTATTATGTATCTATTTAGAACAAAAATAAATTTAAATAAAATAAATAATTATTTAAAAAAATTATCTTTTAAACTATAACTTCATGTTTTTCACTATTCATCAAGAATTGAATGTTTTCGGAAAAATACAAAAAATTCACCCTAAGCTAATTTTGAAATTATGAATCCAAAAAAGAAGTCCATTTTGAATGATAAGATTTATAAAATTTCAATAAGTGGGTACTACTATTCATATCGGCTAGTTTGATTGGTTGTGGTGTGTTAGAACATGAAGTTGCGTAAAACGCACGCTATAGTATTATTCAAAGAGAAGTGTACCATGGCAGCCTGTGGTGTCATAGGAATGCCCATGGTTCTAAAAATACCACCGATGAGGTGCCCTTTGGAAATTAATAAATTATTTCCCCACTTTTCCTGTAAATACCAACCCATTTCCCTCATTCATTTCAATCCAAAATCCTCCTCAACTATGTTCTGGTCTCCTTACCTCCCAAGGAGTACTCCCAACGTTCCCTCAAGACTCCCAAGGTTCCACCCTTCATGATTTTGAAGTTACTCTTTTAGGTAAGGGAACCTTTCAACCTCCTCTTTAATGTAATGACTTCCTTTATGTTATATCCTATTTTTCCATTTTATTATGAGGGGTTTTATTATTATATATCTTTAATAATATCCATTTCATTTCCAAATGACGAGAGAACCTTTCCTATCTCCTGAATTGATTTTTGGAATTTTTATGTGATGCTGTTGGGCTGCTGAATTTTCATAAAAGAAATCATGCTTTCTCTTTCCATGCAAGATTCCTTTTCATGTGGTGTGTCATTCAATTGTCCACACCATGATCTTATTTATTTTTATTATGTTCCTCTACATAAAAATGGTTCATTTATGAATGGGAGATGCTTGTACTCTCTCTTTAAATTATTTTCTAAAACCATGTTAAATAGCCGTTATGATGCAAAAATTTTGTCTCAAAATTTCTCTCGCTTTTTCTCACGGAATTATATTTTTTTATTTATGGGAATACCCATACCTCATTAATTTATATGGGTGTTAATAGATACAAAAAATGATATATTTGATTCTGTAATTGACATACATGTAACCCTCATTCCCATTCCATGGGTTATAAATGACATAACGATCTTATTTTTAAGAACTTTTAAAATGTCTCGATTTTGAAGTGAAACCAATTTCTTTTACCCTCTTTGGGTTATTTATGAAATGTTTTTTTATGATATATGTGGATCATATTAAAATAAATAAATATTAAGGGTTCACCCTGATAGTGCTCTAATTCATTGGGTAAAGAATTAATCTCTAGAGATGACATGCTTCCTGATACCTTGGTGAATAACCGAGGTAATATGTTCATGAATGTCTCAATAAAATGTTGCAGCCATATATTCAAGATATGATTCATATTATTTTTATCAGGATAATTCTTTTATTCCATTTCTCATGTATTTATTATTTTTATCATGTTCTTATTAATATTTCTCAAGATCACATGTCATCTATTTCACTTGTTTTCCTTACCAAGCCTTGTTCTCATCCTTTTCTTTGATATATGTCTCTAGGATATGAGATGCAGTAATTGTACATAGGATGAACCTATGATGAAGCCTTTCGAGTGGTTTAGAAGAATGACTTATGTGGTTTTCATGTATTATGTTCCTCATTTCCACGACACTAGACTTTAAAGATCATCTGTTTTTAAAATTTAATGAAAAGTTATGTAATAAAAAGGTAGGATTCCATAGTTAGAATCAATGGATAGTTTACTTATTTATGGAAATTATGCAATGAGAACTTTAGGAATAATCTTATAGAAAAGTTTACATATCATAAAAATTCATGGTATTATGGTGAGTATTGAGTAAGTGTTTTATCAAGAAAATACATCTTGTCTGGGTACTCACAAGTATAGGAGGCACTGACACATAGGTACATAAAAGTGAAAACTCTAACAAAGAGTTTCGGGCTTGACCCGGGGTATCCTGGTACACAACAATGGGCCTTGATGCACTATTGGTTATGACACTCCTAGGGGATATGTTTGGTTAATCAAATGATTTTTATGAATCATTATGAAGGATTTATAGAGAAATGTAATTTTTTAAATACGTTTTAAGTCATAAAATCCTTTATTGATATAAGATTCATAATTTAAATAAGTTTCTAACTAAGGTTTTATTCTTTTATAAATGGTGAGAAATAGGACGAACCATGAAAATGGTGACTGCAATGGACCATGCACTGACGAACCCCTGATGGAAGCCTAAATGGAAACATTTATGAGAATGATTAATCAATCTGAGAGACCGATCTCACCATGAAGGGATCAGCATTCTGTTGAATCCTTTATGAATCAACAACCACCAACCATTAGTTGATCGACCAACCAATTGATTGTTGAATAGTTGATCAACTCTATAGAGAAGATCATTTCTGTGCTCCACTATTCAGAGCAAGAGAAGGTCACCCTTGCTGTCTATCTCTTAGAGGGAGATGCTGATCAATGGTGGGAACTGATTAAAAACACGAGGCAAAGAGTGGAGGTTGAAGCTATGGAGTGGTAAGAGATCAAAGGGATCTTCTTAAGTAAGTATTTCCCTCATTCCATGAGAAAATGAATGGAGAAGGAGTTTCTCGAGCTGAAGAAGAAGGAGAATGAATCTGTGGGAATCTATGAGTTGAAATTTAAAATAATTTCCCATTATACCTCATGATTTTTCATGGATCATAATGGTAAGGTTGATAGATTCTCATTAGACTGAGACCTCATCTGTTGAAGAATCTATCCAACCGATACTATGACAGTTATGAGGAGATCGTACTAAGTGCAATGATAGTCAAACTGGTGTTTGGTGAGACACAATGGTCTCATAAAAAAAGAGATTGATGTAGCCTATAATAGAGAGGACCGTTGATTAGGGAAGAGGAGGAAACCATGTTCAATGTCCCACATGTAATAAATATGGGAGGAAGCATTTAGGGAACTGCCTACTCGAGAGTGGGAAATGCTACAAGTGTGGAAGAGATGGCCATATTGTGTGGAATTGTCATAGTGAGGTAAAACTTCAACTTCCAAACATTAAAGACAAGGGTAAGATGGTGAAGGCCCTACTTGATGTCCTGTGCTTTAAGTGTGGAAAACTTGGTCACTCTTCCAATCATTTTCCAAATCTGAGGGCAGTGGAGGGGAACCACTATCAGCCTCAGAAAAGGCCAAGGGATCAAGGTCATACTTTTTCTATCACAAAAACTGAAGTTGATGCTCCAAATGATGTGATATCACACACTCTTGTTGTTCTCTCAAATCTATTAAGTACTTTGTTTAATTCTTGTTCTATGGATTCCTATATTTCTTCCATGTTTGCAAAGAATTTAGAATCAACCCCTGACTTTCTAAAAGTAGAGTTATCAGTAAAGACTCCATGTGGGATTATCCAATCATTTTCAATGTTTAGAAACTATAGTATTTACATTGGTGAGAACAATATTATTGCAAATCTAGTAGTCATTCCCCTGCTGGAATTCGAAATTATAATAGGGATGGACTGGCTCTCTTGGTATAATGCTAGGATCAAATGTAGAAGTAAGGAAATCTCAATTGTCCTGAATGGAAAACCTACAATTATATTCTATGGATAGATATCTCAACCTTTTCATTTTCTAGAATATCCTCATACACCCTTCTTTATAGAATTGATCGGTGTAGAAGAAGGAGGAAATGAGAGTTTGAGGATAGAAAATGTCCCCATCATCCAGGAATACATTGACGTATTTCATGAGGAGTTAACTGGACCTCCCCAAGAAAGAGAGTTAGACTTCTCTATTGAAATCGTACTTGGATGTCGTCCAATATCAAATTCCCCATATAGAATATAAAATGTGGAGATAGAGGAATTAATGAAACAACTCCAAGATCTATTGGAGAATGTGTTTATGTGACCAAGTGTGTCTCCATGGGGAGCACATGTTCTCTTTGTGAAGAAGAAGTACCGATCGATGAAACAATGCATTGATTATAGAGAACTGAATGAGATCATAGTAAAGAACAAATACCATCTTCCATGAATTGATGACTTATTTTACCAACTTAGTGGGGCTCAATTTTTCTCTAAGATTGTTCTTCGATATGGTTATCATAAATTGAGTGTGAAGAAATAAGATATTCCAAAAACCGCCTTTCGATCAAAATATGGGCATTATGAGTTTGTTGTTATGCCTTTTGGACTGACTAATGCACCTACAATTATTATTGATTTGACGAATACAGTACTTAAGGACTACCTTGATAACTTTTTGGTTGATTTTTATTGATGATATTCTAATATATTCCAAAAGTCATGAGGAGCTTGAGGATCATCTAAGGGTTATTTTGAAAACATTAAAGATGGAGAGGTTTTTTGGAATGTTTAGTAAATGTGAATTTTGGTTGCAACAAGTTTCTTTCTTGGGGAACATTATAAGAAATGAAGGAATCACAGTTGACCCTCCAAGGACAAAATTTGTAAAGGTGTGGCCTCAGCCTTAAAAAGTAACTGCGATTCATAGTTTCCTTGTATTAGTGGGATATTATAAAATTATTGTGAAAAACTTTTCATGAATTTATAATCCGTTAACCATTTTAACTCGAAAAGGGTTCATGTTCATCAAGATAGAGGATTTTGAGGAATGTTTCAAAGAGCTGAAGAAGAGATTGGTTACTGCACTCATGTTAACTCTTCCCACAAGCGGACAAGGATTTGTTATTCTTACTGATGCAGCTCTGAAAGTGCTTTGGTGCATCCTCATGAAATATGAAAAGGTTATTTCTTATTCATATCAACAGTTGAAGAATCATGTGGATAACTATCCTACGCATGATCTGGAGCTGGATGTGGTCATTTTTACTCTGATGATATGGAGGCACTATATTTATGGGGAAAATGTGATATATACCCAGAACATCAAATTTTAATGTAAATTTTTTAAAAAAGGATTTTAACATAAGACAAAGGATATGGTTGGAACTCATTAAAGACTATGATTGTTCTATTCATTATCATCCCAGAAGAGAAAAGAATGTCATTGATGCCTTAAGAAAGAAAGACCCAGTTGTTCTGTCCATTATGAGGATTCAAATAGATAATTTGATCAATGACCTAGTAAAACTAGACATGAGAATTATAAAGGAAGGGACATCATCAACCCTAACCCAAATGTTTTCTCAACCATTACTACTAGAGAAGTTCAATAAAGCTTAGAAAGCATATTCTTTTTTTTACCGATGAAATTTGAGGCTGTGAAGGATGGGACGTTTCCTGAGTTCCATACTAATCAAGAAGGTGTAATTAAATTTTGTACAAGAATATTTGTTCCATAAATTCTAGAATTAATGAAGCAGCTGATGGATGAAGCTCATATCTCTACACTCTCAATACATTGTGATGCATGAAAATGTTTAGGGAACTTCTTGATCATTATTGGTGGGATAATATGAAAATAGAGATTACTGGCTACATGTCAAGGTTCTTGGTATGTCATCAAGTGAAGGCAGTGTGACAAATCCCTAAAGGGGTATTGAAACCACTAACCATTCCAGGATTGAAGTGGAACAATATCACTATGGAATTTGTCTCTGGTCTCCCGAGAACATCCAGAGAAAAAATGAAATATGGGTTATTGGGGACCATCTCTCCAAGACTTCCCATTTTATCTCTATCTGAGAAAATTTGTATCTTGATCAGATTTCTAGGATTTATGTGAAGGATGTGGTAAGGGTGCATGGAGTTCCCCTTTCTATCATATCTGATCATGATCCAAGGATAACATCAAAATTCTAGATAAGTCTTCAATAAGGTCTTAGCACTGAATTGAATTTCAGTATAGCCTATCCCCCCCCCAAACTGATGACCAATCTGAAAGGACTATTAAACACTCTAGGAAATGCTAATAACATGCTCAATGGAATTTAAAGTTGGATGGGATCAACACCTCCCTTTAGTTGAGTTCTCATACAACAACAGCTTCCACTCAAGCATTCAAATGGAACATCATGAAGCTCTATATAGGAAGAGATGTAGAAGTCATATTTTTGGGATGAACATTGTGAGAGAAAGATTCTTGGGTATGATCTTGTATAAGAGATGACAGAAAAGGTCCATTCCATTCACCAAAAATTAAGGCTTCTCAGAGTTGGAAAAAGAGCTATGTCGACAACCGTTGAAGGGACTAGGAGTTTGTTGTTGGTAATAAAGTCTTTATTAGGATTTCACCTTGGAAGAGATTCATGAGGTTTGGTAAAAAAAGGAAGCTCAGCCCTATGCACATTGGACCCTATGAAATCATTGATCGTATGGGAGTAGTGGCCTTTCAGCTTGCACTTCCTCCAAATCTAGTATAAGCTCACGATGTCTTCCGCATATCCCACTTGAGGAAGTACATAATTGATCTTTCACATGTACTAAATCCGGAGGTGGAACAACTGGAACATGACCTCTTTTATGAGTTGCAGCTGGTGGAGATCATGTATCGTAGAGACAAGGTTCTATGCAACAAGACTAACAACCATGTTAAGGTGTTATGGAGGAACCACAAATGTGAAGAAGCCACATGCGAACTGGAGGAGTCTATGAGATAGAATTACCCACACCTTTTCTCATCAGAGGTTATGAGATAAAATTTTGGGTACAAAATTTATTAAGGGGGGAAGAATGTAATGACCCGAACTTTTTAATTATATTTTTTTCCTAAATTTGTGTTTTATTTTATTTCATACTCAAAAAAACTATATCTATTAATTAATGAAGTGGGTATAATTAAATTGATACTGTTCGGTTTTTACTGTTATATGACCGTTGGTCAATATGACCATTAGAAACTATAATATTAATGTTGTGTTTTTATAAATATAGTTATCTTGGATAATTAATACAGAAAGATTATTGAATTGCTTCATACAGTAGACTCGGGCCATATGAAGTCCACCTGTCGGAGCTTGGGAAGGAGGTGGCATTACTAGGCTTTTCTCTCGACGAAGTCAAAACCGAAATTCAACATATAAAGCATGAACAAAATTTCCTATGGGAGAAGTTCATGCTGATAGAAATCACCACTTGAGCAATGTTATCTGAGCCACACCAAGATTCTATCACCGTAGCACACCTTATACTTAGGTCCTATATGGGTGTTATAAGGGGATATGTAATGAGACCTTAGCATATTTGTGTAATCCTTTCATATAAATAAAATTTTTATTTCCTATTATTGAAAAGTTTTCAAATTCCAAATATCCAGATAAATATATAATGTGTATTATTGATGAATTTAGGAAAAAATGGTATTTTAAAGTATTTATGTATTCTTTAAATAATAAAAAATGTGAAATGATTTTCAAAAAATGGTCTTCTACAGTTACGATAAGTGAGAATTTTAGAGGCTAATAAGATCAACTTGATTTTTAGGGAATGGTAAAGTATGAAAAGTAACATACCCATATGAATATTAATGAATAGTAATGAATAGTAAATTGGGAAAAAAGTAGAAACATCACCCATGAATGTATAAATACAATTTAAACATCTTAATTGTGAAAAAACGATCATAGTGTTTTGATATTTTTTATGTCATAAATATTTTATTTACAATTTTATAATTAATTTAATAATTTAAAATGGAAATATATTTTCCTGAAATGAAATCTTAAATTTTTACTTTATTGTATTATGGTTATACGATAATTTTATGGGACCTTGATTACTATTTTAAGGTGTTATAAATTGTGTTATAGTTTAAAAGTTGTATTTTTGGAATAAATAATGATTTTATTTAAAATTAAATAAAAATTATTTAGAAAATTATTTTCAGAAAAGGGATTTCATTTTTGAATTCATAATCTCGATATTAGGTGAGGGTGAATTTTTGGGAATTTTCAAAAATAGTTGAATTTTCGGTGAGTAGTAAAAATATAGTTTTGAGTTTCGGATGTTTATTGACATCATTAAGGATGTAATAATGATGTAATATTTTTGGTTAACTTATGAATTTTGGGATATTCAATGATGTGTCCAAAGTGGACAATACCATGGGAAAGCTCATGGAATTGCAAATACCACCGAAGAGGTGTCCTTTGGAAATTAATAATATATTCCCTCATTTTTCCTATAAATAGCAATACATTTTCCTCATTCATTTCATTAAAAAATCATCCTCAACTAATTTTTGGTCTTCTTACCTCCCATAGAGTCCTCCCAAGGCACATTGAAGCCTCCCAATGTCCCGTACTTCATGCTTTCGAAGTTACACTTCATTGTAAGGGAACCTTTCACCCTCCTCTTTTATGTCATGACTTCCTTTATGTTATGACTTATAATTCCATTTTATTATGAGAGTTCTTGTTCTTCTATATCTTTAATAGTTTCATTTCATTTCCAAATTATGAGAGACCCTTTCCTCTCTCATAAATTGATTTTATGAATTTTTAGGTGATGCTGTTAGGCAGTTGAATTTTCGTTAATGAAATCATGCTTTCACTTTTCTTGCATGTTTCCATTTCTTGTAGTGTGTCTTTCAACTGTAAACACCATGACATTATTTATATTTATTATGTTCCTCTAGTTAAAAATGGTTAATTTATGGATGGGATACCATTTTTATCTTTCTTTATATTATTTTATAAAACCATGTTATATAGCCGGTATGTTATAGAAAGTTCATCTCAAAATTTCTCTCTCTTTTTTCTCATGGAATTATATTGTTTTATTTATTTTAATACCAAGAACTGTTTCGTTTCTATGGGAGTTCATAGATACAAAAAAATTATATATTTTATTTGGTAATTGACATACAAGTAACCCTCACTCCCTTTCTAGGGGTTATAAATGACATAACGATCTAATTTTGAAACACTTTTAAAATGTCACGATTTTGATGTGAAACCAATTTCTATTAATCTCTTTGGGTTATTTGTGAAATGTTTTATTGTGATATATGTGGATCACATGAAAAAAGACATATTAATGGAGTGACCTGATAGCTCTCCAATGTATTAGGTAAATAATTAATCTCTAGAGATAAAAAGTTTCATGATACCTTGGTGAATAACCTTGGTAGTTTTTATAACACCTAATGGATAAAACCTGGTGATATGTTCATGAATATATACATGAAATGTTGAAGCCACATATTCATGTTATGATCTATGTTATATTTATAATGATATTCCTATTATTCCATTTCTCACTTATTTATGATTTTTATCATGTTCTTATTAATATGGATGAAGATCACATGTCAACACTTTCACTTGTTTTCCTTACTGAGCCTTCTGTTCACCCTTTTCTTTGATGTATGTATCCAGGATATGAGATGCAGTAATTTTACATAGGATGAACTTATGATGAAGCCTTACGATTTGTTTATAAGAATGTTTTATGATATTTTCATGTATTATGTTCATGATTTCCAAGACACTAGACTTTAATGTTCCTCTGTTTGTAAAATGTAATGAAACGTTATGTAATAAAAAGGCGGGATTCCATACTTATTTTCCATAGTAAAAATAACTTGTGTTCCACTAATACATTCACTTATGTGATTCCTTCCACGGTCTTGACACAATGTGAACTAAATCTTCTTCCCTATGTAGTCTATATTACTTGAACTCTCAGTGAATTCCTTCTTTCTCCTCCTTGGTGAGTCTGAGAGTCATTGGATGTACACATTGTTAATCATGTTTTGTGAAAACTTATTTGGAATGATCAAAACATCTTTTAATATAGTGATCATCCCATTTGACTACTCATCGAAAAATAAAACATGACATTCAACATTCATCAAATTCCTTCTAGTTCCGACCATTGACTAAAACAAAAATAATAGTGTGAGCATTACTTATCATAGTAGAAAACCACATATTCATTAATATATTTACTTATCGGATGTCTACATCATTACACCTTTTTTAATATATAACCCCTTCAATTATTCATATCCAAATTATATTTAAATCGTTCATTATGGTTCATGAGGAGTTTTTGAATTTAGAAATCATATCCCCCCAGAGTGTCAAACCAGGTGTGCAGTAAGGACCATTGTCATGTACCAGATTACCTAGAGTTAGGATTGGGATATCCTGTTGACATTGTTACCCATAGGTACTTTTGTGTCAATACCACATGCACTTATAGTATCCATACACGAATTTATTTCCATGAAATAAATAAATATATCCTTTAAAAAAATCCCATTACAATTTCCTAAACATTAAATAATACTTTTACTTTCTATAGATACATCCCTATATATATAATTATAAATATACATAGGGATATAACTAAATTTTATTCATCCCAGTTTGAAAAGGTTATCTAAACCTTTTAACTGATACCAACTATAGAAACACTCTCGTTTCAAATATTAAAATTACATAACAATTGGAAATACATAAAACATTATTCAAATCGATGAACAAATATCAAAATAGTATAGTGCCTTTGGAAACATGAAAAAATGAACAATGTTACACAGGTGATCTACATTATCTCTTAGTAGGTTCTTCTTGACTTGGACCCTTCTTAGACACATCATACATAATACATATCTTCATAAACTGGGGAATAAAAAAAAGGATTGAGATCAGATAATCAGTAAGGGTATAAAAAAGAGAAATATAAGCATAAATATGAGTATAGGGGTTTGAGAATGTGAACATGAAATATATAAAATCATACCCTGCATTTCAAATATCATAAAATGGAATCACATCATAATGATTGGTAGTTCATAAGGGATAAATCATAAGGAAATAAGAAAATATTTCATGAAATCATAACATAGGCATAAAACCTAGAATTTTGGAATAAATATAAGTATATAATAATATTTCCATAGAATCCAAGTCATGACTTGGAAAACCATATTGTTGGAATGATTTTACTCTCCATACCATCTTGGTATTCAGGGTTCACTCCCACGGCCAAATCCGTAGCATGATTTCACTCTTTACACATTCTTGGATGTTGTGGTTCACTTTCATGGACATCTTAGTAGTCAGGGTTTACTCCCAAGACCTTCTATGTCTATCTCGTGAGATATAAATTGTTAACCAATGCATTGGAGGGAGAAATTGGTCCCACCCATCTTATAATGAAATCATACATATGTGATCCACAAAATCCTACACAATAATATCATAACCAATTAAATGAAATGGTTATGATAAAAGTGTAAACTTAAAATAAATTTTTGAAAAAGATATAAGAATCATAATAATTTCATTAAAAGAATAACCCGTGAAAGATAAATGTATTTCATAAACTTATACCCTATGAAATTGAAATGGATTTCCTAAACATATAACACATGAAAGAGAAACGAGCTTCATAACGATATAACTTGTGAATGGGAAATGTGTTTTCATAAAGACTATGAAATTAAGCATAACACATTCAGAGAATGAATATTAATGGAAACTTTAGATTATTCCCTAGAATGTCAGGAGTATCATCAACAGATGCCATCAAAGATGGAAAATAATTTTGAAATATATTTCAAAAACATTTCTTGAGGAAAATATCATGCATTCCTTAAAATAAGATTTTAATAAATATAATTATTTTAAAAATATTTTCAAAGAAAATTTGTTGAAAACATATAAAGAAGACATGAAATAATTTTAAAATCATTTATCCAAGAAAACAAGTAAAATATGATTGAAATTTTTTTTAAATATTTTTCATATAAAAAATATAAAATAAGATTCAAATAATTTTAAAAACATTTTCATTTGGAAAAATTTTAAAAACATATAATGAAATCATGAAAATGTTTTTAGAACCATTTATTTTAAAATAACCTTGAAAACATAAAATGAAATCTGAATGTATATTGAAAAACATTGTACAATAAAACTTATGAATGAAGGTTGAAAATATTTTGAAAAATATTTCATTTAAAAAATTAAAAACACTTTCTTAGAAAATAACCTTCTAAAAATTAAAATTAATCTTCATGTAAATAACAGAATGTAAATTCATACATGTCATATGAGGTAAAAGGATCATTCCATCTGCACGGTAAAAAGGGTAAGAAAATGCCCTATTTGAAAAGAGATACAAATATTACATAAAAATTATCAAAATAAAAAAGGGAAAAATTTAATTTATTGATTATAGGATAATAATATAATATTACAAGAGACCCTTTTTAGAAAACATGGTTTTTATGGAACATATATTTCTGAATGTTGAGAAGGAAAAGTCTGACATTTTTAAAAACACATTCATAACTATATTATATACCTAAGTGTGGAATAATGGTACCAATATATGAATACATTATTAAATAATAGAATATAATTAAAATCATGAGATTTTTTGAGATATTAATCAAAATATATCATCAAAGGAAGAATAATCATTTACAATCTCAAAAAATGGTGAGATTGTTTCAATACAGTCTTACTACTTGGTATGTTTGCATAAAAATCTCCATTTAAGACAAGGAAAATTACATGAAGAATAAAATATCATGAAAAAAATTATATTAATGATATATCATTTAAAATATAATTATATACACCATAAAAATTAATTTTCCTGTATAAAAAAACACAAGTCTCAAATATGGAAAATTGAGAAAAAACTATCTTACCGATTTGGTAACTATTGAAACATAAACCCCCTAAAATAATGTTCATAAAATGGATATTTAAATACCCTTAAAAATAATTATAATCTAGATATAATACATTCCTGTTTAGTTGATATACAACATAATAGAAGTGGGTGGTAAATAATGCATGTATCTCACAGAAATAAAAGTGAGTTGAAATTTCCCTTACCTTATGTATTGAATCTCATCGTACTCATTCAAAAACATTTATAATAAATAAAAATTTATTATAAATATTTCTAAGAACCATATTATTTACTATAATACCATATGTGGTTTTAGTATGACCTTATATAACCCTTTTTGTATTAATACTATGTTAAGGTTTCACTTTTGGTAATATCCTCTTTGTTTTTCGCTTCTGTCTTAATTTGTTATATCTTTAGTCCTGATACTTATTCCATGAATCTATAACTCAAACCATGATATGAATATAATTTTTATTAGGTATATTTTTATTATAATAATCAATATAATTTAGACGTATGAAATGCAGTACACCATAAATGGAGATGATAAACCTTATGTACGCATGAACGATGTTTCTTTTTTTATTGTTGTATTGAATGAAAGAAAGAAACTGAAATATATATATTTATATAATATAATTAAATTATAATTATAATTATAATTATATATATATTATTATATAATTTTACTAAAACCATCCTAAATACATTCCATGTATTGGGTGAACGAATCACATCGCTTTGAGGGTGTCATAGTCCACACTTCCTAAACAAATTATCGTTTTTAAAAAATGGAAAGTAAATAATTTATGTGTTTGAAAAAGATTTAAGTATCGTAAATACATAATAAATATAATATATTATATCTATTAAAAATGTTTTCATCGTAATTTCCACCAAGAGAGGTGTTTGAGGAAAAATGACCAATCATCGTTTAGTGAGACAATAGTTCACCATACGCATAAATAGTATATTTGTCACCCATTATATGGAAGTGTGTGAAAATGTAGGTAGAAAATGGGAATAAAAATCATATTATATATAATATAATGGTTTTATATACAATAGTGTAATAAAGTGTGTTGATGTGGTGGAGAAATAAAATAATAGAAAGGATCTTCAGAGAAGACATTCCCTTTTAATTAGGTAGCTCCATTGGGATTGTTCAGAAAGGCTTACTTGGTTGAATTTTTTACCATTTTGAGAATTATTGGGTGAATTTAGTGATTTTGGGAGCTTATTTGATTACATTTTAGGTGATACATGGAGCTTGAGAGGTGTGAAGAAGTTGTAGGAGAGGAGGCATTTTTATAAAGGGGGAGTGGAACTCTTGTAAAATTTTAAGAGAGAATTATACCTAGGTTTTTAATATTGAAAGTGGATCCAATAATGTACCATAGTAGATACATGGGAGGATAGGTTCAAAATATTTTCATCCACTAGCTCTTGGATATGTTTCTAGGTCATTTTGAGTCTTAACTTTAGGGTTTAGTCATTTTTTTAGATTAATTTTACCTTAAGTGATGTAATTAATTTTAATTACACTCAATATTCTTTTCGTAAAAATCTATGTTGACATTATTAGACAATATAAATTATATTAATTCAAAAAATTGAATTCATTTTAAAATTTTAAAAACATAGAAGCGGCAGAAAATAATTTAAATTTAATCCCGTACATAGGACAATACAATAAGGATTTAAAATAAAAATGATCAAAAGTTTGCTATGTTTTTATGCCCAATTTAGAAATTAAATTTGTTCTAATGAATTAAATTTTATTAATTGATAAAAATATTATCTAATTAAAATTTTAATCCAATTTAAAATTTCATTTATTCTTATAATGAAATTTGATAAAATATCATCTTTGAACTAAAATTTAGTATCTTTATCCATTAATTAGAAAAACATTCACATTAAAAAACCAAAAATTTACCCGACCCCAATTATCATCATCTAATTTCAAATATGAAGTTCATATTGAAATATTAATTCTATTAACATGCCAAAATATTTATTAGAGATGGGTTCTCTATTAAACGGTGGTAAAAATGAATTCATTAAAATATTCGGTTTGAAGCATAAAATTGGGTTTGTTCTTATCTTATTTCTATCAAATGTATTTTATGAAAACTGAAATAATTTTATTGAATATAATATATATATATATTACACTAATATACCTCCCTAATTGTAAATAAATTAATATATTTTGGTAAAATAACACTTTGACCATAAATATAACAATATTTCCCTTTATATTAAGTCCGTTTTTATATTATTTTCTAAATAATCATAAACCTATGAATTTATATTATATTTGAGTAAATATATAATTTTATAAATTATAGAATAATATTCATAACCTAAAATCAAATATCTAGGTTATATTTTATTATATTAAGTAATAATATTTTAATCATATACAATTGTTTGGTAAAACTGGGTCTTGCGGGTTATACAAGCCATCGAGAAAAGTCATTGTTTCATGTAAATCAAGATAAAATAAGTGTTATGTGAAGATTATGTTAAACTTTATATTGTGTGTTGTTCCTGATTATCTTTGGTTATTTTATAATACCAACCAAACATAGGGATTTAATACGAAATAAACTATCTTCTGTTATGCAAGAAATGAAAAATATCAAAAAAGATAAATGAATTCAAAAAAAATTCAAAAAATATTACAATGTAACCAAAATAAATTGATTTAATTATTTAACAAAATTTAGAGATCTATCCATTGTGATATTTCATCGATGTATGGTAGGGACTTGGTAAATGAAACAACGTCAAAATCATTTAGTACACAAAGTTTTATTGGTTTTATGTTTAAATTTAAAGTATATCGCTATTTAATTTTTAATAAAGTTTTCATGATGGTTCCAGTTACAATAAGTGGTGGTAGAGAGGGAGAGGTTGTCAAGAAAAGTTAATCAGGTAGTGATAGAGGTTCACATTCAATTCATATATGATGAAAAACATTACTTATGGAACTTGTGTATAATGATTTCAAAGGTTTTTGTTACAAAATTATTAATCCCCTTTATTATTTTTCTTATTAATCATGTGTATTGTGATATTATTAGATAATGGATTGATTTTTATTAACTCGAAATGTGATCTCTGTTAACAGGTGTTGGATATGGGATGTGTAAATTTTGTTATGATACCTTGGTTTCTATTATTCATTGGATATTTAGGGGACGAAGATTTTGTAGTTTCATTTTTTGGAAAATATATATTTAGTGGTAGTTTAAACCATCGATAGATATGAAGATTTATTTAGTGGTAGATTAAACCACAATTATATAATATCAATTTTTTTAGTGAGAGTTTCATCATTTTATCAGTGCTTTCCCATCCCAAAACAATTATTAGAATATAGAGGTGGCTTAAACCACTACAATATTCTCACACTTTTTTATGAGGGAAAACTGCCATAAAAAAATCACTTCTAAATAAATCTTCAATGACAATTCATAGAAAATTCCTCTAAATTGAAGGAACCAATGTGAGTTGGAAGCTGATTCCAACATTAGTTGTAGTTTTTGGAAACCATTATAGAAACATTTTTATGTAGTTTAAACCACCCCCAAATAATAAACATGTAACAATATCCAATTTTTATTACATCTTACTACCCTGGTAGCACCCCACCAAGATACTTGAGTATGTTCTCTTTCTTATTGAATCACTGTGTGGATGCTCAAGAAGATTCTTCTTACTATTTTTCGATGTAGTAAAAAATATCGGTTCCTAAACACTCTGGATCACAACTGCAATCTATCCCAGGATATTCTCTCTGATAAGCACCTAATTCAATATTCCAGAAATAGTAGTCAACCGAAATACATTATCATGTGATCAGATGTCATTCCATAGACTATCCCCAAATCACTTAGATTTATATAACCCATTAACTATTTGAATTGGTGCAAAGTTCTATAGCATAATCAAATAGGTTGATTAATCCATTAATGAATATTTACCCGACTCTAGGTGCAAGAACTCACATGATCTATCAACCATCCACATATCAAGATAGAAGTAGTTACAGAAGGCCAAAAGAAAATCTATATAGGACATCTCCCAATGATGATACATTAGAGTAATGACATCCCACCATCTCTTGGTGGAACCACACAATAGATAATATAGAAAATAGATATACAACATGAATTGACATCAATATAAAAAGTATTCCCATATACAATGTGGATGATACATGTTATACGTATCTACAAAACAACTAATACATGTTAAAATAAGTAAAATACAATACATGTATCAAATGTACAAAAATTCTCCCCAATAGAATCATGAGCCTTAGCTTAGTACTTTTCTCCCCTGATCCTAAGCAACAATCAAAAACATATAGTAGGGTTCTTTCCCTTATACATATATATAATCATATAGAATGTTTGTATACTAAAAGGTTTCTGAAAAAAAGAGTGATACATAATCCTAGTAGACAAACACCCAAGATCTTGTTCCCTTCAATCATTGAATATATAAGGATAATAGTGTGCATGTTGTGTTATAATATGTAAAGGAAGTACTAAAATTAAACATCCAAAGTTTCATTTTATTATCTATAACAAACTCCATTTAATGTTTAAAATTGATTTAATTTATACATCGTGAAAACTAACTTGTATCTCTACATCTTCCAAAAAAATAGGTAACCAAAGGATGCCTAAAAATTCCATCCACAAAGTATTGATAAGCACTGAATCCAATGTTGTTCTTTAGATTAGCCGAGATGTCATATAACTCATTCCATTTATTATTCAATATAAAACATGAGCCCACCCATGGAATTTATAATTTAGAATCTACGTATCACTCTAGGTATAATATCAACAAAAAACCTACAAGCCTATCCATATAAATCCTATCAATAACCCATGTATTTCTCTTGGAGTGGTATAACAACACTTCAATTTTAGTCTATTATTGGTATTACCCTATGGAAACCCAAGTATCACCCATGGAGTACTTGATAAAATTCCCTTTGATTCTTTTCGTGGGAATCTATAAGGATTACAAGTATCACATGGCATATAACACTCAATCTCCTATGTCTATCATTGAGAGTCCCCAATTTAGTCCATGAATCAATTGGGGTATAAGCACGATAAAAGCTAATTGAGTCCATTCATGAAATTAGTATATTAATCCATGTGTCACTGAAGGAATTAATAATTCAATTAAATTAAATAAATTTAATCAATAAATTTAATCAATTGTTTTAAATATTTCAAGTTCATCTCAAAATACATTTCAATTCAGACAAACATTAGAAGGCATAAGGCTTGCCACTTTACTAGTCATGTGGGAAATTCAGTAGAAAAAACATCTCATGCTTAACTAATAAATAAATAGAAATTTTATAGGGGTATGGAATCCATTCCATTTTATATTTTAATTCAATTAAAATTGACACTATATTTCAAATCATATATCAATTTATAATTGAATTCTTCAATTTGACTTACAATTTAATTCAAAATTCACTTCCCAAGGCATGGGGATAAAAGTAACACCACAATGGTATCCAAATTTATATACCATCATAATGTCTAATTTTAATAAAAACACTCCCCAAGTGGTGGTTCTGGTTTCAAGATCATCAACCTAAAATAAATTATTAACATGAATATTTATGTTCATGGACCATGGGTAATAATTAAATTAAAGGATTTAAATTTCGTTTAAGGAATTGCCTGAGAATTGGGCATTTAGCACAATTACATATATAAACAGATCAACTTTTAATGAATGGGAAGAGACCACTAACTATAGGATCATATAGGATAACTCATCAAGTATCATTAATTTATTTAACATAAATAGGGGGAAAATTGATGAATATATAAATAATCTATTAATAGAGAAAATTAGATTTCACATAAATATCATAACCAATACCAATCCAAATGAGGAACAATATAAAAGGAATTGATTTCTCACTGATGTATATCCAATGAGACAAATAAATCTTGATTCTAGAATCATATGTTGAATATATCTCGATTCCAATATTAGTTTCCAAATATATATTGAAGTAGGTGGAGTTTTTTTGTGGGAGAATAACAGAAAAATAAGTTTGATATAAGTATTTAATTATCAAAAAATCAAAAAATCACCCAAAACATAGGGCCACATAGTTTAGATGCATGGTTGGAAAAATTGTGTGCTTATTGTGCACTATTTTAATTAGGAAAGGAAAACCCACAAAGATTATTCACATGGTTTAACTAACCATGCACAAACCATGAAAAAATACACTGTCAAAATTATAGACATAGCCACATGTGTAATGTCCCAGACCCAAAATCCACTCAATTCCACCTGATCCTTGTTAGCCGCATGCCCCCACACACATCTCCCAAAATACCATAGGCTTTCAACTAGTAGAGAGGGATTATGTGTGTTAGTGGGGAGACTATGCACTCATTACTAGAGTATAGTGTAGTGTAACATCAATATCATACAAGTAAAAGAAGCATTGAGACATATAGACAAAATGTAAATAGTGGAAGACTGAAAAATAAACAACACCGAAAGTCACCTCATATTAGAAATGAAAATACTTGTCATATGTCTCCAATAAAGTATCCAAAACATGTATACAAGGTAGATATAAAATATATGTAAAAAAGTAAAATAATTCCTAATGTATCTAGCTAGCATGGTATGACATAACTCACACACATTCTGTATTTCTCTTAAGAAGAAATAATGAACCAGTAGCATAGTTATTTCTCTTATCATATGAAATAATCATATAGAATTTTTGGGTACAAGACTTTTTCCCAAATTGGTTGGGAGATATAATCCTACTTGGATACCACCCATGTTCAGGTAGCAATAAGTTAGTGAATATATATAACAATAGTGTGTAGGAAAAATAAAACATGTAAATGATATTCTCATAAGTAAATATCCTATAGTATCATGTTCTAATTTCATATTCAATTTAGGTTTAATCAATTACATTTAAAAGGTAAATCATTGATTTAAATTTAAGGATCATTTCAATTATAACATTCTCATTTTACTAAATATTTCATTTATTGAAATGTCTTATGACATGGAATAAAGCCCAACATCCCCTATAAGCACATGTATCCATATATTACTGATAGGTCATCCCTAAAATGTAAAACTATACTGAATCCAAGATTGTGATTTTTTTGGTAAACACGTCATATAAGTCATTTCATTCATTATTGAATTCATAACCTGATCCCATACTTATCTTGCTTTTCTATAGGTGACCAATACCCTATTATCCTATCCACAGTGAACCTCTTAAGAACCCAGGTATTGATGTAGGTGTGTTATAGCATCCATTCCATTCAAGTTCATCCAAAGTGGTCCACTAAGGGAGCCCAAGTATAAACCATGTCATAATGATCAATTCTTGTGGAGTTCATACTTGGAATCCAAATATATTCAATGAATCTCTTGTCATATAATAGTCGAATCCCCAATGAGTCTGTCCTTGGGAAACCAAGTATCACTTATCCATATAAATCAATATCTTGTTGATTCCATCCATGTAATTCTAATATGAATCCATTTGTAACCCATGGATAATAAATATTTATCCAGTTCAATACAATTGTTTAATTCCAACTAAAATGTCATTTAATATGTTAAGTTTAACAGAAATAACATTTTAATTTATGATTTCCTAAAAATATTTCTCAAGGTATTATCCATGATTAGAAGGCATGTCTTCAAACACCTCACATGGGAATAATAATAAAATGGGAAAATCATGGTTAATCAAGAAATTTCATAGATATGGATCATCATAGAAGGATTTAATCTCAAATAATAACATGGAAAAAATCATTATGATTAGCATCTCATGCTAAAAAAAATCACAGGGCATAGAATCCACTTAACTCACATGGCCACATCAAAAAATTGAAATTTATTATTACTCAATTATTTACATAGATTGAGCTATGGGCCATGGCCACCTATCCATTCCCATTAATAAAATCCAATATTCGATTCAAAGTTCGTATTACAATTCAATTCACAATTCGATTCAAAAACCAATTGATCAATTTAATTTAAAACTCATATCTATGATCACATTCCATGTCAAAAGGTAAAAGGGAGCACCCAAAGGTATCTATTTTCAAGAGAAAACCATAGTTGTCTATCAATATGAACAACAAAACCAAAGGGGTGGTTCTATTTAATTAAAGGTTCTCAGCCTATATAAAATCATTAAAAATCAACTTTAATTACAAAGTCCATGCCTATAAATACAAGGATTTAATTTCATATTAATGAGATGCTCGAGAATTTAGTGTGTGGAACAACAGAATATACAAACACCGTTAATTTTAATGAAAATCATGAGACCACCTACCTTAGGTAAGTAGTATATAGATCTTCCAGTATCAGCTAATGATTCAGCTTAGATAAGAAGAAAATCAAATAATGGATGGAGAACCAGATAATATGGAAAATTATCTTGAACCTAAATAGAATAGTCGAGATACAGAACAATAAAGAATGACTAAAAAGGAATTGATATCTTACAAGTGCAGATCCGATGAGATATATGGTTCTGGAATTAGACACCAGATGGAGGAGGAGGATCAATAATTATAATAATCACCAATTGAGATCAAATAGGGGGTGTCTACTGTATGGGAGGAGAAAATAATTATAATTTAGGATTAAAATAATTTTAAGGGTAAATTGGGATTTTTCCAAAATATATAGGTTTCATGGTTTTGGGGCATGATTTGACAAACAATCCACCAACCATGGATGGTTAGATATAGGAAGGACCATAGAACTTGGTTTACCTCTTTGGTTTGACAAACCATGCACAAACCATGATATTCTCCTATGTCAAAAATATTAGAGCTATCTCCATAGCCATGTGTCCAAAATCACATGTTTTTTCTTAACCATGAAACCATCCCCTACTCTCCACCCATGCCTCAAAATATTTATCACACCATACGACCAGTATCATATGGTTTTCACTAACCTTGCATTAGGAAGTTTTCTTCCCAAAACTCAGTTTTAAGGCACAGTACCATCTCATGAAACCCACACTACCTTTATGACCACATATGGAACTCATATAAATCCATATTTAAACATTAAAACTGTGAATTGATGTTTAATAAGGGATCTATACTTCATTGATGTACTAGTTTCTGACAACACTCTTGTGCAACTCAAATCACATGTTTTTTCTAAATTGTGTGGCATATTGATTCCCATCATGCTGCCTCACATGGTTTTATCTAACTATGTGGCATGACCCACATGGTTTACACTAACTATTCCCTAAGAGTTTTCCACACAATGAGGTGGTTTCTGGGATCTGAACCAGCCCTAGACACTGCTTGTACATCCATGACATCAAAAGAGATTCATATTATTCCACATTGAAACTGTTAAAATGAATATTTTTGCAAAGTAAATGATATGTACCTCAAGAAAGAATAGTGTATTACAATATAACACTTGTTTACCAAAGGAGATTGTCCCTGATTTTCCAACTATTATTGTCCACTATATGTAACATCTTTTCCTGAACCCACTAAAAATAAGGCATTCCCAACATTCCATCACTCTTCTTATTTTTCCTTACCTAAAAAGGCCCATTGAATAATAATAAGATAAGATGTTGAATACTATCAAATAAAACTATTCTAAGTTCTAGGTGAAGATCGATTATATAACATATTTCCCAATAAGAGTCATCACCAACATGTTTAGGCAAGAAACATACCAAACAAGATAATTTACTACCACACTCCTTAACTGATAGCTCATCTGGACTGAAACCCAAGATCTTAGAAAATTTTTCCTTCTTTACTTCATTATGATACTACCATGGAATGAAGACTGACTTGATGACATCCCTAGACATTGTTCATTGTATATGATAGGGGTCAGAAATTCCAAAAAATCGTGGCCATGTATAAAAAACAAGGATTTCATAGACTTTCCTTTCTGAGCATGAGGACACTCTAGATAAAAAAAATATAATTAACATTTTCAAGCAATGACATTACATTGGGGGAACCTAACATATATCTATAATAAGGTATAAAATAATCCATGATGACCTAGATGGGGTCCATATTTTGGAAAATATTTTGATCCACCAATCTATTCAGAGTCGAGGGGAGTCTTAATTTGGAGATCCCACTTCTAAAAAATTCAGTGGAATACTTTGAATATTGGATTGATGAATTAGACTTCAATATTTCATGGAAATATTTCTGGGAATTATTTTTAGAAATTATAAAATATAGTGTCATTAACTCAGGCTTAAAAAACAACAAATACAATCCTCATTCATTTAAATATGGCTCCAAACCACCTTCCTCAAAACATCACTAACTAAAAATTAAAATGATTTCCCAATTTATAGACACTTCACCTTCTTCTAAAAATGATAAATCGTGATATAAATCTGTAACAGTTTCAAAAATATTTACTATCTCATGAACTTCTTCCATGATTTCAATTCCATTATTCTCATTTTTCAATTGTAAAAACCATTTACATTTTACCCCAGTAGAAACCGAAAATTTATTCTTAAAACATTACATTATAACATCATAAATGTGTATTTAGAAAACATGTTTTCCAAACCAAACATTTAATAAAAATAATTTTTTTGTAATTAAATACATTTATAAATGAACTGAATAAAAAAAATTTAAGCCACAAGTTGGACTTTATAAATCTTTTAAAATAATCATTTAAGGGATGAAATATGAAACAACCAGAAAAGATCATGAATAAAACTACATCAATAACCCAGATAAATGAACTCACCTAGATGGATTCACTAGGGAAAAAATAAAATTAGTCAATTTTTGAATCAGGATAGAAGTATTCTTTCCTTGGTCACATGAGATGGTAAAAGAAACCCTAAAAACCAAATATTTCATGGATCAACTACTATATTAGTCATAATGATTTCTTGGGGTTTACCATTCCATGATAGCACTTTGTGAATCTGGTAATATTTCATTTCCAATTCCAAAACTCGTTAGAGATGACCAAAATCAAAGATAATCTAATTGATATTACCAATCCCATTAATTGTTAATAAATCAATATCTCAAAATAAAGACTATAGTTTCCACATTCCATGGTAACTCAACTATCACCATAATGGGTTGGTGATTAAGAACCCACTAATGAAATGCCTCATGAGTTTCAAAACAATACTAATATCCTCTCTTTAAAGAGTTGTTCTAAATAAATTATGGGATTATAAGTGAAAATTTATTTTATTCAAGTAAAACCCTCTATTGATACCATTTTTAATGAACCAACCAAGTGTTCTATCTAATCTAGGAAACGAGCTAATTTAAAAATGGCTTGAAGAGTTTTTATTTTACCCAATGTCTGGAACAAAGCATCTGGGAAACCAAAAACCACCTTTGGGAATAGTTTCACTAGTAATAAAAAATAAAAAATATAATATTTCCTAATATAAATATCATCATATATGTTAAAAAATTCAAACACCTCAAGTACGTGGAGATGATACAGAAACAAGAAGTAAAACAGAACTACAAAAACACATCTCCTGGTGGTTCATGACTACCAACTATATACCATGTAATCTATACTTATCCAACCCATCTTGAAATCACAATAGAATATTATGAGAACACTATGACTTATTATAACTACATAATGACTGCAAAATACCAAATGATAATAGTTGGGTGTGAGCTATAGATCCCTCCAAGATTTACCAAAGGGTCTATACAGTTACTTTATAAGGTAATTTAAATATGATAAAAGGGATTACAATAATAGAGATCTAGAATTTATATTTCACAATAGGAAACATAATCTATCAGTAATATATTACTCTAATTTTGTGTTTTTAAATAATAAATTTAAATATTTCAATATAATTATTAAAATAAAAACATGATAATTTCAAATATATAATTTATAAACTGAAAAGTTTCTCTAAAATTGTTGAAAACTTTTTCATTGGTTAAAGTAATATCCACAATGAAATGTAAAAACATGAACCTGATATCCAAATTTTTATAGAATTCAATAAATACTATCATGGTGCATCATCTAAATAGGATGATCAATCAATAACAATAATCAATCAAGAAAAAAACTCCAGTGCTAGGAAATGAAAATAAAAATTATCATGTATTGAGAATCATGTATGAAAATTTCAATGGTATGATCCATATATGATAGTAAGTCCACTATTTTTTAGCTAATCAACAAATCATGACCAATGGTTGATCTTACATCTAATCTTATGGGTGTCATGAAAATTAAGTGCATGTACACTTTCTTTCCTATCCATAGATAAATATGCTAAACCTATCTTGTTATTTATGGATCCACTAGATTGGGTGTCAGTCAGTTAGAAAATAATAAATCTTGGTCATCTCCTATAACTACATAGGTTCCCAAGATTATTTAGAAGAGGTGACTGAGATTATCAAGTCACATGGAACCAAAACGAAATCCACCTTAGTATAAACATGGTCTGAATCCCTCAACATTTTACGCATTCTCAATTCGCATATCACTATCACCCCCAAAATCCCTCAATGGGAATAATCCCTTTAAAACCCCCAACAATGGTAATTATAAGCATCAAGTATGTAATATAAAAGGATTATCACAATATATGATAATCCAAAAGTTTTAACTATTCCATCAAACATCATCAATTCAAATTGAAATTTTTTTTTCAATCCAACCTTAAATAGGGGGTACCATCCCCACTTCCTTTCATGAATCATCCTCAAAAAATATAATGGTCCTTTAATATGTGTATTAATTAATAAATAGAACAAAGGGATCCAAAATGAATATTCCTAATTTAGAGGCTCAAATACTCTTCAGAATATGGTTTTGCACATTTTTCCAATGTTAATAAATAAATAATTTCAAATCACCCAAGAATGAACTTTTAAAGAAGGTGAAATCCTACAATGTGGTCACTTGATATTTTTAAAATTCACGAATTTTAGGGTTGTGGGAAACACCAAAATAATTCAAATATTTTAATCAAATCATGCTATTTATCTTTAATAATTAAACATTGGAATAATCCTTCACATGAATTAAAATAATGTTTAATAAATCATTGAAAATAAATAAAATAAATCATTGGATTCAATTAATTCATAAATCATTCAGAGAGTGCATGATCACAATTAATTCTATGCTTTCCACTTTTAATTCATAGATATTTGAATCAATGAAGATTTTATTAGAAAATTCAATTATTATTATCAAAGAACATATATTAAAATAAGAAAAACTCATCTAAGAATTATCATGATACAATGAATTTTAGGATTAATTGAAATCATATATCCACCTACACGTAATATCCAAAATCCAATTGAAAGAAACTCAATGTTGTTTCACCTCCAAATATGATCACTGAATTAAGTAGGATGTATATCAAGAGAACTGAAAAGTGGTATATATCCACAATTCCACGTTAACTATTCATGATCCACTAAATAAAAATACCACCATAGACTATAGTATTAATCAATATATAAGATATCAAATACCATGAAGATAAATAATTATAAAAAGAGGATCAAAAATTTTACGAGTATTTTGATTTAGGAAAAGATGATGTTGGGATGCCCAAAAAGAAGTTAGATATTTCCCAAAATCCAGAGGGTTGGATTAGATTTTAATGTTAAGAGTTTGGAGATAAATAAGAGGGATATATACTATAATTATGAATTTTGAATCATTTAATTAATCTCGCGCGGTTTCAAAGGGTAGGACGCATGGTCAGAACTACCCATGAACCTAACTGTGTACTCCTAAAAAAACCATGAGAAGAGCTATATGGTTTTGATGCACAATTTTTCATACAATGTTCCCCCACTTGTCCAAATGGGATTGGTTTTATAATATGGTTGTATGACTTTAAGAACCATGTCCTAAACATGTTCCCTTGTTTGTAGCTCAATCAATAGTTCCACGATATCCTAGGATAAGCTATACGGTTTTCATTTCCTATTTAACATCCACTATTAGGCCCAAATACATTCAAAAAACACCAATGGTCTCCAAAAACCCTAAAATAATATACAAACAAAGGGTAGTAAAAATTATTATAATGACCTAAAATATGTCTAGAAGGTGTTACACCATTTATTTGACTCTCTAGTCCTGTTGGGGAACACTATGGATTTAGGGATTGGATGTTGATAGGGATTAGGTGGGTTAGGATAATATATGATTTTATTTTCATATATTCTAACCATAGAGTCATAAGGACATGGTAGCGGCTACCTTGGATTATGAACATAGATGATAGGATTGTTATGAAATGGTTTTCTAGAGTCAAGAGGATTGGTTTCGGCAACTGTGGATATGTATCTCACATGTTATTGGGAATTCATGGTTTTCGAGATATGCTTAGAGCCACCTCGACACAATACAAAGAAACTATGGTCGATCAGATTCACAAACATAATGGTAAATAATGATTTTTTTTGAGTTGGGTTTCTCATAGCCATTACATATTTCATTACCCTACACTTAATAAAATCGGTTACAGGTTCACCATCATGGGTTCCATTTTGAAATTTATTTCTCACTCCTATATGTTCAACTTATTGTTTGTACATACTATATTTTCAACATTCAGTTTGAGAATATATGTATGAAATATTGGGAAATGGTCTGGGATTAAATGATCTAGTAAATACACTCATATTGAATCTTATTTTTAGTGTTAAGAATCACGATTGGTCTTTAGAGGCTGGTTATGTTGTACTTATCAATATTAGTAGTAGAGCATTTTACATTAATTTATTTCTTTTATTTAATCATATATATGTGATTTTCCTAGTGGGTGATCAATTGTGGATATATAGCATCGATGTTTGTGCTCTTTTAATATCTCAATTTATTATAGCATGTTCAGTTTATTTATTCAATATACATACTATAATGTGTATCATTTTTGTTTATTTATATTACTATTGTTCACATTAATACAGGGGGTATAGTCTCCTCCTAGTACCACCTTAAACACCATCTACTAGTCGGTATTTTCTTATGAAGAAGAAGGTATTTCAGCATTGTTGTGGAGAATTGTCCGGGCTACTATTCTTAGTGTGAGTTTGGGAAAGATGTTACATAGTTACAACTATTGTAACCCTTTGATCATATCTCATTCAATTTACATTATGAAATTTCAATATTAATGACATCTTTTATGATGTATAATATTAAATATATGTTAAAATTTAATGTTCAACTACCTCATGTCAACTATAGAGTGCTTGTGTAAATTTTACAATATGATTCTCAATAAAACATAACCATATGATAAAACTCAAAATGATATTATAATGGGATTATGCATGAGTGATTTATGATATCACCATACTATAAAATATGATATAACATAAAGCCAAGAACTTTAATTTTACAATATTTATGTCATTCCATTTGACATACATATTTCATATAATATGGTATATTCTATCATATATCCCATATATATTAAGAATTAGGAAATATCCCCAAAAATCCATTATACATAGTATTACAACATTATTAACAAAAATATTAATAAAAAAACAAAAAATATAAAGCATGAGTGTGTTCGGAAATTACTAACACAACAAAAAAAATTAAATAAGACAGATAATATTTTATTTCTAACTTTATAAAATAAGGGATGAGCAAAAAATCCATGTGAAGTGATAGCATATGATATTCTTGGGGTGATATAACATTAAGGTTAAAAATGATATAATTTAATCATTAAAGAAAAATATCACAACAATCATTGTTAAACATTGAATAAGATTAAAAAATATCATCAAGGTAATATAATGTTGAGAATCATAAAATATGTAATATAAATATTCCATGTATTGACAAATATAGGAAAATTATCATCATCATGACTTCATAACATTATGGATAATGATAACCACATCATGACCATCTATAAAATTGCTGACAAATTTAACCCCATGCCCGTATATAATGATCTCATGAGATATAAAGCATCAAATAATTTATTAGGAGGATGTATATATCTAGGCCCACTATCCTTATATTATGTCATGTATACGTGTTATAAATTCAATATAAATATAAAAAAATATAAAACATTAAATGAACACGTGAGAATGAAATTGGTAGAAAAATAATTCTATAAATATTTATTTATCGAGGTATAACACATGATCTAAAAAATATGGCATTAAATCACATGAGATGTTCTTTATATAAAAACGATATATGATCATGAAAATATATCTCAATGTGAAGGAAAATCATAAGAATGGATGAAGAATAATTTATTAAATTATAATTCTTTATCAAATTATTAATAAATGGGTAAAATAATATTTCAATGTGATAAAATAATAAGGTTTTCTTATAACCATAAATACAAAAAACAAATTTTTTGTTAAAATAAAGAGTTTTTTTAAATCATAACATAATAATATCATTGATATGTGTAGAACATGAAAACAAAGATGAAATATATATGTACATTTTGGATGGTATAATTTAAAGAATATAATTGAAAAGGAACATAAAGAGGATAATATATCCAGAGAATGTTAAGGGAGAATAAGAGGTATAAGTAAAATATATATAATGAACATATAATGAAAAACAATTAATGGTATAAATTGAAATATTCAGAGACATAAAGGGATTGATAACCTAACCACAAAAATTTGAAAGAGAGGGAGTACCCTCCTACAACAATTTCAGACTTTGTCTAGAATCTCCACTAACCTCTTAAATAGTCAATATTGATTAATTGATACTTTATTGAATAATATTTTTATTTATATCATCTCTATAATATAATTATTATCTATTTTTATTCATTTATTAGATTATTATTATGTGGGTTTACCTCTTTGAAATTGTTTGGTTCACAACACCAAAACATCTTTAAAGTAATATTAATAGGTAAATCCCAAACCCCAATAGATTTATATGTTTTTAATATTTTTATACTGTAGTTTTCAATCAGTTTTATTTGCAAGGAGTTTAATATTTTAGTAAATTGTTACAATTCCATGAAACTTCTAGGGTAAAATTATTTTAAATGATTAAAAAGGGATATAATTGTATGCGCCTAATGTTAATATTATCATGCCTATTTCATCATTATAGGATAATAGAAATGAAATTATTTTATTATTAATGTTATATTCAATAATGAAAATAATTTTCAAGAATATCAAAAAAAGGAAAATTTTAAAACTAAAACATCATTATTCATCGAGGTGGCATAAAACCATCATGGATGAAAAATGATGTTTTGGAAGAGTTTAAATGAAAAAAAATTTTTATATATTTTATTATTATTGAATAATTAATGTGTTATTAAAAATTATTAAATGTTTAATTTTAATGACCATTTATATTATATAAGGGTTAAGAGGATAATTGATATTAGAAGACATCGAGTTTGAAACCCTTACCCAACCCTTTGATTTTCTTCACATTGACTCTAAAGACATATAAAAATGAATTTTGGCATAAAAGTGTCCTTAGGAAACTTAATAGTGTAACACCCCAAGCTTCCATGATATGCTTCTCTTTAAATAATACAATAGCGTGTGTTGAATGCAACTTATTTTTCTAACACACCATAACCAATCAAACTAGCTATTATTAATACTAATTCCAACTTTTTGAAAATTTATAAATTTTATCTTTCAAATAGGTCTTCATTTTTGGATTCGGTATGTTGAAATATGCTTAGGGTGAATTTTTGGTATTTTTCTAAAAACATCAAATTCTTGATGAATTTTGAAAAATACCGAGTTATAGTTTCAAACCGAATTTTTATTTAAATAATTATTTATTTTATTTAAATTTATTTTAGGTCAAAATAGATACATAATACCTATATAAGTTCAATGTAATTCATTGGAGTCAGTTTATAATAATTTTTGATATATTAAAATTTTATTGAACGTTTTACCTTCTTTTACCCACCTCCTTGGAGCATTTACAAATTTACATAAAACATAATTTTACACTTCTATGAGTTGAATTTAAAAAATCAGAGAGACCCAGTTATATCAGTATGTAAAATGTTGTTCAATAATATGAAAATAATTTTTTGTGAATAGTTACTTTTTACTTTTTTTTACCACGTTTAAAAGTAAATAGGGTAATTAAAGGTAAAAATGATATTATTATTACCCTAACACATGTCCTAATTCTATTGGATTAGTATGATTCGACCATAAAAAACCTTAAGAATAAAATATGAACCTCCTAGGTCCATCTGGATTAGATTAGGACATTTATTATTATTTAATTCAAAGAAGAGTTAAAAGAGTAAAAATCAAAGTTTAATAACTAAATCATATTTAATATAGGGTTACCTATAATAAATATATCACTATAAATACTCAATAGAAAGATAAAAATATTTCCTACATAATGGTATTTTAGATATATTTTCAAGATATTAAATAATTTAATTTATTTATGAAGCATTGATGATGCAGTAATTACCTGATTAATGAAAAACTAAAATAATTGACATTATAAATATCCAAATAAATGTAATTTGAGACTTTTTATGAATTACAATAATTTTATAAGTTAATATGACATATTAGGGTTGGTTAAATGAATTATTTTGGAAGTAATAATGCTGTTATGAATTCAGCAAACACAAAATAACAACTAGTGTTAAAATTGACATATAAAAGTTTTAAAAAATAATATTATATTATTAATTGATATTCTATTCCTAAAAATCTAAGGTTTACCCAAAATACTTATATAATGATATTTTTATCATTAACGTACCACTTGGGGTTTTCTTGGAAGTATATAGTTTTCCAATTAACCATATAATATAAAAATACAAAGAGACATGGTAAATGTCAAATTATTTAACTAAGAGTTAAATCTAAAAGATAAAGTTAATGTATTGAACCAAACCTGTATAAAACCTATTTGTTAAGTGTTTTTTGACCCATACTCACCATATAATTTCATTAATAAATTTTGGATTCATTAGAAACCAAAAATGATTTTATTAAAAAAATAATATTTCTAGCTTTTCCTAAGGTTCCCCTCACCCCACTTATGAAAGGGAACTCTCCCTCCACTCTAATTGTCAAATTCAAAGCCATTTTTCTCGGCCAAAACCATACCACATACCCTCTCCACTGTCCTAACCTAATCTTAGAGGCCTCACATTAGTCATAAATCTATCATACGGAGCCCTTTTGATCAAATCAAAAGGAAGAACTCGAAGAAGAGGTAAATATTTAATCAACCTTTTCAAGTTCTTTTTTCTTCCTCTTACTCTTTCTTTATTTTTTCCATTATAAGATAATACCACCAATATATTATATATACTATTATGTTCTTATAAATATGGTACAACTATATTCATTACTCTATCCATCATTTAATGACATGTTACCTTACATGCGTACGTACAGATTACCGTCTCCACATTGTGGTGTAACTGTTATTAAATAAATTATTATTTGTATGTGTACAATAATGATTTTTAATTGATGTAAATAATAAATATAACATGATAATAATTCTTTATATATTATATACCATCCAATTATATATAATTTTAATATCAAAATAATGATATTGTCTCTCGTGTGTACGTACGGATTTCTGTCTCCACGAACGTGATGAGATTCGTTCCCCGTCGTATCCATTCAAGAATAATTTTCCTTAGATGATTAAAAACAATTTTTAAAGACATAATATCATTATTAATATTAAAAAGATACATCCTATCCAAAAAAACATTACTTACATAACATAGCACATAAAGGAAAACTAATCAGTTAACACCTGAAATGATTATAATACTAAGATATTATTAACAAATAAATATTAAAAGATCATATATGATATCATATTAATGTAAATAATTTTATATAATTCAATAACAATTATTTCACCATTATACAGGAGGTTAACCTACCCTCTACCAAGGAAAAGTACAAGGTAAGGGTTAATTCTACAATCTCTTTATTATATGAGGTTGTTTTTTACGTAAGTATCTACTGAGACCTCTTTATCATACACGTACATGCTTCTTAAAAACATATTTCAATACATTTTTACTAATTACTAGAAAATGGTTTAAGCCATGTAGAACCTTATTTGAACTTATATGTATTTGGAGGAATCATTTAGTCATTTTCGAAAAAAGTTTCTTTACGACCTTTTCGACTAAATTAAGTTAAGAATGTCTTTTTTAACTCATACGGTGGGTGCAGTTATTCTATGCTGTTATAAAATCATCAAAGATTCCCTTACAAGATTATAAGAATATTTTTAAAATAAATGTTTTATTTTATAATAATATGAAATTTATATGATTTCAAAATATAAAGAGATATTTCTATGAATAAAGATTTGATTTCATCTATGTCAACATCCTCTGATTGATTTTATGTTTATTCGAAGTTAAATTATTATAATACTAAACATCCATATTGTATTGAAGGTTTCGTGATATGTTTGAATGTGGATGTGCTATTTTTATACCATTCATGGTTTATGGTTAATGTATTGACATTTCATATGCTAGTTTTAATACGAATGTTTATGTTAAATTTCAAACTTTTCATATGAGGAATGTATTGGACTTAGTAAGTGACAGGTGGAGCCCGATATAGCTCCTCGATGAATCTGTAGGTCTAATGAGACAACTAGATGTTGAATTGGCTGAGGCCTTTTCCAATTTTATATACGGTTTTGGTCGAGGCCTTAATCATTTTTAGATGTTGTGGACGATGGCTTGACAAAATGTTTCAGAATGTTCAACATTATACATTCTCTCATTATGAATTTAATATTGATAGTTCATGTGGTCATTCTACTAGTATAATACCCATGATTATGTTTTATTATGGAATTATTTAATCATCTCATATTCCTTCCATAAAACAATTAATGTTTATTATTGGTAAAGGCACGTGGTTTCAATTTTTTACCATGCTTAATATTTATGTTATCTTCCGCTGTATTGCTTACCCTTAATGAGCATGTGGGATCACCTCTTTCTTATGATTCATTTTCTGAGGATATGAAGAAGTTAGTAATGAGTAACTTTCATGCATAATCTTGGAGGTTTGGATGTTTCTAATAGAATAAATCCATGTTCTATTTGTTTTCAAGTGGTAATGTTAAACTTATGTATGAATCTTGTTTCCAATAATATTAAACTGATTGGTCATTTGAGACCTGATTTACTTGTGATCATTCTAATGTTATGTAATAAGGTACTGACTCTGGGTAACTATGGTTATGGCGTTATAGTTGGTATGAGAGGAAATTTAGTACAAATCTTGAAAACCAGATTTAGATAAACTCTGATTAGAGCACATTACCATAAGATATACTTTAAGGATTAGTATAGAAGAACTCTCTAGAATATTGTTATTGAAGATATTTTGTGATTTTACAAGCAATAAATCTCTGTCTGGATATGAGTAGGTAGAGGGGGCTTGGGCACAGATGTACCAAGGGGTAAAACCATAAAACACCGCTTTGATCTAGACTTGAATGGGAACTGGTGCACGACAATGAGCCTTGCTTCACTCTTAGTTACTACACCCCTAGGGGATATGCTTAGGATAATTCACATTTTCCTTAAAAAACATTATTAATGGTTTATGAGTATATACTTTCTCAAAGAAAACATTTTTATTCTTATGGATTATATCCATAAACTTTTCAAATTATTTTATGTGTTTTATATGTTTGGATTAAGTAATGTGATTCATAACCTAATCTATTGGATGAAATTGTTTAGAAATGGTTCCTAGTGGAACGAATGGAAACCATATCAATACACACACTCCATGTAGGGATTTCAATCCTACTAAAGATAATTATAGTGGAGTTGGTGATACAACTGGTTCTAATCAACTTATCACCATACTGAGACAACTCAGACAGGTTATGATAAATAACCTTACCCATATAGAGCACCCAGATCCACAATTCTGAGGATCAATGTTATACTACTTCATGAGGAAACAACAACCAACATTCAATGGGGGTAAAAATCTATTAGTAGGTGAACAATGGATAAATTCCTTAGAGAAAATATTCCACGCCTTGGGGAGTAGGAAAATGGAAAAAGTTGTCATGGTAGTTTACCACATTACTTGAGATACAGTTCAATGGTGGTCATTGATTCAAAACACAAAGGAAGATGATTAATTATAAAATATGGAATGGAGGGAGTTTAGATAAACATGCTTAGAAAAAATACTTTCCTCATGACCATCGAGCGGATGTGGAATGACAATTTTTGAGTCTGAGGGAAAAGGAGGATGAGAATTTTGCAATGTATAAAGCTAAATTTTCTAGGATAGAAACACATGTTGAAAATTATATACATAACCCAAGAAGTATGATTGACCGTTTCATTGATGGGATAAAACCTTTTCTCCATCGAGAATTAGTTTCACAATCTTTTTCATCATACAAAGATATTTCATCATGTGCTATCAAGATAGAAAATGAATTCTCTAAGTCTTATGACTTTAAAGAAAAGCAAGGGAAGAAGAGATCTGCTAAACAAAATGGGATAGAAAATATGGAAACAAGGAAGATGTGAAGAATTGAATTTCCACCGTGTGATAATTTAAGAAGGAAGCACCCTGGTGCATGTCTAAAAGGAAAAGGAGTATGCTACAAATGTGGATAGAAAGGCCATCTTTCTGGTGATTGTAAGGGAAAGAATGATTCTACCAATGTACAATGCTACAATTGTAGGGATATGAGACATTAGGCATATGAATGTCCTAACCGTTAGGCAAACTTACCTCAAAAATTATAAGGGATCAATGACAAGATAATGCTATCACTACTACTGTGGTTTAAGCTCTGAATGATGTAGTGGAAGGTAATTTAGTGGTTTCCTCATGTTTAGCCAATGCATTATTTGATTCTGGATCAATGTATTGTTTCATATCATCCCAGATTGCTTATAAAATTAGATATTTCCAAATTTATTTAACAAAGGAGTTGCCAGTCAAAACTAAAAAGGGAAGTATCATTGCTACAGAGTTTTTTGAATCGGTTTGCATTGGGTAATATAAATGTTCTTTATCTGCAAATCACATCATCATACCCATGATTGAATTTGATATAATCCTCGGTATGTATTGGCTTTTGGACCATGATGAAAAAAATATTTTAAGAAGAATGAGGTTACTATTGTTGACTACAATGATAAAGAACACCTTATCTTTAGAGAAGAATCATCACCACATAATTCTTATATAGATCCACACCCAGTAGATCAGATAAATTCAATTATTGGGGAGGAAGAGAATGAAATAACTGTGGGAGAAGAAAAGAATCTTCAAATTGAGGGTGTACCTATTGTGCAAGAGTATGTTTATGTATTTCTAGAGGATTTACCTAGACAACCTCCAAAACGTGAAATTGAGCTTTCAATTTGTTTAATTCATGGTTCAAGGAACATATCGAATACCCCTTACAGAACGACCACTGTGGAATTAGTGGAACTAAAGAAATAACTAGAGGAATTGAGTAATAAGTTATTTATTCACCCGATTGTTTCTCCATGGGGAGCCCCTGTCCTTTTTGTTAAGAAGAAAGATGGATCTATGAGGTTGTGCATTGACTATAGGGTGATCAATGCTATAACAATAAAGAACAAGTATCCCCTACCACACATTGATTATTTATTCGACCAACTTCATGGAGCTCAATACTTTTCAATGATTGTCCTTCAATCTGGATATCATCAGTTGTGTGTGAAGAATGAAGACATTTCGAAAACAGCATTTTCAACCAGGAACGAGAATTACAGGTTTACAATAATGACTTTTGAATTGACTAATTCACCCTCTATCTTAATGGATCTAATGAATAGAGTTTTAAATGAATATCTTGATGACTTTTTATTGGTATTTATTGATGATATATTGGTATACTCCAAAATCTATGAAGATCAGGAAAATAACTTTTTCATTATCCTGAAGACTCTGAGAAGACATGAATTATATGGAAAGTTTAGCAAGTGTAAATTCTGTCTTCAGGAGATTTATTTTCATGGACATATTGTCTCCAAGGATGGAATCTCTGTTGATACTTATAAGACCATGGAAATCCATGAATGGACAACATCGACGAGTATAACTGAGGTACATAGTTTTATTGGTTTAGGAGGTTATTTTCGACATTTAGTCTATAATCATTCGTGGTTGGTTAACCCATTAAAAAAGCTCACACGAAAAGGTGTTATATTTGTTTGGAAAAATGTGTGTGCATAATTTTTTAAATAATTAAAGAGAAGATTAGTCAATTCTTTATTCTTGACTCTACCATCGGGGAATGATGGGTTTTTTATTTATAGTGATGCATCAAAGAAATGACATGGTTGTGTCCTTATGAAGAATGATAGAGTTACTAACTATGCATCCCAACTGCTGAAAATTCATGAGAAAAACAATAATACTCATGATCTTGAGTTAGCAACTATAATAATTGCTTTTATGATTTGGAGAAACTATCTCTATGGTAAAAATGTGAGATTTATACTGATCACAAGAGTTAGAAGTATATTTTCTCGCTGAAATAACTCAACATGAGGAAAATGAGATAGCTTGAACTACTCCTGTATTATGATTAGATGATACACTACCACCTGTGGAATGAAATTAAGGTGGAAAATTCTTTGAGTATAAAGAATCATGGAGTTTTGAACAAGATGAGAGTTGAAAAGTATCCTATATACATGGATCTAGTAATGATGGATACGGGAATCACCATGGAAGGTGAAACATCAATATATTTTCAAATGGCTTCCAAACCATATTTACTAAAAATGATAAAGAGTTCTCAGACCAATGACGAAGAGTTTCAAAAGAATATTAAAGATGTGAATGATGGGATATTGAGTGACATTGTGAATGAATAAGGGAATTTTGAAATTTGGGAAGAGACTTTGTGTTCCTGATATACCTGATCGAAAAAGGGAATTGTTGGATGGTACTCATAGATCCAATTTCTCTATACACCATCAGAGCACCAACATGTATAGATATTTGAAAAAAAAATTGGTGGGACAACATAAAGAGGGAGATTGCTGATTTTGTGTCAGGATTTATGGTTTGTCAATAAGTGAAAGAAGGAAGACAATATCCTGGAGGATTCTTTCTACCTCTTCTCATACCTGAGTGGAAATGGGAAAATATTACAATGGAATTTTTCATGGGACTCCCAAAGACTCCTAGAAGGAACAAAGAAATATGGGTCATTGTTGATCGCTTAACAAAGTTATCACATTTTCTTTCTATAAGAGAAGATTTACCACTGGAACGATTAAGAGAGACTATATATTAATGAAGTGGTAAGACTTCATGGAGTACCACAATAGATTGTTTCTGATCATGATCCCCATTTTTCATCAAGTGTATGGTAAAGTCATCCAAAATCCCTAGATACTGAAATTCATTTGAGCACTTCCTACCAACCCCAAACTAATGGGAAATCAGAACAGAATTCTCATGCCTTAGAAGACATGTTGAGATCAGGCTCACTTGACTTTCATGGTATGTGGGATCAATATTTACCTCTGGTATGATTTTCCTATAATAATAGATTATATTAAAGTATTCATATGGCACCATATGAAGCATTATACGGAAAGATATGTCATACACCAACCTATTGGGATGATGTTGTTGAAAAAAAACTCATAGGTGTAGAACTTGTGTAGTAAATGTTGGAAAATGTGACGGTAATCCAAACCCACATCAAAGCAGCTCAAAGTTGGAAGAAGAGCTATGCCGATAACTGAAGGAAGGATTTGGAATTTTAGGTATGAGACCAAGTTTTCTTGAAGGTATCTCCATGGAAGGGTGTTATACGTTTCAGTTAAAAGGGAAAATTATGTCCCAAGAACATCGGACCTTTTGAAATTCTAGAATGAATTGGGGCTATTGCTTACCAGTTTCCAAGGCCACCAAGTCTCTCCAAAGTACACAATGTGTTCCACGTATCACTATTGAGAAAATACATGCCTGAACCAACACAAGTACTCACCAATGAGAAATTGGAGCTGGAACCTAACCTATCTTTTTGCGAAGAGATTAACAAGGATCTTGATAAAAGAGAACAAGTGCTGAGAAATCGAACGACTCGTCTGGTAAAAGTTCTATGGAGAAACCCAAAGATGGAAGAGGCAATGTGGAAACCTGAGGAACTTATGACGAAGAACCACCTAAGTATTTTTATGCAGTAATACTATAGAAATATCAAAGTCCAAATTATTTGAATGAGGGGAGAATGTAGCACCCCAAGCTTCCATGGTACGTTTCTCTTTGAATAATAAAATAGTGTGTCTTGTATATAACTTCGAGTTATAACACCCCTCAAACAATCAAATTAGCCGTTATGAATAGTAATACCTAATTTTTGAAATGTAATAAATTTTATCTTTCAAAATGGACATCATTTTTTTATTCAGAATGTCGAAATTAGCTTAGGGTGAATTTTTTTAATTTTCTAAAAACATTCAATTCTTGATGAATTGTGAAAAACACTGAGTTATAGTTTAAAACTGAATTTTTATTTAAATTTATTTTAGGTAAAAATAGATACATAATACCTATATATTTTCAATGTAATTCATTAGAGTAAGTTTATAAAAATTTTAGATATATAAAAATTTTATTGAACTTTTTACCGCCTTTAACCCACCACCTAGGAGTATTTTCACATTTCAATAAAACATAATTTTACCGATTATATGAGTTGAATTTCAAAAATCTGAGAGACATGGTTGATATCAGAAAGTAAAATGTGGATCAATAAGATGAAAATAATTTTTGGTGAACAGTTACTTTTTACTTTTATTTCCCACGATTAAAAGTAAACAAGGTAATTTTGGGTAAAAATGATATTATTATTACCCTATCACATGTCCTAAATCTATCGGATCAGTATAATTTGACCATAAAAAAACTTAGGAATAAAATATTAACCTATTTGGTCCAATTGTATTAGATTAGGACATTTATTATTATTTAATTCAAAGAAGAGTTAAAAGAGTTAAAATCAATGTTTAATAACTAAAACATATTTCATATAGGTTTACAGATAATATATACTCGACTATAAATATTAATTTCAAAGATAAAAATATTTACTACATAATTATATTTTATTTATACGTTTTAGACATTAAATAATTTAATTTATTTATGACACAATGATGATGCGGTAATTACCAAATTAGTGAAAGATTAAAATAATTGACATTATAAATATCCAAATAAATGTAATTTTAGACTTTTTATGAATTACACTAATTTTATAAGTTAACATGACATATTAGGGTTAGTTAGATTAATTGTTTTAGAGGTAATAATGCAGTTATGATTTTATCAAAAACAAAATATGAAATAGTGTCAAAATTGACCTAAAAATGTTTTTTAAAAAAATATTATATTATTAATTGATATTATATTCCTAAAAATATAAGGTTCGGAAAAAAGAATTATATAATTATAGGTGTATCATTAATTAACCACATGGGGTTCTCTTGGAAGTATATAGTATGTTTATCAATAATATAATATAAAAATACAAAGAGACATGGTAAATGTCGAACTATTTAACTAAGAGTTAAATCTAAAATATATAGATAATATAGTGACACAAACCTATCTAAAAACTATTGGTTGAGTGGTTTTCAACCCGTACGCACATTATACATTAAATAATACATTTTGGAGACAATATAAATAGAAATTGATTTTATTAAAAAATAATATTTATAGCTTTTCCTAAGGTTCCCATCACCCCAATTATAAAATGGCACTTCCCCTTATCTCTAATTGACACATTCATAGACATTTGGATCTATTAAAACCTTACCAAATACCCTCTACACTGTTCTCTCTTCATCCTAGTGGCATTAATGTAGTCAGAATGCCAACCTATGGATCCATTTTGATCAAATCAAAAGGAAGAACTTAAAGAAGAGATAATATTTCTTCACCTCTTTCAAGTTCCTTTCTTCTTCCACATCCTCTTTTTTTATTTTTTCCATTATAAAATAACATCTCAAGTAACTTCTATATAATTTGAAGTTATTATAAATGCGGTACAACCATATTCAATATTTTATTCATCATTTAATGACATGTCACCATACGTGCGTACGTACGGCTTACCGTCTCCACATCGTGGTGTAATTTTTATTCAATACATTATTATTTGGATGGGTAGAATAATGATGTGGGATTGATGAAAATAATAAACATAACATGATATTAAATCTATATATATGATTTACCATAAATTATATATTATTTTAACATCAATATAATGATATTGTCACTCATGCGTAAGTACGGATTGTCGTCTCAATGAACGCGATGAGATTCGTTCCACAACCTATCCATTCAAGACTAATTTTCATTAGATGATTAAAAATTATTTTTAAAGAATTAATATCATTCTGAATATGAATAAGATTCATCCTATCCATATCAAGCATTACTTGCGTAACAAAGCATATAAAGGAAAACAAATCAGTTAGCACCCAAAATGACATTAATACTAAGATATTATTAACAAAGAAATATTAAAAGATCATATATGATATCATATTAATGTATATGAATATTTTATAATTCAATAACAATTATTTGAACATTATATTTGAGGTTAACCTACCCTCTACAAAGGAAATGTACAAGGTAAGGGTACATTCTACTATCTCTTTATTATCCGAGGTTGTTTTTATATATGTATCTACTGGGACCTCTTTATTATCGACATCTATGTTTCTTAAAAAAGTATTTCTAAACATTTATAATCTTTACTAGACAATGGGATATTTAATTTATAAACTTATTTGAACTTTTATGTTTTGAAATAAATATTTCAGTCGTTTTCCAGACAAGGCACTTTATGACCATTTCGACAAAATTAAGTTAAGAATGTCTTTTTTTAACTTATATGGTGGGTGCAATTATTCTCCTCTGTTATAACATAATTAAAGCTTCCCTTACATGCTTATAAGAATATTTTTCAAAATAAATGTTTTATTTTATAATTTTATGACTTTTGAATGATTTCAAAATATAAAGAGATATTTCACTAAAAAATGATTGATTTCATCAATGTCAACATCCTCAGATGGATTTTAAGTTTATTGGAAGTTGATTTATTATGATAAAAAAATCCATATTTTATTGATGTTTTCATGATATGTTTGACTGTGGATAGTCTATTTTTATACCATTCATGGGGTATTGTTAATGTGTTGACATTTCGTATGATAGTTTTATTATGAATGTTTAGGTTATATTTCAACCTATTCATATGAGGAATGTATTGGAATCAGTAAGTGACAGATGGAGCCCGCTATAGCTCCTTGATGTATCAGTAGGTCTCATGAGACAACTAGATGTGGAATTGGCCAAGGCCTTTTGCAATTTGATATATAGTTTTAGCAGAGGCCAAAATCATTTTTAGATGTCTTGGTTGAGGCCTTGAAAAAATGTTTCAGATTTTCTGGAGATATACATTCACTCATTATGAAAATAATTTTGATATTTCATGTGGTTATTCAACTATTAGAATACCCATGATTATGATTTATTATGGTATTATTTAGTCAGCTCATATTCCTGCCATAAAATTATTCATGTTTATTATCGGTAAAGTAATGCGGTTTCAATTTTTCACCATGATTAATATTTTTTTTATCTTCCACTGTATTTCTAACCCTTACTAAACGTTTGAGCTCACACGTTTCTTATGTTTCGTTTTCCAAGGATATGAAGATTTTAGTTATGGGTAACTTTCAGGCATAATCTAGGAGGCTTGGATGTTTCTAGTGGAATAAATTCGTGTTGTATTTGTTTTCATATTGTAATGTGGATCTTATGTATGAATCATGTTTCCAATAATAATATACTGATCATTCATTCAAGACATGATTTCCTTTGATAATTCCAATGTTATTTAATAAGGCACCGACTCTGGGTAACTAGAGTTGGGCGTTACAGTTGGTATCAGAGGAAGTTTAGTACAAACCATGGAAACTATATTTTGATAAACCCTAATTAGGGAACATTACCCTAAGATAGACTTTGATGATTATTATAGAAGATCTTCACATAATTTTGGTAATTTAGGTATTTTTGGATTCTTCCAAGCAATACATACCTATCTAGATACGAGCTGGCAGAGGCAGCTCTAGCACAGATGTACCTAGGGGTAAAACTCGAAAACACCACTTTGAGCTAGACTCGAATGAGAACTCATGCATGACAATGGGCCTTGATGCACTCTTGGTTATGATTCTCTCGGTGGATATGCTTAAGATAATTCTCATTTTCCTTCCAAATCATTATGAACAGTTTATGAGTATATACTTCTTTAAAGAATTTTTTTTATTCTTATGGATTATATCCATAAACTGTTCCATTTATTTTATATGTTTTTCATGTTTGGATTTATGTATTGCGGTTCATAAACTAATCTAGTGTATGCCATTGTTTAGAAATAGTTCCTAGTAGAAGGAATGGAAACTGTATCATTACATGCACTCCATGTATAGATTTCCCTCCTGCTCCAGATAATTATAGTGGAGCTGGTGATACAACTGGTTCTGATCAAATTATCACCATACTGTATCACCCTGATCCACAATATGGAGGATCAATGTTAGACCGCTTCAGGAGGCAACAACCACCAAAATTCAACAAGGGTATAAATTCATTAGTATCTGAGTAATGGATAAATTATTTAGAGAAAATATTCCTCTCCTTGGGGAGTAGCAAAATGGAAAAAGTTTTCATGGATGTTTACCGCCTCACTAGAGGTGAAAATCAATGATCTTCATTGATTCAAAACACAAAGGAATATGATGAAGTATAAAATATGGAATAGAGGGAGTTTAGAGAAATTTTCTATGAAAACTACTTTCCTCATGGCCATCGAGAGGATATGGAATGACAATTTGTGAGTCTGAGGAAAAAGAAGTTTGAGAATGTTGCAATGTATGAATCTTACTTTAAAATGTTAGAGATGCATGCTACATATTATATACATTACCCATGAAGTAATATTGATCATTTCTTTGAAGGGTTAAAACCTTTTCTACATTGAGTATTATTGTCACATTCCATCTCATCATATGATGATATTGCCTCATGTGATATCGATACAGAAAAGGAATTCTCCAAGTCTAATGAATTTAAAGCAAAGAATGAGATGAATAGATTTGCTGAACACTCTGTGAAAGGAAATAAGGAAACATGGAAGAAGGGAAGAATTGAATTTCAAACATATGATAATTGTGGAAGGAAGCACCCTAGTTCCTGTCTAAAAGGAAAATGAGTACGCTACAAATGTGGACAGAAAGGCCATCTGGCTAGAGATTGTAAGGAAAAGAAAGACGCTACCAATGTTCAATGATATAATTGTAGGGACATTATGGTAATGCATGTACTAAGCGTCAGAGAAACCTACCTCAGAAAAGGGCAAGTGAACAAGGCCACGATTATGCTATCACTACTACTGAGGTTGATGATCCAATAGTCATAGTGGCAGGTAATTTAATAGTTTCATCAAGATTATCCAATGATTTATTTGATTTTGGATCATTGCATTGTTTCATATCATCCCAGTTTTTTATGAAAATTAGATATTTCCAATTTTATTTAACAAGGGAGTTTTAAGTCAAAACTCCTAAGGGATGTGTCATTGCTACAATTTTTTGTGAATCAGTTCCCATTAGGGCATAAAAATGATCTTTATCTGTTGATCTCATCATGATACATATGATTTAATTTAATATAATTCTCTGTATGGATTTCCATTCAGGCCATGATGCAAAAATATATTGTAAGAAGAAGGAGTTTACTATTTTTGAAAACAATGATAATGAACACCTTATCTTTAGAGAAGAATCATCACCACCTAATTCTTATTTAGATCCACCCCTAGTAGCTCAAAAAAATTCAACTCTTGGGGAGGAAGAGAATTAAATAACCGTGGGAGAGGAAAATAATGTTCAAATAGAGGATGTACCTATTGTGTAAGAGTATGTTGATGTATTTCCAGAGGATTTACCTAAACATCCTCCAGAACGAGAAATTGAGTTTTCCATAGATTTAATTCCTGGTTCAAGGCCCATATTGAAGACCCCTTATAGAATGGACATTGAGGAATTAGTGGAACTAATGAAACAACTAGAGTAACTGAGTAATAAAGTATTTATTCTCAATAGTGTTTCTCTATGGGGAGCCCCTGTCCTTTTTGATAAGAAGAAATATGGATCTATGAGGTTGTGTATTGACTACAGGGAGATCAATTCTATAACAATAAATAACATGTATCCCTACCTCACATTGATGATTTATTTGACCAACTTCATGGAGCTCATCACATTTCAAAGATTGACCTTCGAACTGGATATCATCAGTTGTGTGTGAAGAAAGAAGACATTTTGAGAATAGAATTTTGAACCAGGTACAAGAATTACATGTTTACATTAATGCATTTTGAATTGTCTAATTCACCCTCTGTCTTCATGGATCTAATGAATAGAGTTTTCATGGAATATCTTGATGAATTTTTAGTTGTATTTATTGACTATATCTTTGTATACTCCAAAAGATATGAAGATCATGAAGATCACTTGAGCATTATCCTGAAGACTCTGAGAAGACATGAATTATATGGGATGTTTAGAAAGTGTGTATTCTGGCTTCAGGAGATTTCTTTTCATGGACATATTGTCTCCAAGGATGGAATCTATGTTGATCCTTCTATGAATATGGAAATCCAAGAATGTACAGCACCGACGAGTATAACTGAGGTATGCAATTTTATTGGTTTAGCTAGTTATTATCGACATTTTTTCTAGAATTTTGCCCGGTTGGATAACCCATTAACAAAGCTCACTAGAAAATGGGATAAATTTGTTTAGACAAAATAGTGGGAAGAATTTTTGAATAATTTAATAGAAGATTACTCAATGCTCTATTCTGGACTCTACCATCGGGGAATGATGGGTTTGTTATTTATAGTGATGCATCAAAGAAATGACATTGTTGTATCCTTATTCAGAATGGTAGAGTTATTTCCTATGCATCATGATAGATGAAAATTCATGTGAAAAACTATCCTAATAATGATCTTGAGTTAGTAGTTATAATCATTTATTTGAGGACTTGGAGACACTATTTATTTGGTGAAAAATGTGAGATTTATACTGATCATAAGATTTTGAAGTATATTTTCTCTCAAAAAGAATCAACATGAGGCAAAGGAGATGGCTTGAACTACTCATGGATTATGATTTCATGATACACTACCACATGGGGAAGGAAAATAAGGTGGTGGATGCTTTGAACAGAAAGGATCATGGAGTTTTGAACAAGATGAGAGTTGAAAAGGATCCTGTATACATGGATCAAGTAAAGAGAGATATGGGAATCACCATGGAAGGTGAAACATCAATACATTATCAAATCGTTGCCAAACTATATTTACTAAAAATGATTAAGAGTTCCCAGACCAATGATGAAGAGTTTAGAAAGAATATTAAAGTAGTGAATGATGGGATATTGAGTGAATTTGTGTATGAAGATGGAATTTTTGAATTTTGGGAAGAGACAATGTGTTCCTGATATACCTAATCTAAAAAGATAATTGTTGGATGATACTCATAGCTCCAATTTCTATATACACCATAGGAGAACCAAAATGTATAAGGATTTTAAGGAACATTTTTGGTGGGACAACATGATGTGGGAGATTGCGGATTTTTTGTCAGTATGTATGGTTTGTCAACAAGTGAACGATGGAAGGAAATATCCTGGAGAAGTCTTGCAACCTCTTCCCATATCTGAGTGGAAGTGGGATAATATTACGATAACTTTTTATTTGGACTACAAAAGATTCCTAGAAGGAATGGTGCAATATGGGTCACTGTTGATCGTCAAACAATGTCAGCAAATTTTCTTGCTATAAGAGAATATTTACCACTTGAATGATTAGCAATACTATATATTAATGAAGTTGTAATACTTCATGGAGTAACACTATCGATAGTTTCTGATCATGATCCCCTTTTTACATAAAGATTCTAGAAAAGTCTTACGAAAGACCTGGATACTGAACTTCGTTTGAGCACTTCCTAACACCGCAAACTGATGGACAATCTGAACAAACTGTTCAAACCTTAGAAGACATGTTGATATCATGATCACTTGAATTTCAAGGTATGTGGGATCAATATTTACCACTGGTATAATTTTCCTATAACAATATATTCCATTAAAGTATTCCAATGGAACCATTTGAAGCATTATACATAAAGAGATGTCTCACACCAACCTGTTGGGATGATGTTGGTGAAAGAAAACTCATAGGCCCAGAACTTGTGGAGTAAACGATGGAAAATGTGAAGATAATCCAAACCCACATCAAAGTAGCTCAAAGTAGGAAGAAGAGCTATGCCGATAACCGAAGGAAGGATTTGGAATTTCAGGTAGGAGACCATGTTTTCATGAAGGTATCTCCATGGAAGGGTGTTATATGTTTCAGTAAAAAGGGAAAATTAAGTCCCAGGTACATCAGACCTTTTGAAATTTTAGAACTAAATGGGATGTATCATATTGGCTAGTAATGTCGCCAAGTATCTCCAATGTTCACAATGAGTTCCATGTATCACTGTTGAGAAAATACAAGCCCGATCCATCTAAAGTACTCACCTATGAGGAATTAGAGCTAGAACCCGACCTGTCTTATTGCGAAGAGCCTGTCAAGGTTCTTCATACCAGAGAACAAGCGCTGAGAAACATGACTACTCATCTGGTAAATGTTCTATGTAGAAACCATAGGATGGAAGAGGCAACGAGGTAACCCGAGGAACATATGATGAAGAACCACCCAAATCACTTTACGCAATAATACTCTAGAAATTTCATGGGTGAAATTATTTGAATGAGGGTAGAATGTAACACCCCAAACTTCCATAGTAAACTTCTCTTTGAATAATACAATAGTGTGTTTTGTGCGGAAATTCGAGTTCTAACACACCACAACCAATCAAACTAGCTGTTATAAATAGTAATAACCAAATTTTTAAATTTTATAAATTTTATATTTCAAAACGGACTTTATTTTTGGATTCGCAATGTTGAAATTAGCTTAAGGTGAATTTTTGGTATTTTTCTGAAAACTTTCAATTCTTGACGAATTGTGAAAACACTGAGTTATAGTTTAAAAGAGAATTTTTATTTAAATAATAATTTATTTTATGTCAAAATAATTACATAAAACCTATATAAGTTCAATGTAATTCATTAGAGTCTGTTTATAATAATTTTGGATATTTAAAAATTTTATTAAACTTTTTACCGTCTTTTACCCACCTCCTAGGAGCACTTGGAAATTTACATAACACTTAATTTTACCACTTATGTGAGTTTAATTTCAAAAATCTGAGACACATGGTTGATATCAGTAAGTAAAATGTGGTTTAATAAGATGAAAATAATATTTGGTGAATAGTAGCTTTTTTACTTTTATTTACCACGGTTAAATGTAAATTGGGTAAATATGGGTAAAAATGATATTATTATTACCCTAACACATGTCCTAATCCTATTGGATAAGTATAATTACCAAAAACATCCTTAGAAAAAAATATGAACCTCTTTGGTCAAATTGTATTGGATTAGGACATTTACTATTATTTAATTCAATGAAGAGTTAAAAGAGATAAAATCATAGTTTAATAACTAATTTTTTTTAATATTAGGCTACACATAAGATAAATTCGACTATAAATATTAATTATAAAGATAAATATATTTCCTACATAATTTTATTTTATTTGTATTTACATACATTAAATTATTTAATTTATTTTTGATGCTCTGATGATGCAGTAATTAGAAAATTAATGAATGATTAAAATAATTGATATTATAAATATCAAAATAAAGGTAATTTAAGACTTTTTATGAATTACACTAATTTTATAGGTTAATATGACATATTTGGGTTGGTTTGATTAATTTTCTTTGATGTAATAATTTTGTTATCAATTTAGGAAAAACAAGATACCAAATAGTTTAAAAATTGACATAAAAGTGTTTTTAAATAAAATAAAATATTATTAATTGATATTCTATTTTGTAAAAATCTAAGGTTCTTACAAAAGACTTATATAATGATATATGTATCATTAATGAACCACTTGGAGTTCTATTGGAAGTATATAGTATGTTTATTAACCATATAATATAAAAATACAAAGAGACATGGTAAATGTCAAACTATTTGACTAAGAGTTACATCTAAAAGATAAAGTTAATATAGTGACCCAAAGCGGTATAAAACCTATTGGTTTAGTGGATTTCGACCCATCCCCACCTTATAATTTAAATAATCCATTTTTGAGCTTTTAGAAAACGAAAATTATTTTATTATAAAATGATATTTCAAGCTTTTCCTAAGGTGCCCCTCACCCCTCTTATAAATGGGTACTCCACCTTCTCTCTAATTAACACATTCAAAGACATTTGGCTTGGCCAAACCCTTCCCAAATACCCATTAAACTATCTTAACGTTTTTCTTAGAGGCCTTACATTAGTCTGAAAGCCATGATAATGAGCCCTTTTGATCAAATCAAAAGAAATAACCCAAAGAAGAAGTAAATATTTCATCACCTCTTTCAAGTTTGATTCTTTTTCCACTTCATCTTTCTCTATTTCTTCCATTATAAAATAATAACTCCCGAATATTATATATAATATGATGTTATTATAAAAATGGTATAACCATATTCATTATTCTATCCATCCTTTGAATGACATGTCGCCATACATGCGTACGTACGACTTTCCGTCTCCACGTCGTGGTGTAATTGTTATTCAATACATTATTATTTGGATGGGTATAATAATGATATGTAATTTATGTAAATAATAAATATAAAATGATAATTATTATGTATATATGATATAAAACCCAATTATATATTATTTTAATATCAAAAGAATGATATTTTCCCTCGTGCATACGTACGGATTACCGTCTCCACGAACGCGATGAGATTTGTTCCCCATCGTATCCATTCAAGAATAATTTTCATTATATGATTAAAAATCATGTTTAAATACTTAATATCATTATGAATATGAATTAGATACATCCTATCCCAAACAAACATTACTTACCTAACAAATCATATAATGTAAAATGAACCAGTTAACAACCGAAATGACGATAATAATAATATATTATTAATAAAGAAATATAAAAAGATCATATATGATATCATATTAATGTATATGATTCTTGTATAATTTAAAAACAATTACTCCACCATTATACCGGAGTTTAACCAACCCTATACCAAGGAAAAGTACAAGGTAAGGGTTAATTCTAGAATCTCTTTATTATCTGAGGTTATTTTTACATTTGTATCTGCGGAGGCATCTTTATCATCCACATCCATGTTTCATAAAAATATATTTCAAAACCATTCTACTATTTTCTAGAAAATGGGATAAAGTAATTTATACCGTTATTTGAACTTATATGTTTTGAAAGGAATATTTTAGTTGTTTTCCAAACAAGGTACTTTATGACCTTTTCAACAAAATTAATTTATGAATGTCTTTTTTTAAATTATAAGGTGGGTGCAGTTATTCTCGGTCGTTATGACATCCTCAAAGCTTCCCATACAATTTTATAAGATTATTTTCAAAATAAATGTTTTATTTTATAATTATATGTCTTTTAAATTATTTCAAAATAGAAGTAGATATTTCTCTAAAAAAAATTTGGTTTCAACTTTGTCAACATACTCTGATGGATTTTAAGATTATTTGAAGTTGATTTATTATAATACAAAAATTCCATATTTTATTGAAGGTTTTGTGATATGTTTGACTATGGATGTGCGATTTTTATTCCATTTATGGTTTATGGTTAAAGTATTGACATTTCGTTTTCTAGATTTAATACGAATGTTTATGTTATATTTCAACCTTTTCATATGAGGAATGTATTGGACTTAGTAAGTGATGCCTGGAGCCCACTATATCATTTAGATGCATAGGTTGGACTAACAAAACAACTAGTATTGGTATTGTTGAAGGCCTTTCCCAATTTGATATATGGTTTTGGCCGTTGCCTTAATCATTTTTAGACATATTGGTCGAGGGCATGACAAAATGTTTCGGAATGTCTGACATTATAAATTCCCTCAATATGAAAATAATATTGATGGACCATATGGTCATTAGACTAGTAGAATACCCATGATTATATTTTATTAGGGAATTATTTACTCATCTAATATTCCTTCCATAAAAGTATTCATGTTTATTATTGGTAAAGGCATGTGGTTTCAATTATTCACCATGCTTAATATTTTTGTTATCTTCCACTGTATTGCTTACCCTTACTGAGTGTTTCAGCTCACCCCTTTCTTATGTTTTATTTTCCCAGGATATGAAGAATTTAGTTATGAGTTACTTGCACTCATAATCTTGGAGGATTGAATATTTTTAATGGAATAAATTCGTGTTGTATTTCATTTCAAGTTGTAATGTTGAACTTCTATATGAATCTTGTTTCCAATAATACTAAACTGATCTGTCTTTCAAGAAGTTATTTCATTGGGATCATGCCAATGTTATTTATTAATGCACCGACTCTAGGTAACTAGGGTCAGGGCATTACAAATAGAGTATTTTGGAATGGTTGTTTCATAATTTATCTTGAAAAAGGAAGGAGTTTGGTAAGTTATGAGAAAGGAGTGGAGGTTGTGTTTTTATATAGGCAGGATGGAGGGGTATCTATGAATATTATTTTGATCCTTTTATTATTTAGGTTGAAGACTAGGAATAATGATAATTATTATGGATATTATTAGTGTGTGACTAAAAAATATTTGTTTCTCAGACATTTTAACTCACTAAATACTGAATCGAAAATTTTAAATATTTTTATATTTTTGAATAATATATATTTTCTTATTATAATAAACTATAACATAGTTTTTGAAAATTGATTTATTAGATAATAAATTATGTTTATTATTTTTAAATTAATTATTTTATTCAAAAAATACATTTTATTTATTAAAAAAGATTCATATTTTCATGATTTATATTTATATCTATATGATTTTTAAACATTTATGGTGTATGTAAGAACAATTTCTTTACTATTAAAAAAATCAACATTATTTATAAAAATAAAAAAATCCCACTCTTCTAATTTTTCTTTTGGAACCAACACGATCCTAGTTGGGGACTTATTTTTTGTTCTTTTCAATATTGATGTAGTAAATATTCTTATAGAGTGTTATTCTTCTATGTAGATACACTTAGGGGAATAATATTTTTTGTGATTATAATTTATAATTTTTTAAATTGTTCAATGAAAATCGAAAATTTTAGAATTTGTTTGGATGTATAGGAATATAAAAGAGAATAATTTTTTTAGAGGGATATTTTCATATAGTATGTACATGCACACATAAGAAGTTTAAATCAATTAGATCCCATTGGATGTTCATGAAATAAGTTTCACAAAATATGGACCATGTTGGATGTACATGGATGTTTTCAACCATTGGTTATACATGGAAGATTTTTCAAATAGTGGAACCATATAAGATGTTTTCCATAGATATTTCAAGGAGTTATACGTGGTTGTGAGAAAACAACAAGAAGGATGACCTAATTTTCAATGTTTTTTGTGAAAAGGGGAGGAAAATATCAAAGGAGTGTCATATGTGGAAAGGAATACAATGAAGAGATTTATTAAAATCTATTTAGTAGTGATATTTTTAGGAGACTTTTCTGATTTAAACCCCAAAAATCTAAAAATTATACAAGGATGAAAATTTAAAGTATGATCCCAATACTAATAACATCTGTCAGATATGTATGGGATGAAGACCAGTTCAAGAAGATAAATAGTGTTGAAATAGGACTTGTTCATGAGGCACAATATATATGATTAAGTACCAGACAATGATTTAACATGAAACACATCATATATGGGAGTTTTGTGAAGAGGCTTTCAAAGGACGTATTTGGAGTGAACTCATGGAGAGGAAGTTCATGGTTTGTTATACCATTAAGCTGTAAAAAAATAGTTTCATAATGGGGTAGTTTGTGAGAATATTTGGGAAATGGGTTCCATATAGGGCTTTTACAAATTAGTATACACAAATAAATGTTTAAGTGAATACTTTTATACAATGAACTATATAACACTTTGAATATATCTAAATATTTGTTGATATTCTTTCTGGGATTACGTAATTCATTAGAGCATCAAATTTGGGCACTAATGATTCTAATAAAATCACATAGACTTGATTATATTAAAGAGACCAACATTTCAATAAAATGAAAATATATCTATAAGATGTAGTTCACAAAAATGGAGCTGATTAAAGGGTTCTAAGGTTGGTCGTGTAACATTACCCAGAATTTAACTGTAATTACAGTGAGCCTCAGATGGACTATCCAAACAAATAATAATAAGAAACTAAAACATGTGAATATTTGTGGATTTTGATACCCAATAACGACTTCATTTTTCCTCCATGGACTTAACATTAGTGATGAAAATATTAGAATCATTAATGTAATCTGCAATTACTCTATATTTTCTCTTGGTGAGTGTGAAACTAAAAGTGATAGGTTTGAAAAATTCTTAACAATATAGCAAAAAGGTCCCAATAAGAAAAAAAATCTCACAAACTGATTCACCCATCCCATCTATGGGTGTCCCTAGTTGCGATATGTTCTATCATAGATGAGGTTATAGTAATTGAATCTATCAGCTGGTGATATTTCTAGATAACATAGTGAATATTAAAGTTGTTAAAATTTGTAATGGAAGAAACTATAAATTTTGGAATAACATTATGAGATCACACATATAATCCATTTTTGTAGATGTTTTCTATGTAATAATACATGTGATACACGTTAGTGAAACTTAAAAACTAACCCTAACTGAAGTAGAGATGATATTCCTCAATGCTAGTGTTAAATTTCCAAATTCACAATCTAAAATATTTTCATATCAAATATATATGAAGGTGATGATCTAAAATAGGATTGAGGACTTATGGGATAAACTAGGTAACATATATGAATGTGAAAATACTATAAATTAATATAATATTTAGGTGATTCAAATTAGGATTAATGACTTGAAAATGATCTGTGATGAAAATGCAGATGGATTCTTCAATCAAATTATGGACTCTTTTTGGATAAATTTGGTTACTCTGTGGAGATATCAATGATATTAGAATTTTTAAACACCCCATGTCAATACGATCACCTATTTAGAATCCAAAAGTATCATCTCTATAAGAGAAGAACATGGTAGAACTTTTTTGTGGTGATCTAAAAAATTATTTGCTCACTTATGAAATATGTGCTAATATATAAGGAACATAGATTCATTGAAATAATAAGATCTCTTTCAATACTATTGAAAACATTAATATTAAAAAATTTATAGATTAGGAGAGATGAATTCCTCTATTTTAAAAGGGAAATTAAAGAGGTAAAAGTGTATATTCAAAGGTAATCTACCCTTGGTGTGTTACTAATATAGTAAATTTTGGCACATTTTAGTGAAGTTTTAAAGGAGATTTTATGATTTTTATGGTAAAGAAGAAATCATAAAAATCCCCAAATGTAGTTTCCTACAAAAATATTAATCAAACAAAGAAATTCATTTGGAAAGAAGTTTTATAGGATGTTTTTTTTAATTACAATAAAAAGATAATGATTTAGATTATTGAGAGGAAAAAAAGGAATTTAAGCCATATGATGAAGATTACATGATGGATATAGTTGAAAAAATGAGGTAAAGGCAATAAATTAGAAGGTGAGGAAGATCTCAAAGAAAAACATGAATTATATCATAAATTTATTTATGTTAAAGAAATAAAAATTAAAATATTAATAGACTTCTGAAGTAATCATCCATATATCTGGAAATATTGAAGTTGAGAATGAATATACAAACTACCCTGGATTACAAATTAGTTGGTTTGTTGAATTTATATGAAGTAGTTAATTTCAATATGAAGACTAAACAAAAGTATATGGTGATTAATGACTATAATAATTGTGTTAAGGAGACGGAGAATAATATTAGATCCCAAAAATAATAGGTGGATGCCTATAGAATAAAATTTGAATAAAAAATGAAATCAAGATATTTAATAAAGCTTTACTCTGGAAGGTTCCAAGATGGATATTTTTTTAAATTGGAAATAAACACTCTAAAGGTATCATGAAAATTATGACTGAACAAATATCAGGATTTATTTGAAAAAAAGTGGAATGAGTAGGACTGATAGATATCAAAAAAGTATCCGTGAAAAATCATATCAAAGGGATGATTAAGGGTCATGGTTCTAGTGTCAACATTGTGAAACATTTTACACAAAAAAACTACACTAATACATGTAAATTATAAATTTTGAAACATTTCCCAATATTTAAGGATAAATTAGGAATTAGGGAATTTTATATAGGCAGTGCACTTGAATAGGAAATAAGTAGAGAATATATTTCCCCTTAAGAAATTTTATTTCTATAGCTTTATTGGCCACACCATTTCATACTTTTATGATGCGAGGAGACATTCAAATAGGTAATCCCCAAGTATTCATCAATAATTATTAGGACATATCCTTTACCCTAAAGAAACAAATTCACTGTATGGTTTTTTGTTTCATTGTTCTAATTTTGGATATAATGTTTTTTATCAATTGAAAATATGAATAAGTCATAGGTACCACAATAAAATTCAGAGAAAAGTGAATATTAAAATACATGAAAATATCTTATAAAAAAATTGATACAACCAGACGGAATAACAACATCAATATGATAATACTACTTTCACTTAATAGAAATTGGAAAGTCCATTTTATGTCCCAACATAACCACACATATCATGAAAGTAAAAGAAGTTGTAAGAGAATGAAAACCGTGAATAGATCACTCTAAAAGATACCATGAATAATATTACAACAATAATTGATAATGTTTTCACAGACCACATGACTAAAAATATTAATATATATATATTAATGCACCCTAGACCCAAAAACTATATTATATTGCTAAACAAATTCTTTAAATAGTAGTTTTGATCTAAAGTGAGATAAACCAATTAATATTTACCAATATTACCTCATGTTAAACATTACATCTCAAAATAGTCATATATTCCCATGCAAGGGATTATTAGTGACTTTTAGGATTAGCTCTATTATCTTAATCATCTAGAAAGGATGTTTGTTCCTCTATACCAATATTTTCTTTTTTATGTCTTAAACAAATCTGAAAAATCATCTCTATTTAAAGATTCCATCTAAAAATTGAATTTTAGAAAATTTCATGGGGATTATGAAACAATATAATTGGGAGAGGTCAAATTCTCCACATGGAAAAATTCATCAACATGTCCTAAATGGTTAGATCACAAACATTAGAGAAATAATTAGCAGGGGATAGATTTTTTATTAAAAATAACGTGGAACAATATGACTTTACATAGTTCAAGAGGAAAGGGAAAGTAATCTCAAATGAACAAGAATATACCATAGAAAAATGGTACCAAATTAATAGATAATAAATATTTTCCATGGATCATAATCATAGGAATATAACATAAACATTTGTCCAAAGAAAAGTAAATCATGACATTGTTAACAATGAAAAATGAAATCACTTCAATGAACCATATTTTAAAAAAACCATACGTAGTCATGTCCATGAATACTCATGGGAAAAATAAATACAAGATCATTTACATATAAAAGAAAGTTAACAAATTCATACATGATCATGTCCATGAAAAATCATTTGAAAAATAGCAAATGTGATCATTTAAATTCAAAACCATGTAAAAACATTATAAGCGATCATGTCAATGAAAAATAAAATGAAAAATATCTATACTTGATCATTTTCATGAACTATCCTACGAACTAAAGATACATTAATATGAATTAATTTCATGAACCATGTCGGTTCTTCATCCAAACCAGTGCCCGAACCAGTTTGTGGTAATCCATAAAGGGTGTTCTTGATCCCCACAGGCTGTAACTAGTGCTCAGGTATCAATACTAGAAAAAGGTAATGATTTACCCAGACATACCATTGTAAAATAATAAAAAATTTAAAACAATACAAATAGGAAACCCAAATCAAACAAGCATTTAAAAGGATTACAATTAATTCTACAGGTTAATACAAAACTAAAAGAGATATAATATAAAAAAGTGAACCAGAAATCATATGTAGAACCACTAGAAGGCTAGGGTAACATATCCCTCAATCCATCACCACAAAAACATCCAAAAATATCACTAGCATGCCAAACCTCCATCACCCTAACATTTACCTTTACCTATATCAAACATGACCATGTCTTCTTACACACAATGGTTTATGAAGAGTTCGAGCTGTTGCCTAGCAGGATTCCAGCAAAAAGGATTCACTTCACTAAACAATAAATGAAAATTAAACATAGAGGTCAAATAAATGGAAGTAAATGGAAGAACAATATATGAGACATAATATTTAATGAAAATGACTTTTAAAGGAGTGAAACATTAAATAAAACTTTGTTACCCTTAAAGTATCTCAAATTACACACTTTATACTAATTTTGAGAGCAACATAGTCAAGATCAATGGACATGGAAGATGCCAAATGGGTACTAGCTAGTAAATGTATAACCTTGAGTCTTGGAGTAAAGTGGTATAGGAACTACAATCATCTGTGTTTCTATGACCAATCCCCTAAGGAGGAGAAACATCTTAAATTTTAGTGGTCTCTAATCTTCATCAATATTTAGTTAGTATTGTTATCATCAATCCCACTAAGTTAAACTTGGCTGTATCCACCTATGTATCACAAGTACCATAGTCCTAGTCCACCCTACTAGCTACATAGGCTTCCCTAAGTGTTCTCAATAAAGTTTCATTTTACATAAGATACACCACATTGACACACACAAGACAAACAGGGCACTACACCAATCAAAAGACTCAATTTCTACACCTAAATCCTCTTTTAACAATCAAAGTCACACAAAAACCAATACAACCATGATATTTGTTACAAACACAACCTTATAAATTATTTTCTCAATTAATCAAGCATTTCAAAAGAACACATCAAGGGATTAATTCACGAATACAACCCATTCACATGCAATGTCCATTTAGAAAAATTTAATATCAAATCCATATAAAAACCACTTTCACACCACATTTATAACTCATAAACAAGCTAATGAATACAAACAGGCCTAATAAAATTTTCAAGCAATGTTTAATCATAGAATCACTTACCTTGTGTGGATAAAGTTCCAAAAACTGTATGAAACTCCCTCTGCACCTCGAACACACTACAAAAAGGCATGATCAATCAATAATCTAAGAAATCAAAGAAAAAATTTAAAAATAAAACCCTAAAATAGGAACCTTAGGGATGGAGAAGAGGAAACCCCCAAAGGAAGAGTGGAAACCCTATAATATAGGGAGATTAGTAAAATAATGAAGGCTAACATGATTATTCGAGGAGAGACTTTTGTAAATATGCAACAAAATTGATGCTCTAAGGGAGGTGGAGGGTGGGAGAGGCAAACATGGGTTGAGGAATCCCTAAAGAAAGGATAAATGATGTGGGTTAGGTGTTAAACCCGATATGAGAGATAAATTTTTAATGACCTGGATGCCACACAGAGTTAGTGAACAAGTTTTTTAAACCATGAAATAACTTTGAAAAAAAACTTGTCTAAGAAATTAACTTCCACATTATTACTTGGACTATGATGCATGACTGTGCTGAGGCTATGTGAAAGGTTCTGTCTCATACAACACTGTTAGCTTGGCTGGGTTCACAATTAATACTAACAATGCGCTAATCATGAGTTGGGGCATGTCCTCCGAAAATCCTATTTTTCACCAAACTTCAAATGGAAACCAAGGGAAAAGAGATAGTCCAAAAATAAAATAGAAAAATACCTTAAAATAATATCATAGTTGTGACAATTCTCCCTACCATTAAAACATTCCTCCTCAAAAAGTCAACTCGAAACATAATGAAAAATGGGTAATCATTCTCAAGCCATGAAATCAACTCCCAAGTCTCATTTTTATCATTCTCGTGATAGAAAAGGACGTGGACCAATGGAATAGAATTTAAAAAAATTACCTTCTCTTGGGAATCCACTATTCATATTGTCCATTCATATAATGATATATTGAGCTCCAACTCCAATTCTTCCCAATTCAACATATGAGACAAGCCTAGATTATACACCTTCTATTGGGAGGCATGGAATATGTCATGAATTGATCTTTAATGAGAAGGAAAGGCTAACTTGTACGCCACATTTCTTACCCACTTGGAGATTTTTAAAGGTCTGACAGACCTCGACATTAGCTTTCCCTGCATCCCCAAACAATGATGGATGAAATGAGGGGTTATCTTTAAAAACACCTGATCGTTCATAGAAAAATCAATATCTTGATTCCTCGGAATGTCATTTGATTTTTGGTGAAATTATGTTGTCAATAATTGGTGCCTAGTCAACTATAATTTCTTAGATGTCTCTTTCACAAGGCTAGGTCCCAAATGTGTGGTATCACCTACCTCATCCCAACATAACAGAGACAGAAAAGGCCAACCATAGTGCACTTCAAAGGGATCCATTTGACTATAGGATTATTATTGATTATTATATTAAAATTCAAGCAATACCAAATGGATATCCAATAAGCCTCTGAATTCCAAAACAAATCCCAAGAGTATGTCCTATTGTATCGTATTTTCCCATTCCATCTAACAATCCATTTGGGGGTGGAATGCTGCTTTAAATTTAATCTATGACCCCAATGAACCTTGAATATCATACCAAAACTGAGAGGTAAAATGGGGTTCCCTATCAGAAATAATTTCTGATGCTACCCCATGAAGCTTGAACACTACCAAAACATACAATCTTCTCAGATCATCAACCTTCAATGAATCTTTTATTGGAATGAAATGGGATAATTTGGTCAAGAATCCAATCACTACCAAAATAGCATTCCTTCCCCAAGGTGTGTTAGTTAATCCAATGATGTAGTCCATAGTGACCTCATCTTACTTCCAGGTATGAATGGTTAACAACTTCAACAAACTAGAGGGTCTTTGATGTTTCTCTCTCACATGCTGATAAGTTTAACATCTTGATACGAATTTCTCTATGTCCCATCTCATACCAGGATACAAAAATTGTCAACAAACATCTTAATTAATCTTGGTGGTATTAGGATGAACGAACCACTAATACGGGTGGATATCCTTCATCACCGCTTTCCTCAAAAAAATAACAGCACAACAAAATTTCCCTTGAAAACAAAATTCTATTAAGAGACAACAAACAATCAGAGGATGTCTACCTAATATTATGAGACTATATATACCACTAACAAAGCTCATCACATGGCTTCATCCACTAAACCAGCTCTAGAGGAGACAGAGTTAACTACACACTCACCAGGAATGAACTTCCATTATTCCCTTTGGTCCCAAATTTCATCTAGGAAAAGACCCTTATCTTAGTCCACTCATAATTGGACTTCCTCAATACATCCACTCGCTCATTCCGGATCAATTTTTCATCAAACACATTACCCTTTCCAAGGGTATAAGTAATATAAATGTCAAACCCCAATAGATATTTGATCCAATGACGCTGTCTCCAATTAAGATCCTTCTGTGAGAAGATGTAGGATAAGATATTATGATCCGAGTATACCAAAAAGTTCTCCCCAAAAAGTTATTGACACCATGAATGCAAAGTTTCCATCACTACTACTAACTCTAAATCATGGGATGGTTAATTATTCTCTTGTTTTTGTAGTTGGTGAGAACCATATGCCACCACATGATCATCCTTTATAAGCACACACAAGAGTCCCGTACATGAAGCAAAAAAATAAACTGCATACCCCATTCCCAATTTAAAATGATAAATATGGTTATGGTAGTCAACGGATTCTTCATCTCCTCAAAGGATTATTGAAATTTCAGGATCAATTAAAAAATTTACCCCTTTCTATGTTAGTGTGATTATGGATTAATCTAATCATGAGATATCCCAAACGAATCATTTTTAATACCCGACCAGGCCAGGGAAGATCCAAATTTCAAACACGTTCTTTAGATTCTCCAATGAAATAATTGTGATGACTATCTTAGGGTCCATGGATTCCCCATGCTATGAGATGATGTGGCCCATAAAATTCACTTCCCTAATCCAGAAAAAGAAATTATAGATCTTATCATAAAGGCGATGATCCTTCAATAATCCCAACACAATCTGAAAGTGATGCACATGATCTCCTTTAGATCTGTAGTATACTAAGATATCATTCAAAAATACCATAATGAATGAGTCGATACACTAGTGGAACATCGTATTCATGAGATACATAAATACCACTTGAGCATTTGTCAATCCGAATGGAATGAACAGATAGTTGATGCGGTTGGACGAACTTTGGAAATACATTTTCGAGATATCCACCTATATTATCCTAACATAGTGGTAACCCAAACACAAATCCATATTTGAGAACCAGTTTTCTCCGTTCATACGGCAGAACAAATTACCAATTCGCCAATAAGGGTAATTATAACTTATGGTTACCTTACTGAGCTTCTAGTAGTCGATGCACAACTTTGAATATCTATCATCCTTCTTTGTGAACAAAATAAGAGTAGTCTAAGGAGAGATTCCTGAAAGATTGAACCATTTGGATTCAAAATCTTATAGATATGTCTTTAATTCCATCAATTTGGATTGGGATATAGGATATGAGGTGTAGAGACCCGAAGCTTGACGTACATGGACATTACATTACGTTTGTGGAATACTTAGTACATAACAGAAACACACACAAGGATCGTAATAGTTTAGTGTCTTTGGAAACTCGGAACGTAATCTTCTAATCCTGGTGAAAGATATTCAATATCTCCCATAAAGATATTCCCTTTTTTTTCTTACCTAAAACCTTTCTTTATATCCTGGGGAAAATAAAACATAAAAGAGTGAGCTCAAATGCTCAGTAAGGGTAAACAAAAGAAAAATCAATCACATCATATTCATAAGAACATAACTTTTGGAAATCTTAACCTGCAAAAGAGATCATAATTTCATAACATGGGATAAATCATAGTAGTGAAATGAAATCCCAATAATCATAACATAAAACATGAAACTCTGTGGCATACACACATAATCATAGAGAATCATTTCTTGTTAGTCAGGACTCATTTCCAAGACTATCTTAGTGGACAAAGTCCCTTTCTGAATCAAGTAACCCTCGTTTCAGTCCTGTTTCACTGAACCGGTAAAGCCTACCATTTCAGCCATGTCTATCTAATGAGATATAAAATCTTTACCCAATGCATTGGAGGGAGATATAGGTCCCACCCATCTTATAATGAATCCTTTCTTATGTGTGCCACATAATCATAAATCATACATCATCGCATAACCCATGTAATAAAAAATGGGATTCTTAAACAACATGACATCATAAAACAATTCATATAAGATAAAGGAATTCATAAAAATGTTTCCATCACACCATAATCAAATCCATGTAATAATAGGGATAAAAACAGAACCCTTTATTATCTTAGATGGAAAATAATTTTGATAAAACACTTGAACTCCATTCTTGAGGAAAATATCCTTTCTTCTTCAAAAACATTTTTTCTTTCATAACATGTCATACGACTTTAAAATAAAAGAAGTTGATTAAAAATAAACTTGAAAACTTTTAAAGGAATATTCTTAGAAATTTTGTTTTTAAAATCCATTCATGCCGTATAAGTTAAAAAAACATTCTTCGCACTTTTGTCGGAAAAGTCAAAAAGTACCTCGTATGAAAAACGACAAAAGATTCCTTTCATTTCTTTTACTAAAAACTCACCGAACGGTAAAAATGGATTTAAAAAATTGTAGGTGGATGGAAGTAGTATTACATATTGATGAAACATGGATGTGGATGATAAAATACACCGCAGTAAATACTTACGAATAAACAATCTCGGATAAAAATGAGATTGTGATATTTCCCTTACCTTAGGTCCGACTTGCTTTGTAAGTGTCCGAACCTCCTGTATAATTATTTAAATCATGTTATTTACTTATTCTAGAATCATATTAATTGTTATTATATCATATATGATCCACTTATGACTTTATATTACCCGTTCTTTTGTAAATTCATGCTAAAGTAGTGTTTTGGGTAAAATCGTCTCATTTGTCATTCGTGTTTTTAACTTGTAATTACTTAGATCATGATTACTTAATTCCAGAATATAAAACATGATTTATATATATATATTCAGAATATACATATATAATAAATCAGTAAATGGAAAGAAATACACCGTTCATGGAGACGGTAGTCCGTACGTACGCATGAACGCTGTTTTCGTTTCCTTATTGAATTGAATGGAATTAAGTAGATGACATACATATAAATAATTCCAGTATCATTATTATGTCATATATTTCATTAGTACTTATCATATATACTTTATAATCATTCATGAATGGTTAATCATTGAGAATGAATCTCATCGCGTCGTGGAGACGGTAGTCCGTACGTACGCACGAGCGATGATATCGTTCCCATGGTCATGGAATTGTGTTGAAGTGTATGTATACTATTTCAGTATAAATATCACTTTATAATAATCATATATAGTTACTCATTAAACCATTATACCCATCCAATTAAGGTGGTGGCGGAAAATAGATTACACCACGGCGTGGAGACGGTATTCCGTACGTACGCACGCGCGGTGATTTCCTTTTTCCGTAGGATGGATAGAAGGTTAATTAGAGTTGTTTCATATTTATAATAACATATCAGTATGTAAGTAATACTGATGTTATTACTTTATCATGAAACAACTAAAGAAGAATATGATGAAGAAGAAAGAAATTGAAATGATCGGTAATAAATATTACCTCTTCATTGAAACGCCTCTTTGAATCCTTCACTTAGGGAACTAAGATTGGTCTTTGAAGAAGAACAGGACCTCTAGGATTATTCTATGGAAGTGGAGAAGGGATTTTGGCAGAGGTTGGCCGAGCTTGAGTGCTCAAATTGGTGTGAGGAGGAAGGGGAGGAGGTGTCCTTTTATAAGGGAGGAGAGGGGCACCTTAGGAATATCTCAAAATATTATTTTATATTAAAGTCAAAATCAGTTTATAATGGTTCCAAAGGGTCTTATTTAGATGATAAAGTGGGGATGGGTCGAAATCCTATCATACAATAGGATTTAGACAAGTTTAGGGTATAATTTTAACCTTATCAATTAGATTTAACTCTAAGATAAATAATTTCACTTTTACCGCGTATTTTTGTTTTCTTTCACTATATTGTTAATACACTTACTATAACATGCCAAACGAACCCCAAATATTTTATTATGAATATATATATCCTTATCTAAGTCATTTGGGCGAACCTTAGATTTTTAGGAATACAATAACAATTAATAATATAATATTTGATTTAAAAACTATTTTGTGTCAATTTTGACACTATTTGTTATATGATTTTTGTAAAAGTCATAACAGAATTATATGTTCGAACCAAGTTGATAAAATCAACACTAATATATCATAGTAACCTAGAAAATTAGTGTAATTCATAAAAAGTCTCAAATTACATTCATTTGAGCATTTATAACATCAATTATGTTAATATTTCCTTAAAAGGGTAATTACTGCATCATCGTTGTGTCATAAATAAATTAAATTATTTAATGTATAAAAATTACAAATAAAATACCATTATGTAGGAAATCGTTTTATCTTTCTAATGAATATTTATAGTCGAATTTAGCTTATGTATAACCCCTTATTAAAATTTTTTTAGTAAATAAACTTTTATTTTAACTCTTTTAACTCTTCTTTGAATTAAATAATAATAAATGTCCTAATCTAATCCAAGTGGGACTAAATGACAATATTTTACACTTAAGGTTGTTTTTGGTCGAGATACACTTGTCCAATAGAATTAGGACATGTGTTAGGGTAATATTAATATCATTTTTACCCTTAATTACCCTATTTACTTTTAACCGTGGTAAATAAAAGTAAAAAGTTACTATTCACCAAAAATTATTTTCATCTCATTGGACCACATTTTACTTACTGACATCAACCGTTTCTCTCGGATTTTTAAAATTCCACTCACAGAAGCGGTAAAATTATGTTTTATGAAAAATTCAGTTTTTAACTACCACTTAGTAGTTTCACTATTCATCAAAAATTGATGTTTTTCAGAACAATGCCAAAATTTCATCCTAAGCTATATTTCATATTCCAAATTCAAAAATGAAATCTATTTTACCAAATTCATAACATAGAAGTTGCATTAATTAATTTTATAATTAAATCCCGCTGTTAAAATAAATAGCGTGTTTTTAGGAAACAATATATATCAAAAGATTGACACTTGATTATGTCTGGTTTAAATGTGAAATTACAACCAATGACCAACATTGTATTAAATTTTAAAAATTTATTCTAAATATACTTTAAAACCACTCAAATTAATAATTTATCACTATTAATTATTTCAATTAAAAAAGTTGTTTTTAATTATAATTTTGTAATTTTCACTATTCATCAGAATATGAAAGTTATCCGAAAAGTACCAAAATTTCACCTTAGGCTAAATTCGATACTCCGAATCCAAAAATGAAGTCCATTTTGAGAGATAAAATTTCTAAAATTTAAAAAGTGGTTATTACTATTCATAACGGCTAGTTTTAATAATATTTTAATAGCATATCGTTGTTTCGTGAAACTCAGTATTGTGTACTACACACGCTATCGAGGAAGGTTGCGATTGCGTGTAATGCAAGGCAAGTCAAAGATGCGTGTTGTGCAAGCTCATTTTGGTGTAGCGTACAACACAAGACATTAGTGAAATAAAAAAGAATATTTTTCATAAAATCTCGGGCTGTTACATTCTACCACCCTTAAAATGAATTTCGCCCTCAAAATTCGTCGGGGTTATAAATGGTTTATTATTTGAAAGTTTCTTTAATAGAAACCGACATCGTAAAAAGGAATACCAAAACTTGGCTTTAAAAACTAAAGTATGAAATGTAACGATTACCCAAATAAACTAATCATTGGGTTTCCACATAGGTGAAAATATGGATATGGAAGAGAAATCTAACCATCATGTTCTGATGGAGAGTGGTAGAGAACATGGCTATGGAATATCCAGTAATCACAAATCCATAAATTTGTGACGATCTAAGGTACCATCTGATTCATCAGGTATAAGATCACTAGGACAACATTTTTGGTTTTCAAGATCATTTCCCTAAAGTTAAAGAATTTGAATTAGAATAAATACTTACTTTATTTTGGTACAATCTCACTTTTGTTCGTGCCTTTAACAATTTCCACTTCATCTATTAAATAAATGAAGTTGAATTTGTTATTCGTGATGTGTTAGCAGATCATGTGATAGAATGATGGGTCATTCCATCTATCTCAAACAAAAGGTTAGCAAAAAGTTATATACATAAGTCGATCTATAGTGAGATTAATAACATATGGTTACTAAAATGGACTTATACTTCATATATCATACTGCTTAATATAATAAAACTAGTTTCTAATAAACAGGGACTTCCTGTAGGCCAGTGGTAGGCGATAAAGGCCAGTCGCACTTCGGTTGTGGGTTCGATTCCCACAGCCTTGTCCGAAGCGATGGGTTGTCGCCCATCCTGCATGTTGTCCTTTTTCTAAAACTACATCACTATAACATCCCATCAATAATATCAAAAAAAAAACTTCTATACTTAAACAATACTCACTTATGTCCAACATAATCCATTTCAATCTTTAGGCTTATCCATAATACTGTAGTCCACTCTCATAACATAGTGAAAACGATTACTAGAGATTTAATACCATCGTCGATCCCCATATATTATAAGATATGTTTTGTTGGTCACATTACAAACATTCAAAGTCCTTAATCATGTATTATCTTGAATACCTTAGTGAAAACATGAATGCTGTTAAAATTTAACACTTTCCACATACCAAAATCCTCAAAATTCTATATACTCAAACCATGATATCACTTAGTCCTTATATCAATCATGAGCTCATGAATACTATTAAACATTTCGTTTTCTCGTTTTCCCTTCATTATGCGCATATCATCTTATTTCCAAAAATATCTCAATTACTTTGAATACCACATTAGACCAATACATAAATATTCCAATACTCCATGATACAATATTATTTTGGAATCCCCTTAAAAAATACTTAATCATTCCACCACATCGTTGTCATATTCAACATCGCCAATAGTGATCGCATGTGACTTCCCTTTGTCCTTTGCCTTCAGTGGTTGCTCATGTTTATCATCACTAACCCTTGGATTAGGGAATTTATTAGCATAATGCCCCATTTCCTTGCACTTGAAGCATTGAAGTGTTGGTGGTGCTTTCTCTTCAGTGTTTTCTTTATTCACATCATTAGAAACCCTTTTTCCATTACTTCGACACTCAGCTGCTCGATGACCTTCTTTTCCACACATAAAACATTTTCTAGTCCCTTTAAGACAATCTCCACCATGCTTCATTCCACACTTTGAGCATAAGGAAACATTCATCTTCTTTTCACCATTATTCTGAGATTTCTCCTTGAACTCCATCTTTCGTTTCTTGTCAAAACCATGAGATGGATATGTAACACCAACTTCCATTTCTACCTTGATAGCACAACACACAATTTCTTCATAGCTACTGAAGTCTCTTATAGCTAATGCCCTTCGAAGACTTGGTTTTAAGCCACTGAAAAATCGATCAACTTTACTTTCAGGTTGGATGATAATGCCAGATGCATACCTTGAAAGTCTTGTAAAATTCGCTTCGTATATACCAACAGATTCGTCATCCTTCTGCTTTAGTTCAAGAAACTCCTTCTCCATCTTTGTTCGAAGAATACAAGGGAAGTACTTATTGAAAAATATGTTCTTGAACTCGTCCCATTCCATGGACTCAATTTCATCTCTTTGCCTTGTATTCTTGATAAGATTCCACCATTGATCAGCTTCACCTTCCAAACGATATACTGCTAAGATGACTTTATCATGTTCAGAACATTGAAGAACTGAAAATATCTTTTCAGTGGTACTGAACCATTGTTCAGCAACAAGTGGATCGGAAGACCCATTGAAAGAAGGTGGACGTTGCCTCATGAAGGACTCAATAGTATATTGTTCCCTTCTCTGGTCATTTGGAAGTCCAGAATGATTCATATCTTGTGTAAGTATAGCAATAAGATTTTGCACTCCATCTCCCATAACATTTTCTTTTTCAGGAGGACAATCATTGCATTGTCCATTGCATTGATCAACACGGTTCCTTCGGGTTCCAGCCATCGTCTAAAACCCAAAAAGAATAGCGTGAGAGGCAAAAATCATGCTAAGGAAAACAACATAATAAAGGGGGAGTACCCTTAATATCTAACATCTTAGGTTAAATTCTAAGATCGTTACCGTAGTTCTAGGACTATATCCTATACGTATACTTATCCTTAGGGACATCCCTAGACATACCTTTGAAATATCTCTAGGGATCTCACTAACGCTTTCGCATCCTAGTTTCCAAAGGTTGACTAAACCTTTCCTCTGATACCAACTGTAGAGACCCGAAGCATGACGTACATGGACATTACATTACTTTTGCGGAATACTTAGTACATAACAAAAACACACACAAGGATCGTAATAGTTTACTGTCTTTGGAAACTCGGAACGTAATCTTCTAATCCTGGTGAAAGATCTTCAATATCTCCCATAAAGATCTTCCCTTTTTTTTCTTACCTAAAACCTTTCTTTATATCCTGGGGAAAAGAAAACATAAAAGAGTGAGCTCAAATGCTCAGTAAGGGTAAACAAAAGAAAAATCAATCACTTCATATTCATAAGAACATAACTTTTGGAAATCTTAACCTGCAAAAGAGATCATAATTTCATAACATGGGATAAATCATAGTAGTGAAATGAAATCCCAATAATCATAACTTAAAACATGAAACTTTGTGGCATACACACATAATCATAAGGAATCATTTCTTGTTAGTCAAGACTCATTGCCAAGACTATCTTAGTGGAAAAAGTCCCTTTCTAAATCGAGTAACCCTCGTTTCAGTCCTGTTTCACTGAACCGGTATAACCTACCATTTCAGCCATGTCTATCTCATGAGATATAAAATCGTTACCCAATGCATTGGAGGGAGATATAGGTCCCACCCATCTTATAATGAATCCTTTCTTATGTGTGCCACATAATCATAAATCATACATCATCGCATAACCCATGTAATAAAAAATGGGATTCTTAAACAACATGACATCATAAAATAATTCATATAAGATAAAGGGATTCATAAAAATGTTTCCATCACAACATAATAAAATCCATGTAATAATAGGGATAAAAACAGAACCCCTTATTATCTTAGATGGAAAATAATTTTGATAAAACACTTGAACTCCATTCTTGAGGAAAATATCCTTTCTTCTTCAAAAACATTTTTTCTTTCATAACATGTCATACGACTTTAAAATAAAAGAAGTTGATTAAAAATAAACAGTAAAACTTGTAGAGGAATATTCTTGGAAATTTTGTTTTAAAAATCCATACATGCCGTATAAGTTAAAAAAAATTCTTCGCACTTTTGTCGGAAAAGTCAAAAAGTACCTCGTATGAAAAACGAAAAAATATTCCTTTCATTTATTTTACTAAAAACTCACTGAAGGGTAAAAATGGATTTAAAAAATTGTAGGTGGATGGAAGTAGTATTACATATTGATGAAACATGGATGTGGATGATAAAATACACCGCAGTAAATACTTACGAATAAACAATCTCGGATAAAAATGAGATTGTGATATTTCCCTTACCTTAGGTCCGACTTGCTTTGTAAGTATCCGAACCTCCTGTATAATTATTTAAATCATGTTATTGACTTATTCCAGAATCATATTCATTGTTATTATATCATATATGATCCACTTATGACTTTATATTACCCGTTCTTTTGTAAATTCATGCTAAAGTAGTGTTTTGGGTAAAATCGTCTCATTTGTCGTTCGTGTTTTTAAATTGTAATTACTTAGATCATGATTACTTAATTCCAGAATATAAAACATGATTTATATATATATATTCAGAATATACATATATAATAAATCAGTAAATGGAAAGAAATACACCGTTCATGGAGACGGTAGTCCGTACGTACGCATGAATGCTGTTTTCGTTTCCTTATTGAATTGAATGGAATTAAGTAGATGAAATACATATAAATAATTCCAGTATAATTTTTATGTCATATATTTCATTAGTACTTATCATATATACTTTATAATCATTCATGAATGGTAAATCATTGAGAATGAATCTCATCGCGTTGTGGAGACGGTAGTCCGTACGTACGCACGAGCGATGATATCGTTCCCATGGTCATGGAATTGTGTTGAAGTGTATGTATACTATTTCAGTATCAATATCACTTTATAATAATCATATATAGTTACTCATTAAACCATTATACCCATCCAATTAAGGTGGTGGCGGAAAATAGATTACACCACGGCGTGGAGACGGTATTCCGTACGTACGCACGCGCGGTGATTTCCTTTTTTCGTAGGATGGATAGAAGGTTAATTAGAGTTGTTTCATATTTATAATAACATATCAGTATGAAATTAATACTGATGTTATTACTTTATCATGAAACAACTAAAGAAGAAGAAGTTGAAGAAAAAAGAAATTGAAATGATCGGTAATAAATATTACCTCTTCTTTGAAACGCCTCTTTGAATCCTTCACTTAGGGAACTAAGATTGGTCTTTGAAGAAGACCAGGACCTCTAGGATTATTCTATGGAAGTGGAGAAGGGATTTTGGCAGAGGTTGGCCGAGCTTGAGTGCTCAAATTGGTGTGAGGAGGAAGGGGAGGAGGTGTCCTTTTATAAGGGAGGAGAGGGGCACCTTAGGAATATCTCAAAATATTATTTTATATTAAAGTCAAAATCGGTTTATAATGGTTCCAAAGGGTCTTATTTCAAAGATTATGTGGGGATGGGTCGAAATAATATCATCCAATAGTAGTTAGACAAGTTTAGGGTATTATTTTAACCTTATCAATTAGATTTAACTCTAAGTTAAATAATTTAACTTTTACCGTGTCTTTTTGTTTTCTTTCACTATATTGTTAATACACTTACTATAACATGCCAAAAGAACCCCAAATTGTTTATTATGAATATATATATCCTTATCTAAGTCATTTGGGCGAACCTTAGATTTTTAGGAATACAATAACAATTAATAATATAATATTTGATTTAAAAACTATTTTGTGTCAATTTTGACACTATTTGATATATGATTTCTGTGAAAGTCATAACAGAATTATATGTTCGAACCAAGTTGATTAAATCAACACTAATATATCATAGTAACCTAGAAAATTAGTGTAATTCATAAAAAGTCTCAAATTACATTCATTTTAGCATTTATAACATCAATTATGTTAATATTTCCTTAAAAGGGTAATTACTGCATCATCGTTGTGTCATAAATAAATTAAATTATTTAATGTCTAAAAATTAAAAATTAAATACCATTATGTAGGAAATCGTTTTATCTTTCTAATTAATATTTATAGTCGAATTTAGCTTATGTATAACCCCATATTAAAAATGTTTTTGTAAATAAACTTTGATTTTAACTCTTTTAACTCTTCTTTGAATTAAATAATAATAAATGTCCTAATCTAATCCAAGTGGGCCTAAATGATAATATTTTACACTTAAGGTTGTTTTTGGTCGAGATACACGTGTCCAATAGAATTAGGACATGTTTTAGGGTAATATTAATATCATTTTTACCCTTAATTACCCTATTTACTTTTAACCGTGGTAAATAAAATTAAAAAGTTACTATTCACCAAAAATTATTTTCATCTCATTGAACCACATTTTACTTACTTACATCAACCGTGTCTCTTGGATATTTGAAATTCCACTCAAAGAAGCGGTAAAATTAAGTTTTATGAAAAATTTAGTTTTTTAACTACCACTTAGTAGTTTCACTATTCATCAAAAATTGATGTTTTTCAGAACAATGCCAAAATTTCATCCTAAGCTATATTTCATATTCCAAATTCAAAAATGAAATCTATTTTACCAAATTCATAACATAGAAGTTTCATTAATTAATTTTATAATTAAATCCCGTTGTTAAAATAAATAGCGTGTTTTTAGGAAACAATATATATCAAAAGATTGACACTTGATTATGTCTGGTTTAAATGTGAAATTACAACCAATGACCAAAATTTTATTAAATTGTAAAAATATATTCTAAATATAATTTAAAACCACTCAAATTAATAATTTATCACTATTAATTATTTTGATTAAAAAAGTTGTTTTTAATTATAATTTAGTAATTTTCACTATTCATCAGAATATGAAAGTTATCCGAAAAGTACCAAAATTTCACCTTAGGCTAAATTTGATACTCCAAATCCAAAAATGAAGTCCATTTTGAGAGATAAAATTTCTAAAATTTAAAAAGTGGTTATTACTATTCATAACTGCTAGTTTTAATAATATTTTAATAGCATATCGTTGTTTCGTGAAACTCAGTATTGCGTACTACACACGCTATCGAGGAAGGTTGCGATTGCGTGTAATGCAAGGCAAGTCAATGATGCGTGTTGTGCAAGCTCATTTTGGTGTAGCGTACAACACAAGACATTAGTGAAATAAAAAATAATATTTTTCATAAAATCTCGGGCTGTTACATGAGGGATGAGATATTTGGTGTTTTCTTAGCTCCAAATAGATTGAGAACTCCACACCTTGCTCTGGGAAAAAACCTGAAAAATCTACAGGAAATACATCCAGGTTCTCATCCACCACATAAGGCTATCCAACCTCAGAAGAACCTCCATCCTCCCCCAATATAAGAAAAGATAATTTAAAAGACAAATTATGCATCTCTGAGTGTGGAGGTATGGAACTGCCCGACCAAGGATCCCATTGTACAGGGAAAACCTGACCACTTACATTAGGTACCAGGAAACTAACATTCCACCAATAAATATTAATGTGCACTTAGAAACACACCATACAATCCATTACTAGGGTCACATCTAAGAGGTCCATATCTAGGCCCATGAAATCCTACTCCATCTCAACCCTTGACATAGAATGCACACATGACGGGAACATCGGGACTTGTTCCATCTTCTAACTCAATGAAATTACCAAATCCATTCAAAAATACAAAAAATCGACTAGAAAATTACATAGGTTAATAATATGGTTAGATATAAATGAAACAAATGAACCAATATCAAATAGAACATCATCTAAAGATAATGAAAACGAAATAGTAGCTCGAACAACCAAGGGACTTGCATCTTGTCCTCTGGTGCCTGATCCACTACATGAAGGTGCCTGGTCTGGGTATGAGTCTGAACTAGACCACTGTTCTTTAGTTTTTCTCTGAGATGAATCTGACCAGAAGAGGATCTGGACCTACCACCTTGACCACCAAACTAAGATCCCACTATCATGGATGGTTTTGACTGATTTTTCATACTTCTAGATTACACTGATCTTTATCCTAACATATTAGAATGTTTAGCTATATAGAATTGATGCAAGTTCCCCAAAGCTCCAAATCGATGACAATATTTTGGAGGAGACATAAAAGTGGGTCGAGTGTGTCCCACCTTCCCTCATTAGTGGAAGACAATGGAACCTGTATAAAAATCCATAGACGAAGGATTCTTGGAAGGTTTTCCTAAGCTACCACCTCCCTTCTTCCCTTGCTCGTCATGATTTTTATTATTCTCTAAAAAAATACCATGTCCCATTACTAACATAATCCCATAGGTGCCTGGCCTTCCCTTATGTTCAATCGCCACCATACAATCTCGGTAAAATACAACAGTAAAAGTTTTCTGCTTGAAAAGAAAAACCTGAGAATATGTTTATGCCCACAAACATTTATCAAACCTTTGAGACGTCAATTTCTCATTAGAGACTATTTTAGGGGCATAAAGAACCTACTCAACAATGTGTTGGGCATAATCCATCAAAAAATGGCCCCCATGAACAATACCAATGAACTCCCAATATCTCTTATATTCCATGACTTTGGGGAAATATTATCCATTTAAGAGTTCCATTAAGTCATTCTAGCTCATCTTCTTAGGATTCCCATCTTGAATCACTGAGTCGCGCCATGTTTTCCTAGAAATAAATAGTAGAAACAAAGAAAAAATCGCCCTAACATATTCATGAGTGTCCGGGAACTCGAACATGCACTCTATCTTCTCGATCCATTCCTCCAGTTCTTGAGGTTCAGAACTACCTCGAAAAGAAGGAGGTCTATTCTTCATGTACTCTTATGATTTATCATTTAGAGATCCTAGATCAGCATCTCTAACTAATGTAGGAGAAGTACACTCTCCCTATCTCAGGACCTAAAAAACTATGACCAAAAAATCTACCAACCACTGATCATGTGGTGAAGGATATCTCTCTCAATATTCTTCCTACATTTGTTAGGGAACTCTCCAGGTAGTAATGTTTCTACAAAAGAAAAAGTCACATGAAAATTATCACATAAGATAATCATTAACACATCATGATTGAAAAAACTGTACAAATAAGTACAACAACAATAAATAGAAAATGCCAAGGCAATATAAAAATGAAACCACCTCACCCCCACCCGATGACCACATACAATCTGAAACCTGCATATCCCAATTGGGGGAGAATCCAAATAGTAATTCTCATGTCCCTTGGTAAAATGAGTTCTATTAGGAGATGTGTTGGCCAGACTCCCTATATAAAACCAAAACACCGAGCCCTGATATTCCTAGATCATTTCTATACAAACTTAGACCAAATAACATGACCCAATGGGCTAAACCAAAACCACATTTGATACTATTTTGTCACAAACCAAGTTGTGTCGTGATCCAAATAATCTCCCGACCTGATCCGTGGAAATTCCCAAAGGTTATTCCCATTCTCCATGGGCTAGCACAAGTTCTCAGGGGAACAGTACTAGGAAGTGGGAATTATTTAATTAAACATAACTTTTCAAAAACAAACAATAATATAAAATAAACAATATTTGAAAAACAAAACCAACAAATCATTTACTTGGTTTCAGATTTAATTCTACATGTTTATATAAAAACGAATGAGAGATAATACAAAAAGGGAATCAAAAACAATCTCTAAACCCCACCATAAAGAAATGGGAATATCTCCCTCAAGACATTACCCTAAAACCACCCAGGAAGATCACTAGCATCCCAATCCATCATCACCAAAGGATTTAACCTTACCTACATCAAACATGACCATGTTTTCTTACAATAAATGGGGTAAATGGTGTGTGATCTATTTTCTTGTATGATGCATCTGAAAAGGATTCCATGATCTAAACATTAGATGGAAAAAAATGCAGGAATATAAAATGAAAGGAAATGATATAATAATTTAAGAGAAATGTCTTGAAGGAAAAGGACTTTTAAAGAAGTGATGCTTTAAATAAAACACCCTTACCCTTGAAGTAACTCAAATTTCACCTCGTATGTCAATGTTGGGAAAAAAATTCTCAAGATCACTAGACATGGGAGAGTCCATATGGATACTAGCTAGTAAATGGGTTCCTAGTACTTCGAATCTCAGTGTAAAGTGGTATAAGAACCCCAATCATTTTGGTTTTAGTGCATTATCCACTAAAAAGAAGAAACATACAAAATTATAATGGTCTTTGATCATCATCTATATTTAGTTAGTCGTATCATCTTTAACCCCATTATCTGAAATTGAGCCATAGCCACTTTCATATCACTATCATGTAAGTCCCAGTCCACCCTCTAAACAACACATGCTTCCCTTAGTATGCTCAATCAAGTTTCATTTTCCACAAGATACACCAAATTCACATACACAAGCCAAATAAGGAACTATACACACCAAAGCCACCATTTTCACAACAAAATCCTCTTTTTAAATTAAAAATCACATGATATCATTCCCAACCATGACTCATATTAAAAAAAACATCTTAATAAATCATATACTTAATTAATAAAACAGTTTAGAAGAACACAATAATGGGTTTTTTCAAGAATACACCAATTTAAAATTCAATGTCAATTTTAAATCCAATGGAATATCAAATATATTTAAAAACAATGATTTACCAACATTTATAACTCATAAACATGCTAGAGAAAAAATTAAATCCTAATAAATTTATCAAGAAACGTTTAAACATACAATCCCCTACCTCGAGTGGATAAAGTTCCAGAAATTGATGTAAAATCCAACCACACAATGTCCGCAAAGCAATAAGGAATTGTTGAACCCAATTCCGAGGGATTGATCCATGAATGAAAAAAATGAAACCCTAAAATCAGAAACCTAGGTCTAGAGAAGAGGAAACCCCCAAAAGAAGACAGGAAAACCCAGAATGTTGGGATATTGGGAGATGAAAGAAGGCTTACGTGATGAATCAAGGAGAAACCACCTTTAATCTGCCACCAATTAGAAGCTCCAAGGGAGGTGAAAGGAGGTAGAGGTGCTTCTAGGGTGAGGAATTTGAATGAGGGTTGAAATGAGGTGGTTTTGGGGTTAAATACGAGTGGATAGGGAAATATTAAAAGACTGTATGCCACACACTAATAGTTTTCATGGCTTAGTAAACAGTGTGGTAACCATGCGAAACAATCTTTCAAAGAAATGAATTTCTGCACTATTATTTGGGATGAGGTGCACGACCATGATGAGTCCATGTGGTAGGTTCTGTCTCCTACCAGATAGTTTGTTGGGATTGGAACATAGTTACTACTAATTATGTTCCAACCGTGTATAAGGTCATATCCTCCCAAAATCCATTATTTTTATCCAAAATTAAATGGATATCGGGTAAAAATGCGAGGAAATAATAAAATAAAAAAATACCCGAAAATTAGATAATATAAGTGAAAATTAAAATATATTATTATATTTTTTGAGAAAATTTCCTTGAATAATTTTTGTGTTTTTGTTGAAATTTAGTTGATTCGTATTAGAAGAAATTTGAGTCACTTATCATTCTAAGTCAGACAATGCATTTCTGACCCTAAATTATCCTAAAAACATGAATAATAAAATTTATCATTGTTCTTGATGATTTTAATCATGATTTTTTGGGATGGAGATATTTTTCAAAAATTCAATTTATTAAAATTTTACTGTTATAGACTGTACCAATTTAGAGGTCATGAAGATAAGGAGTTTCAGTTATACAAAGTATGATCTATGAAGTTGGGAGTGAATAAATAAATATATGAAGTTAATTAATATCAGGAAGTATCTAAATTTATAACATATTGAGAAAGCGATTAATTTATATTGTATAGAGAAATATATGAAGAATTATTAGGTAGAGAATTTTCTATATTTATACCAGATAGAGAAATATAGGAAGTTATACTTAACCAATAAATTTCAAAAGTTATTATAGGCAGATAAATATTCAAAGTTATACTATATAAATAATTTTTGGATGTTATATTGAATGGAGAAATCTATGATTCTATACTGGATGAAAAGGAAAAATATTTGATGTTTTACCAGACAGAGAGAAATAAAAATTTTAGGTATCTTATATCAGATAATTACTATGTTTTCCAAATAGAGTTTGAGGAATATTTCAACATTCATGTTAAATTGTATTTTTATTTTATCATAAAATATTTTATATGTATGAAGTTCTAATTATAATATTAGGATGTAAAAAGTATTGGTTTGTATAGTTTATAATTATAAATATCATGTTATAAAGATGTTCTATAAAAAGTTTGAGTAGTAAGGTTAAGCTATAGTAATTTTTATATTATAAAATTGAGTTATACATTTTTCTATTTATTAATATTTGTGGTACACATATTTAGTTATAAATATTACTTGTAAAATTCTTGATTTATGGAGTCATGAAGAAATTTTGTAAACCATATAGACGTTTCATGATCTATTTATTTTTTTAAATTCACACATTTTTATGGTGTTGAGATGTAATTTCTACATTCAGAATTCTAGAAAATATTATAGGGAGTTTTAAATAAATTATTAATGTTGAGATTGTAGTAAATTCATATGTTTTTTTGTGAATCAATATTTTTCATAGGATTTTTAAGTAGAAAAACATAATTTGAGTTGAGTGGGAATTTATAATCAGTTCCCACTATTATTCCTTGACTTTTGAAGGAATATAAGAATATAAAGGTTATAAGGATCATTTTACAGTGTTCATTTTTTTGAATGAAATTAATTAATTGTTTTAGTGAGTGTATATTGAGTAGTTGACCAAGAATTCACTTGGTTGAAGAAGATGACTATTAGAAATAGTGTACCAGATAGAGGTTTTTTAGAAAAGGGTGCATAAAATAGAGTAAAATCAGATAGAGGTCCATAAAATTGTGGTTAACTAGACACTAGTGTTCCTAATAGTGGTTGTAACCCCCTGAGATTTTGTGCAATAGTTTTTTGATTTAATTTAATCTTTTGATAATTTTCATTTCACACAACAATGAATAACATAGTTTTTATAAAAAATAACTATATGAGGATTTCATTATAAAGAAACACCAATTAAATATTGAACTAAAATATAAATAATGATTACCTTAATATATAAAGAACAATTAGGTTTTGTTACGTTTTATACAATTCTAACATTCCTCAATGGCTTCCATAACATGCAATACAGGGTTTTACAAAAGTATATTATATTATTAAAAAATTAATATATAATATAGTATGATATTACCTAGAATTTAATTTGGTAGCTATTAGTAGGATTATCTAAACTATATAAATACATTGTTGAACTCATTGGCTACAAAGAAATTAGAAATGAACATACGAACCAACTTAATATAAGGGGAATATTTTTATAAAAATTAATTTTATGCTTAGAAAGAAATTTTATCCTAAAAAATTAATTTAATTACTATTTTCTAATGTAATTAATTAAACATTTGATTTATATATTCAATAAATTATTTTTACATTCATAAAATATATTTTATAGGTATAATATAGGAACAAACCCAATATTACACATAAAAACATATGTTTATATAAAATTAGTATTAACTGTTTTAATGGAGAACCTATTTTAAATAAAAAATTTGGAAATTTTATAAATTTTAAATGTAATAATAATAATAATTTTTTATAGTGAAAAATAAGAATTATTTTAGGGTTATTTTTTGGGATTTTTCTATGATGTTACATTTTTTGATGAATATTAAAAAATATTGATTTTTATTCAAAACTACTTTTTCATCTAATTTATTTATATAGATAGATTATTTTTATAGTTGGTTTTAAAAAATAATTATATAAATTATAAATAAATTAATATAATTTAGTTCATTATTATCAATTTCAAATTGTAATTAGATATAAAAACATACCATGTTTTTGGACATTTCTACATTATAAACATTCATTGTCATATCATCTATGAGATTAGTTTTAAATTATTTGTCTTCCACTTATGTTATTTGAATTTGAAAAAATGTATTGAATATTTTTAATCATAATAATTTATATCATTTAATAATTTCAAATTTGTTTTTTTCCAAAAATATTAGTGAATGTAATTAAATTTAATTAATATGATTAAGTGGAAAATTATCTTACTAATGGACTAAACATTAAAATTAAGGGCCAAAATGACCAATAAACATTTCGAAGATCCATTTGATGTTTATATTTAGACCGTATCTTGAATTATATCTAATTTGGTCCATTATTGAATCCACCTGACATTGGAAAAACGTTGGTGGAATTCCCTTTTCCATAATTTAAAAGTATGCCACTCCACCTCCATTATAAAAAGAATCTCAGCCCTCCCACTCATTAAAACATATGAAGAACATTGGATTACCTAAAATAATCTCAAATAAATCCCATAATACCTAAGTTCCTCCTTGAAGACTCACTTTTGGTAGAAATCCAAAACAAGGTATCCATTTTGTGCAATGAATAATGAGTTACCGAAAGAAAAGGTAACATCCTTCCTCAATATATATCATTTTATTTTCATTATACAACCCCAAAAATTTTCTTATTCTATGAATAAATTATAAAAATAGTATTCCAAAAATACCGGGATGTTTTTATTCTATGTTCCTTCCATACACTTACAGACACTTCTATCGAATGGGTAATGAACATGTGATTCTTGTATACAGAAAACTACCACCACATTAAATAATGTTTTTCATTTTTCATTACCACCTATTGATGTAGGGGAGAATGATGAACAATATATTTTATATTATATATATATATACTATATTTATAATTTCTTTCTTCTTTTCTAATTTTTATATAAAACGTACCTTCATGATTTCCATTTTTTGTACCACTATAACTTCGTTTGTGGAAGTGTGGACAACCGCCTCCTTAATGCAATGTGATTCATTCACACATTACATGGAATGTATTAAGGATGGCATTAACTAAATTAAATTTTTTATATGAAATAATAACTATACTATAATGATATTACATATATATATATATTATTTATTTACATTATTTAAATTCGATAATATAACGGAATCTACTTTCATGTGTACATATGACCTACCATCTCCATGAATTATATATTCCATTTCATTAATATATATTTAATACATTATTAAATTAAATATATACTGAACATACATGTTATTGATATCATTTTTTACATTATGGAAATAAGGATAAAGGAATAAATAGAAAAATGTTACAAATTAAGGGACATGTGAAAAACAAAGAAGGTATTACCCGAAACATAACCTTCAAATGGAAGTGATAATAAGATGGTGATATAAAGATATATAAGATATTAGATATAATAACATTGTTATTTGGTATATTTATAATAAAAAAATATTTATTTAATATTATTTTTAATGAGTATAATGATATTTGAGACATAAGTTAAGGAAATTTCATCTCACTTGTTGTTTCCTGGAGATACATTCCTTATTCACTACTCATTTATTTGGTGACGTGTTTATACTACTAGTAGATGTATTTTAAGAGTAATATAATTATATATACGTCTATTTAAATATCATGTTTTAAATATTTATTTCATTGGGTCTATGTTTCAAAATTTTCCAAATCGATAAAGTAATTTTGTCTCAATTTTTTCTTCCTTTGAGACGCATGCCATGTTATGCACCTATATTTTACTATGAGGTGTATATACTAACATTGAATTGTTATATAATTAATGTCAATGTTATAATTATATTACAAGATTCATGTCATTTTATTATTTCTTTTGAATTATTATTCATGTTTACCAAAGTGATCATGGTTTATAGCGGTAATCCCATCGTCTATCAATATTATTCAAGATTATTATTCCACTAATAAAATATTATGATCCATATCCCATGAAATTTCATTAATTTAATTATCATATAGTTATTAATGTTATGTTCATGTAATGGTAACATTTTCCCACTCTTTGTTACTTAAGATAACCAAGAAAATGTTTTCATTAAATTAAAACATTTTTTATCCTTTTGGATGGAAATCCATGTTATATAGAAAACTTGTTTTCTAGAAATGTTTTCAAAATGTATTAAATATTTATTTATATGTTTTCATCTATTTTAATTGTAAATTATTTTCATAATGTTTTCAATATTTCCTTATAATTTTCAATGTATTTTCAAATAAAAATGGATTTCAAAACATTTTGTATATTTCATTATATGTTTTCAATGAATTTTCAAAGAGAAAGGTTTTAAAAAAAAAATCAAGATTTCTTTTAATGATTTTAATTTATTTTCCATGAAAAAAAATTTCAAAATATTTTCCTACTTATTTTATTTGTTTTAAAATAATTTTTCAAGAAGGACGGTTTTCAGAACATTTTATATATTTATTTATATGTTTTATTGTTATTTTCAAACAAATTATTTTCAAAATGTATTCAATTTTTTTTTTGAGTTTTCCAGGAAAATGGTTTTCAAAATGATTTCAAGGTTTCATTAATGATTTTAATGAAAAAGGACTTCGACTTTTTTTCAATGTTTCCTTTATATGTTTTCATATTTAAAAAATGGTTTTCAAATGTTTTTATTATTTATAATGAATTATTTTGAATAATAATAAATAATTTACTCATGAAATGTTATTAAATGATCTTTTAAAATTAATTATTTATTCAGATGACATAAGTTGGTGTCACTCATTCATTTTTAGGTAAATGGTCAAATGGTTTAATTCATATTCTTTCTATAAATGGGTTATGTATTTATAACCATATTTTTATGAAATTTGATTCTCTTCCATGGGTAATATTTTAATGAAACCCATTTTCATTCATGGGTTTTATTCTTATGAAACTCTCTTCTTTTCATGTGTATCATTTTGATGAAATGATTTTCAAACCTATATATTTTTCTATAGGTTATGATATGATTACAAATATATGATACCTATTTCATTTCATGGTGTATGATATGATTGATTATGATCTTGTGGAACATGTATTTATGAATTCATTATGATATTGGTGGGAAAAATAACTCCTTATAAAGAACTGAGTTAAGATTTATATCTAATTAGATAATAATGGGATTCACGTTGATTAGATTGATCCAATATGGGATGATGGGGACATATTTTCAACTATTGGTTGAAGGGGAGGCCCGATACACTATAGTAAGATGGGGAAACCTAGTCTCATAGAAGGAAAGGATTGTGGTTGGGGATGGTGAAATGTCCTACCCAATAAGTGTAATACTAATAATGATGGGATAATGGGGAAACATGATCCACTATCAGATTATGGGGATCCCATTATAGTAGAAGGAAATAACTACGATACGGGATAGTGGTGTGTCCAACGCAGTAGGTTTAGTCTCCATGAAATATCATGATATGATCTAGCAATGCATATTGACTTATAGGGAATGGTATTACATGTTTTTTTGTATGTAAAAATTCAATGTATTACTCCTATGTTAGGATTTCATGGCTTATTCTATTGATTTCCTTATGATTCATGCCTTATGTACTACTAACCATTTTTCCCTGATTAATGTATTTTATTTTTGATATGTAGGCTACAATCTTCTACTATTATGATCTCATTATCATACCCTTATTCTCATGTTGATGCTTACATATCTCTCTTGGTTTCCCTTACTGAGCATCTGATGTTACCATTTTTATGTTTCCTTCCCTAGGTTATGATGATATATTTTATGTATTATATGTTTAAGAGGGGTTCTATTCATGAAGAACCCAGTGGGTGATAATATAGATCACCCAAGTACGAGTGATTATGTTTCCATGTTTCCAATGACACTAAACTAATATCATCATTGGGTGTATTTTTGGGTAATGTTTTATGTTTTCATCAAAAATGATGTTATCTCTTTGTATAATAATACTTGGTTGTTATATTTTCTATTCTATCTGATGTTTAGTAATATTTTGGAAACTAAAATGAAAAAATTTAATGACATCCCTAAGAATATTTCTAAGGATATATCTAGGAATTTATCTATGAATAATTTTACAGATGAAGAAGAGTATAGGAAAATGTACTAGAATTTTGGGTAAAGGATAGAGAAAGTGATTTAATAGGAATACATACTTGTATATATAATACAAGTGGATTTCGTTCTATAATATATGTACCTAGGAGTAAAAATTCTGACAAGGTCAATTAGTCTTGACTTGAGCATAACCTAGTACATGAAAACTCAATATACTTCCCACTCGGTTTGGCACTGCCAGGGGATATTATATGGAAATTCAAAAACTATTTGTGAATGATCATGATTTATTTAAATGGTTGTTGGAAATTAGTAATATCTGGTAAACTAAAGGTGTCATCGATTAAATAAGGATTCCTAATTTTGAAACCCTAGAAGTATTTTTTCATGATTATGTGGATTTTATCCAAGATAAGTGTTTCTCATATTATTCATTCTGGATATAGTCAATGGAGGAATGAAGAAGGAATTGGGTTAAAATTTAATGTGATTGACAGTTTCATGATGATAACTCAAATGTGATGATCCCTAGATAGAAATATATTTCGATTATGTCGAATTAGATATCATGAGATATGATTAACAATGTCTGAATTGGTAATATTAATAACACATCGAATAAGAGGAATATTTCCCTTTATAAGGTTTCACATAGTTAGGAACATAGAGTAATGAAGATTCAGTTTCTATCATGTCAAGAAGAAGGGAAGAAGAACCCTGATAAATACCTCACATAGAGCATAAGTTGTTATCTTTGTGGGAAAAAGGGTCATATAGTGATGAATTGTTATGGAGTTCAATATCTTATAATGGAGAACATGGGAATTACCCAATTAAATTCCTTAACATAAACATTTACTTATAAACCAAAGATGTTCCTATTCTATACTAACCATTAATGTGGAATAATTGATGTGTTTATATATTTGGATTCTATAATTATGAATGTAGAATTATATAAGTATCGTTCAGTTTCTTTTTCTCACTAAGGATTTACAAGAATATGTTGAATGGTTCTAATAGACTCAGAAATTGATTTCTGGAAGAGTAATATTTTGAAATAAGGGAAGGTAACCCTTAATTTGTTTAATATGTTGGGAAAATTGTGTTTTTATTGGATAAATAGATGAATGATTTGGATTGGATAATATTTATTCTCTGAAAAATGATAATGGATTCATTGAAAAGGTGTTCTATGATATGACATATGATGTTTACAACTTATTGGATTTTGAAAAAAATTACAGTGATCTTCAAAACAAGGAATCAGGCATATTTTGAATAATTATTTATGGTAATTCAATTCATTACCATTTTTCATGAGAATACACGATGAATTTTTTTCACATGTTTAGAATGTGACAAAGTATAGTTACTTTTTGATTTATAGGAGATCAATGTTAAGCTTATATCATCATCCTTTTTCTAATGTTTTGGATAATCATCATTCAAAAGCGATATAATGTTAACAATGTGTATAATTTTTAAGTTAAACATTTGATTAATCTTGCGATACTAAATTATGATCTCACTACATGAGGATTTATGAATATTGGATAACCTATTGTAAAAATTTTTTTTTGATGAAATTAATGATTGATGGGATGGATTATCATGGATCACATGATCTATCAATGTAGCAGGAATCAAACATTTTCCATTTTTTTAGAGAAATAGATGGGGTGTAAATTGGTCAAGGGAAAATAAATGTTGAGACATTACTTAATCAATTAAGTATATATTCAAAAAAAATATCAACTATAGGAATAAAGATCTTGATTAAAAAATGTTATCATATTTCCTTCATTTTTCATGAATCAAAAGTCCTCTTAGATCATCATAGATTTAGGGATCTGTTATTGGTAACTTTCCCCTAAACTCATTCCCTATGACAATCTATTAGAAAATGATGCATGGATTTCTCTTCCATGTCTATGTTTTCACTCACCACTATTTTTCTCTTAAATGGGAACCTGGTTATGTAATGCCCCAACCTCAGATCACCTGAATCTGGTGCATTATTAAATTTCATTGGGATTATTACATGGAAACAAATCCCAAAAGAATGTATTATTTAGTAGTATTAGAAATCCATATTACATACTTGATACCCATAACACCTTGAAAAAAAAATAGGCTACAAAATAATTTAAATAAACTGCATCCTTAAAAGCTTAATCAATGATCTATTCTTAATAACATGTAGAGATAAACATAATAAGGGTGAGCTCAAATGCTTTGTAAGGGTATTTACAATGGAAGAAATAATCATTCTATATGGAAAGGTAAATATATGAGGAAACATTCCAATGAAAAATGAGATAAATCACAAAAAAATATGGAATTTATGGAACTGAAACATATTCCATAAATCAACAAAATAAGAATGAACTACTTACTTAGATATGACGATGTGAAATTTCATAGATAAATAATATATGAAATTAAATGATTGAAATAATTTATTTAAAGATGCCAGGTCTCTGGAACATGAAAACATCTTACCATAAAATTATTTCTCAATACAGTTTATGATTAAGGGTAGAAAACCACTTGGACAACAAATTCATCTCATGAGAACCTTTTCATGCATTGAGGAGCTACATAATGTTTGGGCTCCACCCATCACTGTCAGTCCAATTTATTTCTCATATTGAATAACCAAAATAAATAATATGCCTTATCAAATAACCATATCGAATGAGTAATATAGATGTATCAACAATTCCCACGAAGTAAATAACATAATATCTTGGAAATAAATAGATTCATGATAACAAATAAAAGGGTTAGAATAAACACCATATAAACAGAACTAGGTGCATAACATTTCAATACGCCTCAGTGAAATGAAATTGAGAAGAAATCCTTTAGCTTAAGTCTGATACTCTATGTATTTATTCAAAACTCATGTATCATGGAATTATTAACATATATTAGAATCGTAATAATATTTATTGTAACATATATAATTCTTTTATGACTTTATATTACCCGTTTATTAAAAATTCTATGTTAATGCAACATTTTGGGTAAAAATCTATTCGTTTATCGTATGTGTTTTGACATGTTATTATTGATCATATTACTTGGATCGTGATTTAATAAATTCAAAAATGAATAGTATTATTTATATATCATATATATTCATAATATAAATATACATAATAGATATATATTTATATATTACATGGAATACAATGGTCATGGAGACGGTAAGTCATACATATGCATTAACACTATTTTTGTTTTATAATCATCTTGAATGAAAGTAAGTGAATAACATATATGTAAACACACACCCGCACAAATATATATTATTAAAAAGGAATTATTATGTCATATATTTCATAATTATACATAATAGGTATCTTTTTAATCATTGTTGGATGATGAACAAGGAATATGGGTCTAATCGCGTCGTGGAGATGGTAAGTCGTACGTATGCACGAGCGACGATATCATTTTCATAATGATTTAGTGGTATGGATTTAGATTGAATATTAAATTTAAGGAAATAAAATCATGTTATATTAATTATTTAATTCATTTTTATTAATTATTATACCCATTGAAATGAGGTATAGATTAAAAACAATTTACACCACAACATGGAGATGGTAAGCCGTTTACACGCATGCATGGTGATATTGTTTTTCATAGGTTGGGTAAAATAGGAATATGGCTGTCCCATTATAACAAAAACATCTTAGAATATATTAGATTATGGAGTTATTTTTTTAGTAAGGTAAAAATTTAGTAAGATAAAATAGAAGAAGAAATGAACTTTTGGAAAAGGGATAAAACGATTACCTCTTCTTCAGGTGTCTCCTTTTGATTTTCACCAAAGGACTCCTTAACATGGTTTTCAGCCTAAAATGTGGCCACTAGGATTATGTGAGGGATGTTTGAGGATATTTCATCAGGGGTTGGCCGAAACAAAAGGCATTGGAGCTGTGAATAAGTGGGTCGAGGTGGGGCCCTTTTAAAAGTGGGAGGAGGGGCACTTTAGAATATTCTAGAAATACTAATTTATTATAAATTAAATTTAGATAAAAAATGGTCCAAAACTCTTTTAATTTTTTGATACGATGAAGTATGTTCGACTGTAGATCATAAAATAATTTTTAGACATGGTTTTTTTATCCTTATCTTTTGGGTTTTACCTTTATTTTACCCTTTCTAATCTTGCCGTGATAGTGTATTATTTACACATTTTTGGTTAATTTAATTACCATATCATGTAAAAACACTAGAAAAAAAATCTATGAAATATTTCAATTTTTTTTCACCATTTGGACGAATATTAGATTTTTTGGAATTAAATATCATTTAATAATCTTTTATGTTTTATGTTATGAATTATGTCAATTTTGGACACTATTCATACTTGGCTTTTTTAAAATTTCATATAATTTTTGTTCCATAAAAAAGGCATAAAAATAAATATAATATGTCAATATAGTACATAAAATTCTGTGATGTCCTCAAAATAACCAAATTACATTTACTTTAACATTTATAATATCATTAATCAGAATCCTTTATTAATGAAGCAATCATTGCATCATCATTGTGTCAAAATTAAATATATTTATTTAATCTATAAAAATTATAAATAAAATATAATGTTGTAATAAATATTTTATTATTTCTAATTAATATTTTTAATCGAATAGATCAATTATATAACCCCGTATAAAAATTGTTTTAGTAAAAAATACATGTTTATGTTATATTTTTCTATACATTAAATTAATTCTTATAAAATGTCATTTTCACACCCAAGTCGCTCCATGGGGTCCCCAAATTGACCCAAGGATTCCCATGGTCTGAAATATTTAATACATAAGGATTAGGACACGTTTTATTTTAGTTGTATATTATTATAATATTATTTTTACCCTTATTTAATAGGCTTACCCTTTAACCATGGTAAATGAAAATAATTACTAAAGTTACTATTCATATTTAAAAAAAATAAAAGGCACCTATTTAAAGAATTCAGAACTTATGATTCCAAATATGGAATCCATTTTTACAATTCCAAACATAGAAGTTTCAATAATTAATTTAAAAGTAATTCTCGTTGTCAAAACTAGAAAGCAGGTTTTTAAGAAGTAATATCAATCAAAAGATTGACATGTGTTTTTGAACAATTCAAATGTAAAATTGCTTCCAATGACCATAAATGGATTAAATGATAAAATATTAATCCAATTACACTTTAAATACAATTAATAAATAATCTAATAGACGAAATAAATTAGATGAAAAAGAAGTTTTGATTTAAAATGTAGTATTTTTCACTATTCATCAAAAATTGCATCTTTTCAAAAAACAACCAAAATTTCACCAAAAGATATTTTTTATATTATGAATTCAAAAATGAAGACTATTTTGAAAAATAATGTTTATAAAATTTCAATGTGTGGTTTGTACTATTAATAACTTTTTTTAAATGGCTACATTGATATTTCATTGGGTGTTTCAACTCGGGGTTACGTACAATGCAAGCCAATGAATTATGTAAAATCTAGCATACCATGGAAGCTTGAGATGTTATATTATTCCCCCATCAATTAATTTCATCCTCTTAATTTCTAAAATATCATGACATAAAGATATTTGAGCGGTTTTTCATCAAATGTTTTTCAGGTTCCCACATAGCCTCTTCCATTTTATAGTTTCTCCAAATAACATTTAGCATAAAAGTTGTACAGTTTCTCAACACTTGTTCTATAGTATCATGATTCTTGATAGGGTCATCACAATAAGAAATATCATGTTCTAGTTCAATTTCTTCATAGGTGACTACATGCATTGGGTCTAGAAAGTATTTCCTTAACATTAATACGTGGAACACAATATGAAGCTTCAAGAGGCTTGGTGGCATTGCCAAATGGTAGGTTATAGCTCCTATTCGTTCTAGAATTTCAAAAGGTCCAATGTACCTGGGAGTTAATTTTCCCTTCCTACAGAATATTATAACACCGTTCTATGGAGATACCTTCAAGAAACCAAGATATCCTATTTGAAATTCCAAATACTTCCTTCGATTATCATCATAGATCTTTTGCCTACTTTGTGATGCTTGGATATGAGTTTGGATAATATTCAATCTCTCTATTTTTTCTTCAACATGTTCTAGACCTATGAGTTTTCTTTCACCAACATCATTGCAACAAGTTGTTATACGAAATCTCTTTCCATATAATTCTTCATATGGTTCCATCAGTGTACTTGAATAGAATCTATTAATAAAGAAAAATTCTACAAGAGGTAAATACTGATCCCACTTACATTGAAAGTCAAGTGAGAAGGATCTCAACATGTCTTCTAAATATTAAATAGTCCGTTCGGATTGTCCATCAGTTTGAGGGTGGTATGCAGTGGTTAGATGATGTTTAGTATCTACAGACTTCTGAAGAATTTTTTATAATATTGATGTAAAATGGGGATCACGATCAGAAAAAATCGATAGGGGTACACCATGAAGCCTTAAAACATCAATAATATATAGTATTTCTAAATGTTCAAGTGGGAAGTATTCTCTTATAGAAAGAAAAAGTGCTAACAAGGTAATATGAACAACAAGAACCCATATCGCATCATTCCTTCTTGGAGTATTTGGTAGCCCCGTGAAAAAGTTCATTGTAATATCATACCATTTCCACACAGGTATATGAATTGGTTGCATGATTCTTCATGGATTTTGTCTTCCTGCCTACACCTACTGACAATCCAAATATTTTAACACATAATCATATATTTCCCTCTACATGTTGTCCCACCAAAAATGTTCTTTCAAAAATCTATATATCATATATCCCCTAGGGTGTATATATAAATTGGATCTATGAACAACATTCAATAATTACCTTTTTAGGTCAGGTATGGTGGGTTACCCAAAGCCTATTTCCAAATTTCAAAATTCCATATTCAAATATGAAATCAATCAATATCCCATCATTTTTAGCTTTAATTTTCTTCTAAAACTCCTCCTCATCAGTCTAAGAACTTTTTATCCTTTCCAGTAAAGATGCTTTTTGCAACCATTTGGAAATGTAGTGATTCGATACCCTCAAAGATAATTCCAATATCTATCTTTTCTAGATTCATGAACTTAGGATTGCCTTCAACTCTCATCTTGTTTATAACTCCATGGTCTTTTCTGATCAATGAATTCACCAATTTATTTTCCTTCCATGGGTGGAAGTGTATGGTGAAATAATAATACATGAGTAGCTCTATACATCTCCATTGTCTCATGTTGTGTTCATTCAGTGAGAAAATATATTTCGAACTCTTGTAATCAGTATATATCTTACATTTTTTACCAAAGAGACAGTATCTCTATATCTTCAGAGAAATTATTATGGAAACTAACTCAATATCATGAGTTGGATAGTTTTGTTATTGGGGTTTTAATTGCCTTGATGTGTATGTAATAACCCTATCATTCTGCATAAGGACACAACCAAGTTATTTTCTTGATTCACCTCTATAAATAACAAACCCAACATTCCTAGATGGTAATTTGAAGATAGTATCATTAACCAATATTATCCCTAAATCCTCAAAACATTCTATGCACTATTTTTTCCATATTAATTTAACCCATTTATGTGTGAGCTTGGTTGATGGGTTGCCAATGGGGAAACATTCTAGATGAAATGTCGACAATAACCTACTAAATCCAAAAACTACATACATCGGTTATACTTATCAATTATATCCATTATTGAATTGCCTTTGTCTTCGATGGATCAACATAGATTTCATCCTTAGAGACTATACAGACAACGAATAAAATTTTCTAAATCTCGAATTGACACTTGATAAATTTACAATATAATCCTTCTCTACTAAGAGTCTCAAGAATGATTTTGAAGTGATACTCATGGTCTTAAAAACGTTTGGATTACATCAGAATATCATCAATGAATACCAAAACAAAATCATCAAGATATTCCTTGAATACTCTATTCATTTGATCGATAAAAACATAGGGTCCATTAGTCAATCCAAAAGGCAATACTATAAATTCATAATGACCATACCTCAATTGAAAATCTACCTTTTGAACGTATTTCTTCTTCACTCGTAATTGATGCTATCAAGAATGGAGATCGATCATAGAAAATAATTGAGCTCTTTGACGTCTATAAAATAAATCATCTATAAGAGGTATATGATACTTATTCATTATTGTTATAACATTAATTTCCCTATAATCAATACACAGCCTCAAGGATCTATCCTTCTTCTTGACAAAGATAATAGGGGATCCCCATGGAGAAACAATAGGGTGGATAAATGCAATTTGACCCAACTATTAAAGTTGTTTTTTAGCTCTAATAATTCTATAGTGTCCATTATATATGGATTTTTTGATATTTTCCTTTTATCATGGATTAAATCAATAGAAAACTAATCTTTATGCTCTTGGGCGTGTCCTGGTAAATCATGAGGAAAAACATAAATGTATTCATTTATAATAAGTACATTTTCAATTTGAATATTACCTCCATCATACATATTTGATGATTTCTAATCCTCCTAAATAATCTCATTAATTAGTGCTACTGGGGGAGGATTTTGATAAAAAATAGGTGACAATGTTTCTTATTTAAGGATAACAGATTCCACATCTTCCTCAAAAATTAAAAATTCCTTCTTCTTGCAATATATTTTCTCTTTATATTTTTACATACGATCCATACCAAAGATTATAACGAAATAAACCATAGTTATATTATAAAAATTCACAATTAGTTCACATTTATTTTCAAAAATAGGAACTCTTCGACACATATTTGTTTCAGTAAGGTTCCCACTAGGATTTCATACTAATAATTCCCTTCTCATGGTCAATTGGAAATATCAAATATTTTATGCAAACTAGAAAGGTATTAAGGAATGCAATGATACATAATCAAATGAATCATTAGCTAAATTTGAGGAAGTAATTATTGTACCTACCACAACATAATTATGAACATCACCCTCAATAGTTGTTATCAAAAAAGATTATCCATTTCCACTTAGTAGCTTCTATGGTATATTCCCTTGAAGGTTGGGTCATTCATTTGAATAGTGTCCCATATCGTTACAATTTTAGAACTATAAATCCTTGTTTTTTTTCTTCCCATTGCAATCATGAGACTAGTGTCCCTTATCTCCTCACTTATAAAAAACTCCCAATCCTTCCAAAATTTCATAGGGTGCTTTTCCAATAGTTTTCACAAGATTGAAATCATTCAAACTCATTCTTATTATTTTATGCCTTCACTTTTTCATGGTTCTCAAATGAAATATCTTTTTTTATTATTAATTTGAAAATATTAATCCAAGAAAATTCCTTCTCCATATTTATGGAAGATAAAACTATGTCATCATCTGATGAAATATTCTACAGAAATAGCCTCCTTTGGAGAACTGGCTTAAGGCCCTAAAGGAATGGATTGATCTAGCACTTCGTGTTGTCTATATAATCTGTAGAAAACCTAGATAAACTTGTAAATGTATCTTCGTAATATGTAACACCCTCTTCTTACTTTTTCCTTAAGATGAGTAACATCCTATTCATCTCAATTTTTTGATCACAAGGAATGTATTTGTTGATGAATATCCCCATAAAAGTTCTGCATTACATATATTATATTTATTCTTACTGTCATGTATTTCGGATCTATATCCACCATTATTAGCATCACCTTTAATATAATAGACCAAAAAAATAAACTTTTATATTTTATTTCATCACAAGGCCATAAATATCTTTTCTAGAGTCTTAATTCACTTCTCGGTTACAATTTGATTAGTAGTCCCACTAAATTATTGGTAATTTTGTCACATAAAGTGATCTAGTATGGGTGATTCCCTATGCGAAATTGGTTGTTCCATTCAGGCAAGGCTATTTTTCATAAGTTGATTAGGCTTCCCTAATATCTCTATAGTTTTCTCTATTAAAATACTAGTTGTATTGGTATCCTCTACAAGGTAACCCCTAAAATTTCCTCTAGTAGTGATATCATTCCTCCTTCTAGGCCCCATTTATATTTAATAAAACATATCGTATTATTTCATATAATTATGAGTTTCAAATATTTTAAAACCCTTAACAAAAATTAAAAATTTGTGCATCATAAATCATAATCAATTTTACATTTTGGTGAATTATCATATGTGTATCCCCAATGTCTAACTTATGGTATGTTCTTTAATATATGTTTTCTAAATCTAGTTTCCATGGTTGTTGCAAAAATTCCTCTGATACCAACTGTAACGCCTAGACCTCAGATCACCCAAAGTCAGTGAATTATTTCATTTAATTGGTATTATTATGAAGAAACAATCCTAAATTTAAATATAGTTTAGGAGTCTTGGAATTCTAGATTACATACATGATAGGAATAAATCACAAGGAAAACAAAATAAAACATGCTACCCAATGATTGAATTTTACTACAGCCTCAAAAGCTTAATCAATATTATCTTATTCATAACTTGGGGAGATAAACATAATAATGGTGATCTCAAATTCTTATTAAGGGTATGCATATTGTATGTAATAATAAATCTATACAGAAAGGTAAATATCTAAGAACACTTTCGACTTACAAAACTAGACATGGTACCCATAATATGGAATGTAAGAAACTGAAACATATGGCATAAATCAATAAATTGAGAATGAACTATTTCCATTGATATGTTGATGCAAACTCTCAATGATAAATAAAAATAGAAATTAAATGAGGTAAATACTTTTTTTAAGGACGTCATGTCTCAAGCACATGAAAACCTATTATCGTCAGGACCTTTCACAAGGCGGTTTAAAATTAAGGGTTGAAACTATTGTGACCCATCCTTTTCTTACCTTACAATTACATCATAATGAATATTAATAACATAATAGTATTAAACCCTAAGGATCCATTGGTTTAGTTTATTGGGAAAACTAGGACCAGTCATTACATTTACAAAATCAAGCACAACGATTTCTTTAATTCTGTCTTCTCTATATTCTTATTGGCACATGAGCAATCCATAGTAGATATAGTCACCTGAGGATATAAATAAAAAGTGAGTGAGATAAAATCCTAGTAATAGGATTGATAAGTACAATATAACATAGGGTTACCATAATCATAGCATCATCATCAAAATCATTAGAGGTAACATTAATAAAAGGCTTGAAATGCATAAATTCATAAAAATGAAACATCATGTCTTAGTGGTTAACTACCACAAATAGTTGTGAACAATTATAACATCATTTTCACCCACAATTTTACTTTTAATCATGAGATTATTCACTTTACCAAATTTATTGGAGCATTGTATAATTCTGATCGCACCCGTCACATGATAACATTCATTTTGTGCTATATAATTATGGGTGCACCCGTCACATCATAACATTATCATTTTAATGCATGACACATATATAAAAAATCATCATAAATAAACATGTAATGGAATGGTTTTCATCTCATAATAACACATTCATAATATTTTGGTTAACAAAAGAAAGTGGGAATAACATACATGCTACAAGAACCATCAACCTTGGGTGAGATGTAAAACGTGTATTTTTAGAAGAATAGTTATTTTGAAATATATTTGTTTGACCTATACCCCAATTGAAAACACCTATATAACAAAAAAGTTAATATAATTATGAAAAAATGAATTTGAAGGAGTTAACATACCAAAAAATGGAGTGAAAGAGGGAGAAACTTATCAAAGAATGTTGGGTTCAAGAATTTCCATTTACCTTATATCTGAATTATTTCTTCACTTTAATGTCCTATATAATGAAATTATATTAATTAATTTGAAATTACATAAACTTTTATAAATTAAAATGGTTTACTATGGTTTCATTAAGTTCTTTTATGGGCAATTTTATTTGTTATAGAGCTTAAATTCATTGTTCAAGAGTGTTAATTTTCATAGCTCTTATGAATAGTTCACTTGTATTCAAGAACAAATGTTCATTTGAAATGTGGTTGAACATATAGAATTATTATTCTATATATTATTTGTGAAATTACAGAGATATTAATGATCTTATAATGAATTGTTTTATGTACCATGAGGATGAATCATTAGATAAAATGTAATGATAATAATTTTTGGTTAATTTTGGTGGTTTTTTAATCACAATGATCTTGTTTTATTTAATCACTTAGTTTCTTGTAAATAAGTTAGTTATAGAATATAAAATGGAATAAGACATAAAATTTACATTTTATTTTCAACCATTTGATGGTTTTATGGGAATCATCGATGTATTTGAAGGAAAAAGGAAGTCCACCACCCATGATTTCGGTATATTAACACATCATGGGAAACAATTTCATTTTATTAAGAAAGAGAGGAAGGGAGGAGTATAATGAGTAATCTTACCTTTAAAATGATATCGTACCAATATATAATTCTTACTAGATTTATCATTAAATTTGGATAAGATAATTTTATGATAATGTTAGAAAAGAAAATAAATTTAAAAGGAAAATGAAAGAAAAGAGAGAGAGGAATTACCTCTCTAATCCTCCACTTGATATCCTCCTTATGGAGCATAGGTTTGGTATTTGAATGAGGAAAAGAGCTCCTGGTCAAAGGGGAGGGGATCTTTAATATCTTTGGGAAGATATTAGTCATGGATTAAATCTTTCTATGTTTGAAGAAATGCGGTTGTGAAGGGTGGTATTTATAGTGTAGGGGACATGAGTTTCCCAATATAATATTCATTAAATTATTATTTCTCCACAAGACATGTAATAGTGAGTACTCAATGACTAATTATAGTAATTTTATCATGTTATTATGAAAAAATATGGTCTTACATCAGCATAAAATCATACATTGCTATGTAATTAGTGTATTTAACTTATTTTGTAAATTATGGTATTTCACTATTCATAAAAATTCATCTATTACAGAAAAATATGAAAAATTCACAGAAACCATATTTCGATGTGTAGAATTAAAAATGAAGTCCATTTTTCAATAATAATTTTATAAATATGATTAATTGAATTTTTAATTAAAATCATTATTTACTTGAAAAATACAGTTTTTAAAATTAAAATTGATGTTATAATGCTTTTAAAATTTCATACAGTCTTATAAAATTATAATAAAACTATAAGAAATAGAATTGTTAATTTTTGACCACATTTTATGAAAATAAATTTTCTTTTAAATTAATTAATTAATTAAATTAATTATTTATGACTTATAAAATACCAATACTTTAACTACGATCAAATTGTCTCTTATAAGATGCCTAAATTCTATTTAATCATTCATGGGTAAGGATAATATTATTATGGATGTTTTATTATTCATAAGGGACATATTAATATTCACATGGGTAGGTTACTATTCATAAGAGTTTGTTACTATTCAGAAATAATTATGTTTGATCTATTAGACTCCAAAAATCATCTGGAACACAACCATGTATGTCCGATTTTCAAAATTCCAATCATAGAAGTGGAAAAATTATGTTTGATGGTAAAATAGTATTTAGTATCATTATATGTAATTAGGCTTCCTTATATGATTATACTATAATGAATAATTATAAAAAGGAAATTTTGTTGGTAAAACATTGGGTCATTATCGAAACCCATTTCAACAACTTATTCATCTCATAATAACCTATTCATGCATCAAGAAGCTATATAATGTCTAGGCTCCACCAGTCATTTCTATTTCAAATTATTTCTCATATTTAATAACCAAAATAAATAATATACCTTATCAAATATCCATATTGAATGAGTAATATGGATCTCACAATAATTCCTATGAAATAAATTACATAATATCATGAAAATAATCAGATTCATGATAACAAATCAAAGTTCTAGAATATATCCCATAAAAATGGACCTAGGTTCATAACATTTCTATATGCCTCAATGAAATGAAATAGTGACGAAATCCCTTACCTAAAGTCCAATAATCATTTTATTTGTGAAAAACTTATATATGATGGTATTATTATTTATATTATAATCATAATAATATTTATGATATCATATATCATTCATTTATGACTTTATATTAGCCGTTTATTAACAATTCCAAGTTAATGCAAATTTTGGGTAATAATAGCTTCGTTTATCATACGTGTTTTGACATGTAATTCTTGATCATATTACATAGATCATGATTTACATACATAAAAAATGTGTAATATGATTTATATATCATATATATTCCGAATATAAATATATATAATAGATAGATATATTACATGGAAGAAACTGTTCATGGAGATGGTAAACAGTACGTACGCATGAACATTGATTCTGTTTTCATATCATATTGAATGGAAGTAAGTGAATAACATATATGTTCACACAACCAAATATATATGTTTGTATATATTATTATATTAGTATTATTAAGTCTTTTATTTCATTATTATTCATAATTTATATCTTTAGAATAATTTTTGGATGGTGAACAAGGAAGATGAGTCTCATCTCGTCATGGATATGCTAATATGTACATACACACGAGCGAAGATATAATTTCCTTAATGGTTTAATGGTATAGATTTGAATTGAATATGAATTCTAAATTTAAAATAAAATGTTATATTTATTATTTAATTCTATTTTATTCATCATTATACCCATCGAAATGATGTATATATGAATAACAGTTTACACCACAATGTGGAGACGGTAACCCAAACGTACGTACGCAAGATGATATTGTTTTTCTTAGGATGGGTAAAAGAAGCTTCTCATTATACCATAATCATAAAAAAATTTATCATATATTATTTCTTGGAGTTATTATTTTAATATGGTTACAACATAGTAAGAGGAAGTAGAAGAAGAAATGAACTTTTTAAAGAAGGGATAAAACAATTACCGCTTCTTTTGGCGTCTCATTTTAATTTGCACAAAAGGGCTCATTAAGTTAGTTTTCTACCAATATGGTGGCCTCTTGAATTATGTGAGGCATTTTTGGAGGGTATATGGGTAGGTTATGGATGAGGAAAATTGATTTGTAGGTGTGAATAAGTGTGTTGAGTTGGTTCCCTTTTATAAGAGGGAGGAGGAGCACTTTAGGAATGTTTAGAAATATTAATTTTTTTAAAATAAAATTTCGATTAAAATTGGTCCAAACCCATTATATTCAAAGATAACATTATTTTGGTTCTAATATCCATCATAAAATAACTTTTATACATATTTTTTATTTTGTTATCCTTACCTTTTTTATTTACCCCTTATTTTTTACGCTTTCTAATCTTACGATGATATTATGTTATTTACACATTGTGGGTTAATTTAATTTCCATATCATTTCAATCAACCAAAAAAAGTAATTTATGACATATTTTATCTTTTATAAACCATTTGGACTAATATTATATTTTTAGTAAATTAATATCATTTAATAAACTATTTTATGTTTTATGTTATGAATTATTTCAAGTCTGGACACAATTCAAACTTGAATTTTTTAAAAAATCATAAAAACCTTATTACATAGAACCAAAGAAATTAAATTAAATATAATATGTTAATATCATCCATAACATTATTTTATGTCATCAAAATAACCAAATAATATTTATTTTAACACTAGTAATATAATTTTTTTGAATCCTTTATTGATGAAGCAATCAATGTATCATCATTGTGTCATAATTAATTAATTTTTATTTAGTGTATAAAGATTATAAATAAAATATCCTGAGGAAAGAAATATTTTTAGCTTTATAATTAGTATTTTTAGCCTAAGAGATATATTATAAAACCCCATATAAAAATTGTTTTTGTAAAAGATACATGATTATGTTATATTAATTTATACTATAAATTAATTATTATAAAATAGTATTTTCACACCCAAGTGGATCTTTTGGGTCCCCAAATCGTCCCATGGATTCCCATGGTCTGAAATAATTAATAAAATTGGAATATGGCCCATTTTATGGTAGTTTTATATTATTATATTATTATTATTTACCCTAATTTACTATATTAACCCTTTAACCAAGGTAAATAAAGCAAATTTATGAAGTTAATATTCATAGTGTCAAAAAATAAAAGGTACCTATTTAAAAAATCTGGAAATTATGATTCCAAATATGGAATCAATTTTTTCAAATTCTAAACCCAAAACATGCAGTAATTAATTTTAAAATTAATTCTAGTTGTCAGAACTAGAAAGATGGTTTTTAAGAAGTAATATCTATCAAAAGATTGACATGAGTTTATGTACAATTAAAATGTGAAATTGCATCCAATGAAAATAATTATATTAAATGATTAAATCTTAATCCAATTACTCTATAAATCCAATTAAACATAAAATATATTAATATGAATAAATTAGATGAAATGTAAGTTTTGAATTAAAATGCGGTATTTTTCACTACTCATCAAAAATTGAATCATTTTAGAAATTTAACTAAATTTTACCCTAAACTAATTTTGATATTCAGAATTCAAAAATGAAGTCTATTTTGAAAAATAACATTTATAAAATATAAATTTGTGGTTATTTCTATTAATAACTGCATTTTAAACAACTACTTTGATAGGTTGTGGTGTGCTGGATCTCAGTGTTGCATACAATGCAATCCATTAAATTATTTAAAAATAATCATATCGTGGAGGAGTGAGGTGTTTCAAGTTATACATTACATTGACCTACCATTATGTTTTCAACATTACATTTTTAAAATCTATTTTATTATTCATTTTTATGATGTGGGTTTCTATGAACGGAACGTAAAAATATTAGACCCTTGATAAAATAGAATATATTTGAGGAAAAAAATTATTTTAACGGTTATAGACCGTAACACCCCTAGATTTTATGATTTTTTTAATTAATGAATTGTTTTTATGTTATTCATTTCATGCAACATTGATTATAGAATTTGTTATATGAAAGTGTAACGACCCAATATTTTTGAGTAGTATATTAACTTACTCTTAATGATTTAATTAGATGTTAATGGTTAATGCAGAAAGAGGAGGCGATGGCTTCATCCAGTAGACTTGAACCTTATGAAGCCCACTTATCAGAGCGTGGGAAGGAGGTAGCATCTATGGGCTTCGCTTTGGACCAAGCCCAAGCCGAACTCCAGCGTGTCAAGCTTGAACGGAAACGCCTACGGGAGAAGTTCAAGTTAGTAGAGATTACTACTAGGGCAATGTCATCTGAGCCTCCCTCGGATTCTCTCTCCATAGCACACCTTACACATAGGTCTTATGATGGTGTTATAATGGGCTATGTGACGAGACCCTAACTTCCTTGTGTAATCCTTTCGGGTGAATAAATTGAGATTTCTTCCTTTAGTGATGTTTGTGAAATTTCAAATGTCCAGATAATTTCAGAATGTATTTTATTGATGAATTTTTTGGAAAAAAGGATATTTTAAAATATTTATGAAAACCCTAAATCACTAATGATGTGTAATGATTTTCAAAAAGTGGTCTTCTACAAAAGTGTTCATTAAGGAATTTGGAGTCTAATAAGATCAACTTAATTTTAGATGAATAGTAAATTATGAATAGTGATTTTATGCTTAGGATTAGTAATGTGACCAAATGGATTAGTAATTTCACTCAAAGAAAGTTTTAATATAATTTGGACACCTAGATTAAGTAATATGATCCAATAAAATGGGTAAATAACGGTTTCATAAATTATTAGTCAGGTATTAGTTTTTTTCGGGTGAATAGTGTTTTTTAATTAAAAATTTAATTAAAAATAATTAGAAAATTATTTTTATAAAAAGGACTTTATTTTTGAACTCAGAGCACTGATATTATGTTAAGGTAATTTTTGGGGATTTTTCTGAAAAAAATGAATTTTCGATGAATAGTGTTTTTATGTAAAAATTAAATTAAAAATATTTAGAAAATTATTTTTATAAAATGGATTTCATTTTTGAAATCAGAGCATTGATGTTTGGTTGAGGTGATATTTTGGGGTTATTATGAGAAAGTTGGATTTTTGATGAATAGTGAAAATATAGTTTTTAAGTTATGGGTGTTTAATGACATCATTAAATGATGTATTAAGTATATATTCAATATGGTCGAATTATGAATAGTAAGATAAGGTATGAGGTTTCCCAAGTGGCCAATACCATGGGAAAATACCATGGGAAAGCCCATGGTTTTTCTAAAACCACTAGTGAGGTGTCCCTTGGCCATTATTGCCTTGTCCCCTCACTTTCCCTATAAATACCCACACTTTCCTCCTTTAGTTTTCACTCCCAACTCTCCCCCAATGATGTTCGGGTCTCCTTAACTCCCAAGGAGTCCTCCCAAGGTGACCCCAAGCCCTCAAGGTCCAAACCATTGAGTTTCAAGAGTCACGTTTTAAGGTAAGGGATCCGACCTCTCTCTTTCTTTTCATGTAATCCTTTTTATGTCATTCCTTTTATGCTCCATGTTCTTATGTGAGAGGATGTTCTTTTATATTCCTCTAACTTCCCTTTTCATGTTTATATGATGAGAGATCCCCTCTTACTCTCATCATTTCGTTTTATGAATGTTTAAGTGACGCCGTTAGGTTGCCAAATTTTTAAGAGATTCTTTCACCCTTCTCATTTTTCAAGTTCAATTTTCATGTCAAGTCTTTCATGTTCCTTTTTATTATGTTGGGGTATGATCTCTATATCTATCATACTGATCTCTTATGATCATATGATGAGAGACCCTATTTGATCTTGTAAATTCTTTTTTATTGATGTTTAAGTGACGACGTTAGGCTGCAAAATTTTCATAAGAGAAATCTAATTTTTGTCTTCCTTCCATGTTTTTCATTTCAAATGGTATGTCCTTCAAATTTCATTACCATGTCCATATATCCTTCTTATTCTGTCCCCTTACTGTTTTATGGATCATTTATGAGTGGTTGACCAATGTCCCCTCTCTTTTCAATGTTTTCTAAAACCCCGAAACATAGTCGTTATGCTACAGAATTTTCGTCTCAAAATGCCTCTCTCTCTTTTCTCAAAATTATTTTATGTTATAAAGTGAATACTCAAAGCTCTTATTTCTACAAGGGTATTCACATATATATCAAAATTTTCTATTTTAAATTCTGGGATTTACATACATGAGACCCACTTTCCCTTCCGTGGGTTTAAAGTGACGTAAAGATCATGTCTTTAAAACAGTTTTTTTAAAAACGTTATGATTATGAAATGAAACCCATTTATTTTATGCTATATGGGTTATTTATGAAATGTTTGATGATGATATATGTGGATCAAATGATAATAAAGGAAAATTTAAGGGTGCGCCCTGATAGCGCTCCAATGCATTGGGTAATGATGTAACCACTAGAGATTACAATTTTCACGATACCTTGATGAATAACCTTGGTAATTTTCAAATGACACCTTGGGGATGGACCTTGGTGATATGTTCATGATTGTCTATGTTAAATGATGTAGCCACATCTTAAAGTTATGGAAAATGTTATTTTTATTATGATATTCCTCATGATTTCTTTCTCATGCCTTAAAGTTCTTTTCATGTCTTTATTGAAGTATCTCAAGTTCACATGTAAAATGTTCCTCTTGTTTCCCTTACTGGGCCTTCTGCTCACCCTTTCTTTTGATGTATGTCCCCAGGTTATGAGATGTAGTAATGAACCTCGGATGAACTTAAGGATAATCCTTTCAAGTGTTTAAGAAGAATGTTTTATGTTGTTTTCATGTATTATGTTCCTGGTTTCCAAGACACTAGACCTTAAAGATCCTCAGTTTTGTGTAATGTAATGAATGTTTATGTTATAAAAAGGCGGGATGCTATAGTTGGTATCAAATGGAGGTTTAGTTATTTGTGGAAATTAGGATATAAAATCTTTAGGAAGAACCCTATAGAAAAGTTTAAATATAGGAAAACTTCCTGGTATTTTGGTAAGTATTGAGTAAGTAGTTTATCAAACAAATACATCCCTGTCTAGATACGAGCAGGTAGAGGCGGCTCTGGCACAGATGTACATAGGGGTAAAACCCGAAAACACCGCTTTGAGCTAGACTCGAACGGGAACTGGTGCACGATAACGGGCCTTGCTGCACTCTTGGTTACGACACTCCCGGGGGATATGTTTGGTTAATCACAAGATTTTTATGAATCATTATGAAGGAATTATAGAAAAGTGTAATTGTCTAAGCATGAAGTCTTAGTTAAAAGATCCATAAATGAAATAAGTTTCTCACTAAGGTTTTATTCTTTTAGAAAATGGCGGGCAATAGGAGGAACTGTGCCGATGGTGACCGTAATGCACCATGTGCTGACGGCCCTCCGATGGAAGCCAGAATGGAAACATTCATGCGAATGATGAACCAACTGACTCAAGTTATGAGTAATAACTTGAATCAAGCTGAGAGGCCGACCTCACCATGAAGGGAACAACTTTCTGTTGAGTCCTTCATGCGTCAACGACCACCAACATTCAGTGGATCTACTGACCCATTGGATGCGGAACAATGGATAAGCTCCATTGAAAAGATATTTTCTGTACTTCATTGTTCGGAACATGAAAAAGTCACCCTTACTATTTAACGCCTAGAGGGAGAAGCTGATCAGTGGTGGTCACTGATCAAAAACACGAAGCCATGAGGAGAGATGGAAGCTATGGAGTGGGAAGAGTTCCGGGGAATATTCTTTAATAAGTATTTCCCTCGTTCGATGAGAACGAGAATGGAGAAAGAATTTCTCGAGCTGAAGCAAAATGAGAATGAATCAGTTGGAACCTACGAGATGAACTTCACAAGGCTTTCTCGTTATACCTCAAGCTTCGTCATGGACCCTAATGGGAAGGTTGATAGATTCTTTGGTGGACTACGACCTCATCTGCGGAAGAATCTAGCCAACAGGGACTATGATAGCTATGAAGAAATAGTTCGAAGTGCCATGATAGTTGAACTAGAGTTTGGGGAGACACAGTGGTCTCAAAAATCTAATGAGAAGAAGAGAACTCTAGAACCAATCCTGGGAAGAAGTTTTGATCCGGAAAGAGGTGGAATGCATATGCAACATTCCACATGCAATAAATGTGGAAAGAATCATTCGGGGAACTGCTTGATCGGAAGTGGTAAGTGATATAGGTGTGGAAAAGAAGGCCATATTTCTCGGAATTGTCATAGTGATGTGAAGCCTCAACTTCCCAACACTAACGATAGAGGAAAGATGGTTCTGGCCCTACCTGAAGTCACATGCTTCAATTGTGGATAGCTTGGGAACTTTGCTAATCAATGTCCAAATCCGAGGGCGGTGGAGGGGAATCACCATCAACCTCAGCAGAGGCCAAGGGATCAAGGTCGTGCTTTCACTATCACAACAACTGAAGTTGAAGTTCCGAACGATGTGGTAGAAGGTACTCTTGTCGTCCTCTCAAAACTAGCATGTACTTTATTTGATTCTGGTTCTACGCATTCCTTTATTTCCTCCAAGTTTGCAAGGAATATAGAATCAATCCCCGAACTGCTAGAGGTAGAGTTGTCAGTCAAGACTCCAAGTGGGATTATCCTTGCATCAAAAGTATTTAGAGACTCTAGTGTTTACTTTGGTGAGCACAATCTTATCGCAAATCTAGTAGTCATTCCCATGATGGAATTCGACATTATAATAGGGATGGACTGGCTCTCAAAGTATAATGCTAAGATCAAATGCAGAAGTAAGGAAATCTCAGTAGTCTTGAATGAACGACCTACAGTTATATTCCAAGGAGAGATATCCCGAACTGATCCCTATCTAGAAGCACCTCCTATAGATTTCTTTATTGAGTTAATCGGTGATGAGGAAGAAGGGAAAGGGAGCATACAAATTGAAGATGTTCCGATTGTTCAGGAATACATGGATGTATTTACTGAGGAGTTACCTGGACCTCCCCCAGAAAGAGAGGTAGAGTTCTCCATTGAACTCGTACCTGGGTCGCAACCGATATCAAAGACTCCATATAGAATGGAAAATGTGGAGCTATAAGAGAAAAAGAAACAACTCCAAGACTTGTTGGAGAAGGGGTTTATCCGACCGAGTGTGTCTCCTTGGGGAGAACCAGTTCTCTTTGTGAAGAAGAAGGATGGATTAATGCGGCTATGAATTGATTATAGAGAACTAAACGGGATCACAATGAAGAACAGATATCCTCTTCCAAGAATTGATGATTTATTTGACCAACTTCGCGGGGCTCAATTCTTCTCTAAGATTGGCTTCGATCTGGTTATCATCAACTGAGGGTGAAGAAGGAAGATATTCCAAAGACTGCCTTCCGATCAAGATATGGGCATTTTGAGTTTACTATTATGCCTTTCGGCTTGACTAATGCTCCTGCTATTTTCATGGATTTGATGAATTGAGTCTTTAAGGACTACCTTGATAACTTTGTGGTAGTTTTTATTGATGATATTTTGATATATTTAAAGAATGAAGATCATCTGAGGGTTATTTTGAAAACTCTACGGAAGGAGAGGCTCTTTGGGAAGTTCAGCAAGTGTGAGTTTTGGTTACAACAAGTGGCTTTCTTGGGGCACATCGTAACCAATGAAGGAATCTCGGTTGACCCTGCAAAGACAATGGTTGTGGAGGAGTGGCCTCAACCCACAACAGTAACTAAGATTCATAGTTTCCTTGGTTTAGTGGGATATTATAAGAGGTTTGTGAAAAACTTTTCACGACTTTCTAATCCACTAACCAAGTTGACTCGAAAAGGGGTTAAGTTCATCTGGACAAAGGAATGTGAGGAAAGTTTCCAAGAGCTGAAGAAAAGATTGGTTACAGCACCTGTGTTAACACTACCCTCTATCAGAGAAGGATTCGTTATTTTTATTGATGCATCTCTGAAAGGGTTTGGGTGTGTCCTCATGCAAAATGACAAGGTAATTGCTTATGCATCTCGGCAGTTGAAGATTCATGTGCAGAATTATCCTACGCATGATCTAGAGCTGGTGGTAGTTGTTTTTGCTCTAAAGATATGGAGGCACTATCTTTATGGGTATAAATGTGATATATACATTGACCACCAAATTCTAAAGTATATTTTCACTTAGAAAAAATTGAACATGAGACAAAGGAGATGGTTGGAGCTTATTAAAGACTATGATTGTTCAATTCATTATCATCCTGGAAGAGCAAACAAAGTCGCGGATGCGTTAAGCAGGAAAGATCCTGTTGTTCTGGAAACAATGAGGATCCTAGGAGATCCCTTGATTAAAGATCTTGTAAAACTGGACATGGGAATTATAAGGAAAGGGACATCATCAACCCTATCCCAAATGATTTCTCAAACATCATTACTAGAGAAGATCAAGAAGGCGCAAAAAGAAGATCCTTTGCTGCAGGAGAAGTTCGAGGCTGTAAAGGATGGGAAGTTCCCTGATTTCAATATTAATCAAGAAGGTGTATTGAAATTTCGTACAAGCCTATGTGTTCCATCTATTCCGGAGATAAAGAAATAACTGATGGATGAAGCTCACAGCTCTACTTTCTCTATACATCCGGGAAGCACTAAGATGTATAGAGTCCTTCGTGATCATTATTGGTGGGATAACATGAAGAGAGAGATTGCTGATTACACTACAAGGTGCCTGGTGTGTTAGCAAGTAAAGGCAGAACGACAACTTCCTAAGGGGGTATTACAACCGCTACCCATACTAGTATGGAAGTGGGATAATATCACTATGGACTTTGTAACTGGTCTCCCGAAAACATCCAAAGGAAACAATGCGATATGGGTTATTGTGGACTGTCTCACCAAGACAGCCCATTTTATCTCTATTCGGGAAGATTTCTCTCTCGATCATCTTGCCAAGATATACATGAAGGAAGTGGTAAGGCTGCATGGGGTACCACTATCCATAATATCTGATCATGAACCAAGATTCACATCAAAATTCTGGAGAAGTCTTCAACATGCTCTGAATACTGAATTGAATTTTAGTACGGCCTATCATCCTCAAACTAATGGCCAATCTGAATGGACTATTCAGACACTCGAAGACATGTTGAGATTATGCTCAATGGAATTTAAGGGTGGATGGGATCAACACCTCCCATTAGTGGCGTTCTCTTATAACAACAGCTTCCATGCGAGTATTCAGATGGCACCCTATGAAGCTCTGTATGGAAAGCGGTGTTGAACTCCTACTAGTTGGGATGAAACTAGTGAAAGGAAGCTTCTTGAGCCTGATCTCGTGCAAGAGATGACGGAATAGGTTCATTCCATCCAACAACACATAAAGGCAGATTAGAGTCGGCAGAAGAGCTATGCTGACAATCGTCGAAGGGACTAGGAGTTTCGTGTTGGTGACAACGTCTTCCTTCGAATCTCTCCATGGAAGAGAGTCATGCGGTTTGGGAAGAAAGGGATGCTCAGCCCTAGGTACATTGGCCCCTATGAAATCCTTGATTGCATAGGAGCAATGGCCTATCGTCTAGCACTTCCACCGAACCTAGCTCAAGTTCACAATGTCTTCCATGTATCTCTCTTGAAGAAGTACATACCCGACCCTTCACATGTACTAAACCCAGAGGTGGTACAACTGGAACATGAACTCTCCTATGAGGAGCAGCCAGTGGAGATCTTGGACCGTAGAGACAAGGTTCTACGAAACAAGACTACCCACCTTGAGAAAGTGTTGTGGAGGAATCATAAGTATGAAGAAGCGACTTGGGAGCCTAAGGAAACGATGAAGCAAAATTACCCTCACCTTTTCGACTAGGCCTCAAGTATAATTTTTGGGGACGAAATTTCTTAAGGGGGGAAGAATGTAACGACCCAATCATTTTGAGTAGTATATTAACTTACTCTTAATGATTTAATAAGATTTTAATGGTTAATGCAGAAAGAGGAGGCGATGGCTTCATCCAGTAGACATGAACCTTATGAAGCCCACTTATCAGAGCTTGGGAAGGAGGTAGCATCTGTGGGCTTCGCTTTGGACCAAGCCCAATCCGAACTCCAGTGTGTCAAGCTTGAATGGAAACGCCTACGGGAGAAGTTCAAGTTAGTAGAGATTACAACTAGGGCAATCTTATCTGAGCCTCCCTCAGATTCTCTCACCATAGCACACCTTACACTTAGGTCTTATGCCGGTGTTATAAGGGGCTATGTGACGAGACCCTAGCTTCCTTATGTAATCCTTTCGGGTGAATAAATTGAGATTTCATCCTTTAGTGATGTTTGTGAAATTTCAAATGTCCAGATAATTTCAGAATGTATTTTATTGATGAATTTTTTGGAAAAAAGGATATTTTAAAATATTTATGAAAACCCTAAATAACTAATGATGTGTAATGATTTTCAAAAAATGGACTTCTACAAAAGTGTTCAGTAAGGAACTTGGAGTCTAATAAGATCAACTTAATTTTTGATGAATAGTAAATTATGAATAGTGATTTTACGCTTAGGATTAGTAATGTGATCAAATGGATTAGTAATTTCACTCAAAGAAAGTTTTAATATAATTTGGACACCTAGATTAAGTAATGTGATCCAATAAAATGGGTAAATAACAGTTTCATAAATTATTAGTCAGGTATTAGTTTTTTAAGGTGAATAGTGTTTTTTAATTAAAAATTTAATTAAAAATAATTAGAAAATTATTTTTTAAAAAAGGACTTTATTTGTGAACTCAGAGCATCGATATTATGTTAAGGTAATTTTTGGGGATTTTTCTGAAAAAAATGAATTTTCGATGAATAGTGTTTTTATTTAAAAATTAAATTAAAAATATTTAGAAAATTATTTTTATAAAATGGATTTCATTTTTGAAATCAGAGCATTGATATTTGGTTAAGGTGAAATTTTGGGATTATTCTGAGAAAGTTGGATTTTTGATGAATAGTGAAAATATAGTTTTTAAGTTATGGGTGTTTAATGACATCATTAAATGATGTATTAAGTATATATTCAATATGGTCGAATTATGAATTGTAAGATAAGGTATGAGGTGTCCCAAGTGGCCAATACCATGGGAAAATATCATGGTCAAGCCCATGGGTTTGCCAAAACCACTAGTGAGGTGTCCCTTGGCCATTATTGCCTTGTCCCCTCACTTTCCCTATAAATACCCACACTTTACTCCTTTAGTATTCACTCCCAACTCTCCCCCAACGACGTTATGGTCTCCTTACCTCCCAAGGAGTCCTCCCAAGGTGCCCCCTAGCCCTCAAGGTCCAAACCTTTGAGTTTCAAGAGTCACGTTTTAAGGTAAGGGATCCGACCTCTCTCTTTCTTTTCATGTAATCCTTTTTATGTCATTCCCTTTATGCTACATGTTATTATGTGAGTGGATGTTCTTTTATATTCCTCTTACTGCCCTTTTCATGTTTATATGATGATATATCCCCTCTTACTCTCATCATTTCGTTTTATGAATGTTTAAGTGAGGCCGTTAGGCTGCCAAATTTTTAAGGGATTCTTTCACCCTTCTCATTTTTCAAGTTCGATTTTCATGTCAAGTCTTTCAAGTTCCTTTTTATTATGTGGGGGTATGATCTCTATATCTATCATACTGATCTCTTATTATCATATGATGAGAGACCCTATTTGATCTTGTAAATTCTTTTTTATTGATGTTTAAGTGACGCCGTTTGGCTGCCGAATTTTCATAAGAGAAATCTAATTTTTGTCTTCCTTCCATGTTTTTCATTTCAAATGGTATGTCCTTCAAATTTCATTACCATTTCCATATATCCTTCTTATTCTGTCCCCTTACTGTTTTATGGATCATTTATGAGTGGGTGACCCATGTCCCCTCTCTTTTCAATGTTTTCTAAAACCCCGAAACATAGCCGTTATGCTGCAGAATTTTCGTCTCAAAATGCCTCTCTCTCTTTTCTCAAAATTATTTTATGTTATAAAGTGAATACTCAAAGCTATTATTTCTAAAAGGTTATTCACATATATATAAAAATTTTCTATTTTAAATTCTATAGTGACGTAAAGATCATGACTTTAAAACAGTTTTTTTAAAAAACGTTATGATTATGAAATGAAACCCATTTATTTTATTCTATATGGGTTATTTATGAAATTTTTTATTATGATATATCTGGATCACATGATAATGAAAACAACTTTAAGGGTGTTCCCTGATAGCGCTCCAATGCATTGGGTAATGATGTAACCACTAGAGATTACAATTTTCACGATACCTTGGTGAATAACCTTGGTAATTTTCAAATGACACCTTGGGGATGGACCTTGGTGATATGTTCATGATTGTCTATGTTAAATGATGTAGCCACATCTTAAAGTTATGGAAAATGTTATTTTTATTATGATATTCCTCATGATTTCTTTCTCATGCCTTAAAGTTCTTTTCATGTCCTTATTGAAGTATCTCAAGTTCACATGTAAAATGTTCCTCTTGTTTCCCTTACTGGGCCTTCTGCTCACCCTTTCTTTTGATGTATGTTCCCAGGTTATGAGATGCAGTAATGAACCTAGGATAAACTTAAGGAGAAGCCTTTCAAGTGTTTCAGAAGAATTTTTTATGTTGTTTTCATGTATTATGTTCCTGGTTTCCAAGACACTAGACCTTAAAGATCCTCAGTTTTGTGTAATGTAATGACTGTTTATGTTATAAAAAGGCGGGATGCTATAGAAAGTGTTTCTTGAGTTATACACAACACCAATTCCATCCTGAACTAAAAACAATATTAATTTTGGCTTTATCTCCATGGATCATAGATTTTAGATTATGTTACATGTAAGACTGAATTTCCTTGATGAATTACGTAACATGCAAGACCATGTTTTAACAAACAGTATTTAATTATTAAATTTTATATATATAATATAATATGATATAACTGATATGTAAAGATTGTGTTTATTAATATAACTAAATAACTTGTGAAAAATAAATGGTTTAATTAATTAGTTAGAAATTAATTAGAAATGAATATATGAACCAATTGAATATAAGGGGAAAGTTTTCATAAAAAAAATTAATGCTTATAAAGTAATATTATCCTAAAAAATTAGATTAAATATTATGGGTGAATGATATTAATGAATTATATATATTATATACATTCAATGAAATATTTTTACATTCATCAAATATATTTTATAGGCATAAGATTGGAACAATATAAATATTATACATAAAAACCATTGTTTTTATTAAAGCAGTGTTTCTATATTTTAATAGTGAAACTATTTAAAATCAATATTATGGAACTTTTATTAATTTTATTTGTGAAAATAGTTTTAATTTTTGGATGTTAATCATTAAAATTAGGTTTCGGGGAATATTTTTTTCTATGATGTTTCATTATTTGATGAATAGTGAAAACACCATGTTTTAATTCGAAACATCTTTTTCATCAAATTTATTTAAAGGATAAATTATATTTATAGTTGGTTTTAGAGTATAATTATATCAATTATAGATAAAGTAATATGGTATTGTTCATTCAGATCAATTTCACTTTGAAATTATATATAAAAACATAACAAACATTTGAACATTTTTAACATTAAAAACTTTCATTGTTATCCACTCTTTGGTATTAGTATTAAATTTAATTCTTCCACTTATGTGATTGGAAGTTAAAAAAAATATTCAATATTTGTGATCATAATAATTCATAAAATATAATAATTTAAACCTATTTTTACCAATAATATTAGTGAATATAATTAAAATTAATTACAATGATTAAGAGGGAAATTAGCTTAACAAGGGAATAAACTGTAATCTTAAGGGAACAAATTTCCTAGAAACATGTCCAAAATAAAATTTATGTTAATATTTTTACCCTATACTCCATATTAAAAATTTTTATCAATTATTGGATCCACTTTATATGGAATATACATAGGTGAAATTCTCTTTTCCATAATTTACAAGAATGCCACTCCTCCTCTACAATAAAAAGGAACTCACCCCTCCAATTTATTAACACATAGAAATCCCTTCTAATAACCCACCATATACTTAAATAATCTCCCAAAATACCTCCCATACATCCTTAATAATCCCTTTGGTAGAAATCCAACCAAGGGATCCCATTTGTTCAATAAAAAATGGGTTGCCCAAAGAAGAGGCAACATCCTTCCTCAAGATCTTTTGTTTTAATTTAATTTAAAACAAATATAAAATACTATTATTCCATTATTATATAATAATATCAGTATCCTAAATACACTAATATGTTTTTATTGTATTTTTATTTACTACAGTTACACACACTTCTATTAAATGGGTAATGATGTTATTATTCTTACGTTTGGTAAACTTTCACCACATGAAACAATGTTGACTATTTTTCCTTTAAAACCTCTCATGGTAGAAAATTATGATAGAAACTATGACTTTATTTGATAAATATGATGTATTAATGATTTTTAATTATTATATAAAACATACATTCCTGCTTTCCATTTTTGTGTAACAATGATAACATCATTTATGGAAGTACAGACTACTGCCTCCTCAAAGTGATGTGATTCATTCACAATTCACATGGAATGTGTGGATTATGTGTTTAGTGAAATTATATGATATATATGAAATTTTCATTCCAATATAATGATATATATATATATATATTTATTTAATTTACCTGCTTTATTTAACTACGATAATAAAAAAAATCATTGTTCATGCATACATATGACCTATCACCTCCATGAATGTTGTATTCCATTTCATACAAATATAATAAATAGATTATTATAATAGAAATAAATTTAATATAATTTATATTTATATGAATTTTTATATTATTGAAATCATTAACTTTGTATAAAGCCCAAAATTGTAACAAATTAAGGCACATGCGAAATACAAAGTGGATATACACCTAATCAAAACATTAACATTGAAATTTTAATAAAAGGGTGATATAAAAAATATATATTATTAGATATAATGATATCTTTATATGGAATATTTATTATACATGTGGTTGTAATGAGTACAACTACAGTCAATACATAAGGTATGGGAATTTCATACCACTTTTTATTTCCATGAGATACATGCCTTATTCAACACTAATTTCTTTTTTGTAGGGTATATACTACCCATGTATGTATTATGTGCTATTATATATAAATATATGGGTTTTAACATATCAATTTGATGAATTTTATTTTATGTTGCTTATGTTTCAAAATTAACAAATCTATAAAGTAATTTATTCTCAATTTCCTTCATTGAGACACATGACATGTATGAACTAATAATTTTCTATGATTTGTATATAAACCATTATACATTTTATATCATTATTATAATTATTCTCAAGATATTTTTAGCTTTATTAAATTTTATTTTTTATATTTTCCTATGATTCAATGTTATCAAAGTGATCATGGATTATATATACAATCTCATCATTTATCATGATTTTTCATGATTATGATTCCATTAATCTTATGATCCACATATCAAGAACTCTCATAAAATTTAATACCCTATAGTTAAAATTTTATATCCATGTAATATTACCAATTTAAAACTCTTTTTTACTAAATATAATTAATAAAATTTATTTATTAGAATCCAATATTATTTCTCCTTCCAATACTAAATATGTGTTCATTGAAAACTGTGTTTTATAAAAATGATTTCACACTGATTTAAAGGTTTAGTTATATGTTTTCATGTATTTCTAATGAAATATTTTGTCAAAATGTTTTTAAGCTTTATTTATTAGTTTTCAATATATGCAAAAAGAAAAAATGGCTTCAAAACATATCTAATTTTTTTGAATGTTTTCAAAGTTTTTTCAATGATAATGGTTTTCAAAACATTTTAAAGGTTTCTTTATATGTTTTAATTTCTTTAAAGTGAATTTTTTTTAAATTTTTAGGATTTATTTATATGTTTTTAAATTATATTCTATGAAAAAAACTCAAATATTTTTCATGATTTCATTATATGTTTTCAAATATTTTTAATGAGAATGTTTTTCAAAATATTTTCATGATTTCATTATAAGTTTTCAAAGTATTTTAAAAGAAATTTTTTCAAAACGTTTTCAATATTCATTTAAATGTTTTCCTAGAATTTTTTTTTTCAAAAAAACATTCAATATTTATATTATGTTTTAAATGAAAAATGTTTTCAAAATATTTCCAAAGCATCATTTGTAAGTATTCATGTCTATTTTCAAAAAATGGTTTTCAAAATGATTAATATTTTAAAAGAAATTTTTTTAACGATTAATGGAAAATTTCCTCATTACATGTTTTTAAAATATATTTACAAATTATTTCACCCCTAAGATGGCATCCATTAGTTTTACTCATGGAATTCTAGGGAAATGGGAGAATGGTTCAATTAATATTATTTTTATCAACGGGTTTTGTAATGATGACATGTTATTTATGAAAAATGTTTATCTTTTATAGTTTAACTTTTTATTAAATCCATTAATTTAAGGGGTTACATGATTATGAAACCCTTTTATTTTGACGAGTTATTTTTTATGAAATGATTTTGAAACCTTTCTATTTTTCCTTAGGTTATTATATGATTATAAGTTAATGTAATCCTTTTAATTTCATTCGTTATGATATAATTTTTTATGATATTGTGGAACTTGTTTGTATAATTTAATTATACGATGTGAGGTACCTATAATCCCTGCAATGCATTAGTTAATAATTTATAACACATTAGATAATGATAGTATTCTAGGTGATAGGATTGATCTAGTATAGGATGATGGGAAAACCTTATCCAATAAGAGATGATATGGAAACTCAATCCCTAATAAGGAATTGACTACTAATGTGGATGGTGGTGTGTCCCACCTATAGGTGTAGTCCCCATAAAGATAGGAAGGTGGGGAAACACGATCCACTATGGGAAGATGGGGAAACCCAACCCTATAAAAGGAAAGGACTATATATGGGTATGGTGGTGTGTCCCTCACATTAGGTGTAGTCCCTATGAAGTTTCATGGTAACATATAGAAATTCATCATCACTTTTTGGGAATGATGTTACATGTTAATGTGTATGCCAAAATTTCATATATTACACCTATTTTATGCTTTCATGTATTATTCTATTTATTTCCATATGATACATAAATTATGAAATACTAACCATTATTACGTGATTAATTTTTATTATCTTTGATATGTAGGGTATGATTCTCTTATTTTAGGATCATGTTCTCATACCCATATGCTTAGGTTTCTGGTAACATATCTCCCTTATTTTCCCTTACTATGCATCTGATGTCACACTTTTTATGTTTCTTTCCCCAGGATATGATGGTATATTTTATGTATTATATGAATAATATGGGTGATTGTCTTGGAGAACCTAGTATGAGATAATGTAGCTCACTCATGTACCAATATTTAAATTTCCTTGTTTCTAAACGAACTAAAAAAATACTATTTTCAAGTATATGTTTTTATAATGTTTTAAATATTATAAAACATATTGTAATGATTATGTACATTAAAACTATTTTGTGATAGATTTGTACCATACATAGGTGTACTATTCATTGGACCAAAAAATTTATATACACCAGACAGATAATTTCATGATATATTTTATAATGAGAAAATTTCAATGATTTATTATTTCATTGGACGAACCGAAGATGAAAACATTTAAACTAGTGGGAATAAAAAATATTTCATATATAGATATATAGGGATCTTTATAGGAGTTAGAATATTTTTATTCATAAGAAATATATATTGGATATCCATTTATCAAAGGGAGTCAATATAATAAAAACTAGGTACCCACATTTGGACTGAAAGTTTTAAAATCATGGGTACCTATATTTATTTATAGATACATTAATATGATTGAGGTTGTGTTATAAAGTTGTGAGGATAAAAATTTTAACACTTTTTTGAGATAAATTTCACGATAAATGAAATTATAAAATATCACCACTAACTATACCACCCATTCTCAGTGGTCTACACATTTTTATGTAATTAAATTGGTATCAAAGTGAAATGTTCCCAATGTAAGATCATTACATTAACTATTATGTATAGTAAACAATTAGTCAATATCATATTAATTACTTCCATTAATGGATAAAATTATCATGGATTTAAAAACAAAATGATGCACAATCTTCTTTCTAATAGCATGGTGGGGATTAATGTAGCTATTATAGTGTATCCAATATAACATCCTCATTTACAATGGTTTTTTAATTATACGTTATAAAATTTATTAAGTTGTGGTTTTACATACATGTTATGGTTGATACGTAGGTTAATAATATTCAGGAGATTTTATAAGATTAAAAATGTATTTTTAGAATTTATGGATTGAAAATTCCAACACCCTTACCATGGTGTAAGTCATTTTTGACTTGGGTGAGAAATAGAATGAAAAAAATCCACATAGGACTTGACATGGTATATAATTAATAGTGTAATAATGTGATTCCTATGATATAAAAATATTTGGGCTACCAAACCACATATTTTGTGGTGGTTTTTTCAGGGGGGAATGGATTAGAATTGGGGACCACACCCTGATGGATTTCATGTTAGGCCAGTGCATTATAGTCTACCATGACCATTGTGGAGGCTATGGAGCCACTCGATATTTGATTGAAATAGATTTAATGTATGCATAACTCTTTTAATTATCTAAATTTTGGTCTCCAATATATGTCTAATAATTACAAAGTGATGATTAATTCCTTACTCACTAACTTCATGAGGATTAAACAACTTGATTATCCTCTCCACACAACAATTTGAGATTTTGGGGAGATATATTGGTTGATGGATTTTTGGCATTGTTAAATTTATATAACCACTAGTTTCATTATTGTCTGGATATGACATTCCTTTCCATATATGAGGGCTAATTCCTCCTTACATTGTGGGGTTGGTTGGTTTAGTGTTATTTGGTGGAAAATATTGAAAATTTATTCTTTTATAGCTGAATTCATCTATCATTATTGAATGATCATGGAATGTGGCTCTTGTGGATTGTAATATAGTGGATTTTTTTGTCTAGTTATGTGATTCCAATAATTGGTGTTATAACATAATATCCTAATGATTTTTGGCAGTCTATGATGAATCATTAGTGAATCTCTTAGTGAATCTTCATTGGATATTTTGGTGTGATCTTGATTCAAGTGTCTACCTTTGTGGTAAACCATGATGTTGTTGTTTAAAATATTAATATTGGAATAAAATTGCCATATAGGAACTTGTATATGATGTTTTTAGGATATGATCATTTTTCTTGAAACCGATTATTTCTATATGTCTCATGAGGGTGTGTGAGTGGCCCTTAAGACCAATCATTTACATGATTTTTTTTTGATTTAGGTTAATCCACTTGAGAACTATTATTGATATTAAATATTTTTAGTTTAGATGGTATAAATTATTTGTGTTATTTTATTTCATGACAAACCAAACTTTATTTATCATGATGAATAGGTTGCTCAGTATTGGTTATACTACCCCTTCGAGGGGGAGATTGATAATGTGATAAAGGCTATAGACTATACTTCATTTAATGGAATGTTACATTTAAATAAAAATAATAAAATGTGGGAGTAGTCTATGTAACAGAGTTAATAATCTATTATCTATAGGTTCATAGGGGATTTTCCAAGAAGGGGTGGTGTACACATCCCAGTAAATCAAATATGATAGGTGGATTACCATCGCACGCAGATTATGACCACTACAAGGGTGAGGCATGCGTTGTTCCTGTTAAGGACCCCCATCAAGATAGGGTGTGTGGAATTGATTAAAGGTATACCATGGGGATAGTTATGAGAGGTTTTGTCTTCCAACTGATGCTGGGACATATGGCATGCCACGTGGTGTTTAGTGGTAGTCATTTATATCTATACCAACACTAGGCTAAATTACTTGGGGTCAGGGTTCATGGAAGAATCATTTGAACATGATGACTAGAAACATGCACTGATATATTTATAGTTATTATTTTACATTATATCACAACTTAAACTATTATATTTTAATTTGACTCTTATATGAAATGTTTATTGGTGGTTTCCCATTGGATTTATTTCCTACACCCTACATGGGTATTCTAGGGCATGTGAAACATTCATAATTAGGGACATAGGGAAGGGAAAATGAATTATGATAGGGATCTTGGATATAAAGATTTTTTTTTTCAAATTAGGTATTCATATGGTCTTTTATTTGATTCCAAAATGTTTTTTCAGTTATCTATCATGTTTATACTTATGTTTGACCCTTCACTTTTGAGCTTCTGGATTATTTTTTTGTATGAATTGATATTATTTCTATTCAATTCATTATAACATTCCTTAAAAATTTATGTGTTAATATTTCATATAATTTATTATTTTATTTATTTATAATGTTGGTAAAATCCCTATACTAATGGTATTCAAACCCTCACTACTAGTAAAAAACCTCTTACATATGTGAAGGAACACATAAGGCTATACAATACTATAGGTTAGACTATGTGATTCAGTCTCAGGTATTACAAATTTTTATATGTGTATATTCCCAGTTTATTCCTTATAGAATATGTTATTGGGGAAGGTATAAAGGTGTTTGGTTGTGTCGGATTCATGAAGGATTGTTTCTTATGTTCTTGTCTAGTACATGTGAAAGTAGCCATTATGTCACTGTTATTAGGACTATGGATTTAGTTATGGTTTTACAAATTCACATAAATCCCTACCATATTTTTCTATTACTGTAAAATGGGATTTTAGTTCATTCAAGCATCATGAATATGTACATAGGATCACATGTCATATATATACCTCTTATTTTCTACATAGTAGTTCATAATATAAATTCTATGACATGTGATAAATATTGAGTGATATATCAATATTACATAATTTTAGGATTTATATATTGGAATTAGTTATTTGAACATGATCATGCTATCATGTTTTGATTACATATGATTGTGACTAACATTTTGGTATGAAGCACTTGGAATTGGTTATGGGTAGAGCTTGGAGAGTTATATCTTGGATTTTGGGTACCTCCCAGGAGAACTTGTTTGTGATCCCATATAATAAATAGGATCTATATTAAAAGCTTTAGATTTCTAAAAAAATTATTTCATCATTTTTGAAATTCTTCCATGGTGAAATTTGGTGGGACCATAAACACAAGAAACCCCAAAGGCTCTCGTTAGAGAGGACATGATTGTACCCCAACCAGTAATACATGATGATGTATAACCAAAATGATTCTATGATGGGTGTAGTTATATAAGCTGTAGATCTAGTTAGACCATGTGTTTTTTTATATAGTTCCAATTCATGGTGGAAGCATTCACAAGACCATTTTCAATCATGATCGGGTCATCCAACTTCAGAATAAAATATTCTTTTAGATTAATGGAGGCCCATAAGATACATAGGACTAGATAAACATTATGAAGATAATTTTTGATATTGTATTGACTCATGTGGATGGTTGAGTGACGTTGGAGTCCTTTTTGGTCTATGGTCCTACTAAGAGAAGGTGGACTACCATGAATTAGGTTGGAGGATGAGAGGTACTTACTTGGGAAACACTCATAGAGATATTCCTAAGAAATATTTTCTTAACGTGTTGATTCTATATTGTTCCCATGAGTTCATTTAATTGAAATAGGGATATTTGTTTTCATCTACATACCATAGTCATTTAAAAAATATGATATGCTTTACCCTTCTTACGTCTAGTAAGAAGGCCTACAAGTCGCATTGTTTTATCTGGTCCTATAGGAGGATAGGGTAACTTGTTTATTTCTATCCCATAGAGTACTAGTGACTAAGATTCATCTTTCAATTAAGATAGCCGCTTTAGATAGAAGGAAGAGGAAAGATGATCAGGTGCGGTAAGAAAGCTTGAACATTTTTTGATAAGGAATTCCTCAGTGTCCTCGATGGGAGTTGATTCTTCCAAGTACTAAGATTATTTTAAAAGAGGTAATATTATCGATAAATACAAGAATATATCAATAGAGTGACACAATCATGGAATATCTAGCCATCTATGATGTATTTTCTTGAGTTATTCTCATAAGAGTTCAAGGATATTAGGGTATTATTGGGTTAGAGGACCTCATTGGAGGATATAGATTCCATTGACATTGATGACTCGAAGTTAAGGGAATGGATATGAGGCATACTATGTTTTTATAGTGTATTTTTCTATAGCTGATGGTAGTGAGGGACCGTCTATGGTTCAATGCATGATCCTAATTACTTCTATGATATCTACTAATTTTTTGATAATTTTTCATTCTATTCCAATATCTCTACTCAAGTGGTATGTAGGCTAAAATTTCCAGTTATAATATATATAAAAATTATTTCTCTTAACATACCCTTTGGAACTAATGTATGCCTTCATTATAGGTATCTAAAATGACATTTTTTTATTTATATATTTGAGAATTTGTATTATTTCATTATCCAAAAGATGATTATCTTCAATTTTATATATTGGATGGAATGTAATATGATATATCCTATACAAATCCACTACTATTGGTGATCAATATCACTTTTATCACCTAAGGATTAGATGTTTTTAATGAAGGGGGAGTGGGAATTAGATGTTGGTAGAGCGGACCCAAATTTGTGTCATAATAGTTCTATTACAATATATGTAGTTGGATTATCTCTTTTAATAGGATCAGTGTTAACCACCTCAATCATACCTTTATTTATATATATTTTTTAGGTTTTGTGTCCGAAATTCTTTTCGTGGTCACATGTTGGTAGGGATATTGATTTCAAAATAAAACTCATGTGGAGGATGAAACCTATGATTATTCCTCATTATCATATAGTACTTTCTGTGTTGAAATAACAAGAAATTAATTTTTTTAAATAAGAGTAGTAGGTCTTCATAAAAACAAGAACATATATTTTGGTTATCGTATATTTGTTTAACAGAAATATAGATGAGACTCTTCAAGTCAATGTTTATTATGGAAATTTGAACCTTGTGATAGTAAAAAAAGTTTCTATTTTCCTAGGATTTATTTTCCATTTGATTAGTGTTAAGGAGAAAATTGGTTATATAAGATTGACCTACATTTAGACTACTATCAACATCTAGTTTGGGAGGAAGATGTACTGAAAGGTGATATTTAAGATCATGTATGGTCTATATGTTCTATTTTTAAAGTTGTTTTGATGGATGAATTCTCTATTGGTTTTCACAGCTTTCATGAATATGATCAATCAACAATATCATGACTAATTCATCATATTGTTTTTAATAAACAATTTTATTTTTCATGGTCCTCACAGAGTCATTCTATGAATCTTGAGATATTATTGGGTACACTTCATTCACATCAACTATATTTCATGTTTTCAATGTGTCACTTTTGGATTTATTAGGTTCATTTCATAGGGAAAGCAGTGTTAGAGGATTGAATTTATGAATACAGGGATAAGGTGGATGCAGTTATGTCTTTGGATGGAACTTATAATGTTGTTGCGATCAGTATATTCCTTGGATTAATAGGGTACTATCAGTGTTTCATACAATATTTATCACATTTGGTATCCCCCATGATAGACCTGACCATGAAATGGGTGGATTTGAGTAGTCATATCAATGTAAGGAATTATTTTTTTGAGTTTATGTTGAGTTGGATAATAGTTATTGTTCTGAAATTTCGATAATCATGGGATATGTTAGGTGGTATTTTTTTATTCCTAATGATTAATAGTGGGATTATTATAAATTTTATATATTTTGTAGTGGAATATGTGTATCATTATATATAAACCAACAAGTGTAACTATCATACCCATGATCTATATTAGGTTCTTTTGGTCAACACATTTAAGTGGTAGTGACACTATGTGATTGGATAATGGTTTGTTTTCTTATCATACCACATGAGTCTACACAATATATTCTCACATCGAGACATGAATTTTTGGAAAATATATTATTTGGAGTATTTCAATATGTTCGACTTCGAGATGGATTATTCCCCAATGAAGGGTAACATAGTGGAATTTTCTCTCACTAGGATGACATGGGATTCCTATGTGGTTGGAGAGTGTCCTTAATAGGAATAGTTGTCTCTCTTGAGTTTATTGATCGATTAGATAATTCATGATACTATAGAGGATGGGGTAGTGACATGTGAACATTTGGTTATCCAGTCATCTTTAGTGGACTAGGTGAAGGCCAACCATGAGTTATATTCCAAGACTGAACTAATGTGACAGAGATTTGGAGGGGATGGCAAAGTACTAGTTTGGTCCTTAGATAATGGTGACATTATTTATATCCATGGGAGTGTTTTTGTTCTTATACCCATTAGTGAAGATAATATGAGATTTTAACATTCCACTTGATGGAATGTGAATCTAGGATCGATGAAGACGTACCATGATATTAGATTTTTTTGGTGGCCATGTATGAATATGGATATTATTGGTTTTATTTCAAGATGTATTTCTTAATAAAGAGTAATGGTTTGGAATCAATTTACACGTTGTTAACTTAAATGATTTAAACTGGACATGTGGAAATAAGATGATGTAATGATGTATTTTGTAATAGGTTTTCATATAAACTCCATGAATCATAATGTTGTATGGGTGATAATGGATCCACAAACTATCGATCCCATTTATTAATGATACAAGATACCATTTCTATAGATGATTTGATAAATACACATGTATGTGAGATTATTAATTTATATGATGTTCCAATAATACTTTTTTAGATAGTGATTCATTTATCAGATTGGGTTTATGTTAGAGCTTGTAAAAGTCTTCTAGAACTCAATTGAGGATAGAAATGATATATCACCCACAAATAGAAGGATGGTCTAAGAGGATCATCCAAATTCACGAGGTTATGTTTCACATATTTGTGGCAGACTTTGGGGGATTGTGGGATGAGTATATTTACATGTTAGAGATTCTTATAATAGTAGTCACTCGGATTCTATCAAGATGGAACCCGATTACCCTATCTATTGTTCGAATTATCTCTGACCATTATTCTTGAATGTGGTAGGCGAGGTAGATTTTTTAGGACAATGCCATGTGTAGGAGACTTGAGATTGAGCGAATTTGATCAAAAAGATTTTTTTCACAACATAGTGGAGACATAGATTGTATTCAAAAAAATATAAGGAGACTATTGGAGTTATCTAAGGGTGACTATGTTTTCTTGAGGGCAACTCAGTTGTGGAATCAATATATTTGGAAGTATGGAAACCAAACACCAAGATTTGATGTACCATTAGAGATCATCAAGAATATAGGGATAGTGGATTACCATTTGGGTCATCCTATATATTACTAAGGTATGCATGAAGGGTTCCATATATCTCATATTCAAATGTAAATGCTTGATCCTGTACATGTTTTATATTCTAAGGTCCTTAAGTTGGTGGTGAATGAATCATATAATGAATGATCGATCTGTATAGCAAACTAGAGTAAGAAATTTTAATGGGGAAAGATTAAGGAACTTGTTTATATATTATATATGAATGAATGGGTCCAAGGGGAGATTTTTGGAGTAGTATTTTGACTTTCAGTCATAATGGATTAGGTTATTTGAGCTTTAATTAGGATATACTTCGTATGGGTGAGATTTCTTTAGAGGTGACAATTGTAACACCTTCATTTCCAAAAGATATGTTAATATATGTTACAATATGTATTATGTGGTGATTTTGAGACTTTTGATAGTTTATACTCAGTTTGAAATGTGTTGTAAATTTTTGGAAGATTGAAAACTTCTTTTGACACCTTATTGTTCTAAATAGCTAACACCGCGCTCCTTGTGAAAGCTGTTTTGGACTTGTGTGAGCTACCATGTGAAACAGGAAATGAAAACTAGATTGAAAAAAAGGAATGGCCTTGGGAATGGTGTGTTGGTAGTCCTTTAGTGTAACTTGTATTTGTAGAACAAAACATGCTAATGGTGGAGGAAATGATGAGGGGAAAACATAATGTAATTGGGCACCGTGCCCTTTTGGATTTCAAGTTGGGTTAGTGAATTCTAGGCTAGCAAAGAGATTGTAGAGGTCATGGTACTGATCAACCCTATATCCAAAAAACTAAAATATCCCCAAATCTCCAACAATGATTCATGTTTTTTAATTTAAACTGTGTTTGAGTGTTATGAGGGGAAGACTAATTTATTCCTCACTCATTTTATCCTGATTATACCACTCTATTATCCTCTATATTGGTATGTTGAAGATTTTGGGGAGAGTTCTAGGTTGATGTATGATTAGTTACAAATCCTTTATTTGAGATCTGTTTTCTTCATTGTTTGGATTGATCTCGCTTGTCCTTGTATTAATATAAGGGATCCTTCCATCCACCATTGTTGGCTCTTATGGTAAGGGGTGATTCGGTGGGGAACATCCATGATTTATTATTGTTCTAGAAAAATTATTATATCCTTTTTTGAGGATCATGTAATGAGGTTGTTCAGGATTAGACTATCCAGTATTGTATTTTCTGGAATGGTAAATCCATGATTTTCAATAACAATATCCTTTATTTAAGATTTTTTTCATTGTATGATGTCTGAGTTGTGATTCTCAAAGTGGATATTTTTTATGTATTTGGGAGTGAGATTAATTCAAGTGATAACCTTCATTTAAAATATGGATGTTGATGCCTATAATATTGAAGAAGAAATATTCTTATAATATAAGGCCTTGTATATGATATTTTCCTGATCTGATCATTTTTTCTTGTAATCCATGATTGATATGTGTTGCATGTGTATACGAGAGTGTCCCTTGTGACCCATCTTTGAAATCTAGTATTATCAATAGTTGATAGTCTCTTTAGAACATATCATGATATGGATTACTTTTCCCTGACATGTATTTTATTTTATTTTTTGGTATTTCAAATAATTAATATACTTACCTTAGGTATAAGTATGAAAATATATATAAGTATTTGTTATATAACCCCTTAGAGGTGGGGAGTGATCATGTGAAAAGTCTAAAAATTATATATCATTTGATGGTATGATTTAGATAATGAACATGTTAGATGACATGGGAGTTAACCATGTGGAAGAATCATTTATCCTTCACATAAATGCTTATATAGTTTTTTTTCATATCGGGGTTCCGAAAAGATCCCAATAGGTCATACTTATCATGTTTCACATACGATTATCAAAGGATTAAAACCACTATCAGGGTGGGGAATGTAGTCTTCCTATTAATGACCACCATCAGGGTGAGGTGTGCAGCATTACTCAAAAGAAGAACTTGGGGTAGTACTGATAGGTTTAGGGTTCCACAAACACTATTTCAAATATAATGTCTTTTGAAATGTAGTGATAAAAATTGATATCCATATTATAAATGTACCATTGTAGGTGGGATCAGGGTTTAATGTGTGTTGGTCAGCACATGATGACTTAATTCTTGTCTAGTTATATGTTTACTTATTTATTTACTTCAAATCATGACATAAATTGTTATATATTATTTATCACTTATTTTAATAACCCATTACTGGTTTATAATTTTATTTATTACTCATACACATCACGGTAATTCTGGTGCATGTGTAAACTTCATGATTAAGAAATCATGGAAGGAAATTGACTTGAAAAATGTAGCTAGGATATGGGGAATTATGTCTAGAGGTTGTACTAGGATTGCCTCAGGAGGGATTCCATAGTGGATTTTTTCTAATATGTCTTAGTCATACTAATATTTGGAATTCCCCTTTTGCGGTTCATGGATATTTGCTTTATGACATGTGATAATATCCATTACATTTGACATAACATTTATTAATTATTTTATTGTGTTAATATATGTTATTATTAATACATGTATATATTAAATTTGAGGGTATAGTATCCCCAATCATGAATTAATAAAGTTGGTTATATTCAAAAATATCTTGCTCATGGGAAGGAAAGCATGAGGATAGGTAGCACAACATATCATATATAGTGATTTGGGTTGGAGAGTTACACCCACAGAAGTGGAAATATGCTCCTATGTAATTTACCAACAAATGAAATACAAATGTTGATTTAAAATAATTGAATTCTTTTGTTGTGTAATTATTTGAATATATTTATATGAATGGGAAATGTATCAAAATAGAATTGGAAACTTGGGACAAAAATAAAAGAAACTCTGAGGAAAATATAAAATTTAATGAAGCAAAGATCCAAATATAGAGAATAAAGTATAAAAATATCATGATGGTGGAATATGAAAATATTAATGACTACTTCAACCATATAAAAAAAATAAATAGCAACATTATAGGAATTTGATATGTTTTATAAGATTCATAAATTGTCAATAAATTGATATGGAACATTATAGATAGGTATAATCCTATAGTATGTGCATTATAAGAAGAGATAATTTATCCCAAAGTGATTTATATAATATGTTTATTATATATGTAACAAGGAAATATCTCTAATTTATTAACAATTTTAAGGAGGAGAAGGATTTTGAAGCTACAAGGAAGAAAAATATATGTGAAATAGAACATGAAAAATTTGGTAATAGTTTAATATAAGATAATACCGATGTCTTTGAAGAGAATAAGTGGATAGTGTACCTTATCTCATGGAACTACAAAAATGGTGGAGGCATGTAAAATGTAAACTACCCACCTAATTTTTTTTACTGTGGGGGAGTCATACAATTTTTAATAAACTCTCCTAATAAGAATTATAAAGAATATGATAATAATGATTCTTAAGAAACCCATCAAAGGAATAGGTGGAGTAAAACTTATAAGGAAGTTAATGAGTCAATCATAAGTAAAAAAAGATCACTATAAGGAGTAAATTATTTATGTTGACTAAAAGTGAAGAGTATGAATCTACTGATAACTATTCATAAAAATATGAAATACTAGATATGATTAGAACCTTGATGGATTATGTTGAAATAAACAACGATACATTAAATAGTATAGTATAAAAATGTGAAGATACATATATAAAACATCTGATAAGATAATAAATTGATGAATGATTTAAAATAAACACCAAAATTAAAAAATGAATTTAGAGTATTGTTGAAGGAAAGAGAAAACAAAAAATATTGGAAAATTAAACTTTCTCAAAAAGTAAAATGTTTATCAAAAAGAAATTATAAGTATCAATTTAAAATAAGAAAAATAAGGTAAAATAATGAAATATCACGAAGAAAAACATTCTAATGATAGATAAGAGATATTTAATACTTATTCAAGATGTATCATGGTGGAAAATACCTTTAATAAAATTAATTACAGCTTAAAAAATTCTTTAGATGTAACGGCCGAAACATCTCAACCACCCAGAAGTACTCATCCAAAAATTTAGGTGAAACCAACATCAACAAAACATAACAGTTCATAAGACTATACTAATCATGAAAAATAATGAATCAAATATCAAATATCATAGGGTGAGAAAGGATTTTATAAACAAAAAACATTAATAGAAGTTAAAATTAACTATTAAAAGACGGATTCCCCATGATTTGAAAATTGGAGGTTTTAAAAGATGATGAATCTCAAAAAACATATCAATGAGAAAATACATTCTTCTATAAAAATATCCCGATTTATTGTATATTATTTGTGTTGTGATATTTCCAATAAAAAATTAATATGATTTATAACATGTCTTGTATCTACCAAGGAGTAAGAGATAACTATGAAGGAGAAATAGTGGAAGAAAATGATATAACTCCCTAAATTTCCTAGAATAAACAAAAGGAAAATACATTAGATATTAAAAAATATAATGGAAAAACAAATTTAAATACTCAGAGGAATTATATAGAGTGTGTGACTTACCATTTTATGATGGCGGAGATTTTATGATAACACATCAAAGGAAAATTAAATATATTTTAAAAGAAATGAAAATTGGGAAAATGAAAATTGAATAATTTTTTTTATTTTTGTTGTGACTCCTCTAAAAAGCCGTGGAATTTAAGGCATGGGAATCTTGTCCAAAATAGTGTGAGAAATTTTCAATGGAATATGTTATATAATATTTAACTGAACTAAAGAGGAATATTGGTGATATTTCCTCAAATATCTAGTAATGAAGGACGGTTTGTATAAGTCTTAAGAAATTTGGAATTCAATCCAATAAACCTATTTAGATCATACACACTAATCTATATAGACCAATGAGACATTAATTAAAAGTGAGATTTTTTTGACATTATAACATTTTTAATAATTTTAATCAGATAAATAGTGAAATGTTCATGAAACATAATTCAAATATGTAAGGTTGTATAGATGTTTTAAAATTTACTCTGATAAGGATTATGGTGTATATATGTTGATATGGGAAAAGAAAATGGAAAGGATTACAGAAGTAACTCTTTTGAGCCAAACTTGATGAGACATGGAATTAAACACCAATATAGTGCACTGTATTTTCCTGAACAAAAAAAATTATTGGTAAGGAAAAATAGAAGTCTAATGATATTTGATGAAGTATTCATACTGAATATAAATATTCAAAATTATTCTGGATATTAGTTCCATGTACAATTTCAACTATTAAAAATGTATGTTTTCATTGATAAGAATATAAAAAGAACCTATATGATATATGGTATAGGAAAAATTCTATAGGTAACTAATTTATGGTTTTTTGAGTCCATTCCTAATAAATATCAGAAATACATATTTTAGAATGTTTGAGGATAATGAAGAGAAGTGGTTTTATGGGATATTGATCCAATTAAATAAGAACCATGTTCTTGATTAAATTATTGCAAAAGTTGGAGGATTCAATTAATGTGAATGTCATTAAAAACAAAAACACCACAACAGAAGTTGTTAATGAAGCTATGTATGTTGTAATAAAAGTTAAAATGAGAGATTATAGATTATTTAATGAAAAATAATAGAAAATGAGCCTAATTTTATAAATTTTGATACCAATAAGTCTAGAAATTATGAAATAAATATAAAAAAAATCTAGAAATGTTGAATTTTAGAAAAATATAATTTTGAAAATATCATTAGTAACCCAGAAGTTCCAATTCATATTATATGTAATTTTTGTCTTCAAAATTTGAAATCACATACATAATAGGAGGAACCCCAATCTATTTCTGAGGTAGTTGAGAATAAAGAGTTGTGAAATGTAATAAAGGAAGATTCAGATAAAATTTAGATAAATAACACAGGGGAAGTTATTATTTTAGTGAAAGGGATGAATGGAATAAATCATGGATAGTTAGTAAAGGTTATTAACAAGTGGAAACTATTAATTTTGAATAATATTTTCTCATGTTGAAAAAATGAAACAATCATAATAGTTTTGATTTTTACTACTCATCATAATAAAAAACTCTATTAGATGGATGTTATTTAAGAATTATAGAATATATAAGTAAAATAAGAAGTTTATATTGATAAACCAAATTGAATTTTAATTGAAAATGATGGAATCATGGTTATAAATCATTGAAAAACTTGTAAAAATTGAAATATGTTACTCATGGATGGTATAAAAAACAATAATATTGGTTTAATAATTTCATCTTTTAAAATGTGAAATATTATATAATCTTGTATGTTGAAGGGATGGCTACATGTACCACTGTTTTCATTATTTACATTGATGATATAATTTTTTTCGATGATAGGAATAATGCTTGAAAATATATTTCTTAACAAATGAAAAGGATCTTTGAGATGTTAAAGATTAAAGAGTTGAACTTATTTACATAATTAAGAGTTCACAATAAAAGTTATATACATTAACATCTTACAAGATATGTATGATAGGGAGTTAATTCAAATGTTTTGGATTGAATATTCAACGAAATATTCTGCATCTATTTCTATTTGCATGAAAATGGATAAATATAAAGCCTAAAAATTGGAAATCAGATTGGTTTATGAATGTTAATAATAATTTTAAACTATCATAATACATCAATACTATACATTACACAATCTGTAACATTTTGGGAAGAAATGAAAGTTGTAACAACACATATACTTATAAAATAGTTTGTTTTCATTCTGGAATAAAATAGTTAAATTCATTATAAATGTATAATGAAATAAGTGGTATTTACATTAATTATGTAATCTATAAAAATAAAATATTAACCTCCCCTATGAAATTATAAATAAAATTTATGTATATTATAAGTGAAAAATATTATATATTTATATCATGGAATATATAAATAAATGTTTTTAAAATAATAAATTCAGTGTCTTTATTTTTGTGGCACATAAAGTTTTTGTTTAAAAGTTAATAATTAATATAATAATTAATAAAAAATTTCCCTTCATAAAATATAATCATAAATTAATTTTCCTTTTTCTTATTATTATATGATAATTTAATGGGTCCTCAATAAATATTTGAACATTCCATAAAATTAGTTACAATTTTAAAATATGTGTTTTTTGAATAAATGGTGATTTTAATTAAAAATTAAATTTATTATATTTTAAAAATTATTTTAATAAAATGGAGTTCATTTTTTTAATTATAAATTTCTAAAAATTATTAGGCATAATTTTTGGGACTTTTCTAAAATAGTTAAATTTTTGGTGAATAATGAAAGGTGACAATTTATAGTATTTAAAAAATACATGAATTAAGGAGTCAATGATGACAGACGACTAATTTAATCCCATAATATCAAAATACCAATATTTAGTGTAATATATTTAGTGATAAGGTTACAACTATTCATATTCTTGATCAAAAAATAAATAAATTAATGAATATAATAATTAAAAAACACCCCATCCTCTATAAATACAATCCCGTACAATGTCTTCTCCACAAACCTATAAATCCTTTTGGAATGTTTAATTTCTGACCAAATACCTTCCCAAGACTCTTACCCAAGCCCTATACCTACTATTCTCAATAAAATCCCAAAACAATGTTATATAAAAAGGTTCTCTTGGAGACGAAATTCAAGAGGTAAAATCTTCTTTCGTTTTGTTTTTGATTTATTTTAAATTAATCTTATTTTCTTATTATCTCCTCACATCACCTAATACAATTTAAATTATAGCTAAAGTATCACAATTATATTTTAATGTCATTTTTTTAACATAATATTCATCATCAAACCTTTCATCTTCTCATCTTATTCTAAAAAATGAAAATGTTGTCTGTGATGTGTCGATTTTCCGTCATCATGGACGATGTGTTTTAGTTTTCTTTTACCACCTTAATGGATGGCCATAAAACCATTATTATGTTTAATATTGATTTTATTATACATATAATAAGATATATAATGTTTTTTATTCGATATATATACATGATAGTAAATTAAATGTTTTATATTCCTAATGTTTGCAAAAACCGAAAAATAAATTAAATGATTTTCATTAATGTTTTTATAATGAATAATACAAATATCATAAAAATAAATGACGTAATGTATGATTTAAAATTATAGAAATAGAGTAATACCATTTATTTCAACTTATAGAGTTCTTTTATTCCACTAGAAAACCCATAATGAACCAACCAAGGGAACCATGTCGTAAACACACTCGAAACAAAAATAACAAAATAATATGAATAAATTGGTAGAAATATGATATAAAAAGATCATATAAGGTATTATAAATATGAAAATATTTATCTAATGAAGCTATAACACTATTTAAACCATTATATATGTTGTTTGGACACATTTGAAGTATTTCAATCCCAAATTTGGGTACTTTTATTTAAATATCCTCTTTTAAATTTATATTTTTATAAAATTATAAATGAATATTTTTATTATGAGAGTATTCATGTTTTATGATTATGATTTATTTCATTGGAATAGTTTATGATGAAGGGTGTGAGATATATCCCCCTTTAATATATTTTGTACTTTTATGTTAGAAGTTGAGTGTAATGGTTATTCCATGTGTAACTGTGATGGTTATATCAGATGTTAGCCATGACGGTTACATTATCAGTTATTCATGAGGGTTAAAAATCATATGGTATCCATGAGGGTTAAAATATTAAGAAATAAATTCCCCATGACACCTAAATAGTATTTTATGTTTTCTATTTTTTATATAAATCTTAGGTTTCAATAATGTATTTTTGTGATACATTAAGGGTGAGGAGTATGTCTTCATAAAAATGAATTCTCATGTTTATAAGTAATTATGTAATTAAAATTTATTTTTTATGTCCCTTATAAATATCGTCGTTCCCATCCCAATATTTAAACAGTTTTTAACATGGTTTAAGGATGGTTAATAGAAAAGAATAATCCACTCTAAATGTTGTAATGAGTTTTCAGGAAAATATGTTATTTTTTAATAATAAAATTTTTATTATCAATGAAATGGATTCAGTTTTAAAAGTACCCACATTGTCTTATTGTTGGATTATATATATGAATAGTATCTTAATTATCTAAAACAAATATTATAAAATGTCATTGGGAATGAAATAATGTTAATTATATAATAATTTATAATATTATGTAATGTTTAAGGCATAAAAGTGATATGGAGGAATCATGCATATTGGAATTAAATTGAATCTATATGAACGTTAATGGAAAAAAAAATTATGGATTTATGTATAGATGGAGTAAATATTTTACCTTTCTTAGTATCACGAATGTTGATTTTTCTGGAGATTAATGTGATTGAAAATCATCATTAGGAGGAACCATATTCTTGGAATAAGGTTATGTGATCTAGTATAGTAAGAAACATTTTCAAGTTACATTTATTATAGTGGAAGTAGAATATATTAATGTAAACTAGTAATATAAAAATATGTTTTGGTTGATGATTTAGTGGTAATATTTGTGGGTAAATATTGAAAAACTAGTGAATATTTTTTGTGATAATCATGGTACAATTAATCTCTCTAAAAATCATATGCAACGTTCTAGAAATAAGAACATTGGTATTAAAAATAATTTCATTAATTTTATTATTTCTCGTGTGGATTCAAATTTTGATTATATTTAAACAAAATACGAAATTTTTTTATGTCTTCCCCAATGATTTTCCATGGGAAGGACTTAATGAATTGAGTCTAAAACTAAATGTTTAGCCTCTACTAATTATGTAAGAATGGTTTGGATATGTCCCCCATATTAATTTGGATTAAGATATAAAATGAAGGGAATATATAAAACACTATAATGTATTATTTTTGAATCAAAGAAGGTTTTATCATAGTTTTGGGGAGTAAAATGATCAGAAGTTATAATTCTAGATGCTTACATTATTTATAGTGATTCATCAATTTCATGTTTATAAAATTTATAGTTATATAAGGTTGTAATTCCTTTTGAAAATTGACTAATCTAGCAATGTAGCGTGAAGAAAATAATTATGAAAAATTCTATGGTTTGATAAAATTTCAGAAATGTTTTGTTGATTATGTTGATAATATATAAAAAGGGGTATATTGAAGATACATTATGCATATTTTTAATTATTGTTGCTATTTTTTGTCAATAATGTTTCTAGGAATGTTTTTGTGTTCTAGGTGAATGTTAGTTTCTTCTTATCATAAGATGATTTATTTACATTCCTTTTAAATTAATTTGATTCTTTTCTTGTCAAAGTTTTTATAAAATTATGAACACTAAATGTATGATTGTTTAAGATGAGTTCACTCATGAATTTTTAAGAAAAGTAAATATTTTAAAATTTTAATGTTATAAAAAGTTGATTTAACAGACTATAAAAAGTTTGAGGTTATAAAGATTTGGAGTTTCATAAGTGTGAAGATTGATCACTGATGTTTTGTGTGGATAGAGATATATCTCAATTTTAATTCGATGGATAAATATTTGAAGTTATAATAGACAGAGAAATTTAAAAATTTCTACTGTACAGAGAAATCCGTGAAGTTATAATGGATGGAGAAATCTTTTAAGATATACCATATGATGAAATATATGAAGTCATACTGAATGGAGAAATTTAGGAGGTTATACAAGATGGTGAAATATTTGAAATTATAGTGAATGAAAAAATCATAGAATTTCTGTTAGATGGAGAACTGTCTAATGTCATATCAGATGAAGAAATATATAAAGGTATAATTGATGGGAAAATATATACATTTATAAGAGATAGAGAAATAACTATTATAATAATGTATGATGAAGTATTTGAAGTTATACCTGAAAATGATGGAGAAATCTATAAAGTGTTCTGGTTAAAAGGGTAAAAAGATGAGGAATCTTTTATAAGTTCTTCACTATGATTATTTTAAGGAGTTGATGAAACTTAAAAAGTTTTTTTTAAATCATTATGCATATAACTTTCTATTAATAAAGATTATTTATTTAAATTTATAATTATAATGTTGAGTTACATAAAATTTGAGTAATATAGTTGACCAATACAATTTTCTTGTTATAAAGTTGAGATATACAAATTTAATATTTTAAAGATGAATTATATGAATTTTTAATTATAACATTGATAAGGATGGAGTTTGAGTTATATATTTGATATTTACAAATATTGACATATAAATACGGTCTATAAAATGTTTCAGTTATGAAGTAATAGAGAATGTTATTATTCCAAAATGAGGATTGAGGACCTTTATAAAACTCTTTAATGTAAAATTTTTTGAAGATGATGATTCTAACATTAAAAATTAATAAACATATCAATGATTTGAGGGATTTTTTAATAAATCATTGAGGATAATATTTGGAGGCAGTCATATTTTTTTGAGAATATATTTCTATAGTCAATGAAGGAAGTCTAAGAAAATTTGAGTTCTAAGGGAAATTGGAAATGGAGCACATGTTTCTTCCATGATTAATAGAGGAAGTATGAGTATAAAAAATGGGGAAAGATCAATTTTTTGTGTTTTTATTGAAATTTCTAGTGAAATTATTAATTTTTTTGAGAGTGTATAGTGTGAGTATCCAAAAAAGAATTCACTTGGTTAAAGAGGAAGAGTATTGTAAATTGCATACCATATGGATGTGAATTAGACACATGTGAGGTCAATGAAGAAACATTAGATAGATGTGTATTAGATATAAATCTAACAAAAGCTCATGTACAAGATTAATATGGAGATGATATATGTGCAAAGAATATAGATTTATGGACATAGTTTATTATGAACATATTTCATTGTTTTATTATTGTATTGGCGTGGAAGAATAAGAAAACATAATAACTTGAGAATTGTAATATTTAATGTTAGGAGATAGAATAATATTGATTGAATTTGGTTATTTTTTATTAAATTATTTATAGGGTGGATATTTATCGATCAACTAGAGTGCGCACAATGATGACTAGGTAACCACATTGGGACTAAACATAGTAAAGTTCTGTATGCCTTTTTTATTTACTTATATTTTCATATGAGTTAGGTTGTGTTATAAATATGAATGGATAGAAAAATTTACAGGTTTTATAGATTAATTTTAGGAAAATAAAAATTTCACAATATCCAAACTAATTCAACCCCCCCCCCCCCTCAGTGGTCTACACATTCCAAGGAACTTCATGAACAAAGTTATAAATGATCATGTCCACGCAAAATCATTTCAAAAATGCTATATGCGATCACACCAACACAAAAAAATTATATCATGAGATATAAAATGGTAATAAATGAATTATATTGTGGTATACGATACCTAAATTCTAAATAATAGTCACCCACATTTATGTGTTCTATTAGAACATGAAAACATTTATATTTTAAACATCACTTAATTAACCCTTTGGAAAGGTTCCAGTTACATGAAAAATATCCATTGGACATTCCATAAGTCATCCAGAGAGTGAATATGGATAGTTGAATAAAAAACAAACTATAGTGTAATAAATTTAATGTCAATTTCTGTGGAAATATATACAAAACTCCCATTAGAGTTTATTAAATAACATTAAAAAAGAATCATCCCTATTTAAAATGGTTAAAAACTCCTTAAATTGTTTTCATTAAAATGAAATATTTTAATCATTATAATATTTTAAAATTTAAATATTAAAAAAAGTTTTTTAATAATAACAAATTTTTAAAATAAAATATATATTAATAAAACTAAATAATTCATTCATAAAAAACATAGGCCTTTAAAATCCATTTTAAAAATATAAAATTCCATTAAAATTTAAACATATAATTTTGAAAAATATAATAACATTTCATTTTGTTTTGAAAATAATAACTGTTCAAAATCTTGTGGAAACCATTTAAAAACCTATAAAAACATCTTCATAAATAATATTTCTCATATGAGGAGTGAAATAGTTAGAGATTATTTTAATTTTTTTATCTTTCATGTAATGGAAAAAGTTATAGGAAATTGAAAAAGTAATTTAAAATATTATAAAGAAATTTTTATTGAAAATGATTAATATAAAAATAATCTTCAAAAAATTATATTTGAAAAGAAAAAAAGGATTTAAAATTTTATTATGGTGTGTAATAAAAAAATTGTTTTTGAAATGATGACAACCCTTTTCAATATTTTGAAATACCTTCATTAAAAACCCACATTGTAAAAAGGGTTTGTAAAAAAAATGTGTATAAAGGATAAAAAATTGATGAAGGTAACATGAAACAATCCATAACATGGTTTATAAAAATAAATTATATCATTTATAGGAAGGGAAAATATGGGAATGCAAGATCAACCATATTTAAAGGGAATATGAATTATTCTTAACAATATCCTGCTTTTATCGGGAAGAAATTCATCAAAGTGGAAGATTTAAATAATTTTTATTATTATAATTAGATAGAAGGATAAAATTCAATATAAAATATTGGGGTATAAGAGAAAAATAATATAATATATATTTTCAATATGAAACATTATAACTATATGAAATAAGCTTTGAGTTTTCAATTTTCATTACGACATAAGAAACGTTTTAATTAAAAGACCATGAAAATGTGAGAATGAAACTAAATATAAAATAAAATGAATGAAATTAAATTCATGAAATTATATATCAAATAATAATTATACACACTATTTAAACTAATTTATTTTTATCAACAAAACATAAATCAGAGAAAGTAAATTAATATGAAACACATATACCGTTAATCCCTCTTAGCCAAGAATGATAAAAACATATGTATAAAAAATATCTATAATAATAAAATATTTTAAAACGGTATATATATATATTTACCATTATACATTTTATTGATAATATTTTATTATATGTATATTAGTCACATAAAATTTATCTTTGTCATCAGGTGCTAGAAACTCTTATTTATTGTTTTATAACAGTTTTGTAGTGGATTTTTAGATTCATGTTTATTAACATAATTTTCATTGTTTAAAAATTATACAAGACAAAATAGTCATCATATTTCATTTATTCATCATTTTGAAATTTCATTTAGTGAATGATAAAGGTGTGGAAGGTGAATGAGGAAATTTTTAAGAACTAGTTTCAACATGGTTAATGATTGAAATGAGACATATTACTGAATATATTAAATATAAATAACACTATTAAAAATAATTACAGAATATTAAATATATTATTATTACATGATATTTTCATTATACAATATTACTTAATCATTCATTATATAAATATTATAACATCCTCACACAGGTGGTAAATCTGAAAAAAAAAAGAGCATATTGTAATGAATTAATGATTATGGTTATGTATTATATAATGTCAATATAAGTTTTAAATAAGATTAATCATGTAATAAATATAATAAAACTTATTTAAAATAATTTCTATAATCATACATGAATTGTGGTGATGAAAAATAACATTATCCATTCATGGAAGTAGTATCCTGAACACACACATGATTAATGATTCCATTTCTCAATGAATGAGAGGAAATGAATTTATATTGAAAATTATATGTTAAGATTCATAATAATGACATAATAATAATATTAGTTTCTAAATAATACTCTTGATACATACCATGAGAGGATATGATGAAATATAAACTGTACCACTTTGTGGAGGTGATAGTCCAAAAGTACGAATGATTGATGTTGTTTTGTTTTATGTAGTGGATATATTGTATTGAATAATTATTGTAAAATGAATATAATTACATTAATTTATAATAATAAAAAAATTATAATTATATTACGGAGTCTATAAGATTTTTTGGAAGATAAATGATTTTAAGAAAAGGTTAAGGAGTAAACAATACTCATGTTGGGAACTTTATATTTCTCTTTGAAATCACATTGGAAATGGTGGCCTTATGCAAAATAATTGAGACTAGTGGCCTATGAAAATGATATAGGATTATATTATGACAAAAATTTAAGATTTTCAGAATAAATTTAAATTATATTGGTGTATTGAGAAGTTGTAGAGGGGCCCCCTTTTATAAGTGAAGAAAAATTACATTTTTGTAAATACTCCTCATTTTTCAACAAATAGATAAAATGATTCATAGCTAAAAGGATCAATATTTGGTAAACTATTTAATATGTTAAAATTTAAGGTCTATAATCTTATCGAAAAAAATTGATGCTTTGTTATAGAATATATATTTTTTCCCTTTAGATTTATTAATTGTCAGCATAGATAAATTTTACTATATTAATTAAATTGGAACCTTGATAATTAATTTTAATGAAAAAATAAATATTTTACTAATTATATAATATTAAAATTACAATTCCATATCATAAAATTATTTTTTTGAATAAAATTTATATGTATTAGAAAATTTAATTTTTAATTAAAGCACAAACCATATAAAAACAGTTTTCACAAAAAGTTTATTTGATGATTAAAATCTACATATTAGAGAAAATTATCAATTTTATATATTTTAAGGAAAATATTTTGTTTTTTATTAATTAGAAAATTTATTTGTGGAGTAAAAATCAATAAAAATATTAATTTTCTCAAAATAATTTTTAATTTTAATAAAAGACCAAGAATAGATTTTTATTGGAAAATACTGATTATGTACTTAAAATATTAATCATTGATTCTATAAATTTAATTTAGTATTTTTAAATTAATAATATTACCCAGATAATTAAATTTCTATAATAGTTTTTATGTTTATAGTTTCTTAATAAAAATGTCATAAACACAATGATATTAGTAAAAACTTCATTTTTTACAAATCACCAAAAAATCAATTATTTTAGAAAAACCCCAAAAAAACCCTATGTTATTTTTTAAATTATCAATTAAAAATGAATTTCATTTTTAAAAATTAAAATTTTATAATAAATGGATTTGTTTTTTAAAAGTTTTTTTTAAAAACTAATTTTATGGATAAATGAACTATTAAATAATTTAGTGTACTTAAACCTATTTTATACATTTTCATTTGGTGTTATTTTTATTATTATAGGTTTTTATTCTTATATTTTCTTAATTATTTCACATAATATTCTTCCACTTATTTTTTATTCATGTTTTATAAAGAGAATGCTTCTATACATAATATTTATAAATATATATATATCTTCCAAAATAACTTGGTGTTACATTATCCAAATTGAATAAATTGTGTCCTTGAAGGTTTAATTATAATAAAATAAAGTAGTAAACTAAGGGATACATAAAAAATGGTAGATATGTATCTTATAAATATATTCACCACACTATCATTGGTAAGTATTGAAATTTATTTACCTCAAGTATGGTACTTTAGGAGTTGTTTGAGACATGACGTTCACAAATTTATTTTATCGATCATATTTCTCACCAAATACTTCATGGAAATTTTTTTATTATAATTTATAATTAAATAGGTCTAAATGATCATTTGAAAATGAGAAATCAATTCTAAATTTTCTGGCCAAGTGAAACCTTCACTTAAACATACAATGCTTTCATTTTATATGTGATATAATTTGACCAAACTATCACTCGTTTAGTTTTACCATGGATTCCTATAGCGATTTTCATATTTGGTTTTGTAACCACACTCATAAAAACATTACAATATATTTAAATACTTTTTATTATTTTGTAAATATAATTAGATTCACCAAACCATATTCCCTAATGGTTTATAACCAGCTAAGTATTCATTGACCCACCCATCATGAACCAAAGTGAAGATTGAGTTGATACTCCTCTAGCCTCTCTGAGTTTCATAACCCTTAGGTGAAACAGTTTTATAAATATATCCACATTCCATTATATATAAATGTATTTAATTTCTAAAATAACTACCCAATCTCTACATTACCAAAAAAATTGGTTGTTATCTTATTCTTAAAATTTTAACTACGGTTCAGTAAGGTTTTTTCCATCATAACCCCAAAATAACTAAACAAATCTAGAAAAACAACTAAACTATTATCTCATAGAAACTAATGAACCCCAATCCCACACTTTTAAATTTGGTGCTAAAAAACACTTTCATTAAACATTTGCTTTAATTTTTTTTCATAATGCTGTATTTATTTGGAAACATTTCAACAAGTTAAATTTTACATCTCTCAATAATCACATAATCCAAAAAAATTAAAGGATTAGATTCATTCAGGATCATATACCATGTATTTTTCATCTAGAAAAGATGTTTGTTCAACTATATTATTATAAGAAACTGAGATTTTGGGAATTAAAATTTTTAATTAATTTATGGTTTTTGATATTTTTCATTTAACGTGACACCGATGATAGTTTATAGTATATTTAATCAGTACAATTGGATTGAGTTATACACAACAACAAGTGATACTGAACTAAATACAATATAAAATTTAACATTCTCTACGTGGAACTCCATGGTTAGCGTACATGACAATTATGATTGACTTTCCCCAATGGTTTGGGTTACCCGCAATTCCGAGTTTTACTAATCAATAATATGTTATTAAATGTTATCATTTTATATAGTAATGTATAAAATAACAGTTAAATTAGCATTAATGATTATTATTATCTAATTAATGAAAATATCATGTTTAGATAAATATAATCTAAATTCATATGTTAACAATTAATTAGATATAAATATGAAAGTCAATTTAATATAATGGAAAATATTATTATTATTATAAGCTATTGTACCACAATGAATCAATGTAATTAAAATTAGATAATGATATTAATGTAATATATATGTTATATATTAAATAAAATATTTTTTATATCCTTCTAATAAATTTTATTCACATAAGATAATAACAAACCCAATTTTATGCTTAAAACCCTATATTTTTATTAATGTATTTTACCGCCTTTTAATAGAGAACCAATTTTAAATAATTTCATTAATTTATATAGATGTAAATTGTTAAAATTGACTTCTTTTAAGAAATTATAACATAATAATTAGGTTAGGATAATGTATTGATATTTTTCTCTGATGTTTTATTTTTTAATGAATAGTGAAAATACTAACATTTAGTTCAAAACTAATTTTTTAAATAATCTATTTATAAGGTAAAACTAGATTTTAAATTTGGATTAAAAGTTTAATTAGATAATAAATTTATAAATTAATCCAATTTTTGTCATTAGAACCAATTTCACTATGAAAATGAATATAAAAACATAGTCATTGTTTGAATGTTTTTATATTAAAAACCAACATTGTCTACCCAACTGCTGGATTAAATTTAAATTAATTGCTAGCACTTATGTTGTTTTGAATTGGAAAATTTTACTCCATATTTGTAATAATCATAATTTATAATGTATAATGAGGTCAAATTATTTTTTTAACAAAAAATATTACTGAATGACAGTAAAATTAATTGCATCAATTATGTTAATATTATGCTTAATTAAAGACTAAACCATAATATAAAGGGATTAAATGAAAAAGAAACGTGTAAAATTTTTTATGTAAATATATGAACCATATAATCAGTTTTAATGACTCTTTACCATTATTGTATCAAAATTCCATGGGGAAATGTGGGTGTAATTCCCTTTCCAAAAATTTACAAAAGTGTCACACCTCCTCCACTATAAAATATTCCCCACCTTGTACATAATCTCCCCTCTCAAGAAACATGGGATTTGAAAATATATGACCAAATATATCCTAATGATACATTAGTTCCTCCTTGAATCCTGAATTTTGGAATAATGTCTTCTAAGAAAGACTTTTGGCACAAACAAAAGGAGTTACCTGATTAAGAGGTATTGACTTCTCTCAAGTTCCTTTCTTGATTTTTCATCCTCCACTCCCTATACGCTCTTTATACAATGATTGTTTAAAAAATAGTATCATAAATTTACTAGAATGTTTTTATTCTAAGGGTTTGACCTAAAATTACCCACACCTCTATCCAATGGGTAATGAACATACTTTTCAGATGTACGGAAAACTATCGCCTCACGAAATGATGATTGATCATTTTTACTTTATAATATCTCATGGTGGACATTATGATGGAAACTGTGTTTATATATTTTATATTTTATGTATTTAATATTATTTTCGTAATTTAATTAAAATGTATTTATACTTTCTACTAGGTTTCAATATGATAATATCATTTGAGAAAGTGTGGTCTACCCCCTCAAAGCGATGCGATTGATTGACATACTAATTGGAATGTTTTAAAAATGTGTTTAGGGAAAATATATGATATATATGATATAATAATGAAACTATATTAATTATTTATATATATATACACATTTATATATATGAACATATGTCATTTAACTTCTTTCTTTCAATACGACAATAAAACAGAAACAATGTTCATGCATACATATGTCTTACTATCCCCATGAATAGTGTATTCCATTTCCTACTTCTATATTATATAGATTATTATAATAAAAATATACATAATATAAATTATATTTATATCATGTTTTATATTTTTTAAATCATGATATAATTATAAGGACAAAATATATAACAAATCATGACAAATGTGAAAAACAAAGATAATATTACCTTAAGTGAAACCTTATCATAGAATTGTTAACATGTGGGTAAAAAAATGTCATAATAAAACCATATATTATATTATATATAAAAATATGGTCATTAGTATGATTTATATTAAATTTATATTTATTATATAAGATTTGTTTTATGAGTGCGACCAGAGTCAAGACATAAGTAAATGGAATTTCATCTCATTTTTTATTTCAATTTGATACAAGATTATTTCACCAGAAATTCCTTTTGTGTGGGGTGTATGCTACCCATTTCTGTATTATATGATTATTATATATAAAATTAATGGTATTTAATTATACATTTTATGATATAACTATCATGGGACTTATGTTTAATAAGTTACCAATTGGTAAAGTAATTTTGTCTCAATTTTCCATCTTTGACACACATGGCATGTTATGCACATATATATTTCCTTGAGCTGCATATAATTACTTTTAAAATCTATATCATGAATATCATTATTATAATAATATTTTTATCTTCATTTAAACTTATTTTCCTACATGGGTAGTATGGTTCAATGATACCATGTGGTAAGAGTTTATTTAAATAGTCTCATCGCTTATCGGGATTGTTTATGTTTATTCTTCCCTTCATGAAATTTTATGCTCCATATATCAATAACATTAATGAAATTTATTCCCCTATATTTATTCAAGATTTATTCGTGTATTGAGATATTTTATCTACTCTTTGGAACAAAACATACTTAAGAATGTTTTTATGAAACTCTGTCATTACCCTATCTTTGGTGAAAAATCACTATTCCATCAAAACCATGTTTTCTAAAAAAGGATTTAAATATTATTATAATTTTATAAATAAAATAAATTTTTCCCTTTATTTTCTTTTTCTAATGTTTTTTAAAGTAATCTTATAATATCATTCCAAACATGTGTTTTTATACCTTTTGATTCATGAGAATAGAATGTTCTTTTTTACCTCATACGACATGCATAGATTTACCTACATCATTTCAATGAAGCTTTTATGTCATGTTTAAAAGGATAATTATTAGGTAATTATTATTAATAGTATTGTCATATATATTGTTTCTGTAAGATCCTGTGATTTTTTTGAGGTACAGATCTTCTTTTTTATAAAATCTATTGCTTTCCTTTTTGGCTCTGACCATAGGTCAGGACGTGTGATGGTTGGGTTGTTATTGGGATTGAAAGGGGAAAACAGGCTAACATTATCTTGTTGTCTAGGTACACGTTGTGTACTTGGACAACACACTATGTACATCATGTTCTCACCGTGTACATGGCCATCAAGATGTGTAGTCATTCTGGCTCAGAAATAAATAAGTTAGAGTACACAATGTGTACATGATGTATAAACGGCGTTGGTACCTAGTTGAGGTTTTTTAAAAAGAGGGAGTAGTAAATGTTTTTAATGTACAAGAAGATTTTCTCCCATTTTTGAACCCAAAACCACACTAAAGTAGTTTTTTTATATTGAATCCATCCAAACTTTTATTCGACCTCCCTCAGTCACATCGGAACCATATCTAAAAGTACTCAATTCCTTTTTAATTGTTCATGATTCTTACAAACAATGATGGAACTATTTTATTTAGGCTCATATGCCCTAATATTCCATTCTTCACCCGTTCTTCAGATTTCTTCCTAACCGGGAAGAATCATGACATGATATAGGACGATCTGTCTACTATTGAGGCAAGATAGGTGTTCTATACTTTCATTAATATTTTCTTGTTGTCTTTGAAGAATTCAGACGAAATTCAATTTTTTGGTCTTTCTGGTGAGTTCTAATTTTTTAGCGAGCATCTTTTAGTAGCTATAGTTAGACCTAGTGAGTATGATCATGGGTTCCATTTAGGTGCGTTGGAACCTGTTTCTCGTTTCAAGGTCACCCATGGGGTGCTCCTTAATGAAATACTTTGTTTATTCTGGTTAAAACCATATAATGGGTGTGATCTTATGATTTACAAGGTATAGGAATCCCTTAGATTACATGATAGCTTGAGTAGCTAGTTTAGGAGATGTACTACATCCATAATTATTGAATATCATGTTTTGCATCATCTATTTTTATAGTTTTCCTTAAATTAAATGTGTTTATATGGGTGGGTATACCTATATGTAAATGGCTAATGGAATGTTAAATGGTTTTTATGAAAGGGTAGGCCTATATTAGTGGTAATTTTTAATTGATAAATGGTCTTAATGAGTGGGTATACTCCATGGCTTATGCTGTTTAATGTGAGTTAGTATACTCACATGTTCATGCATGTTCAATTTGGATGATTTAATGCTTGTAGAATGGTTTGATAGATGCCATGGAATGCTCACTATGCATCTCGAACATAGTAGTGGATTCCTTGGGTTGAATATTCCCCTTGGGTATTGATTCCATATGATGCCTCGGGCCTTGCTACACCATAGGGTCCAGCTTGCTTGGGCTCGAGTATGACTATTTATTGACTTGATTCTAGGAACCCAACCAGTGCCTAACCGAGTTTTCACCAGGGATGCCCATGGTACTCGATGGTATTCCATGTAATCATTCTTTGGATCCTGCCCTTCATGGTCTAGATATCATTACTTGGATGCCTTGCTCTTCTGACACCTCAGATCTTGCCCTTGTTGTCTGATACTTCATTATACAGCGGGGTCATGGATCACTTGACTTCACTATATAGTGTGGTTGTGAATTTCATGATATATATGGATGTATGGTGTGGCCTTGTGGCTTTATTGATTACTTGGTTATAGATTCCTTGTTAGGAGATAACTTGTTTTTTAGGTATCCTTGAGGGTTGTTCATTTTCACTTTACAGTAGACCTATTCCATGGGCATACACACTTACTTACTCTTGTTTACACTTTGTAGAACATGTGTAGAATTGTTGTTATAACTATATTGACTTGGGTTGTTTCATTTTGGGATTTTTATCTCACACCCTGTTTAGGACACCTTGGGGACCCAAGCAGGTTATATGATTGCAGGTGATGATAGGTGAATGAAACCTAGTACAGGTTGTTGACAATGGATTTAGAGAAGGGGAGTATAAGACCAAAATTAGGCTTGATATTTTGGGATAAATTTTAGGTATTATGTTCTTTTTGAGAAACCTGTATTATATTGCATTTCCACATACTGTTCTGGATGCTTTCTAGACACTTATACCATCTACATCATTTTTTATATGAGATACCTCTGTTTATTGATATGTGTACCTATCTTGTGTTACTTTTAAAAGTCTTCTGTTTATTTCTCTTTCGGTATTGTATGTATTTGACTTCCACTATGATACTATGGAAATGAGGACATAGTCTCCCCACTGACTCTCCTAGACCTAGGCTTCTAGTCGGTAGCCTATGGAATTTGGGGAGATATGCATGAGGCCTTATATCTAACTGGGTTCAGTGCACTATTTCGGGAGACATCCATGTCTGGGACATTACAAAGTGGTATCGAAGGTTTTTCTTTTCTAGTTTTACATACTATTTGGTTACATTAGACCGGGATAGGAATGAAATTGAATTTGGTAATAAATTTTTCTTTGGAGTAGCTAGCCCGCCTACAGGGAAAAACCACACTACCTAGAATTGATTTCTGATTTTCTAGATTTTTAATATTACTATTGATTTTATTACACCATTGGGTGATGAACGTGATTTCTACTATTACTGTTATTTCAATTTTGGGTTCTAATTCAGTTGCAACCTGATGAGATAAGGTTGTTCCATCTCATCCATCATATAGAATCCTGTTAGAATAAAATTCCATGAATTATACCATGCCATCTAGGATGCATCGGATATTTCATGTTTTTTTATAGTTGATCTAGTAGATGTACCTACTGTTGTGTTAGTTGGGTTCAATATACAAAGGTGTGACATCATATTTCAATATATAATAAGTATGGGCCATTATGAATTGGGAAATTACACAATAGTAAAATATAAATTCTGATTGAACTTTTTATATGTATGGTTTGAATGGGAGCAATGTATTGATATCAGGAGGTGTTATGGGCCCTCATTGATTCAGAAATTGGAAAACCCATTGCACAATTTACTTAATAATTGAATGTGAAATGGAAAATGGAAAATGGAATGGGGAAAGAGACTTTACCTAGACTCGGATTTTGAGTGGGCGAGAGGTATAATTTCTAGTGGTTTGTTGGATGTTCTCTATACAGTCATGGATTTTGGTGTAGGCTGTAGGTTTGACTTGGTTTTTAGGAGGGTTCTGACATGTCCAACTCTTTGAGAATTATGATTTGATGTTGTCCCTTCATGAGGTGTGTGTTTGGAATTTTGAAGACATGACACCACAATGACTTCCACTGGTACAATGTGTTGGAGGTGATGTCCATATTCCAGAAATGGTTGTCCACTAGCTACGATTTTATCCTCCTATACTGCTAGTTGTGGAACCTAAGGCTATTCCATACAAAGGTGATGAGGCACAATTCCCTAAGGGTTTCTTTTCCAATATGAAGTCTTTACATGGAGAACCACATCCATCCTTAACTATGGATAAGATGACACGGGTGTTCCAGTAACCACATCCTCCTATGTTTTCAGGGTATGGAGGACTACAGGCTACAGATATGTGTCTAGTGAACACATTAGAAATTTTTGAGCATATATAGATGCCTACAGAGTGGAGGGTCAACCTCATGACTTAGACGCTACATGGAGTAGCAAAGTGCTGGTGTGATGTTTTGAACCAGGCTCATGGGATGCATGATATGGGATGTAATGAGTTCCAAAACAACTTATACGACTAATTTTACCTCATGAATTTGTGAGAAGTACAGGAAAGTGAGTTTATGAATCGGTAGAAGGTGTGATGATAGTAATGGAATACCCGGAACACTTTACAGAGATGTAGCGTTTTGCTCAAATATATCTTACTAATGAGCTGTAGAGGGAGAGGTGCTTTAAGGAATGACTCATAAATTCTATCATATCTCCGGTCAATGTGTTTAGGTTTCCTTCTATCACATAGATTGTTAATCAGGCACTGATTACCAAGCAGAACATTAGGGAAGCTGGGTGTATATAATAGGGGAGTGATATTTCTAGCCCCCAGTGGATCTATGTCTTTATGTAGGAAGCGCCATTTCATGGCTTCCCACTATGTGAGTGATAGTCTGGAAATGGGTGTAGGCCGCTTGGTGTATTTCCATTAGTGTGGTAGGCAAGGCCACATGAAAAATCAGTGTGAATACGACCCAGTCCAGTGACGAGCTTATAAATGAATGGGGCACATAAAGCGGTTTTCCCAAACCATCCCTCCAGGTGCCAGTGGTAGGGGTCTGTTCAGACATCAGGTATAGGAGTATGGTATTAAGCTCTATGTCAGGCTGGGAGCTCGTGTAGTGAAAGCCAGTCAGGCCAGGGTAGTGGTGGTCATGGATGTGGTAGCTATATGTCGGGTTCTCAGAGATAGTAGTGTAGATCAGCTTAGGCCACCTTGGCAGGGCATATGGCCGTCGTACATGCTAGACTTATTCAATGCAAGAGATCCAAACAGAGCAGGTTCCCTACCATCTATAGTGAGATGTAAGATCTTTGTATCTTCTACCATTTCATTAGATTTTTTTTTGATATAGGTGCCTCTCACATTATTTTCTTTGCATGCGTAGTAAAGAGACTTGGATTTTTTTCCTCTTTATGATGTAATTTGATGATATACACAATGTTGGGAGTTATAATGGGTGATGTACTCCAGTGTATGGAATGACCCCTTGAGGTTTGTGGGTACCATTTCCTCTAGAGTTCGTATGTCCTCAAGATGATAGGATTTTATGTCATTATCAGAATAGATTGTCTCATTGCTTTTCGAGCATACATTTACTGCTTTCTCTAGAGGGTTACTTTCACATCACTAGAGGGTGAAGTGTTTATCCACAAGGTTGAATTGGATGTCCATGGAATCAGAGATGGACCTGAGCATTGTGTTCTTGGGGAGACGACAACCTAGATTTCTAGTATGTTTTTGGATGATCTGGGAGTGAGTTTGGTGGACTTTCCTCTAGTGGTTGAGCACTTCAGGGATGTTATTCCGGATAACATTATTGGTTTACATCCTGAGAGAGAGTTGGAGTTCTCCATTGATCTCTAGATTGGATCTTCTCCTGTGTCCACTCCTACTTAGAGGATGGATACAACAGAGTTGTAAGATCTCAAGAGGAAGTTAAAGGACATTGAGGTGAAGGGTTTTATCAGACCCAATACTTTTCCATGGGGTTCGCCAGTCCTTTTAGAGAAAAAGGAATATGGAAATCATAGGCTATGCATGGTCATCAGAAATAGAACGAAATGATGGTTAAAAACAAATATCCCATGTCACATATAGATGACCTTTTTTTTCAGCTTTTAGGAGATCGAGTATACTCGATGATCTTTTTGAATCCAGGATATCACCAGGTGCATTTGCGACCTGAAGTCATACCTTATACAGCCTTTTGTATTAGGTAGGGATTATATGAGTCTCTGGTCATGTCATTCGGTCTCACAAATTCTCTAGTGGTTTTTATGGTGCTAATGAACCAAGTGTTCCATCATTACCCAGATTCGATTGTGGTGGTTTTCGTGGATGATATCTTTGTGTGTTCTCAAAATCGACCCGACCATGCCAACCCTCTTGAGATCATTTTGAATACAATTTGAGGGAATTTTTTATATGTTACACTCTGAAAGTGATACTTTTGGATGGTTAAAATTCAATTCCTGGGTCACATTATCTCAGAGACTAGAGTGTCAGTGGACCTAGAGAAGGTGAGAGTTTTAGTTTATTGGGAACCGACCGAGATCGTTTTTGACATACAGAGCTTCTTGGGGTTAGCTGGCTATGACACAAATTCTATGTAGGAATTATCACACATAGATAGGCTTGACTAATAAGGGTGTGAATTTTATGTGGTTAGAATCTTATGAGATAGTTTTTTAGGAGCTGAAAGGGAGGCGGATATTAGCACTAGTCCAGATACTTCTAGAGAAGAAAAATACCAACACAATTTATTGTGATGCTTCCGGTATTGGGATGGGGGAAATGATGATTAATGGATATTGAGTAGTGGTTTATGAGTCTTGGATGTTGAGGTCTCACAATAATATTTACCCAATGCATGATCTTGAGTTAGCAAAAGCATTTCATCTGTTGTTTTATTAGAGGCACTATTAACTGGGAGATCATTTTGTGGTGTTCACAGACCAAAAAAGTCCCATGTTCATATTTACGCAGTATTATCTTAACATGAGGTTACGTAGGTGGGTGGAGTACCTATAGTCATTTGAATTCGATCATTCCTACATGCCTGGTAATGTAAATGCAGTAGCTAAGGTAATGAGTAGGAGGACTCAGATACATGAATTGTAGTAGCCAAATAGTGAGTGGATGTTTATGGAGTTGTTTTTTGAGATACCTCTAGAAGTTCATGACAGACTTGGAAATATTTTTCATTCCTCTATAACTGATACTTCAACCATGATTGATATATTTAGGATGACACATCTATCATATTCAAAAGTCCTATCTCTATAGGAAGGATTCATTGTTGAGGACCCTCCTCCTAGTAGGATGGTAGGTGGTGATGAGATCTTGCATATCCGTGGAGGTGTCTATGTTCTAGTGGATATACATGAGGAGTTGATGCAGGAGTTTCGTGATTCAACTTGGTGTGCATCCTAGGGTTACCCAAATGTTTCGTTACTTGAAATCTCAGTACTGGAGGATGAGAATGAAGAGAGAGGTAGTCAGTTTTGTTATTAGGTGTTCCACCTCTCAGTAGGTGATGGTGTAACATAATGACCAGATAAGAAATTATAGCAGTTAAGCATCCTGAACTGGAAATGGAATAATGTCGCGATGGATTTTTTCATAGGTTTTTCAAGGTCTCCTTGAGATAATGTTGTTGTGTGGGTTGTCATTTATAGGTTAATTAAGTTCACAAATTTCATTCCAATAAAGGAGAAATTCTATGTTGATTATCTTGGAAGTTTTTACATCTAATATTTTACAAAACATCATGGGGTCCCGAGCACAATAATTTTAGATAGGGATGCCAGCTTTACGAATCATTTCTATAAGAGTTTTGAGTGGGCTCTAGGTACACATGTGAATCTGAGCACAAAATACGACCCTCAGACTAATGTCTAGTCATAGCATTCGAAATAGGTTCAAGCCAACATGCTGTGAGCATGCGTCATAGATTTTGGTGGATCATGGGAGAGTCACATTCCCTAGCTTTAGTTTCCCAACAATAACAATTATCAGGAGATGATATAGATTGAACCTTATGTGGCTTTATTCTTTAGGCCACACCATGCTCCCATGTGTTGGTTAGAGGCCAGAAAGGTAGATTAACAGGAACCGCTTCTCATACAGGAGACTTCTGAAAAGGTCTAGTTGTTTTAGAAGCATATGGATACTATACAATCTCCTCAAGAATCATAAGATGATCACTACAAATGACCTATAGAGTCTTAGGTTGGAGATTGGGGTTTATTTCATGTTTTATCAATGGTGGGACAATGGTGGATCAGTAGATAGAGTAAAATTTCACCAAGATATGTCGGGCCAGTTGAGATTATCGTGAGAGATGGGTCGGTTGCCTATCAATTGCAGTTACCTCAGAGGTACCGAGCCATGCACAATGTCTTCCATGTATCTAAACTATGCCACTATCACTCACACTCTTCTCACATTATTCAGGCTAAGGAGGTTGTGATTCAGATTGATTACTCCTTTTAGAAGCATCTGATTCATATTGATGATATGGGAACAAAGGTTATCAGAGGCCGATTAGTTCCTCTAGTATGGGTGTTATGGGAGAGAGACCATTTAAATGATGATACATGGGAGAGGAGGCTGACGTACCTGGTCAGTGGCTAGATTTGTTTTTAGATGAATCTTGAACAACCTCTAAAAAGTAATTCATGGACGAATTTCTATTAGGGGGTATATTGTAATATCATGAGTTTTTCTTGAGGTACACATCTTCTTTTGTGGTTAAATGTGTTTCATTAATTTTTGGTATAGACCCTAAGCTGGGTCATGGTGTGGTTGGGTTATTTTTGTGAAAGAAAGGGGAAAATAGGCCGAAATCTGGTCATAGGCTAGGAACAGGTCTTATACTTGGTATACACACCGTGTACTTTTCCATCATAATGTGTAGTTAGTCTGGCTCAGGAAAAAAAATAAGGTGGAATACACGCCGTGTACTTTCTCAATGGGGGTTTTTTTATAAAAGAGGTAGTAGCTGAGGTTTTTGACCAACAGTTAACTTTTACCTCATTTTTGTACCCAAATACAAACCAAAAATAGTTTTTTATATTGATTCCATCAGGAATCCAATTAGAGCACCCTCTATCAAGTTAGAACCATATCAAAAAGTAATTGATTCCCTTTTAGTCATTTTTTATTATTCAAAACAATCAATTCAATATTTTTATTTAGGGTAATATGCCCTAATATTTTGTTCTTCACATGTTCTTCATATTTCTTCCAAATCAGGATGATTTAAGACACTATAATGGATTATTTGTCTACTACTGGGGGGACGTAGGTGCTCTAAACGTTCTTTTTGGCTTTTCTTTTTTTTTTTCTTTCGAGTGTTTGGCCAAAATTCTAATTGTTAGATTTTCTACCGAGGTCTAGTTTTTGAGAGAGTAGACTTTAGTAGATGTAGTTGTACATAGTGAGGTTGACTGTGGGTTTTGTTTAGGTTCATTTCCACCTTTTTCTCATTTTAGGGTCACCCAATGGGTGTGTCTTAAGGTCATACATTGTTTATTCCCATTAAAACCACCCAATGGGTGTGTTCTTGTGAATTATATGTTAGGGTAAGCGCTTAGATGACCTGATAGGTTGAGTAGATAGTCTATGAGATGTAATGCCTCCTTGATTATTGAATATCATGTTATACCAAATCTATTTTTATTGTTTGGAATAAATTGAATGTGTTTATATGGTCAATAATACGAAAATTGAATTGAATAATTGAATGTTAAATGGTTTTTATTGGAGAGTAGGCCCATATTATTAGTAATTGTTAAATGATAAATGGTTTGTATGAGTGGGTATACTCCCAGATTGTTCTCATTGATGAGAGTGGGTATACTCATATGTTAATGAATGTTTAATTTGGATTCTTGAAGTCTCGTTGAATGGTTTGATAGATTATATGGACTGCTCTCCATAGATCAAGAACGTTTTAGTAATTCCTTTAGTTGACTCTACCCCATTGATCTGGATTCTGTGGGATTCCTTGGGCCTTGCTACCCCATAGGATCTGACTTGCTTTGTCTCTTTTAGGACTTTCTATTGAATTGCATCAAGGATCCCAACTAGTGCATAACTATGTTTCAACTAGGGATGCCCATGGGAATCAATGAGATGCCTTTGAAACGCTCTTTGGATATGGCCCTCTATGGTCTCGATATTATTACTTCGATGAGTTTTTTTGCTAACACCGTGGATCTGACCCTTGTTGTCTGCTAATTCACTATATGGCATGGATGTGGATCACTTGACTTCACTATATAACATGGCTATGGATTTTTTGATATAAAAAGATGTACGGTGTGGCCATGTGACATTCTTGGTTACATGGATATAGATTCCTTTTTAGGATCCAAATCACTTTTGTAGTTAGCCTTGAGGGTCATTCAGTTTTACGTTACAGAAGACTTATTCCATTTGTATATGCACTTACATAATCTTATTTACAATTGATAGAACCTTTGTAATTTTTTTGTTAGAACTGTATGGACCTGGGTGGTTACCTATTGGGATGTTTATCTCACACCCTATTTGGGCCTCCTTGGGGACCCAAATAGATTATATGATTAAAGGTGATGATAGGGGTAAGTGCCCTAGTACAGGTTATTAACTATGGATTTGGATCAGGGGAGAATATGACCAAGCTGAGGCTTGCGATGATAGGATACCTTTTTGGTCTTCTGTTATTTTTTGGGATACTTGTATTTTATTTCAATTACAAATAATATTCTTGTTTCTTTATAGAAACTTGTACCATATGCATCATTTTGTAAATGAGATACTTCTGGTTATTGATATTTATACCTATCATGTCTTACATTCAGTAGTCTACTGTTTATTTAACTTTTATTGTTGTATGTATTTGGATTCCATTGTGATACTATATTAAGGAAGGAATAGTCTCCCCACTGACTCACCTAGGGCCTCATTACTAGTCAGCATCCTATAGATTTTGAGTAGATGTGCTTGAGGCCTTATGGACAACATTGCTCGGGGCACCGTTTTAGGTAACATCAGGGTCCATGGCATTATAATTTCAATACATATTCAATATTAATTTATATATTTTCAAAAACAATTCAGTGAAAAAGGTTTTAAAAATTCTTTGAATCATATTTTATATATTTTTTTGGAAAAAAATTTCCAAAATGATTTCTTGATTTATTTATAATATTCCAATGTATTTTCATAGAAATGGAATTTTTATTATTTTTATGTATTAAAAATAATTTTTCAAATAAATAATAATATTTTCCTCTATAAAGATTTTTGAAATATTTTTGATATTATTTTCCATCTAGGATGAAATTTGTTGATTTCACCCATGAATTTATAAGAAATAATATAAAGGTTTTATTCACATTCGTTCTCTGAATAGGTTATACATAATTTCAATGTGCTTATCTAACATGTTTCTATTTTAGGGGTTATAAGTTTATGAAATACATTTTTACTTCATGGATTGTTCTTGTGATGAAATGATTATGAAACCTATAACTTTTTACATAGGTTATGAAAATATTTTATGTATGTGATACACATTTCATTTCAGGGGTTATTATATGATTGATTATGATTGTGTGGAATATGTATGTATTATTTAATTATATTGTGGTTGGATCGGTATATCCTTCAAATGCATTGGTTAAAGATTCATATCTCATTATATTGACTAAGATGGTCTTGGGAACAAATATTGACTACTAAGATGACCATGGGGGTGAACCATGACTACTATGACGGTAAGAGGAGTGAAATCATGCAACTAATATGTCTAGTGGAGTGAACCATGATAATGAAGATGTTGTTGGGATTAAAACCATACTAATAATATGGTCTTGGTAGCAATTCCTTTACAGCTATGGAGATATTATTATATTCTTATCTGCCTACCACAATTCCTTGTCTTATTCTTACATTATGATATCATGGATTATATTATGTATTTCATTATTATTCATGTCTTATAAACTTCCAAGAATTATGCCATGATACTTGATTACGGTATTTTATATATAGGGTATGATGTTCAATTTTCATGATTATGTTCGTATAGCCTTATGCTCATGATTATGCCTTCATATTTCCCCTATTTACACTTACTGAGCATATAATCTCGCCCCTTTTTCATGTTTACTTCCCCCATGTTATGAGGCAATTTATTATGTTTCATGTGTCCAAGAAGGGTTATAATCTAGAAGAACTAGTAGCAGATGATATATCTCATTTATGTACTATTAATCCTCCTTTCTAAAGGTACTAGAATAGTGAAATATTTGGGCATCTATTTTTATAATGTTTTAACTATTACACTAATGTTACGCAATGTTAATGTTTGAAAAGTAACATTCTCTATAGTTGGTATCAGAGGTAATTTTTTAGTTAACCTATGGAATATAGGATAAGAAAACATTAGTGAGATCCCAAGGTATATTTCATAGGATATGTCCTGGGATGTCTCTAAGGATAAGTATACAGATGAGTTTACATTTAGGTGAATTTCCAATAAATTTGGTATTGATAGAGTAAGTGGTTTCCCGGCTATACATCCCTATATAGATAATACAAATGGATGTGGATCTAGAATAGATGTACCAAGGGGTAACAACTCTAAAATGATTTCTTGGGCTTGAAATGGTGGAATCTGGTATATGGCCACATTCCTTTCTTCACACCTAGTTTTACACACAAGGGGGATATGCTTAGGGAATTCAAAAACAATTTATGAACCATCATAAAGGATTTGAATTTAATAGTACTATGAAAAACCCAGGGAAAAACTATGGCATCATGGATAATAAATTAGGCTCCATTATTTTGACATATTATATGTAATTTTATATGATTATGTGGTTTACATCTATGATATGTGTTTCTCAGCCTATTCTTTCTTGTTTATGTTAATGGACAGTACTGAAAAAACATGGATAACATTGAATGTTACATTTTTCAAAATTATGGGAACTATGTAAATTTATCTACAAATTTGTAAAATCATAATGATAATTAGAAAGGATATATAATAATTGGTTAGATTTCTAAGGTTAATGAGACCAAAAATGAAATATGAAAGGTATGTGATGTGATTTCTGTATTGTTTACATTCAATATATTTGGTATGATTAGATTAATGTTGACGAACAGTAATACATGATTAATATTTCATATTCATAGAAAGATGTATTAAGTAAATGGTGATTAATATTGAGTAATGGTTTAAGAAAAAGGATGAATTAATGATGTATTTATGTTTTGGAATTCAAGGATTATTTTATATGAATCATGAGATATATAAGTGTTTTCACTATAATATTTCATTATGAATTTTAAAATACATGTTGAATAAAGATGAAGACAAAGAAAAGTGATTTTAGAGAAATGAGGTATTTCTTTTAAGGTAAGTTCAACCGTAATTAATGACTGACATAGAGATAATTTTGTTTGGATAAATATAAGTTAGATATAAATAATTAAATTGGAAAGTGTAGATTTCCTGTGAACTGATTATCGACAATGTGATCTATATCATCATGGATAAAGTTAAAAAATCATTGGATTTCAAGAATGTATCTGGTAATCATTATAATAATGAATTATTCATGTTTTCAAAAAGTATTTATAGTAATTCAGGTAATTACAATGTTTCAAGAGAATATGTGTTAAGGGTATTCAGGTGATTGTATTGTGAAAACCAAGAGATTATTTTTCATATATGGTGGAGTCAAAAAAATGATGATTTAATGAACTTCTTTCTAAATTAATGGATTTTCATCTTTCAAAATAATTATAAGGAAAACCAGTCATGAAATGATTTAGTTAGAATTTATAGAAAGTATTTATGCACAAAGGTTTTATTGAAAACCTTGGTTAACAGGCTATTTGGAGATTAAATTTATTTCTAGGATTTCAATATTATTTATTTTTGAAACTATATTAGCATGATTTTAGAAAATGGAATCATGTATGTTAGGTGATAACCATTCATGACCAATGGATGATAAGGGTTTGACACCAACCACTAGCCTATGTGATGTCTAGGTCGATGTGTAATTATTTTTCTTGAATAATTATTAATGATGAACCAATAGAGTCACATTTTATGTTTATATATTAATTTATTAACTATATTGATTTTGAGAATAATTATAGATAAACAGTTATTATTTTGATTTTTTATGGGGATTCAGATATACTGAAATTGTATTTTAGCACTTTAGACATCAATGTTAATTCCTAGGTATATATTTCATAAAATAATGGATGAATTAGAAATATATAAAATAACAACTAAATAATGATATTTTGTTTATAGAAATATAAAAAATATTTATATTTACTTATATTTATGTTCGATAAAATAAATACTCCACATTAAGTCAATGATCAAATGAAAATTTGTTGTCGTGTTACCTTAATTTGGTTGAACCGACAGTCTTTTAAATTGTCACATAATTATGAATTTGAGGCCCCCAAATTTTCATTGATCATTTAATTTTATTGTTTTAAGACCTCAATCACTCCCTATAAAAATTTATTCTTTTCCTCCATATTCAATATTTAATCCCAAACTATGTTCTCTATATTGAAACCTAGTTATTTGTTACTTTGGGTAACCGATATGGGTCTAACATTCCATTTTTAATGGAAGTTTACTATCCATTTTTTGATGTGGGTTTATATGAATGACACATTATAGTATTAAAAAATTGATAATTAAAATGAATTTATAGGAAAATTTAATTTTAATGGGGGTAGAATATAATACCTTGACATTTTTTGATTTTTTTTTCAAATTTATTTATGTTTTTTTATATTTTTCATTTCACCCCACACTTAAGATTGTTTATTTTATGTATAATAACTATGATGATATTTAGATAGAAAAAACAACACATTATTGTGAACTACCTTTAACATAACATTTAATATTCTTTATAGGGCACAACGAGGTTTGACTATATTACATACAAGATTGAATTTCCTAAATGGCTTACATAACATGCAATATAATGTTTTACTAAACAATAATATATTATGAAAATATTATCATTTAATATAAAAATATATAACCTAGATGTTAAATTAACTATCATGAATTTTATTAACTAATTTATGAAAAATATGGTAGAAAAAAATATAATTTGAATTAATAGGTTTACAATTAATTAGAAATGAATAAGAAAATCATCTGAATATAATGGAAAATATTATTATAATAAAAGTATTTATCATAATAAACTAAATTAATTATAATTAGTTACTGATATTAGTTTAATATATATGTTATATATTCAAAAAAAATTTATATTCATCCAATATATTTTATAGACATCAGATAAGAAAAAACCTATTTTTATGCTTAAAAGCCTATATTTTTATTAGGGCATTTTTACTACATTTTAATGGGGATCCAATTTTAATTTCGCATTTTTTAAAATTTATAGATTTAATGTATCAAAATAATAATCAAACTTGTAATAGTAACATAATAATTAGGTTATTATATGATTTAGGTATATTTTTAAATGTTTCATTTTGTAATGAATAGAGAAAATACTGAATTTTAGTTAAAAACTATTTTTGAATATAAATAATTTTGATGGTTAAATTAAATTTTAAATTTACTAAAAAGTATAATTTGTTTATATTTTTATCAAAATATCCAATTTATGTCATGGAAATAAATTTCACACTAAAATTAGATTTAGAAACATAACAAACATTTGAAAGTATTTACTTTAAAAACCCACATTGTTGACCAAAAAATATGATTAAATTTAAATTAATTTCAACCATTTAGGTGATTAGAATTTATAAAAATGGATTACATATTTTTAGTCAGAATAATATATAATTTATAAAAATGTAAACATTGTTTTTTAGGAAAATTCTTAGTGATTTTAAGTAAAATTTATAAATTTGTTTAAGGTTAAATTATGCTTAACTAAGGACTAAATCTTAAACAAAAGGGCCTAAATAACCTATAAACATGTCCAAACACAAAATTATGGATATATTTAGACCCTATAATCACTTTTATTTACTTTTTAACATTTTTGCATCAACTTTTCATTAGAAATCGTGAGTGTAATTCCCATTCCAAAAATATACAATTTTGGCACTCCTCCCCCTCTATAAAAAGGCCTCCGCTCCTCCCACTTCCTCGCACCACACTAGATAATTTCACATAACCATGATCTTCTAGAATAGATCCTAAAAATCCTTCCCTTCTTCACTGAAGTGTCACGTTGAAAATAAAATTTTCCAAGGAATCATTTCGGCACAAACCAATAAGAGTTACCCGATTAATAGGTAACACCTTATCTGAAGCTCCTTTCTTTTTTTATTTATACACCCTCCACTATTTATTCAATGTTTGTATAAAAAATAGTATAACTAATATAATATTATTTTTTATGCTATGATATTAACCTAAATATACAAAACTCTCCATCTAATGGTTAATGAACATATTGTTTACATGTACGAAGAACAAAAAACTCACAAAATGATGATAGATAATTTTTTATTTAAAACAAATAATGGTGGAAATTATGATTGAATATATATTTATAATTGTTATATATTATATTTATTATTTATTTAATCATCTATTATACATTTAAAATATATATATATATTATTTTTTCTTAGTGTAAATACAATAGTTTTTTGAGGAAGTGTGGACTATCGCCCCTCAAAGTGATGTGATTCATTCAGAAACCACATGGAATGTATTTAAGATGAGTTTAATTAAATTATATGATATAATTAATCATTTAAAATTATTATTATATATATATCATTTAAATTATAACCTTTAATATGACAATGAAAACATAAACATAATTCAGGCGTACATATGGAAAACTGTCTCCATGAACGGTGCATTCTATTTCATACATCTATATTACCCAGATTATTATAATACACATATGCTGCATATAAATTTTATTTATATCTTCTTCTAAATTCTGGTAATCATAATATATGTATAAGGACCAAATATAAAACAAATTAAGACATGTTCAAAAAATAAAGAGAATATTACGCAAGTAAATCATTAACATAGAATTGTTTACAAGAAGGTATTAAAAATTCATAATAATATCATATATGATAATAGTTATGTGAATATTTTTGTGTGATAGTTTCATAGTAATATTATATTTATTATAGAGGATTTTTATACGAGTATGATGAGAGTCAAGACACAAGGTTAGGGAATTTTATCTCACATTTTGTTTCCATGAGATACATACATTATTCAGTACCAGTTCCTTTTGTGTGGTGAGTATAGTGCCCATGGATGTATTATATGATTCTTAAAATTAAAATTTTTATTATTTCAATATCCATTTTATGATCTTTCTATCATGGTTTTTATGTTTCCAAAGATAACAAATCGGGAAAAAAATTTCTTAATTTTCTTTCTTTGAGACACATGCCTTGTCGTGAAACTATATTTTTCTAGGAGGTGTATATACAAAAATTGAAAATTTATATTAGGAATATCATTATTTTCATGATATTATATGAATCATGTAATCTCATTTTCCTACATAGGGAGTATGGTTCAAAGTTGACAAGTGGTAAGTGTTTATTGAAATAATATCATTACTTATCTAGATTGATTATGTTTATGCTTACTTTTATGAAATATTACCATCCATCTCTCAAGAAAATTCCTGAAATTTATTATACTCTTTTTTTAATGATTTTTTAGGTATTGGTACCATTTTTCAACACTCAAATACATAATTTAGTTAAGAAATTATTTTCAGGAAATTCTGACATTACCCAATCTTTTGTCAGAAATCTCTATTATTTCAAATACCTATATTCTAAAAATGGATTCCATTAATATTATACTATTATATAATAATCATTAAAGGAAATTTTTTCCTTTTTTATTCTACCAAAATTTTCAATGCAATATTCCGTTCACTTTCTCAAACAAGTCATTTTTATTCCCTTTTTATTGTGCAAAATGAATGTTCTTTTTACATTGTATGACATGTATAGATTTTCCCTCTTCATTTCTATAAGGATTCCATTCCATATTTAAATTATTGATTTATAAGAATGTTTTTTTAAATTATGTTCCAAGAATTTGTTTTTCAAAATTCATTCAGGATTTCTTTATAACGTTTCAAAATGTTTTCAATGAATATGATTTTTGAATTTTTTTGAATATTATTTTATAAGTATTCAAGGAAATTAGTTTTCAAATTGATTTCAACTTGTATTTATAATATTAAAATTTATTTTATATAATAATTATTTTCATATGGTTTTATGTATTAAAAATACTATTTCAATAAAGAAAGGATATTTTCCTTACGAAATGTATTTGAATGATATTTCAAAATTATTTTCCATATAATAATACATCTTTTGATTATAATAATGCATGTATAGGTAATAATCTACAACTTCCATTCTTTTAATTTCATTGAATGATTTATTCTTAATGTCGTGGTCTTTAAGAATCCTATTTTTCTTTCATGGGTTATATTTTTATGAAATCCCTATCTATTTTATGGGATATACATGAGATGAAATGATAATGAAACCTGTATCTTTTTCTATAGGCTATGATATGATTGCATGATTATGATATCCCTTTCATTTCATGGTTTTTGATATTATTGTGTATCATATTTTTTCCCATGTATGTATGATTTAATTATGAGACAGTTGGGACCTATATCTCCCCTCAATGAATTAGGTAAAGATTTGTATCTCATGAGATAGACTATGATGGTCTTGGGAATGAACCTAGACTACTAAAATTTCCATAGGAGTGAACCATGACTACCAAGATAGTTCAATGAGTGAAATAATGCTACTAATAAGGATATGGTAGTTAAATATGACTAATAAGATGGTATGGTGAGTGAACTCATACGACTATGATGGTCTTCAAAGTGATTCCTTGTTTACCATGGATATGATATTATATTATCATGTGTCTTCCATAATTACATGTTTTAATAATAAGGTATGCTTTCATGGATAATATTATTTATTTCCTTATGATTCATTTTTTCTGTAAGGCCACGATTTTCTCTATGACAAATGTTTATTATCATTGATATGTAGGGTATAATCCTTTTTTTTATCATATTCTCATACACTTATTATCACGAATTTTCTTACTTATTTCCATAGTCTACCCTTACCGAGTATCTAAGCTCAACAATTTTTATGTTTCCTTCCCCTAGGTTTTGATGATATATATTATATTTGATGTGTCTAATAATGGTTCTATTTAAGAAAAAAATAGTGGGTGATTAATTATCCCATTTATGTACAAGTGTTTAGGTCTCCATGATTCCATGTTTTCAAATGAATTCGACTAGTACGGTCTATGGGTTTCTATTTGTATAATGTTTTATATATTATGAAAATGTTATGTAATGTTAATGCATGAAATTTCTGGGTTTCTACTATTATTATTTCTTTTTTTATATAAATAATCTTCCATAAATGATCACTCTATAAAACATCGATTAAAATATATAAAAATAAAAAATATCCTATAGAAAATGAAATAAATTAAATGGTTGAGATAAAAAATTCTGTAAGGGAAAAATTGATCAATATTTAATTAAGGGTTATGTCATAATATTTGAGAAACATTTATATGTGGGAAAATTTCTTAACATGAAAACATATAACAATATGTTTTTCCTAAGATTCATAATATAAGAAAATGTAATCTCAAATAAAAAAGAATTTACCATGAAAAATGGGTACAGAATCCGAAGATAATAAACATGATCCATGGAGAATATTACTAGGAATATAACATAGAAATGTGGAATAGATACAGTAAATCATGAGGCTAATAATAATGAAAGATGTGATTAGGTCTATGAACTATATTGTTAATAAATCTATACTTGATCATGCCCATGGACCACCAAGTGAACAAATAAACATATGATCATTCCCAACAATAATCATGTGAATAAATCTTTACATGATAATATCTACACATTATCATGATAATAAGGATATCAAAGATCATTTCCATAAAAATCATGTTGGAAAAGCCATACAAAATCAGGTTCATGCAAAATCTTTTTAACAAAGATACAAATGATCATTTCCAAGCACCATCATATGAATAAAACAATAAGTGATCATGTCCACACATAATCTTATGAGAATGTATATATATGTTCATGTACATAAAATATATATTAAATAATGAGATATAAAACTTAACCAGTTATTTGGAGTATGGTAAAGGTCTCCAACCATTATAATAATAATCTTTGAATCATATTAGTTCCATTAGATCATGAAAATAGTCATACATAAAATGTCACATAATGAAACCATGGAAAAGATACATTTTATATGAAAAACTACCCCTAAAAACCATAGGCCTTCTAATGAAAAAATATGGATGACAGTATAAATAAATATCCCCATTATTACTAAAATAACATAAAATAGTGTTGAAAAATATGAAAAAAAACTCTTTGTGGTTATTTGATAAATAACAATGTAAATCACAAAAAAAAACATATGTTAAATACTTGGAAACAACTCCAAATACTTTCTTTAAATTTAAAAACATTGACCTTGGTAACTGTTGATAATGATTTACCATAAAACATGAAAACAATTTCCAAAAAATTTGTATAAAATAAATGTTATTTAAAAAACACTGAATATTTAGTTTTTTAAAATGGAGGCCTTTAATGAAATTTTTTTTAAATTATGAATTTATAAAGAAATTGAATTTTTTTTTTTAAAAAAATCTAATGACATTTAATTATAAAAAAAATAAAAAACTGATAGGATCAATGTTAAGTCCATTTGAAAACATTTTAAGCGAGCATTACAAATAAGAATTATCATATGGTGAGAGAGACCATAAATATTTTTTTTAATAATGATTTTATATTTGGAATATAAGAAGATGTTAAAGACAAAATAAAAATAAATTTTCAAAATTAAAATTAAAAAAATTGGAGAAAATTAACTTTTAATAAATATTAAAAAATATATCATTGAAAATTAATAACGTATTTATTTAGACGGTGTGTTGTGGTTGATAAAACATTTGATTTTGAAAGAATGGAAATACTTTTGAATATTGTAAAATACATTTTTTTAAATCTAAAATCATAATAAGGGCCATAAAACATAATTTTTAAAATAGAGTAAGGTGAATATAAATTTCACATGAGAAAATAAAAAATTAGTTTTCAAATTATAATAGAGATCATTGGATGGAATGGAATATGTGGACATAGAAAAGACAAAATTGTTAATGATAATTAGAATTATTCTTAAAATTGTTGTACTTTTATATGTAAGAAATTAATTAGGTGGATGTTTTGAAAAAAAATTTCTATTTCCCCCCAAAAAAGGCGAAATTTTAATTTAACGTATTGGGGTGGAAGAAACCAATAATATAAGGAAGAATATTGATAAAAAATATTAAAACTCCAAGAAAGAAGTTTTATGTTATCAATATCCATTATGGCCTATGAAATGTTATAATAAAAACACCTTAAAATATAGGGAGTGAAATTTAACATCCAAATCCATGAATAAAATAAATTTGATGATATGGAATAAACAATTGAAATTATACGCACCATTTAAGTGAATTTTGGTTCATAAAAAGACATGTCTCAAAGAAAGGAAATTGGGACAAACCACTGTTACATTTAACCCCTCTTGGACAAGTATGATAAAAAAACTTGTATAAAAAAATAAATATATTAATAACATGTTTAACATCCTTATTCATGAATATTATCATTTAAAAACATTATTTATACCCATTTTTAACAAATATATTAGTCAGTTTTGTTTTATTTTCATTATCAGGTACTCAAAACTCTGACTGCTTGTTTTTTACTTGTTTTTTATATTATTTTCTATTATTATTTTTTGAAAATTTTGATCATCATCAAATTATAAAATATATTATAATCATGTAATTTTAGTGACTAACCATATCCCATTTTCATTTAGTGAATGATAATGTATTAGTCAGTGAAAATGAAAATTTTAAGAAACTTGTTTCAACATGTTTAAGAATTAAAAGTTGATTTATTAATAATATGTGATATATCACTTAAAAATTGAAATTATGATTAAAAAAATATAAAATAAATTTTTATAAAATATATTATTATTATCATTTATTCTAGATCTATTCATGATATAAATTCTATAACTTCCGTCACATAGGTGGTAAAACAGAGCAAAACAAGAGCATATTATAATGATTTTGATGAGCAAGGAAATGTTTTTATATAATTTTAAAATAAACTTTTTAGAAGCTTGAATTTTCATAAATATAATTTAACTACATTAAATTGATTTTTATAATAATCAATATAGGGTAGTGAAGAAATATGAAGTTCATTATTTGATGAGGTGGTAGTATGCAAGTACCCACGATTAACAATTACTTTTATAAAAGAATGAGATGAAATAAAGTTACAAGACAAATTTTCATCTGATAATAATAATTTTGACTTATAAAAAAATTCATTCTTCAAATATATAATTTTTAATAATAATTCATGGTGATGATTGAAAATTATTACATTTCATTATGGAGGCGGGCCTCCCTAATTATAAAAAATCAATGTTGTGTTGTTTTTCCTAGTCGATAGAAAGGATTGAACAATGGTTGATCAATTAATATAATAACATTAAATTATATCAATAATATATTTATCTTTATACTAGGGTGTCTAGAAGATGTTTTTAAGATAAATATAATGAATAAAATGCTAATTAGTAAGAAATACTCATGTTGAGAACTTATGAATTTTCTTGGAAATGTCCATTGAAATGGAGGTATTAGGCAAATTAATTAACATCATAGGATAATTAAATGTAGAAGAGAAACTAATAAGAATAAACATGAATATTTTTAGGATTATATTTGTTTAAATTTTTGTAGAAATAAGTGGTGGAAGTTATCCCCTTTTATAACTAAAGAAAAACGGCATTTTTGTAAATACTACTTAGTTTTGAATAATGGCATAAATCATTTGTAAGGTGAAAGGCTCAAAAATATGGAAATAATGGAATTTGGGAAAATTGTAGGTCCATAATCATCTCCGAAATACATATTTGTGACATATTGAGTGATTTTAGGCTTTCCCATTAGTTTTAATATTTTATCATGAATAACATTTATACAATAAATAGATTTTAACCATAGTAATTAATTTTATTGAAAAATATTAATATTGGAATTATTAAATAATTTCAAAATTATAATTCCATATATATGGAAATTATTTCGTCAAATAACTTTTATACATGTGAGGAAATATAATTTTTGAGAAATGCGTATATACGGTAAAAGAAGTTTTTAAGTATATGTTTTTAAGCCTAATATTTATAAATTAGATAAAATTATAAATGTTATTTATTTTAATGATATGAATTTATTTCATATAAAAAAATAATTGATTTTGGGATTAAATGTATATCTAAAAAAATTTCTTCCAAATTAACAGTTAGTATAAATTAAAGACTAAAAAATATATTTATAATTCGAAAAATTTATATCATTCTTAAAATGTTATTAATAGATTTTCTAAATTTATCATAATATTTATAAATTAATAAACTTAATAAAAAAATAAACATTAGATAAAGAAATTTATTATATGTTTTTTATGTATACTTTCTTAATAATATAGTCATAAATTATTTGATTTTAGTAAAATATGTATTTTGAACTATTCATCAAAAAATATTTTTTTTTCAAAATATTCAAAAAATTATCCATCCTAAAATTTTTACATGACATAATAAAGAATTAATCTCTTTGTACGAAAATAGAATTCAAAAATTTATATATTTATTTTTTTAAAAAATATATAATATATAACTTTTTATTGAAAATTTAGTGTTTAAGATTTAAGTCTTCTCAATAGTATTCTATATAAATTTATGACTGATTAAAATATTTTATTTTATTAGCAATTCTCAATCATAAATTTTATTATTAATGATCATCTAATCTGATGGAACTCATTTTCATTTTGTGTTTCCTATGGAGAAAGATACCAAACATAGTTTTTAGATTATATATATATATATATATATTTAAAAATTAATGGGGGTTATACAAATATGAAGAGGGGATGTAACTGAATAGTATAATATAGTATTAATGAATATTTTAGAATAAAATGGTGGGGAAAAACACAATTATTAGGCCATGGGATAAGGAATGTAGAAGTTCACAATAAGTTTTGTTTGAGACACAACTTTATAAGCGTGAGTCATCTTTTTTCCATAGTAATTGAGGTTTGATTATCCAATTACTATGATTTAGAAAAGGAAAGGTACATAACCCACTCATGAAAGGATGGAGGAAAAATACTTATCCTTACTAGGTGGACTATAACGAAAACATGTGTCTTAAAATTGTTGAAATGGAGAAAAATTACATGAATAAATTGCTTGTTTATAGTCATCAATAGAGCCTGAAAAACATATTCAAACGTAATTCCTTAGTGGGTATTATAAATATAAATTGACATCATGAAATGAGATACATGTATGCTGGGAATGATAGTTTTAATTCCATGTCACTAGAAGAAGAAAAGGTAATCTAATCTCATCGATTTGATTCACACATATGTGTGTGGTCAATTGAATCAATAAGGAACACATAGAGAGTTGTATTTTATCCTATATATATTTTATTATAGTAATAAAAAATATGTTATATTCAAAACATGAAAATATATTTCATGTAGTACAAGATTAGATATCGTAGGAGAGTTGAAAATGAGACTAGATGAACCATCAAGATTTTGAGACCTAATAAGGGAAAGAAATATACATCCATTGAGTTTTATAATTACATCAACAGACACAAAATTAATAATGTGGTATGTTCTCTGAGAACACCATAGTAGAATGTTTTTTTAAATATCTAATTTTCAATTATCTGTTATAGTCAAAACATTTCCTATTGAAAGTAGAATCTCTTACCACTATTGGAGGATTCCATGAGAGTGTCAACATAAACTCAAAACTAGGAGGTATTTCTCAATGGGGAGGAGAAGACACCATATGGAATGTATCATGAATGGAATCCCTCATTGAAACATTTTTTTTATCAATTATACATAGATTCTATATTTGAAACAATGATAAAATAATGGAATGTATGGGGACACAAAAGTTGAATCAGTATTTCTACACTGCTCAATAAAGTGAAGGGCCAATAAATGATTTTAAAAGAGGATGAATGATTAATATTAGATTAATGAAATTAATTTCACTATGTAAATGTTTTAAAGAGTTGTATAATTTTAAAAAATGATTATTTATGTGATGAATATGATGAATTTTATACAGATACCATGTTTATGATAAGTTACTCAAATGATTAAGAAACTAAGACTGAATTATAAGATGGGGATTTTGTTGATGAAATCAAGTTATCAACTTAGAGGAGAAATATTATAGATGATTTTAATCCATTCAATATAACTCGATACATAACTTCTCTAAAATAGACATAATGAATGAGGAGTGTATAACATTCTTATCCACTATTAGTGATGGAACTGATATAACTTGAAAGGTAAAAAAAGGATAAATCATGGGTTATATCCCTAAATGATGAATTGGACGAGAAGGAAAAAAATTAATTTTTGGATCTTTTTATGATCTTAAGCATCACAATTTTATTGGAAAAAATTGGATATTTAAAAATAAATTCGATTAACATGTAAATGTGGTCTGAAATAATGCATGATTTGTATTTAAAGTCTTTTTTAGATCTTTGAACTTAATATTAATGATATATTTTATCAAGGGGATTTACATGAGTAGATCTGGGTATTCATGTTGGTGGAAATTTAAATAGGTTTAAATATTTATTATATTTAGGTTTAAAAAATATAGGAATGGTGTACTTTTAAAAATATTTTTTTGTTAAATAACTAGTGTTTTTATTTATTTTCAATGATAAAACATATTTGTGTAGTACAAATGAGACTCTTTAGGTTTGAAAATATGCACCATATGAATTTCATTATAACATTGATTCATATTTAAAGTAGATAAAATTAAAAAGAGTATGTTTTGATCATTATATTTATGTGAAAACAACTATTGAAAATTAGTTCATGGAATAGGTCTATGTGGATGAAATCATATCAGGAATAGGTAGGATGAAATTCCTAGAATAATGTTCTAGGAAAATGAGATTATAATTTCATGTGTATATGATTGGTGGAGGTACATAACTTTTGGTGATGTAAGTGGCTCATAAATAGAGGTGAGATTTAATATCTCATCATTATTATATCATTTTTCAAACTATTAATGTTGGGTAACAAACAATATGTAATAAATACACTATGTGTTAATTTCATGTGAAACATCATGTACCCCACATCCAATGTAGTGTTGGGGATATTTAATACATGGTGTTCAATAATTTTCAATAATCGCAAAGTAATGAACATCCTGGTAGAATCCTTGAACAGGTGATTTATTTATTTTTAACTTATTATTTGTTACAGGAATGTGACAATCGAAAAATGAAATCTAGATTAAGAAAAAATAAATCGGAAATGAAAAATTAATATCAAATTTGTATTGAAAACAAATACATAAATACTTATAAATATTTATTAGATCAATATAATAATACATGATGATTGTGGTTGGAATAGTGTAAGAAGTCTGGTTTTATACCTAATAGGATTTCTCAATCAAAATATTATTTAATGACCCAAAGAACAAGATGAATGTATGCCACAAATTCTAGATGGTATTTTTTCACATTTTTATAAATAATTTATAAGAGGGAATAATTTCATGAATTTTAATTATTTCTTCATTATCAAATTAGTAGAATCATTCTAATCAAACAATCATTGTGTTAAAGGTTACATTTTTGGATTTCATTTAGTGGTGATCTATATGTTACCTATAAACCATCAATAATTATTGTAAAATTCTCCAGGTGCTAGTGTAGATGGATCTAATAATTTGGGAATTAAATATTGATCCCAACTAAATCCTTTATGGAAATAATGATTCTCTTGGTTGGTGGTGGAGAACTAATTTATGTTCTTAGAGCATTTAAGTGAATAAATATATAAGGCTTGATGGTATCCTCTCTAGAACATGTTGTCAATAATGATAAAATGTGCCTTAGGTTTTAGAAAATGTAAAAACTATGTTTAAGTAGAGCTAGGGTTTGAAAATAATAATTGTGCATTGGCCTATATTAATATATTATTCTATAAAAAACCAACACTTAAATAATAAAAATATAATTATTATTTAATTGACATTCCTTAAACACTCTAATATAATATATATTATTTTATAGAATAAAAAATTTAATATTTAATTATATAATTTTTAATATTACAATTCTATCTATATCATCAATATCAGTTTTTGTATCCTCATAAATATTTATTGGAAATCACACAATTAATGACTAATTCATTAGCAAAATATTACTATATATTCTTCTAAAAAATATTTTAAAATTATATTCATCGACTATGTGATTAAATATCTCTTAAATATTTATATAACCAAATGAATGGATATTTGTTTTACATTATGAATAAACCTAAATAAATAAATTACTTATATTCATGTAATAAAATGATCAATTAATTCATGAATATATATTTATTAAATATTAAAATCACATATATATTCTCTCAAATTATAGTTGATTGGATATTTGTGAGCAAACTAAAACGAATAATTATTTAACAAGGTATATGACTAATATTTATCCAACGTGTTAAACTCATATGTAATTCAACTAATGTTCAGAATACACTATGTTTGTGACCCTCTAGGTCCAATTATCTTAGGCCTTAGGCTAAAATTCCTAAATACAAATGTTATCATTTGATAACAGACCAAATCTCACATAGAGAAATAATATAATTTCACAGGGACATGTGAACTCCTATAAACATAGACTGTGTAATATAATCCATTTATCCTGACATATCTAATCAAGCAGGCTGAATACTTGTTTCCTCAACCTATGTTATTGATCTCTCTTTATTTTAATTTTTTGAAACGAAATTACTAATTAAAACTATCATGTCCACATACTTAATCAGGTATTTCTATTCCCATTAAAGTGTATGAGATTTCAAATTACATTCATTATAATAAGTGATAATAATTTCTCTAATTATTCATTAATACTCATGACCACTCATGATATACCGAATATATCCTACATCACATTTAGTATTTATCTTCATGGTTTTAACAATAAATAAAATTATATCACTCATGAAATGTATTAAGAGTAATAATAATTTCCAATTTTCATTATAAACATCCATAGATAGGAACATCGAATGAAAAAATGTAAATGTGGATTTCCTAATGGAATGTTATGTTTTCATAATCTCATGCTCAGAACATTACGGAATGTGTACAATATGAGAAAGTATATTAATATACTATGAGTATCTAAACATAATATCTTATGTCATTTGTGTCTGATAAAAATTTCATCAGTCTATAAAACATACATTTATGAATACTTTCATCAATGTTTTGGGTTATTATGATAGGTTGTAACTTTAATGACATTTCAATGAAATTGTCACCTGTCAAGAACTGAATATTTTCACCATAAAAACTGGCACGTAAGACGGTCCGTGACAAGGACCGAAGGGCATTCCAGATCCCCACAGGCTAGAACAAGTGCTCGTGTATTATAAAATGAAAATTGGGAATGATTTAACCATGTTTAAAAACATACAACAACAAACAAATCCAATAAAACCAATCTAGATTTTCAAACCGAATTATCGTTTAAAAAATATCATAAATGAATTAAAAAAAATGAAAACAATGTTCAAGACCATTAAAAATTTAGAAAACCAAAAAAATACATCCTAAGAACCTCCACATGGCATGAGGCACCAACCTCAAGCCATCTCCACAACACCGCATCATGATGTACTACTAATACCCAAACCATTGGCACAAAAGTTGTACCTAAAACTACGACCAAAATAACGAAGTCTAGTTGCACCCAGAGGTGTAATTAATGTTTGAGACAACACCTAGTAGGATACCAACACTAATAAATTCCATGTGATAAATATTCAATGACAAAAATCTTGCATGTTTTGTAAACAAGAAATGATAGTTACAATTTCTAAAGGATACAACATTAAATAAAAATAGTTTTCAACTTGCCTATTTTAAATAATCAACTCTTTTAAAAATAATAAAAAATATACTGAAGTTTTGAGCCAAAAATACATTATGCCAATAGTAAGAAAAAATCATCCAATGAGCACAAGAAATAGGAAATAACCCATAGGAACTAGCTCAATATGTGTCCCAGGTACCTCGTATCTCGGTGAGAGTAACCATCACAATATCTATTCTTGTGCACATGATCCAATAGTAGAGATCATACCCATAACCTAGTGTTCCCACATCAAATTCATGATAGTAGTTTAATTAGCGGTTTCATCATCAATCTTTCTTTGTGAAAATGAGGCCAAACCCCATGGGATCACTAGCCTACTAGTATACATCCACCCACCTAGATACCAGAGTGTCCCTCTTGTGCTAAAAAAAGTTCAACATTACATGAAATATAATTTAGACTTGTAAATATGACTTACACAACACATATTCAACAAACTTCCCACATTTATATCACACAAGTCTCATAATCCCCATTCCATTAAAATTCATTTTGAAATCATACTCACACCAAAATAGCCCACAACACTTTTCACATTTCTTTAACACTTCCAGAAATCCTATAAAAAAATTTATACAACATTTCCAAGATATTACAACTCACATAACATACCACACACATATCACAAAAGACTTATTTCATTAAAAAAATTCATTTTTCACATCACACTCACACAAAACATCCCACAAACTTGTTTCGCACCTCTCTTTCTAGTTGATAAAACATTTTAGCAATTTATAAAAAATTATAAATATGTTTAACATCATAAATAACCAATTTACCTATCAAAACCCCATGTTGGGTGAACAAACGCACCCAAACAATACATATACACCCATTTCACATTTTGTTTTACCAAATAAAAAATCTACAAAATTCACAAAACAATCCCAAGGGGTATAACTTTGTTTTTCACACAAAACCCTTTTAAAAACCCTCTTTCAAGGAAAAAATCAAACCAAAACCCTAAAAAAAGTTTAATTGGAATACATTTAGATATTCATTAATCCATTCTCAACTGCAATAAAATTACCTCAAATAATACCAAAAATGATAAACGTGAGAAACACATATTTTCATAAAACACTTTCAAGGGGTGAAACTAGGTTTTACACATAACACCCATTCAAAAGCCCGTTTTAGGCCCAAGTGACACAAAAAAATTATCCTACCATAATTGGAAGCCCCTTTTGACAACTAATAAATACCATGCACATTTTATAAAACTACTACAAGAGAATACACATGAGTTACATTTGAAAAATAATCACTTCAAACTAAAATTTAACTTTAATACTAAATTCTTTACTCTTTCTACAAAAAATAGTTTCTGCACCACACAAAATAGATAAAGAACATGCTAAATTAATAAACCAATCAAGAAAACACATAAAAAATTTCTTACACAAGGAATCACCTTGATTTTGAGTTAAAACCCAAAAATCATGGTGTGAAACATAAACCACACCCCCACCACACCAAAAGGGAGATAAATTGAGACATAGGCCACAAGATTTGATAAAAATGAAACAAATTCAACCCTAAGGTACGAAATATAACTTTTAGACATGATTAAATTCAATAAAGTGGAAATAAAACTAATAGAATATGGATGAATCCAAGAAGGAATTTATTTAGATGAAAGATCTTGATGTTTCTCCGCCAAATCCTCCATAAAAAATGAGTTCCATGGGAGGTTTGAATAACTTGGAGGCCTCCCATGACTGCTAGGGTAGAATGGGGGAATAATGGAGCAGATTAGATTTTTTTCTGGGAGGGAAAAATTGGTATTTCAAATGTAATTTTATTGACCAGGACACCTTTCACGGTTTGGCTACACAATTTAGTAAACCATGTGGCCAAACTGTGCGGCCTGTTCTGGGAACCGAAAAACCATCTATTATTTTCAAATTTTAGGGGGGATCTAAGGGAGAAACTAAAGGGGAATGATAGTCCGTGTATATTGGGGCACAATCCCCAAAACAAATCACTCTTTTCAACACAGAACTCATCTAACTCTATGGTACAAACCACCTGGCAACATTCCCAACAAGTGCTGCCACTAGGAGTGTCACTAATCCTACTACAAAACACCACAACAACAAACCATACCCTTGAAAACATATGAGGCGAACAACCATCAAAGACCCCCCATGTCTAAGGTCATATATCAATAACACAAGAGGTTACAACATATCAAACCTGGAACACCCAAAAACCAAGAGAAAGATAAGAACTAAATTAGGATTTGAAACAAAGCATGGAATTGTAAATCTGGGTGTGAAAATTCTCCCCACACTAAATATTTCTTCCCCCAGAAAGCCAAAAAATGACCAAAGAAAAAAACCAAACCCAACAGAGAATTTGAGATTGACTCACTTGCCATGCTTCGGTCTACCCCAAAAGTCAAAACACCTACAGTGATCAATTAAAAATAGAAAACTCTCACAAAAAAATACATACACCACTTTCCTGAAGTGATCATGAAGATTTAAATGTTATCACAAAAGAAAATTCCTCAAACACTATCCAAACCAGACTCAAGAAAATTATCCAAATGAACAAGAACAACTAACAATGTTATAATTAACTTGCTTCAACTAAACCGTTGGGCGCTCTCAAACCCCAATGATTACCCAAGGAAGTTGTTGGTTTTTAGATAACTCCAAAAAACAATACCTACATCCAAGCCAAGACCATGGATGAATATGAGTTACTAGTATGGGGAGACACAAATGGGCTCCCCACCACAAGAGAAAACATAATTGTTTTCCCAAGAAAGAATTAGGACAATAACAGGGGGATTCCTAAATAGACTTTCTGACATAAGGGTAGACTTGCATTATAATTTTCCAAAATAACATAAGTAATACTCCTAGTTGGTATCCACACCATAAGAATGAATACAACCCTAGTATTTCCCCTGAATATGTTCCTGCTTCACTCTAAGACCTATGGTTGGTGTTTAAACGATTGAAGCATCATTGGCCTTATATTTAAGCTTTGGAAACCCCATGAATGTATCTTATCCTTTTAGTAACATTAAAACTATACCCTGATCCCAGATGGGTTCACCAAGAAATAACACATTCTAAAGTCACTTTTACCTAACTATACATTTCACTGAAAAAGTATCTTAGAAGATACACTCACCTCACACCTTACTTCTTTGGATGAGGAATAGGAGAAGGAAAGGTGTAATATAAACACCATCCTCTAAAATAAATGATTTTTCATTTTTTTTCCAAGGGATAAATACTCCCAACAAAATAGAGACTCTCAGAGGATTTCATGTCCTTCACATTTACAGCCAAATGAGGACATGACATCCCATGTCATCATTGAAAATAACCATTGTGTCTAATAGAATCAATACATTGAGGGAGACCTTATGAAATGTCCCCAAACCAAAAAAAAATTCCAGAAAGTTTCCACAACAGCCTCTCATGATATGATTTACCACACTGGTGGTTTAACATGAACTACTACATCAAAGAGAGTATGGAGGACCCATAGTCCCTCTTAGACACCATCTAGATACTAATCCACAATAATAACCAAGTAACACATCCACCTTCAACAAATCATGTAACTTATGAAACTATGTTTTCTTTCATCCTTTCATGAGAACTATCCCACTTCAAGAGGATTCAAAAAACCAATAACTGAATAGGTATAATATCAATCTTAAAATATCTAGAATCAAATTCTTTATATTGATCAATTGAAAGGTTTTCCAACAATGAATCAATTTGGTTTTGACTTCAGTTGTTCACTAACACGTAATGGGGGCATACCTTATCCAATTATAGAATCCAAGGACCATCCTAAGCTGGTCCATTGATGAAAACACATCACAAACTAAATCCAAACACATTAAGGGAACCATTATAAGGGAATCCCAAAACATTTCTTAGAAGATACCACTAACCAGCCCTTCAACCTAACATACTAGAGAACACAACCCCAAAACACCATTCAAATAAAAGGGTTCTTGGACTAAAAAAATCTCAAAACAACAATATTTCCAAAAACACATAAGACACACAATCCCAAACATGTCATCCAGATATCACATATTCCTTTAAAAAACATTTCTTTTAAAACAAATAGTTTAGCGGTTAGCATATCCACCAATGGTCCCCCATGGGCCTCACACATTCATGTTTCTGTTCTACACTGAGAAACCTCCTCATATCCATCTCAAAACTCATCTAGACATTCCATCAACCATCCATAATCCCATATAACCCCATGCATGTGGTCTCTCATATAATTACCAAATGTTTACAAAAATCGTTCCACTTTTCAAAACCAAAACAACCAACCAAGACTTCCTTTTTCTCAAGACCACTAACCACAAAATCAAAATCACAATTTACATCATGCAAAAATATTCATAAAGGCACAACCATTCAGATAAGAAATCACTTTCTATTAATTATCATTAATTAAAAAACATCTCATACAATTTAAAAACCATTCAATATTGTATTAAAATATAGTAGAAACACATTTTTAAAACCAAATTTAACATAATATCTTGCTTTCAAAGGGATTTAATTACACCATTTTCCCTTTCAAAAAAATTATGAAAATTTAGTTCCCCCATTTCTAAAATCAAACCTTTATCTCTTTATTAGAAAAATATTTCATGAAAACATTATGATTATTAAAGCCAAGTCATTATTTCTTAAAAACTATATATCCATGGTCCTAAAACTGATGGACACCTTATAATGTGAGAGGAAACTAGTTTTAGTGTGTAACATGGACATATGGGTGGTGGAAATATTCCAATAACTTCACCTCTATAGAGTATATTCTAGGAAAATATCCCATGATGCACATGGTTTTCTATGAACTATGAGCTCACTGAAACAGTTAACCCACCACATTTTTCATTTCCCCAAATCATCATCAAATCAGGAAAACCAAAGGACTCAAATAAATCCCGACTTCCATTGGAAACTCAAATCCCATCACGAGGGGTGATAGACAGGCACACTACCCATAACTAGAATTTGATGTCCCGACAACCCTAGCTTCAGACTATCTATATTATTCCCCATATAACTTAACCCAATGATAGCGAACCTCCTCTAAAACAATTTTGTCACAAATCGATTCTGGTTTCCATCAGAACTGGCACGCGACATAGTCCACGACAAGGCCTGACTGGTGTTACCCAATCCCACAGGCTAGAAAAAGTACCTAGGAGTCATAAAATGAAATTTGGGAATGATTAAACTATGTTTATAAACATAGAATGACAAAGAAATCCAATAAAACCATTCTGGATTTTGCAAACAAAACCCCGTTTTACAAAATTTCAGAAATGAATTACAGAATTTAAAACAATTATCAAGACCATTTAAAAGGTAAAACGCCAAAAAAAATACAGCCCAAGAACCTCCACATGGAAAGAGGCACATCTCAAAAGCCATCTCCACAACACATCATTATGATTGGCTGCTAAAACCCGATCCATTGGCACCAAAGCTATACCAAAACCTACAACAAAAACAACCAATTCTAGTTACACTCAAAGCTGTAAGTAGGGTTTGAGATAAATATTAGTAGAAAACCACTACAAATATATTCCATGTGATACACATTCAATAATGAAAAACATGTATGTTTTGTAAAAAATAAATGCTAGTTACAATTTCAAAAGGATAAGAATTTAAAAAAACCAATTTTCAGGTGGGCTATTTTGAAGAATCAACACTTTTAAAAAAAAATCTGATGATACCGAATTTTCATCCCAAAAATACTTTATTCCTACGGTTACCATAAATCATTCAATGAGCACATGAAATAGTAAATTAAACCGAGGAACTTACTCATTGAGGGTCCCATGTACCTCGTATCTTAGTGATAGTAACCATCAGATATCTATTCTCGTGAACATGAACCACTACAAGGGATCACACCTATAACAAACTGGTCCCCCAAAATAAATATCATCGTATTCAAGTTTGTGTTGTAATGTCCAATATTTCTATGTGAAACTAAGGCCAAACCCAACGTGATTACAAGCATACTAGTACACGTCCACCTACATAGATACACAGGTATCTATCTTGTGCTAAAAAAAGTTCAACATTTCATGAAATAAAAATATCACATGAAAATACTAGTTTCAAATCACACATTCACCAAACATAACACATGTATATCACACAAGTCACATAATACCCTTTTCCATTAAAATTCACATTTAAATCATACTCACACAAAAATATAGCACAACACATTTAACATTTCTTTAACACTTCCAAAAAACCTTTAAATGATTTTATTAAACCTTTCCAAGATAGTCCAACTCACATAAAAACCCCCACACATATCACATAATATTTCTCTCATCATAAATATTTATTTTTCACATCACACTCTCAAAAAACATCCCACAAACATGTTTCACACCACTATTTTCATTTGATAAAGCATTTCATCAATATATAATACATTCTAAAAAAGTTTTACATCATAAATCTCCAATTTAAATTTCTAAAACCCATATTAGGTGAACAAACTCACACCAACATTAAATATAAACCCTTTTCCCACTTTTTAACCCAAATTAAACATTTACATTTTTCACAAAACAATCCAAAGGGGAATAACTACATTTTGAATAGAAAACCCATTTCAAAACCCTCTTTCAAGGCCAAAATCACACCAAGACCCCACCAAAGAAGAACTTGTAGCCATTTAAACATTTATTAAATCATTATAAAGTTCAATAAAATTTTCTCAAATAATACCACCAAAGATACACGTGAAAACCACAAATTTTCATAAAACAATTTCAACAGGTGAAACATGATTTTACACATAACACCAAATAAAATCCTCCTTTGGATGCCTGCAAGACACTAAAACATTACCAAACCAGAATTGGAATATGATATCAACAACAAATAAATCCCTTCTACATTTTATAAAACTACCACAAGAGATAACACAAGAGTTAAATTTTAAAAATACACACTTCAAACAAAAACATAACTCTAATATTAAATGATTTATTATTGCTAGAAAAAAATGGTTCTTGCAACACAAACAGAAGATTAAGAACATGATAAATTATTAAAAAAATCAAGACAACTCATCAATAATTTCATTCACATGGAATCGCCGACTTTTTGAGTCAAAACCAACAAATATTTGTGTGAAAATTCAACCACACCACTGTCACAGCACATGGGAGTGAAATCGAGACCTATACCACAATATTTGACAAAAAAGACCCCAAATATAACCCTATGTATGAACCCTAACTTATGGAAATGAGTTATTTCATGATATATGCTATAAAACTAAAAGAATATGGAAGATACCAAGAAGTAATTCACTTACATGAAAGTTATTGAAGTCTCTCCACCAAATCCACCATTAAAAATGAGTTCCATGGGATGTTTGAGGAGATTAGAGGCCTTCCATGGCTGCTAGGGTCAAGAGGGGGAAGAATGAAGCAGGTTATATTTATTTCTCGGATGGAAAAATTGGAATTTCAAATTTATTTTTAATGACCTTGACACCTTATATGGTTTGGATGGATGGTTTAATAAACCGTGTGGGTTATTATAGGAACCCAAAAACCACCCATTATCTTCCAATTTATGGTGGGTTACAAGTATGATAACAAAGGGTAAATATAGTCCATGTATAGAGGTAACAATCACTAAATCAAAGCATAATTTTCAACCCAAAAGTCATTAAACACTTGGGTACAAACCACCTCAACAACTTACCCCACAACTGGTGCCACTAGGAGTGTCAATAATAAAACTCCAAAACACAACAACATCACACCATCCCCTTGAAAAAATATGAGGCCAACTACTATACAAGACCACCCAGACTATGGTCATAGATAAATAACACAATTGGCACCAAAATTTCAAACCCTAAACACCTAGAAACCACAAGAAAGCTAATAACCAAAAAAGGATTTTAACCAAATCATGGAATTGAAAATCCGGGTTTGACATTACCAATAGGATATTATCACATAATATGTAACACTAAAGAATAATTATGATGTGTTAAGATATTTGTTAATATTAAACACCAGTAAGATCCTAGTAATATAATCTTTATAGTTATTAGTTCTACAGAAACATCTCTAACAAATTTTATATAGTTTACCACTTTCAACGACTATGTAACATTTTATAGGACCAATTTTTATTGACAATGTCCAATTACTATTATATGAAAATATATTTATCATAAATATCATAAAAACATCTTTTTTTACTTCATTATTCATCCAATCAATTTCGAATACAAGTTATTTTCACTTCATTTATAATGTTACAAGATTTTTTTCTAATAGAATTGTTCTTTTTTAAAATGTTTTTCAAATATGTGAAAATTCTTGGAGATTATAAAAAAATGATTTTAAATTTATATTATGATATTTTTATTTTTCCCCTATTATATTATTTTTAGTTTTATAGAGTATATTTATACAATTTAATTAATTTTTTATGATGATGTAATAAAATAAGGTTTTTTATTACTTCATGTATTTGGTTTTTATAATACATCATACTTAAAAATGACACAAATATAATTTGGGGATGAAAATTTCCATATCTAAAAATTTAAGGATGTTACATTCTTCCCTCATTCAGAAATTTCATTGTCTAAATTTCAAATCAAAACCTAAGAAAGAAATGAAATGATGGTATTTTTTTCATTACATCCTTAGGTTCTCATTTTACCTATTCCAACTTATTATTTCCCTATATTAATTTAATAGGATGAGGGTTATTGTTTTATATAACATTGTATCTATATTCTAATATCTCTATTAGATGATACTCTTCAGAGATGTCATGCTCCAACTGTATTACCTATTGATTTAATAATTATAGGGGATTATAAATATACTTCCACAAGATGGGATCATGGAAAATATTATATAGTTGAGACATGTTTAGTGAAATGGTAGAGTCAATGGGCCATAACTCTAAAAAATCAATGAATCTAAAAGGGCCTTATATTCCTAGTAATTATATTTAAATTCTTCTTAATCCTTAATAAACTATTCAATATAGATAAACCTATAAATACATTATCCAAAAGATCAAATAGTGTATCCTTATGATAATTTTTAGAGAAAACATTTTACCCACAATAGGTATCTTTGATGTTTTTTAATTGAATTTGTCCTTCTCTATTACCTATTCCACCAATTCTAGTCCCCATAGCTTCCTTTCTCCATCATTATCAAAACATGTTGATGTTATAAATTTATTCCCATATAAGACCTCATATTAATTAATCTAAATACTATAGTGGAAGATATTATTGTATAGAAACCTAAATAGAATATTTTATTGATCATAACCTCATTTAAATCCATAGAGAAATATCAGGGAATATCCATCAGATTATTTTGATCGGGAAAAAAAGATGGGGTGGATAGAGTCCTTAATTTTGTTTTTTTATTAAAAATGGTCTAGTACCTAAATCCCCCAATTTATAATATAATCCTAGGTAACTAAAATAGTAAAAGTATATAATTTTATTTTAAAAAAATATTCATAAAATCTTGATAAAAAATAAGTTAAATTAGGTTTAAACTCTTTTAACTTATGAAATAAATAGTATTATCAGAAAAGGTATATAGAAAATAAATTATTGTTAGATATTGATGTAATTTGTTCTTATATATTTTAGAAATCTAAAATATATTTTCATCAAAGATAGAGTGAAATTAAGAAAAAAAAGTGGATTAAAATAATAGTTCTAGTATCAAGCTAAAATCATGTCCTATACATTTGGAAATCAGTTTCTTTGACTACTTTTTGTAAATAAATTGTTCTAGAAACTAGATTATGTTTTATAGACAACAGTGCACATGTATTTGCATGATATTAAAATAATTTTACATAGTTATATGTGTGAGAATAAATGGATAACAACTAATCATAGATAGTCCAAGATACACACTCTCTTCCAAAGTTCTTCACGCGTGAATAGAAAAAAATGAAAAAGAGGGAGTGTTTCTAATTATCCAACACAATGCATGATCTAGTGAAAAAAACATACAATGTAAAGAATACACAAATAAAAAGAGTGAAAAATATATTAAGAGAACTGAAATAATTTAGTACAATAGGGTTTTTAGATCAATTATTCTATAATAAAATATTCTCTCGTCATTACCATATTTTAATTGGGAATTTTTGTGAGAAGACCCATAGATGTTATCTGATATGTTGTCGAAGTTCAACCTATAACATAGTTATAGATGTTTAAAACATATTGTAGTGGTTTATATTTTTTATTATTGAATTTTTTTATGTTTATGTGTCACACATATCTGTTTTATATGGATTTTGTTTTCCTTTTTAGATGAATAATTCCATAAAAATATCAATTGTAAAATCATCATTGAAGATCCTCTTACTTCGACAAGAGATGCGAGTTTAATAAAATATTATAACAGGTTTTTAAATCATCATTGAAATTAGTTATATTTATATATTTAATAATAAAATATTTACTTTAGGTATTGACACTTTAAGGTTTTCAAAATTAGCTTACATGGATTCTTTAAATGTTTTCAAGAATACTAGTTTCAATATTTTATTTCTTGTATGGTTGATAACTTATCCATATAGTCCTTCATTTGATCTTACAATCTGTCACCATTAACTTGTGACAAATCACCATAAAAATATGTGTAGTCATGTATTTTTTAAAATTGATACTATTAACCACATTCACTTCATTTGATCAAGAATTTTATTCTTTACTTTGTTAAAATACGACATTTCAAAAATAGAAATTTTCATTTTTCCATGTAGTCACATGATTTCTTCGGTAGTTGATTAAACTATCCACGAAATTAGTGTAACTAGCATTAAATTTTATCCATGAGTTTTCGATGAAACATCAATACTTGGTCGATTAGGCATTTTGTCAATTCAATTGTCTTTTAGTCGATCCAAACATTATTAAAATTATTGATTGCGGTGGTCGGTCAGTTTGTCTTATAACCTCTTCATTCTTCCATATAATCACCACGGTCGATCTAGTGGTTGGGTTGATGATATGAGACTTTGTATTCCATATAATTATTTAACCTCCGTAAAACATAAAATGGAATAAAAATAAAATAAATATTATTTTTGATTATTAAAATAAGGAATTTCAAGGTAAAGTAAAAAATCTCCACATTTTTTATGATCAAAAATCATTTCATAAAAAAAATTAGCCAGATCAAATATTAGATATATGATATTAAAATATATATTAACAAGCAATTGGAAATAAAGAATAATCATTATTAGTTTGATAGATTTCCATATTTTACTTAAATGAAACAATTTATTCCCCCTTTTTATTATGCTATATATTTTACTACCCCTATGGAATTATATAAAATAAATTATAAAGTTTGAAAGGAAAAAGATAGAATAAAAATGAAATCATACAAAATAAAAACAAAAAAATATATAGAAATAACAATAGAGATATATTTCATTAATTTATCAATATATTTACATAGGCCTAATAAGAATCTAATCAAAATTAGAGTCTTCAAGAAGATATTGGCCATTCACTTTTAAAAAAATAGAAGGAGGATGAGGAGTTGTTTAAGGAATTTGAGGAGGTAATGGAATAGAAATTCCATAATAAATTGCTTAAATATATTCCAGGGATGAGATATAGTGAGACCAAAGGGTAATTCAGGAGGTATAGTTTAGGTTGACATTGGAATATTTTAATTTGTAGAGACAAGAGGTGAGGTTCAAAGTTGGGAATGAGTTGCAGAGTTTCTTTGAATAAAAATATCTAGAAGTGATTGCATATGAGAATTAAAAAAAAACATATATAAAATCAATGTGATATCTTCTATAACCCTTGTCCTATGGTTCATAACATTATGGAAATCATCTTTCAATTGAATAAACTAATTTTATATAGGATTCCTCACTAATCAATTCTCTATGATTGTGTTTATGGAAGCTATGAGATGGTGTATCTTACAAAATCTATCTAATGAAATGAATTGTGTGTTAATATATTTCTTAGTGTAAATCCTTATAAGATAATACATTATTTCACCCTTGATTACATATTTATCTTTGGTGGTATTAAATGATTATACTATAATTAAATCAGACTATTTTCTCTATGCATAAGAATATCCCTTTTTACATTATTTTTTATATCCTTCACAAAATCTATGATATTTGGAATCTCATCAGGAATCATCCTTCAAATAAAATCCACATAAATAAAGACCGAATCATGATGAAATATTGATTTATAACTCTATGTTATTAATGGATTGGTCATCATAGAGTTTTATATTCTACCCATGGAAATCGTCATATGGTTCATATCCACCTGGAGGACTCTAATGTGTTCCCTAAAACATTCCATTTCTCATTTGAAGGATATATCTCATCGTGTATCTGATCTATTTTCAGAAACCAACTAGAAAGGATGTGTGAACAAACCAGTTCAACATTGCATGAAATATATTACTCCATGTCATGAGTATTATCCCAACTAATATTATTCTTTTAATAGAATGGTATTTTTAATAGTTTCATGTCTATAGAAGTGATCAATAATGGAGTTATAGAAGAAGGTCAAACATATTGAGTTAGAGATGTTCAATATTGAGTAGGTGGTGATTCAATACAGAAATCATCATTTAGATCTGAATAATTATCACTGAATTCCAAAAAATTTCATCAAGACCATTAGTTGGGATAGAAAAATCAATGTGGTCCATCAATCTCTCTTTTAGAGGCATTATTTTTATTTCAGATTCATCCATTTCAAAAACTTTTTTTAGGAGAAGAGTCATAAATAGTTTCTTGAGAATGATTTTTAGGCACAAAACCTATAGAATAAGGAGTATCTAAAGGTATTAAAAAATCCTCAAAATACACAAGTATGACTAATCCTTTTAGAATAGGATTAGAATTAAACTATATAAAAATAGATTCTTCTTCCATTGAAAAAAATAAAAGGAAATTCCTTTTCATTTTGGAAGATCATAAGATTCATTATTACTTTCATAATAATTGTTATCATCTTTATCCACCTCTTTATAGACCTATTTTTCATACTTACCATAAAAATATTCTAGAGAAGAGACATCCATATCATATAGTTGATTATTTTGAGGGTCTTATTCACTAGACGGTATGAATTCACATATGGGTGTTCCCCCTATCTCAAACATAGACAAAATATCATTTAATTGATTCCCATCCTTGAAACTTTAGGCGTTGGTAAGAGAAGGTACAAATAGAATATATCTAGGAAAACTCTCCCATAAGGTGTTATATCTCATTCTCATACTATTTCAATAAGTTAAGGTATTTTAGGCTATTTTATAGATTCAAATAGAATATCAAGAATCATAAGAACTTCATTATCATGATATCCATATAATATCCATTTAAAAACACTTATATATTCATCATCCATATCTATAGGATATTGAAATTAATCTTAATAGTAGGAGTATTAATATTTGATAATCTCATCTAGTTCAAAATCATGATCAATGAGATCTCCTAGTGTAGTAGTACGCTATATTTGATTGAATTACTCATAGTGTATCTCCTCATTAGTGATCCACATAATTATTTGAGAATTTAGGTTGATATTTGTCCTTTGGAAGGTTTTTTTATTTAAACAATCACTATTGGGGAGAACTAATCATTGAACTCCCAATGAGACCAATCAACTCTATTATAGAAAAACCAAAATAATCATTGGGTATTGAAGTGTATTAAATCTCAATGATTGTATGGTTAACACTTCCACATGCCTAAAAAATAATTCAAGTAGGCTAATCTAAAAAGAATGAACCATTAGGAATATAAAAAAATCATTACAATTGATGTAGGTAAAATATCCCTTCTTTGGGAAGATATTGTGCTAAATGAATTTCAACAAAAACATGAATTCTACACCGAACTCATTCAAAACTTGTCTCCAGTAGGTTTTTTCTTTTCTTTTCTCTTCCAACCCACTCCCAATATTAGAATATGGGAAGTTTATTGGATGTGAGATCTGATAATATCACCAATATGTTGGTATCTTATACCATTATCTCAAAAATCATAATTGAACTCAAAAACATGACCTTCAATAACTGTTCTATTCAAATCATTTTTGGTGACCTCACCTGTTTTGATAATCCCAATTTTTCTTTCATATACTTTTATAATCTCAATCTAATGTATTTCTATATAGTTTTTCCTTCAATATGTGCTCAAGATGATAATAATATTAAAAAAATCCTTGAGATAGTTTAATCTTTGTTTATCCATGTTTATATAAGTTCTGAAGTAATTCTAACCCATTAAGATATGTTGTGTATGAATCAGATAAGTATTAATTTACTGGTCTGCGTTTTACCTAGAGCTACCGTTACTCAGTCTACCGATAGACTTAGTCTACCGATAGACAGATAGTAACCGACACATCAGAGTTACCGGTAAGTAGAAAAAAGCCTACTGACAGAACAGACGATCTACCGATGTGAATGTCTACCATTAGTTACCGATAGAGTAAGCCTATTGATACGAGTGCTGAATCACAAACCAGAGCTACCAATATGAGGAAGTCTACTGATTGAACCAGTCTACCGAGCTACCAACAGAATAGACTAGAGCTACCGATAGACAAAAGTCTACTGATAGAGCCAGTTCACAGATAGTTACTGATACAAGTATAGTCACTGATATATCAAGCTACCGATAGAAGTCTACCGATAGACTACTCATAAAAAGAGATACTGATGGAGAGACAACTACCGATAACAAGAGATACTGATGGAAGTAAAGTCACCGGTATATGAGCTACCGATGCAAGTTCCAAAGAGCTACCGATAGAAGGTGATGTGACACAAAGTTGACCATGCACGTCTACCAATAGAACGCTACTAATGAATGACCAACCAGTCAAACCCTATACTATTCATGCTATTTATTTATTAAGCTAATGGTTACATTTGATGGTTTTAATGTAGTTAATGTTATTTAGTTATTTCTGTTGCATGTTAGGGAACTATACCTAGTACCAATGGAAAAGGAAATTACTCATTTCTCCCGAAGCTAAATGATATAAAGTGATGGAAATAGAAAGACTGGACAAGAGAGAAACAGATGCATATGACACTCCAGGAAAGAAAAAATAAGGCACACGAAGGGTGAAAGAGAAAGATCTGAATAAGCATTCATATGTGGAGCATTTTGTTTTCTCTAATCTACATACATACACCAAGAATCCTGGACATGCACGAAGAAACTTATTCTAGATGAGAACACAAGATGCATCTTGAGTGAAGAACTGCAACAAACATTTCATGCACTCAGTCTGCTAAGCTGGACCAAGGATCAAAGAAGAAAATGAAACTCTATTTTTTGAGATGAACCAGAGAAGGACTCAGAAGCTTTTATGATAAACCAAATGAGTCCAGAGCTACATTGCTAATCACTAGAGCATTTCTAAACTCAATCATACTTCTATTTAGTGATTATTTCTTTACATTTTGAGCAGTGTGTGTACCCTGTTTATTTTACACATACACTGTCTCCTGTTCTAAACCGGGGGATTCATAAATCCTCACTCAAACTCCATAACTATTTCTTTCCCACTGTGGATGGTGGTAGAGGTCGAGCAAGACCCGAACAGCCTTTGCACAGTTGTTTGTTTTTCCCACGATGAACTGTGGTGGAGGTCTTTGTACCTGGACTGTAGTGTACTGTTGTTTACCCCCGATCCAGGGTGTGGATCAATTTGTATAAACTGTTGAGAGGACTAAGTCTCAGCTTGAGACTGAACCTCTTGGTTAACTTTTTTGTGTTTTTATTTTATGTCTATAATTATTAAATATACATTTAACATATTCTGCTACTTATTACTTTGAAATACAAAACTATTTGAAAGCTACATTGATAGTAAAATTCACAAGTGTTTATACTTATTGTAAACTAGTAAGTTAGATTCAAATGTTAATTTAATCATTAAATTATTTAACCGAGACCTAATTAATCTTTGAGAAACTAATTGAACCTTTACACTCTGTATAGATTCACTACAGTTTATCATTGTTTTTAAATTGGGGGATTTTAAGAGAAATATGTTTAATAGAAATTTTAATTGGAATTCAATTCACCCCCCTCTTGAGTATCCACTCCAACCAACATTTGGTATCAGAGGATTATTTTTGTTCAAGGATTTTTGAAATACTCTGTTTTTTAACTATGATTTTAGTTTCATATTTAAAGATCTAAAATTCCTGTTAGTTATAAATTTTTATCTCTTTAAAACTATTTTCTAAAATATAGTTATGGATAATAGACTTGAGGGTGCTGCTACTAACCGGACACCTTTCTTCAATGGCACAAACTATGCCCAGTGGAAACTGAAATTGAAAATTCATTTAGAAAGTATGGGTTTTTATATTTGGACTGCTAAAGAGTCTCAATATAAAATTACAGAAACTGAAAGAAAAAATTGGGATGAACCTACAAAGACTACATACAATAATAATTGTAATGCTATGAATGCCATGTACTGTGCTTTAGGAGATGAAGAGTTTAATATAATTTCTTCTTGTAAAACTGCCTTTGAAATATGGGATACTTTGACTGTTTCTCATGAAGGAACAACCAATGTTAAAGAAATGAGATTGAATACCTATACTATTAAATATGACAATTTTAAAATGAAAACCGATGTACATATTTCTGATATGTATCTCAAGTTTAATGAGATAGTCAATAAAATGAGTTCACTTGGGAACGTTGTTCTATCTATGGAACCAATTATGAGGATACTAAGATGTCTACCACAACGATTGAGAGGACCTCTTTCTCAATGAGTGAGTCATGTGACATTGGAGCACTGCTAGTAAAGGATCTTATTGGTAAATTAATGATGTATGAGGAAGACCTCAAGGTGAATAAGGAGGAAGATGATGAACCTAAGAGAAAATCCGTAGCATTCAAGTCTACTACCTCTAAGAGTAAAGACATAGAGAAAATTAAAATACCTATTGATAGTTCAACTAGTGATGATTCTGATTCCGATAGTGATGCTGAGATGGCTCAAATAGATAGAAGATTCAAGAAGTTTGATAGGAAGAAGAAAATCTTCAAGAAATAAAACTATAAATGAAAGTATGAAAACAAGGGACATTGGAAAAAGGATTGGAAGAAAGCTGACAAGAATGACTAAATAGTATTCTATGAGTGTAAAAGGAAAGGACACATCAAGGATGATTGTCCAAAGATAAAAGTCAAAAAGAAATATGATTATAAGGACAATAATTACAAGAAAGCAATGAAGTCTACCTGGAGTGAATCTAAATACAGCACAAGTGAATATGAAGCTACTAATTCTGAGAAGAATCATGCCAACATGTGTTTCATGAGCAACACATATGTGGTAGCCTTAGATAATCATATTTTAAATTCTTAATATTCTGAAGATGATGCATAATCTGATTCTGATTCTGAAAACATGACTAGTAAAGAAATATTTGAATACTGTAATATGATGGAGGAGACATGAAATGAACTTAAATATAAATACAAATCATTAAAGAAACAACATGCTCTCAATAATACTATTAAAACAGAACTCACTATTGAAAAAGAGAATAATGCTGAACTATTAAAGGAAAATACAGAACTGAAAATGCCAAATGAGAAACATAGAAATGACTTAGAGATGTTTACAGATGGAAAGGATACACTTACTCAAATGTTAGGTAAACATGTTGCACCTAAATATACTACTAGTTTGGGATACCAACCTGAAAGGATATAACTTGTTATGAATCGATTTATTCCTAAGTCTAGAATAAATTCTTCTTATTCTAGTTCTAGGAATCCCTGTGATTCAACCAGTTATTCATATGGTTATAGATCTACTAAAGTTTATCTTTCAAAATCTATTGATTTTATAAATTATATGAGACCCATAAGACAAATATGTGTACCTAATGCTATGATTTATAACCTTTCTGGACCCAAGAAGATCTGGGTACCAAAATCATTTGCTATCAAAATCTGTTTTGTAGGAAACATGCTTAACGAGTTCTCACAAGAAGGTATGGTACTTGGACAGTGGATGCTCAAGACATATGTCTGTACATTATTCATGTTTTAAAAGTTTAATAATAGTTTATGGAGGCCATGTCACCTTTTGTGATTATTATAAAGGAATGATCATTGGCCTATGACAGATTGGTAACTCTAATTCATTTATAATTTCAAAAGATTTTTTTGTTGATGGACTTAAATATAACCTGCTAAGTATTTCTCAATTTTGTGATGATGGATTTAATGTGAAGTTTGAAAATGATTCTAGTAATGTTTTTAATTCTGAAAATGTTTTATTATTTTCTGCTTTAAGAAATGAAAATGATTATGCAGTTGATTTAAATTCTTTAGCTAAGGAAAATGTTACCTGCCAAAATGCTTTTCATAAAGAGTCTTGGCTTTGGTACATAAGATTAGGACACTGCAACATCTATTCACTTATAAAACTAACTATGAAGAACTTTTTTAGAGACCTACCTAAACTTGAATTCCCAAATGACAATTTTGTAATCCCTCTCAAAAGGGAAAGCAACATAAAGTTTCTTTTAAATCAAAGAATGAAGTTTTAACATCTCAACCACTGGAGAAAGTTCACGTGGACTTATTTAGACCATCAAGAGTTTCTAATTTAAATGGGAAACACTATGTCTATGTTTTAGAAGATTACTTTTCTAGATATACATGGGTATACTTCTTAGCTGAAAAAAGTGAAGCTTGTTCTTACATTGTTAAATACTCCAAATCTGTAGAAAATATTTGTGGACTTATGATTAAAAATCTAATAACTGATCATGGACATGAGTTTGAAAATCATGAATTTGAATCTTATTGCTCACACAATGGTTATAGTCACAACTTTTCTGCTCCGAGAACACCTTAGCAGAATGGTGTAGTAGAAATAAAGAATAGAACCCTTCAAGAAATAGATAGAACAATGCTTAATGAATATGATGTGCCTATTTAATTTTGGGATGAAGCTGTGAATATAGCTTGTTATATTATTAATAGAGTCTTAATTAGACCAGTTCTTAAGAAGACCCCTTATGAGTTGTGGAATAATAGAAAACTTAAGTTAGTTACTTTAGAGTCTTTGGCTGTAATGTTTATATTCTTAATAGAATGTATAATCTGGGAAAGTTTTCTTCTAAGAGTGATGAAGGAATTTTTCTTGGTTATTCTTTAAATAGAAAATCCTATAGAGTCCTTAATAAAAGAACCAAATGTGTGGAAGAATCTGTTCACATCATGTTTGATGAAACTGATCCACATGAGCCTAAAACCTCTCTTGAAAATCTTAAGGAAGATTTGAGTGTTCTGGACCTAAATGATAAATCTAAAGAACCTGCTGTAAAAACATCCAGTTCTAGACATATTCTAGAATCTACTGCTATGGAACCTGAACCTATAAATGAACCTGGAATTTCTAGTCCTACCTTTACTATATCAACAAGGATTCTAAAGAATCATCCTTTGGATACTGTTGTTGGTAATCTTGATAGAGGAAAATAGAATACAGGTTCTCTAAGAAATCAGGTTGAACATCAGGCCTTTCTTTCACAGCTAGAACCTAAAAATATCAATGATGCTATCAATGATGAATTTTGGGTATTGGATTTGCAAAAAGAGTTAAATCAATTTGAATGAAACAATGTCTGGGAATTAGTTGACAGACCTAAGGACACTTTTACAACAGGCACAAAATGGGTTTTTAGAAACAAACATAGTTAGAAAAAAAGCTAGACTAGTTTCACAAGGATATTATCAAGAAGAAGGTATATAATTTGAGGAAACATTTGCACCTATATCCAGATTAGAATCTATTAGGATCTTACTTTCATATGCTGCTCATCTAAATTTCAAGTTATATCAAATGGATGTCAAAAGTGCTTTTCTAAATGGTTATATTATTGAAGATTTTTTTGTTGAACAACCACCCAGATTTACTAATCCTCACATTCCAAATCATGTTTTTAACCTTTATACCTCTTTATATGGTTTAAAACAAGCTCCAAGAGCTTGGTATGATAGACTTAGTAATTTTCTTATTTCAAAATGTTTTACTTAAGGGATTTCTGATCCAACTATTTTTATTAAAATAATTTCAAAATAATCTATTTTGATGATAATATTTTTAGATCTTCTAAACATTCATTATGTACTGATTTTTCAAATAATATGTAAAATGAATTTGAATTGACTTTAATGGTATAACTTAAATATTTTCTTGGATTTCATGTGTTTCAAAATGAAAATGGTATTGTTTTGAATAAAATTAAATATTCAAAGGAACTTTTAAAACTTTTTGTTTTGGATAGTATTAAGGCAAGTGAAACTCCTATGAGTACTTCTTGTAAATTAAATGCAGATGAAACTGGGAAACCAGTGGATCAAACCAATTACAGAGGTATGATTGGAATCTTACTTTACCTTACTGCTAGTCGACCATATATTATGTTTAGTGGGAGTATGTGTGCAAGATTTCAAGCTAATCCAAAAGAATCACATTTAATTTATGTTAAAATAATTTTTAAGTATCTTAATCATACTATAAACTTTGTTTTTTTACCCAAAAGGATAACCCTTTGTGTTAATGAGTTATTCAGATGCTGATTTTTTAGGTTGCAAGATGGATAGAAAGAGCACTTTTGGAAAATGTCATTTATTAGGAATGTCCTTAGTATCTTGGTGTAGTAAGAATCCAAATTCTGTAGTGTTATCCACTGCCGAAGAAAAATATATAGCTACTGGTAGTTGTTGTGCACAATTTTTGTGGATGAAACACACAATTTTGGACTATGGATATGAAATTAGGCACGTGTCAATCAACTGTGACAGTACTAGTTCCATAAATATCTCTAAGAACCCTGTGACTCACTGTGGGATCAAACACATTGATGTAAGGCACCATTTTTTGAGAGATCATTACCAAAACGGTGATATTACTCTTGCGTTTATAGGCACTAAACATCAATTAGCTGACATTTTCACTAAACCATTGAGTTTGGATAGGTTAAGTTATATTAGGCACGAGTTAGGGATGTTTAACCTCAATCGGTAGATATTCTCACCGATATAAAATTCTCACCGATGTGATATTCTCACCGATATGATATCCTCACCGATGTAAACGCACTGATAGAAAACCTCACCGATGTAACCTCACTAACTGAAAACCTCAACGATGTAACCTCACTGATAGAAAACCTCACCGATGTAACCTCACTGGTAGAAAATTCTCACTGATGTGCGCTGTTTTAATACTTCTGTCTGCCACCAGAATCTGAATCGTTTTTACTTTTTTTTTTTTTAATTTTACGATTCCTAAATGATAAAAATAAAGTCTGAGCTACTTCAAAATCCACTGATCCTCAATCCTTAACCCTCGATCCTTAGCTCCCAAATATTTAGAGAACCCTAAATCCATCAAACTAGCGATGGAAAAAACCAAACTTCCTACAATCATAGATGACTCTGTTGAGCCGAAAACAAAGAATAAAAGGACCGAGCATAAAGCATGTGGTAGTGGAAGTGTTGCTAGAACTCGGTCGGGGAGACGACCAGTGAATCCTCATCTGCAAAATCAAGTTATTTTGATTGAAAAGGAACTGTGTGTAGAATGGCTATTTCCTAGAAGGTCCTTAGTGCTCGATGTTCTTGAAAATCAAAAATGTGTAGAGCATTTTTCAAACAACAATGTTCCTTACTTTCCAAAATTAGTGAAACAGTTTTACGATTTTGTAACCTTTGAAGAATCGGAGAATGAAAATCGAGTAACTTCATTTGTGAATGGAAATGAAATATCGTTCTCATCTGTTGAATGGGATGAGTTCTTGAAAGTTCCACATGAAAGAGTATCTAGATATATTGCGAGAGCCATGCCACCTACCTGTGACATTTTCGATTATGAGACTACTTTGGAAGATCCGACTGGTGATGGAAGTCAAAGACAAGTAGTTTCTACATAAATGGATGGAGAGAATAGATTTTTGTTCGAATTTATTCAACATGTCTTGATACTGAGGAGAGGAGACTTTGCCAATTTGAGATATCAGGATATTTATCTCATGCACCTCTTAAGACATGGTGTAAAGGTTAATTTTTGAATATTGTTGATGCTCCAGATGGAAGATATGAAAAGGCCAAAATCAAAGCCAAATGCTATATTCTTTGCTAAGTTTATCTCTATGATGATCAAGGTAAAATGGGTTGCTGAGTCTCAAGATGAGACAGTGGTAGTGAATAATAACATTTGTATCACAACTATAGTTTGTAAGTACATGAAAATAAATTGGACCCCTTGGATAGGAGAATGGGTCAATGATGAACAGAGGGTGTATGAAAAGTTTAATCTTGTGAATCATCCTTCAAGATCAATGGATGTCAGGGATCCAGGTCTGGGACATGATAAAGAGGATCCAGAATACAATGATGATTTAGAAGAGGTAGAGTCCTCTCAAGATGAAGGAGGAGACCCTAACTTGCCTCCTAGACCACCTCCTGAAAATCTAGTTCAACATAAATCAGATAAGGATGAAGCTGAATTAGTAGATGTTGAAGTGGCTACAGTAGAAAATGAATAAGATTTTCATGAGAATGAAGAATCTCTATCAGCTGATTTGAGCCTGAGTCTAGTGATTGGAAAATCTTTAGTACCTACTGAGGAAGAAAATGAAGTTGACATACCCTTACCTAATCCAGAAGACCCTCCTGCTGCTGTAGTGATAGAAATGATAGTGGAAGATTCTCCTCAGGATGAAAGTAATATTGAGAATGCTGCTGAGAATGATTCTGAAAATGGTGTAATCCCAATTGAGGATGTACCCATTGAGGGAGAGCATATATCTAATTTTGGAAGTGTTACATTGGTTGTTGGTTTTAATGATTGGGAAGAAGACCTTGGTTTTATAGTCTGTGGTTTAGACTATTCAAATTCAGATAATGAGGCATCTCACAATAGACCTAAGATTACTTATGATGTCTATTCTGAGTTATTGCCTGAAGATGTGGTCAGAATGCATGTGTTGGATACTTTAAAGAAAAACATTAAGGATTGTTTTGTGTAAGAGGTAATGAAAATGGTTGTTTCTATGGTATCTTCAATTCAATCAATTATGACTGACTCTGTGGTCAGTTTAGCCTATGAAAGAGCATCTGCAGCAGTTTCACCTGCTGATTTGGTTACCAAGGCTGATATGTATATCCTAAGGGATGAGCTGAAAGAATCTTTTCGTGCCTCAGTTGCTGAGATGAAGCATTGTTTTTCTAAAGAAATGGTTATACTGGAAAGATCTTTTGAACTATCTATTGCTTGTAATTTATCAATATTTATTGGAAAAATAGTTGAAGAAGATAAAGAATGCTAGGCTCAACTTTCTATATGTGAAGCAGATCTTGATTCTCTAAAGGAATATCATGTTTCTTTAGACTCTTACATGGGATCAAAATTCCAAGTAGGTAAGGAATTATCTTATGTGAAGAGTGTTGTATATCAGATGGTTTCGGTATTTAAATGTTTCAAAACATCTATGAAAGATCATATTAAAACCTAGGAATATAATGTTCAAAATCATATTAGTGGTTTGACCAGAATCTTCAAAGAGACAAAATCTTTCTCTGTTGGTTCTCTTGCATCTAAACCTTCGATGGATTTGAATCACTTTCGAGCTATGATGAAAGAAGATCTTGGTTCTACCTCAACCAGTGGCTCTGTGGACTCATCTGAATTGAATAGAGTTTTTCTTTCTACCATAGATTCAGACAGAGAAATTATGAAGATAGTCCAAGACTACATGAGAGAATCATCCGCCTCTCAAAAAGAATTGAAAGAAAAGGTGGACTCATATTTCTCCAAAATTTACACAAAGACACAAATGACCAGTCATTTTAAGCTTCTGATTGAAATATGAAACTCTCTCCTATCACTGAAGACTTTAGAGAGCAGCTTAGAAAGATAATAGAATTGACTCCATCTGTGGACAAGTTTATGGAGATTAGGGATGACTTCATATCCGCTATGGATATATGAGGATGAATCATTATGGATTTCATAAATCTGTTGTTGCCTTTTCTGCATGTTGATGATAGGCCATTAATTGTCCCTCCTACATTCCCTACCTCTGCCTCTACTGCTTCTCTAATTTAGCTGACTCATGTTCAAGCCATTCGAATACTCACACTGATGATAACACAAAAGACTCCTCAATACAAGCTAGGCACAGTGTCAGTTTCTCAGCCTCTTGTGGTCTTTTCAAGAATTCCTAAGACTTCACCAGAATCCTCACCACCTGAATCCACTTCTGACCCCAAGGGAATATCTCACATTGAGGATGTGGATTGATCTAGTAGCTGAACGGTTTGATAGGAATCCTATGTATTTTGTTTTCTATCTTTGTACCTTTTGTCACATTTAATACAGGTGATTTTCTTCTATTCCTATTGTTCCACTTCTCTTTATTATTTCCCACTTTTTTATTATCACAATGGGGGAGAAATATTTTACAAAGGAGGAGAAATACTCTCTAAGTCTCAAAAGTGGAAGACACATTCGCCCAGAGGGAGAAATATTAATGAAAGGGGGAAAATTTTATCTAAGATCTATCATGATTTTCCCCTTTGATACCTATAAATTTCATTCTCTAATACCGGATTATTTTCTCTCATCCTCTGATATAATTTCATTTAGTTCTCTGATGTTCTCGAATAACACTAAATTTTAACATTTATATCATGGTTTTTTTATTTTATCTCTGATACATTTAATTATATCTCTGATAAATTATGTTTTATACCATACAGTTTTCTCTGAGAAAATTGAGCATAATTATATATCATCTGATATATTATTTTTTTAATGATAATATAATAAGTTGTGATTATCAAATAGGGGGATATTGTTGACCTCACCTATTTTGATAATCCCAATTATGCTTTAATATACATTGATAATCTCAATATAATGTTTTTCTATATAGTAATTCCTTCAATCTGTGATCAAGATGATAATAATATTAAAATAATCCATGAGATAGTTTAATCGTTGTTTATCCATGATTATATAAGTTCTGAAGTAATTCTAACCCATTTGGATATGTTGTGTATGAAATAGATAAGTATTAAGTTACTGGTATGCGTTTTAGCTAGAGCTACTGATACTCAGTCTACCAATAGACTTATTCTACCGATAGGCAGATAGTCACCGACACATCCGAGTTACCGGTAATCAGAAACAAAGTCTACCGATATAAAAGACGATCTACCGATGTGCATGTCTACCATTAGTTACCAATAGAGTAAGCCTATTGATATGAGTACTGAATCACAATCTAGAGATACCGATATGAGGAAGTCTACTTATAGAACCAGTCTACCAAGCTACCGACAGAACAGACAAGAGCTTCTAATAGACAGAAGTCAACTGATAGATCTAGTTCATAGATAGTTACTGATACAAGTATAGTCACCGATATATCGAGCTACCGATAGAAGTCTATCGATAGACAACTTATAAAAATAGCTACCGCTGGAGAGACAGCTACTGATAACAAGAGCTACCGATGGAACTAATGTCACCGGTGTATGAGGTACCGATGCAAGATCCAAAGATCTACCGATAGAAGGTTCTGTGACACAAAGTCCACCATGCACATCTACCAATAGAATGCTACTAATGCTTGATCAACCAGTCAAACCTTATACTCTTCATACTATTTATTTATTTAGCTAAGGGTTACATTTGATGGTTTAAATGCAATTAATGTTATTTAATGATTTCTGTTGCATGTCAGGGAACTGTACCTAGTACCCATGCAAAAGGTGATTACTCTTTTCTCCTGAAGCTAAAAGATATAATGTGATGGAATGATAAACACTGGACAAGAGGGAAATAGATGCATATGACACACCTTGAAATAAAAAAGATGACACACCAAGGATTAAAGAGAAAGAGCTGAACAAGAATTCAAATGTGGGGCATTTTTTTCTCTAATCTACATCCATACACCAAGAATCCTAGACATACACGAGGAAACTTATTCTAGAGGAGAAACAAAGATGAATCTTGAGTGAAGAACTACAACAAACATTTCATGCACGGAGGCTGCTACGTTGGACCAAGAATCAAAGAAGAAAATGACAATCTATTTTATGAGAAGAACCATAGAAGGACTCAGAAGCTTTTCTGATAAACAAAACGAGCCTATAGCTGCACTGCTAATCACTAAATAATTTCTAAACACAATCATACTTCTCTTTAGTGATTCTTTATTTACATTTTGAGCAGTGTGTGTACCCTCTTTATTTTACACATACACTGTCTCCTGTGCTAAACTGGAGGATTCATAAATCCTCACTCAAACTCTAAAACTCTTTGTTTCCCAATGTGGATGGTGGTAGAGGTCGAGTAAGACCTGAACAGCCTGTGAGATGTTGTTTGTTTTTCCCACAAAGAACAGTGGTAGAGGTCCTTGTACATGGACAGTAGTGTACTGTTGTTTACCCCTGATCCAGGGTGTGGATCAATTTATATAAACTATTGAGAGGACTAAGTCTCACCTTGAGACTGAACCTCTTGTTTATCTTTGTTATGCTTTTATTTTAATTCTATAAGTATTACATATACATTTTACATATTCTACTGCTTATTAATTTGAAATAAAAAAACTATTTTAAAGCTACTTTGATAGTTAAATTCGCAAGTGTTTATTCTTATTGTAAACTAGTATGTTAGTTTCAAAAGTTAATTTAATCTTAAAATTAATTAATCTGAGACCTAATCAATATTTGAGAAACTAATAGAACCTTTACACTCTTTATAGATTCACTACAGTTTAACTTTGTTTTTAAATTGGGGGATTTTAAGAGAAATATTTTTAACAGAAATTTTAATTTGAACTCAATTCACCCCCCTCTTGATTATCCACTCTGACTAACACTTGTGATATTTGGAATCGAAAACTATATTACAGAAAAACTCTTATACATGGAACATATAAAAGCTTCAATCTTCATCCAAGAACTGAGTCGTATAATAATGATAATGAACAAGTCTCCAAAAATAGAAAACATATTTTTGAACAACCCAAAAACAATATTACTCTCAAACACTACTTTATTTGAATAAAGATTCATATTCAAAATATTTCCTTATTTTCATGGACTAGAATGTTCTATTTTGGAAGATTCCAAAGGATTATATATAAAATAAATCTTCATTTTTTACTTCAGAGACTAGGAATCATGGATCTGGAATCGTAGTTATTAGTAAATAAAGGTTGATGGAGGATTTGATAGTGGTCTTGGTTTAGGTTATAAGGGATCGTGATGGTTTTCCTGTTGATTATGAATTTCAATCATTTAATTATTTACATTTATAGTAATTTATTTGAATAAATAATAAATATTTACTATATTACTAAACACATAATATATATTTTAAAAAATAAATTACAAGAAAAAAACACAATAAAAGTAGAATATATTTATATCAAATTATTGAAAAGAAGTTTTAAAAGAAAATTAAAATATTCCTAAAAATATTTTAATTAAAACGAATCATTCACAATTCAATTTTGATATCATTCATTCTCTCACTATTCAACGGATTGGTAAATATCTGAGTAATATAATATTCAAAACCAATTAATCAATGATTTATATCACCCTTTTGAAGAATCTCTTGCAAAAATAGTCATCTTATATCAATATAATTTTTCCATGAATGAAATTTCATGTTTTTATAACTTATTCTTGTAGTTTACTTTTCCCAATTTTTAGTGCCAAATCTGAATTGATATCCGTAGGAAATAATATGTGATTCGTCCATATAATATTTTTAAAAACTATAATAGTTTCTAGGTTCATATTTCTATAAAATATAATGACGCATAATTGTATTTCAAGATACACAATAAAACTAAATGCATTCTCAAAAGACGACATGTTTCAGATCTATTATTATTATCATACATAAAAAAAATTAGTATCTAAATTGAAAAATAATTCAAATGTGTGTCCATTTGTGTAAAAAACGAATGTAGATTGTATTCAAGAGGTATTTAAATATAATTATAACAAAATATAATTTACAGTCTTACAATTTTTATTAAAATTAGAACACATGTACACACTGAATGTAATTTCAAGTCATCTCGATGCTATGTATAATTAACATCAAATCATACCAGAGTTTGTATTTTAATCTAATGAAATTATATTTTCATTGAGGTAAACCTTACAACATGTATAATGGGAATTATCAATACGTTTGGGGTTATCCCATCAAAAAAAATTTAAATTAAATTTTATGTATTTTCATAGATTTAAATCACATTCATCTTTGTTTTGAAAAATTTTAAATCTATGAATGTATATTGATTCACTGTTTAAACACATTTCATATTAATTGTATATAATTTTAGAAAATAAAATACATAAGGAGTTTTTTGATGATCCAAAAAAATTTTCATTAATATTTATTTGAACTACTAAAATATAATTTTAATTTTATTATAAATAAATTTTAACAATTAAATTATTAAAAAATTTTCCTTAATAATGTGTTGATCTTATCATACCAAGATTTGGGATATTATTTTCTACCATAAAAATAATTTATTAATTTAAAAACCTGATTTGGAAAATGACGGTTTTTAAATCCAGGGATTTATTCTACAAATACATCCTTAATAATATGTCCATTTAGGAATTAAATTTTGAAATCCATTTGATAAAATTTGAAATTATTAGGTCCAAAATATAAATGAAATCTTCTGATGGTATAATGAACAAATACAGAAGAAATGGTTTTCTCAATGTGAATACATTATTCCTGACTATATATTTGTGAAACCAAACGTGATTTGGTTATAAATATTATGACAGACTAATAAACTAGGACTTAATACACTAATATAGTGCCAATAGTTCAGTTGTTTGTAGGTACATATAATACATCCAAGACTTTATTCCTTTCAAACTGGTTGAAATATTATTTCATTTCTATTACCTAATGTTCAACATTGATTGATTTATTGATTTCTTTGCATCAAGTAATGACCTGAATGATTGATGTTCAAGCTTTTTTCATAGTCACACTACTATAAAAATGATTTATAGACATATTTTTACAGGTCCATGGATATAACATGATTTATAGCAATGATTTAAAAAATTCCATGGCAATATGTTCTTAAAATATATAGGCTTATCTTTTTGTGTAAATAGAATACCTCACTTTTTTCAACCCCTTACGGAATGATCCTCTCCAACTACAATCCATGGAAACACTCTCCTACCCCATCCCATTCCTCAATACCTTATCCCACCAGATCATCACTCTACTAATCGTAAATCCTTGATAATATTTACATTTAGTTCCATTATCCCTCATGTGGTTCCTACCATCTAATTCATCACATGTTCATCCCATCCTCTATCCACTTCATTGCATATTTATCATCCATTAAATGTATGGTCTGAACCTTGTTCTGTCTCTGAGTGGACCACTATATTTGGGTTATCATCCATATGGTGCCTAAAACAATGGATTTTTCTTCTATGAGTAGACCACACATGACTTCTGCTGCTGATACCTTCCAAAATAATGACATGCATGGGACAGATGCTACCTTTTATGTAAACAAGACTCCACCCACTCCTCAAAGCCATTTAGAAGAAAATTTATATATTCATTGGTATAATAATTTAATTAATTCGATGAGAATTTTAGGATATGTCATATTAGTTAGAAGATGATAAATATAGAATGATTTGGACGAGTTTAAATGTGTTTAGTGTGTGAATATAGGCTATTTACTTTTAGTACAATTTTTTATCATATTAAAAATAATTTAGAATATTCTGGAAAACATCATCATAAGATAATATTAGAAAAAACTTTGATCCCAATAAATATATATATTATATATTTCCCCTTTGGTGTCTATAAATAATCTATGTTTAGTGCAAACTAAAATTATTGGGATATGATTCCTATGACATGAGGATATTTTAGAACTATATCCTTATACATGATCATGAACATACATTACATGAAATACAGAGTTTGATTTTTGATGGAACTACCACCTCAAAATCTCCCACCGAGTCCATAAGCTATAATCAATTATAAAGTAATTACCATATCTTTTAAGATAAAATTTAACGTGTTTATTTATTGAAAAAATTTATATTTTGTGGCTATAATGAAATACAACCCAATATGGTTTATGCTGACTTCCATTTAATAAATGAATTTCCTCATGATGTCTAATTAGAGTGAACATATATATCCCCTCAGGGGACCTCTGAATATATTACATGGATATCAAATCTATATTTTTTTCCAATATTATATTCCCTTGATTTATATGTATTTTTTATATGCGGGATAAAGCTACAGAGAATTTGGTTGTATATGGCCAAAAAAAATTTACATTATACCTTAGTGTCTTCATGTATGGTTGAGTTATCCATCTAATGACCATGATTGACTAATAACTTCTAGCGAGTCATATTTTGTTGTTGTCACCATATTATTTCATAAAATAACTGCATCCCTTATACTGAATTTAAACTATAAAGGCAGTTTTTTCCCTAATTTTGATCTTTTATAGATTCATGAGATATGATGGAATGGAATTGGAATATTCCATAGAAAGTGGTGTGTCACCTAAGGGTATGGGTTTATGTCAGATTACATGTTATTATTAAAGTGTGATTTTTTTAATATAAAAATGATTCTAATATAAAGATTTAATGGAAGAAGAATCATTTTTCTTTGTATATATTTGAATAGGAACCCTAAAATTGTACATTATATTATTATATGATACTTTTTATCACAATATAAATTAAAGAATTAAAATCCCTATGAATTATATGATTACCAATTTATAATAATCAAAAAATATTACTCTAATAAATTATGTAATTTTTTGTTGATTAAATTTAATATTTTTTTGATTAATGTATTAAATATACAAATAATTAAATATGTATAATTATGTATTTATATAATATATTATATAATGATAAATCCCCATACATGACTACCATGCTCCTTGGGAATGTTATATGTAAAGTCCATGACTGGTGAATAAAACCATGGGTTGACACACCATTCTGGGGATCAGTTTTCTCCAAATATGAACATGACCTAAATGAGAAATACTAAATAAAAAATTTTAGTTTTCATATATATAGAGAAAAATCACCAAAGGATTCTAATGAAAGAGATCATCTTTCCAATAGGGATATGATACATTGACACCTATACCTATTTCATTATTAAAACATATAAATTATGTAATACATATGAAAAATTGATTGAACTCACAAAAATATGGTATCTACATGGAGTTTATATATATATGGTTGAGTATAATAACACGGTTGGATATTCCACCAATATTCACTGATAGTGAACACATTAACAGAACAATATGTACTTTTAAAATAATTTCACACAATTTTAATTATTGAAGTAGTGCTATAACATATTTGAATATAATGAATAAATAAATAATGCAGTTCCTGAAAATAAAATTGACTATAAATTAATTATTAATAATATATACTATATTATTTTATATTCCATTTTAGATATTTGTTTGGATTTTTTATTAATTATTTCATTGATGATTAGTTTTTATCTTACTAAACAATACAGATCTCCTTAATTAAATTTCATGATTTTATAATTAATGTTTGATTATTTTTATAAGAATATATAATTTGTATGTACAATTCTAATCACATCATAAATGAGTTTCAAAAGGAGTTCAGATATTTTTTTTTAATATTCATTAATTATTGATTCAGATAGAGGATTGATTCAATCCAAATGTTCTGATTATGCTAGAAGATGATGGTTAACTCATGAGGCAGTTATTTACCATATCAATAAACATGGTTTCCAAAAAAAATCATGTGTGGTATGATAATGGAGAAAAAAATCAACTGGAGAATGGAATTGATCCAATTGAATTGATTGGTATGAAAAATTAATTGTGTGATCCATTAACTTTTGTTTTTGAATCCATATCCTTATATTTAAAAATACATAAGGAAGTGAATACTATAACATAGTTATTTCTATTAGTTAGAATGATTATGTCTAGAGTATTATAAAGGTGATATAACATGAGAATTCCCATGTATGTTTGGCATGTGAAAAAAACGATAAAACATGAGTTTTTGATGTGATTATATCATGGGAATGAAATGTGTGGATATAGTAATACCACGATGTGGTATATTCATATATTTATTAATTATTTAATATTGAATGATTTATTCATTGTCTAAAATTATTACATAGAAATGATGTTAGTTTAAAAAAATTTATTTTCATCTCTTAAGATCCATTCTACTCTAAATATTTTTTTATTTTTGTGATGAAAAATGCAGAGTTAAGTTATTGAAAACAATATGGTACATCATAGTGGAGTAGTAATAATGATGTAAATTAATCTCATATACCATAGAATGTGATGTGGAACATCCCATTAAATACATGGATTTATAAACAATTTATTTCAAGAAAACTGGGAAGAAATATGAGATGGTATGAAGATAAATTAAATTATAATATTGATGAATTAGTGCATCCTACTAATGGGTGAATATGGAAGAAATTTTATTGTTTACAAAATAATTTTTCTAATAAACAAAGAAATTTTAAATTGGGATTATCATGTAATGGTTTCAACCCATTTCACCAAATTTATAGTGAACATATTACATGTCCTATTAACATTCAAATTTATAATATTCTATCAGACATGTGTATAATGAATCTATTAACTATCATGAGTATATTGATATCTGGACCCAATGATCCTTTAGATGATATTGAAATATAATTTCATCCTTTAGTAAATGGTTAATACTATATTTGGATTATTTGTGTGAAATAATATGATTAATTTGGGAGGGAGTACATTATATTTCATGTTGTTTTATTGTGGAATGTAAATGATTTATCTCCTTACATAATAATGTTTTGTAAGAGTAAAAAAGGGAAATTATCCAGCCCTATTTTTCTTAAGAATACATATTCCTAGTGATTTACATTTTGGAGAAATTTTTTCTTTATATGTAATCAAAAATTTTTATTGATGGATCATCCATATAGTAAAATTATAGACAGTTGATAATTTCATTAAGAAATATAAAACCCCTCAATGAATATTGTGGAATGATATTGTTAAAAAACATGATGGTTAGAATTATGTTCTTCTGAAAATTCAATCAAATACCTGAAATCAAAGCCATATTAATTGAAATTTTAATAGAAAAAAGAGAATGTTAATTGTATTGTTTGAGTTTTCACATTGGTTTCTGAATTAATTTCATCATTGTTTAGATGTAATGAAAATTGAGATTATCATTTTTGATATATTTTTCAAAAAAAATTTGAAATATCAATGGAAAAATATGATTTGTTTTTCCATCATGATTTGATAGATTACGGTATAATGGAAATACTTTATCCTCTGTTAATTTTTCTAAATTAGTGAAAAGACCATTTTCCTATTATTCAATGAAAGAATGTAGAGATATTTTTTCATCTTATCTTGGATTTTTTATTGTTCTTTGTGTTTATTAAAGAAAAATTTGTTAATGATAGAACACACATGATGTGATAATAAAATATCTTAAAACCCATGATTATAATTTATTATTACATGATATTATTCAAATTTATGTTATACATTTGACTTTACATAATTTTAGAGTTCTTGTTATTTTGATTGTAATTTTTATTTAGACAGTTTTGTGAAAATACTGACTAGAATATTTGTTATGAAATTATTGAGAGATGCATTAATTATTCTTTGTGACATGAAACAATTTCCCCCACTATCATTTTCCACTTATATATTACATATGATTGGGAATGTTACGATAAATATATTTTGTGGTCTTGTTTCAAGTAGATAGATATATACAATATAAATAATTATGTCTACGTTGAAATATTATGTGAGAAATAAATATCATACTGAAGGATGTATTTTGGTAGGCTATTTCTGTTATGAATTCCTGGATTTCTATTCATCATGCATGGGTAATCTTACAATGAGGTATAATCAAATAATAAAAATTGAATATGAGAAATATAATCCCATTGAGCCTTCATTTATGAGAAATATAATCCCATTGAGCCTTCATTTACTTCACTTCCCCAAACTAAAGGGATATCTGGATTGAACTCATTCTATACTTTACGTATAGAATATTGGGGAATAACCCATATTACCTTATTATTTAGGTGTGGTGTTCTTGATGATTAAATCATGTATCTAAAGTAATTAATATTCATTTTTTCAAATGTGTTATTTTATTAGAGATTCAGACATTTTAAATATTTCATATATGAAGTAAACCTAGATAAATTATAAAAATCATACATTATTCTCTATCTATTAAGAGGAAGGAACAATTTTATAAAAAATAATTAACTACTTTTTTATTTTGAAAGGTAATATATTTATTTTTTTAATTATAAATTATTCAAAGGTATGTATTTTATATTAGATGTTTTAATACTTCAGGTTATATCATTACCATTGAATGGTGTATCATATTGAATAAGAGAATTTTCCTATGGTCCAAAATTTTGGCACATGATTGTATGGAAATGGTTTTCAGTGGATTTAAATTCATTATAAATTGTTCTGACTTAAAATGGAATCATAGCATGAGGGTGTCATGATAGGTGAGACAATAGATTGTTATGAAAGTACGTTTGATAAGAAAAATCGATCAAAATATATATAATATAATGGGTTTGTAAAAAGATTAATTTTAATAGATTACTACGCACATGATCTTGTTGCAATGATGAAATTAATGTTCTTTGATTCAATGACATGAACAGGAATGAATATAGATAACTATGTATTTAAAGTAATTTATACAAACTATTAACTTCACACCAATGAACCTTATATTCCTGAATCAAAATATACCTAATTGTTTTATATAAATGAACCATTGAAAACAATTTTTTTTTATTTTTGATGTCATTCATAGATATATTTTTGATGAATCCCAGGACAATATTGATGTTTTTATGATATTTTAAAGGTTTATTCAAAAAAATTTAGGATTAAATATATGATTTAATTTTTAGAACAAATTGGGAAATAGAATTATAATAGAGAAAACATATAATTGACACATTTTTATATATTTACCTGATACTATTGGAATATTGTATATGTTTTTTAAATATTAATAATGATATCAAATTAATTTTGTTAATTTAATTTAAAAAATTTCAAATGAGACTATATTATGGTAACTAAATATCAAAATTTAATGAAATTATTATTTTAATGTTGAAAACTAGTTTAATTAAATTTTACTCATCAAATTTAACTTTTTTTGAAGTCAAAACATTGTATTATTTAAAATCTTCATTATTTAAATTAGTCGTAGAATATTATTTAAATTTTGATGTTATAATGTTAGATTATAATGATGTTAGAAGGAGAGGAATCCATAGAAATGTACAACATATTATATATTTAGAAATACCTCATGTGATAACAATTGTATATACATATTATATTATCATATTATGTTCTTTAATATTATTTATCATTTTTATCATCAATTTTATTTTATCAACGATATTATTTTAGGAAACATTATCATGGCGGCAATTAGATTAATCAATGGAGGTTGGTAGTATGGTGAGGGTACTTGTATGATAGCATCAATGGTTTAGCCTATAACAATGTTGCTTTAGTAACTAAGAGGTCATTTAGTATAACCTCTCTTCATCCCTCATTTTCCACCGAGTGGTCATCCACTATTTATTCAATCTATATATTTTCCATACTGACATTTTATGTATCACTTTCATATCATATTCATATAGTAAAATAGTTCTCAAGCTCACATATGTCTTTATTACCCATTCACACCTTCGATTATATATGGAATTTCTCACGAATATATCCCACCACCATATCTAAATTCATATCAACCATCAACTATATTGGATTATCCATTATTTTCCCTCCATCAATACATTTATCATCATAACCTATACAATAAACTACTACTGTTGATATCCCATTTATAATGGAGGATACTCCCTCCCCTCCTCCAACAGCAAAACATCATGGGTCAGCAGATCCCACATATAATAATATGTGGTCAAACATTACTAATAGCGATTAACACTAAATTAATATATACTATTTTCCATTAATAACTTTTTTTCACGATTATTTATATCCCATACATTAAATCATTGTCGCAAGAAAAGTTCAGTACATCTGCAATCGACACACATAGATCAATGCTAAATACAACAAGGACAATGTTGCAATTTGGAAATATAGTAAGGAATGTACAAGAATTATGGGAACACTTTATAAAAAAAATTATCATTTTGGTTTAACCAACATGTTGGAGGGAATTTGGATAAAAAATAATGAACAATTCATGGGATGATATTTGTGTAAATACTGATCATTCATGATTACCAAATATCAAAATACGCAGAGATGATTTTATATAGGAGTCCATATATAATGTTAGTAGAAAAATTTATCTATACCGATATTTATTTATTTTAAAATTATTTTTAAATTATAAATTACTTATTTTATTTTTTAATTCAATTATATAATTTCTTCTTTATAAGATTAATACAACATAAATAAATGGAATACAAGGGAAATGAAACACATTCACACTCTTGGAAACACTTTACTCTATTATTATGATCAAGCATATGTACTTAAACATTTATTATATTCAACATCATTTTTGTTAAATATATAATTATTACAATGAATGTTTTATTTATATTTAAAATTGGGTTTTCTTTAAATAATAAATTTCTTTTGGAAATAATTTTTTTACATATTCCTTCATTATCATGAATATTTCCATATAAATAATTATTTTTATTTGGGAATCAATATTTTTATTTTATTAACAAATTTCACTTATTTATTGTTATATATATAATTATAAAACTAGTTAAAAATGTCACATGTTCCAATTATTATTACATTTCCCATTGATATTCTTATTCAATGATAAATAGTGTGAAAATTTCTAGAGTTTTTGTATGAATCTCGTTTAGGACTTATTTATGATAATTTTCTTTGTAGGTTCATCATAGACATTTATTATTACATTATCTCATTCTTAATAGGAATTAAATTTTCCATTCATCATAGATGTTTAATCCTCTAATTAATTTTTTATTATGCATTTGGGGATAATGTAAACCTTTAGAGTCGCTATCAAGTCTCTAATAGTTATAGGGAAATGTTCTGAAATACATTCCCAATATACTAAAACATTTTATGTCTTTCTTACATTTTTTTCATTGATCTTAATATTTAATACTTCTTGAACATCCAATTTAGGATATGGTTTAATATTTAAATTCATATACATAAGTCCATTAATCTATTATTCATTAATATATCTCCATTAACTAATTATTTTGAAGTCATCCACTTATTTTTTCATCCATTATTGAGATAATAATTGATATGGTTTTTATGTCGTCTTTAGTTGTTTATATGGATTTATATATTCTTTTTTCATTTCAATATATCTTCGAAAAAATTAAATAAAAGTTCACCTTGATAATTTCGAATCCATAATCATTATCTGTTGATGCTGGGTGCTACTTATCACAGATACCTAGTTGAGTAACCATTTGTTCAGCAGGCTAAATATTACTATAATTTCAATGAATTATAATAACATGAATTCGTATTGGTCCTTTAATGGAAAGAAAATAATGTTTCACAATGCTTAGTGGAATAAATTTTAAAATTAAATAATTCTTCACTTGATTATTCAGTTGAATAAGTTGTTTATTATACTAAATTTTTGTTTATAACCTTTCCAGGTGAATCTTAATCCCTCTAATAGGTATTGAATTGATTCAACCTAACCGGTGTCAAATAATCTATAATATATAATTTCTATAAAGGTAGTGTTTTTATCTAAAAAAATGTGTCAAAATATTCTATTAAACGTTTATTTGGATGATTTTATAATGTCACATTTCTCAAGGATTAAACCAATATAAATTGCATGATTTATTCCTCATTTTTATGTGTGGAAATGTTATTGTATTCCTTGAATTAAAACTTATTATTCTAAAGGGAGAAACATTCCATCTTCTTACATATGTTTTTTAGAACCAACATTACAATCTACTATTTTTTTTATTCTACACAATGTTCATAAAAATAATATTTTTAATGAATATTCAAAAACCTTAAATTTCCTTACACTTTATCTCAATTTTATTTTTTAATCTATCTAGGAATTATAATTTATATATATTATGACACATGTTAATATTTTATGACTGTATTTATAATGAAATGGAAATATCTATCATAACATGTCTATTATCTATTTATAAACTATGTATAATGCTTGTATCATGTTGAATAATTTTTTTCATAACATGTGGATGAGTTGGAATATGTATTTTTTGAAAACCTATTTTTATTTAGAGTACATAGATTAAAATATATGTATAACCAATTTTTTATAATTTTTATCTATGTGGGAAATAAAATATACGTATAACCAATATTTAATAATATTTAATCTAGTTTTGATAAACAATTATTTTAATAATCAATCATTGTATATACAATGTATTATTTTATTTTTTTAATCAGAAATCATTGAATAATCTCAGTTAATGATTCGTAAAACATTCCTAACACATGAGTTAATGTATCATATAAACCACACAAGCTTCCCAAAACTAGAGGGACAGTAGAATCATATATACAATCTAGTGTAAAATATGTCTAAACCATTTTAATATCCAAGATTTTCCAAGAATGAAAAACAATCATGAGTGAAAATCAATATAATAATATTATAAAAAACATTTTAAATAATTTTAACCTGAATTCTAAATATGTAAAAATTACTTGAATGGGTTTATTTATACACAATTGAACAATTATTTACGTCTCCCTTCTGGATCAAAAACCAATAAAAACATCAGTAACTTTGTTGGAGTCACTTGGTAAAAATACCCATATAATGATTCAGATAGTTTCCACTAAGACCTACATAGTTTCCCATAATACTATGTTTTACACATGAACACTAACCATGGACATACAAAAAAGAAATCAACCCCACCCACCACATCTGAGAACACTCACATTTTGGAATAAATTTTTTATTAATAATGTAACATTTAAAACATACATAAATTCAATCTCCATGGTTTTCCATGTTTTTTTTGTAGTTGTTTATAAACAATGCACTAAAGAATGGCTCTTATGAAAAGAAATCTAAAGCCCCAAAATCATCTAAAATTCAAAATTCACTAAAACATAAAAAAATATTCTATAATAGTGACACTATGTCACAAAATAGTAATATTGTAGGGAGTATTTATACATGAACCACTAGTTCTTTAATTGTTCATCTTGAACACCTAAAAAAGGTCACCAATTTCTACTCCAAAAGTCACTATATCATCTGAAACAATATCACCCTCCATTGGAATGACCTATTTGACAACCGAAATGATATAAATAGAAATGGATGCTCTTCAGTCCTATTTTATCAAATCAATTTCACTATGTATTCTTATCATATTGAATTCTTCATTTATTAAAAGTCTTGGAACAAAGATTATAATAGAAGAAAAGTTTACATACCTTCTATTTTTATCACATTATATGATATGATGATATTATAGAATTATTTTCTTCTTCATAGATACCTAAAAGTGTCCTAATTCTATAAGCATCACATCTATCTCTCTTTCCTTCTTATCACCAATACCGAGAGATTTATAATAATGTTATATATGATTTCCCTCTTTCATAACACAAATATTTGTTCTTCTTAAGGATAGTGACTAACTAAGTCATTTAATTTTACCTTTTTAAGATTGGTATTTTAACATTATCATGAATATTATAATTTTATTTCATATAAGTAAACTCCATGATAAAAAAATGATATTTTCTTATATATTAAATTATTTAAAACAACATGAAATCACTCTTATTCAAATAGACGTATATCCATTATTCATATATCATATATGGTTCCATTTAATTTCCATAAAGGAATAGTATCTAATAATTCCAATTTTATATTCTTTTTTATTTTTATTTCATTATAAATAACTAATTCAACATGAATCCATGTGTGCATGCATATCATGTTGCATAATTAGTTTATAGAATTCTTCTATGTAATGAAAAAACATGCTTCAAATCTCATCCTCATACTGAACCAAATTTTTCTGATGTTTAATAGTATAAAGAGAATTATCTAATCTAATCCATCATTTGGTATATTACACCTTTTCACTCATGTTTTCAATTCAGATAATCATAACACCACCATATTTATGTAATTTTATTGTACTCTTAATAAATCATATTTCTGTGGAATTGTATTGGATGTGACACAATAATAACATCATCATTATAGAAGAAATTATACTTCCCATGATGTTACATAGTAGTTTAATAGATAAGATAATTCAAGGGACTATAATTGAAATAAAATTAAGCCACTGACTCTAGGGTTCATCGTTCCACCATTCATGGGGTCTACCGATCCATATAACCACCCTATAATTCTCTTTTTATCTTATATACCCCTTATCTATTTTCACTACTAGTCTGAATATTTCTTATTTGGAAACTAGTTTTTTTGGTTGTGTTCCATCTTGATCTAGCTGATTTTTTTATGTAATGAAAAAATAATATGTAGAAGGAAATATTCATTACAAAAATTCCAAGTGTACCAAATTACATATAGACAGTTTAGAAGGATAAAAACATGGTAAATGAAGTTGATATTAATTTTAAAATATGTAGTAGATAACTTCAGAAGGCCATATAACTTTATGAAAGGTGGTGTAGAACTTTGATATCACTCATACAGTTGTAACTCCTTATCCTCTACAGAAATTAGTGTGTACATATTAAAAAATCCACCATAAACCAAAGGATTTCTCAAATTCAATGTGTCCCAGAGTATATAGTCTACAAAGATAAATACATGGCAATGGAAGGTTAGATTAATTTTTTGAAATATAGAACATTATTCAGATGTCTCTGGTGAAGTACATGATTTATTTCTAGAATGAAAAATATTTATGCATCTTCTCTTACGTTCATCCAGTAATGAATAAATTATTTCGATCTGTCCATGGTATGTCCTCTTGATAGTTCAAATAGATCTAGTTATAATTTGTTCAATTAACTTTCATCAGCTCATTTTTATATTATTATCTTTTGTTATTTTCCACAAAATTTTATTCTTTTTAATTTTTTTCTCATTTATTTTTGTTGGTATGTTTTTTGTTTTAATTTTGTAATTTATAATTTAAATTTATTTGTTAATAATTTTTATGTATTTTATATTCATTTATATTTTATTTAGATAAATATAATTATTTGTATCTTGGTTTAGTTTAAAATTAATTTATTGATATTTATATTGTTCCCTATTTTCCCGTGAAAAAGGTGTTCAATATTGAGGTTCATGTTCCTTACTCTAAATTATTTTTTATGAGAATGAAAAAGAGAGTTGTTAATGTTGTAAATAGAGACACTGAAAAGATGATTGTGTTTATATTTAAATTTCAATAAATTTAATTGAATTTAATTATTTATATTATTTGGTCATTATAATTTATGTTATATATCACTCAATAGTTTCCTTAAGAGGAAGTGGTATAAAAAGAACCATTCAATTTGTTCTAGAATGATTATCAGCATCATGTGTTTAGAGACAAACATCATGGAAGAGTGTGTTGTCTATCGAGAGAGATTATTATACTATCTAGATACACCTCTAATGAAAACAATATCGTCTATTACCAGATATGGAATGGTTTTAGAGGAAAAAATGAATTTCATAATCAAAAAAGAAACTCAAAAATTAGATGAAAATACTCAGTATAAAAAGCTAATAAATGAACATATGATGAAATCTATAAACTACATTTAATATGAACTTCCACAAGAATATACATCAGTGGTTGATGATTTGTTGATGAAAATTCATTATATAGGAGTTGTTAGTGTCATTTTTTATATAGTTACGGACAACATTGTCGATGCTACTGCCGCTGATAAGGCCCATGATGATGATGATACTAGTGGTGTTAGAAGTGGGGATGGTGTTTCTATAAAACGTGTGGATATGGGTTATCATGGTTTTGTGGATATTGATATTATGGATCCCTTTTGATGTAAATCATATTTTTTGATTATTTATATATTGAATTTTATTATATATCTATGTTTTATTATAATTATATTTAATTGTATACTGGTGCCTCTATATTGTCTATATATCATTAATTTTTAGTATATTCCGGTGACTTTTTTTTATAGAAACAACATGGATGAAATATTTTTTTGTTCTTTGTATATAAGTCTATATCCATGATTTTTTACCATAGAAATAGAACAATAACCATTATTTACCCTATGGTAATACACAAGTCAACACAATTAAAAGTTTTGGATATATTCTTTTACAGAATTGGTAATACCCATTATTTCAAACCATGGATAAAGGTGTAGTTCCATTATAAAAACAGTGGAAATATTCTTATTGACACGGTATCAAACCATGGAAATAGAATATTTTATGATTATTTATATAAATAGTTTTAATATGTGTCTATATCCATGTCCATATATCCACACCCATATGGGCCATGTTCAAACATACAATAGATATAACCTATATCCATGGATCAGTGGCCTATATCCATGATTATAAACAGTGGTTATGGCCTTATTTTCTTATTTTGAATGGCCCTAGTTTGTGTTCCTGTATCTATATCTCTAACTATAACATCTAAATGGAAATATTTAAGGGTTGTAATAGTTATATTTATAATAGTACATATTACTTAATATTATTCTTCTCGTTTAGGATGTTATTGTTGATATCTTCCAGTCATTTTATCGGGTAAATCCATTGAAATATCAGAATATTTAGAGGCATTATTAATATTCATATTTCAAATATCATCATTAATATTTTTTAAACATAGTTTGGGTTCATGTTGATATGTATAATCAAAATTGACATGAAAATTTACTCCCAAAACCTTATATTTCAAGTTAAAGAAAGTGTAAATATTTTCAGTTGTTGAATATCAATAAGAGATTCCTTCATTAATTTTATTTATTGAAAAATCTCTATATTCACTATTGTGTTAAAAATATAAACCTCACATGAAAAAATCCTAAGAAAATTTACTTTTTGTTTTCTACCATTATATAATTCATATTGATTCTTTATCTTGATAGGTCTTATAAGATCTATATTAATTATAATGATGTTTTTGTGAATAGAATTAGTCAATCCATATATAAGAGCCCCATATTGATTGGGCATTATTCCAGTGATTTTTTAATGAGTTATATTAATTCTTTTAATAAACCATTTTTTATGTTATTTGAGGTTTAGAGAAATTGTGAGTATACCAATGTTGTGGTATGATAGATAAAAATAATATATTATGAAAATCTCATAAATGGACATTTTTCATGGACTTTATGCTATGCTCACTATGGTTTCCAAAAGATTTAGCATACTTAAAAAAGTAGGAGCCAGATTCACATTTATGATAAAGGAAAAACCCCCATGTATATCAAATATTATCATAAAATATAACATACGAATAATTATTTATATTTAACAATAATATTTGGATTATCTAAATAAATCCACATGAACCAATTCTAGTGGGTGATAGGTAGAGAACTTTTTCTTGGTTTTGAAATATATTTTGTGTTTTTTTCCATTCTCAAATAGATCAAACACTTTATCATTATGATATTATATCTTAGATAGATCATTTCAAAAATATTTATTAGATACAATTATAAATGACTATATATTAAAATAGACTATTTTTCCAATTAAAATTGTAAAATTATAGGAAAATTTCACTCAGACATGGAAAATATTGTGAGAGTAACCAATATAAAATAACAACATAAAAATAATCATAACTTAAGGAATTAAATACAAAAGCTTGCATAGAATAATTTGTTATAGTAATTATTATTCATATTAAAATTAAAAAAATCATCCAATAATTGATGAATATTATGATGATTATATTTTAAACCTCTATCAAATTAAACATTAGATATGAGGAAAAATTCAGATTTATCAATTTATCAAAGTCCAGTTATTATTCCCCTTGCATTATCCCCAAAAGTTTCACACCCACCATGCACCATTATAATGTTTCTAAATAATTAATATTCTATATTAATATTTTTCAAAAATCCACCATGTAGATACCATATATTATTATTGAATATCATTACAAATTTCTCAAACAGTTTATTAAATACACTTTAATTTTTGTTCCCATAGATATTAGGGGTCGTACATGTTAGAAATCATATATTTTGGATTCCAAATTTTTTAATATGATGATTATAATAATATTTAATATATTTATAATGAAAATACATTCTTATTTACAAAATAATTTTAATTATTTTCTAAACCATTATAATTCTTAGAATCTAAAACAATTTTTTTAAAACAATCTATAAAACAGTTTTTATGATGTTTATCATTTTTTCTCGATTGATAACCAAAACCCAATCTTATTTTTGGTACAACCTAACTTCCATCAAATATTATATGGTTTATTATAATTCCTCAAAACCTTCGATTTCCATTTTTAACTATAAATTTATGTCTCACCGTAATAATTTACCATATTTTTCCTTTTATTTTGTTGATAACTTTGCAATACAAAGAACACCTGATTTAAATAAAATAATATTGTGTCAAATTTTTTATATTCAATTAAAGTATAACACTTTTAGAGAGTTTATATAGTAAATTTATATATTATATATCTAACCAAATATTTTCACACCCATATAACATATTTTAGATATGTATAAGATAAAAATAACCCCAATATTACACATAAAATTCTATATTTTTAATAAAAGCATTTTACTACATTTTGAGGGGGAATCCATATAAAATCTAATTTTTGACCATTATATAAAAATAATATGTTAAAATAAACCTCATTTTTTGAATATAAACACAAATAATCTCTCAGGTTGACTTTTGGTAATTTTCTATGAAGATTAACTTTTATAATGAATAATGAAATGTACTAAATTTTAGTACAAAACAAATTTTTCATAAAATTTATTTATAATGATAAATTTTAATTTTAATTAAATTTAATGTTTAATTTTATCATATTTTTATCAACTAATACAATTCAGGTCATTCAAATCAATTTATCTTTGAAATCTAATTTAAAAACATTTCAATCTTTTGATCATTTTTACATTAAAAACTAGCATTGTTGTCCCTCATACAGGATGAATTTAAATTAAAATTTTCCAAATCTATGATTAAAATTAAGAGAAATGAAATATATATTTGTAATCATAATATTTTATATTATATTATAATACCGAATTTATTTTCTTCCAAAATTTATAGTGAAGGTAAATAAAATTAATTACAACGATTAATGTTAAATTATGCTTAATAAGGGATGAAAACATACCCTTAAGACCCAAAACACCCTATAAACATGTTAAATTGCTACTATATGGCCATATATTAAACCTATACTCTATTGGATATAATTATTTCGATTATTTGATCCGCATGCAACATGAAACAAATGCTTGGAACTCTATTGTCAACATATTAATAGAGTTCCACACCTCCTCTACTATGAAAAAGGCCTCCTCACCTCCCACATCCTCACACTTCTTAGGCCACTTTGGATCATCCAAAATAAGACCTAATAGATTCCCAAAATCCCTCGCATCATCATAGAAACCTCCCCATGGGAATGAATTATTCATAGGAATCACTTTGGTGAAATCCAAATGGAGTTACCCGATTAAGAGTTAACAAATTTTTTATGATTTTTAGTTTTATTTCCATTATATACTACAAAAACACTTATTATTCCATGAATAAATTACAAAAACAGTATCATCAATATACTAGGATGTTTATATTCTATGTTTTCTACTAACTTTTATGCAAACATACATCTAATTGGTAATGAACATACTATTTCTATATACAAACAACTGGTGCATCCCAAAATGATTATTGTTTATTTTTTCATTACATCCTCTCATGGTGGAAATTATTATGGGGCATATATTTATAAATTTTATATAATATATTTATCATTTCATTATTCATGTATGATTTTTACTTATAAAAAACATTTATAATTTCCATCATTTGAAAATATTATAATTTCATTTGTGGATGTGTTGATTACTTCCCACACAAATCGATATGACTCGTTCATGCCATACATGGAACATATAATGGATGGTTCTAAAAATACAATGTAACAAATAAAATATATATATATATATGTAATGGAAATATCATATAAATATGTATCATTTAACTTCAATTTTTTTTAAAAACGTCAATGAAATAAAGGTGGCATTCTTGCATATGTATAGACTACCAGTTCCATGAATGATGTATTTAATTTTTTACCTCAAAACATTATAGATTATTCTAGATACATATATAATGGATATATATATGATATTAAAATAATTTTCTGCATTTTTTTGATAATAAACCATTGATATATTTAAATAACAACCACTAATAACAAGTTTAACCATACTCGATAAACTAGGAAATTAACACCTGAAATAAACAAAATAAGGAATAGTTATTAACAAGTAGGTAATAAGATATTATAATAGGATAATATATGATATTATAATTATTAATATTTTTTTTATTATTTAGTAACATTTTTACGACCGTTATATAGTGTTTCAAAAGGCATTCACCTGAAAGGAAACACAACTTAATGAATTTCCACTCAATTTACAATCCATTGAGATTTTTTTGTTATTAGGAAAATATTTTATTTTATATGGTATGCATAATTCCATTTTAAAAGATATACCATGAATTTATTTTCAATAATGATATTATAACTTTCATTTAATTTAATTCCATTATGAGGATTATAATTTAAAATGTTTCAAAATGGTATGGGACACATTGGAATGGTGAACAATTATTTTTCTTATATAATATTTTAATATCAACAACACATACTATCACTTATCCTACTCTAAGGTATTATCGATAAATTTATATCATTTACACAATATATAAATTTGAAAAGGAATATTATTTATTTTATATCACAAATTATTTGGACATGTAAGACATTTGTTGGTGACTATTTTCAGTAAGCCCTATAGGTTGGGGATCGATTAATGAATGCCACTCATTACATTAGTAGTATCATGAAATGAAATATATGGGAAAAATATGGGTTTTTAATCATTATGGTAAAATATATTGTTATAGGTATTCAGGGTACTGGTTTGATGTACCTAAGAAACACAGAGTGTAATAATTAAGCGTTTATCTCATTTCAACTATGATATTAATTATCTATGAGATTTTTTGTCAAAAAATATATGGATTTGTTACATTTATTATTTATTGATAGTGAATTTTTTTATAGCTTTTACCATTCCATATGGATTAATACTTAACTATTTGTTTAAATGGGAAGTGTGTTCAGTTATTTACCATTCTATATAGAGTGATTCATTATTTCTTCTATGTAATTACCCTTACTGAGTATTTGAGATAACCATTGTTATATTTATTTTCCAAGGTTATGAAGAAGAGAACATTGAATAAACATTAAAGGATGTATTTTATTTCAATTTAATATGTAGGATGTTTTATTTTCTTTGCAAATTTTATAATTGGTATTATATTTGATATTTGGAATTCCAAAGCAACTAAACTGATATGTTTTTAAAGATTTTATTCCATGTAATCATTCAAATGTTAAAATAATAATGCATCATATCAGGGATTGTGGGATCTAGGCACTAATTTTTATATCAAAAAAATGTTTATCAATAACCATGGAAATATGATTTAGAAACCCTTAGGGAGAAAAACCCTATGATACACATTGAGGATATGTATACAAGAACATCCTTGAATTTTGGTATGGTAGCGATTATCTAATTATTCCTAGAAATACATTCCTTTAATGATATGAAAATTGGACATGGTTATGGAATAGATATACCTAAAAGTAATAACATGGACAAGGTATTATAGGCTTGACTCAAGGTATCATGGTACATGAAAACATGCCTTACTGCACACCTGGTATGGCACTCCCAAGGGATATTATTTGGATAATTACCATTTTATTTATCAACCATTATATAGTATTTAAATTTTTTGATACCCCCAAAGTAACCAATGATTATCATTATAGTATTTATGATGAATAAATTTATGTTATCGGTTATACCATATTTTTTATTATATATAATGAGCTAGTCCGGTGTATTCCATTTTTTAAAAATTTCACCTGGAAGGATGATCGATATCAACCATCATGGAAAATTTATAGATCCTCCCATGGTAAAAAATATGGATGGTATTGTAACACAAAATAATAATGATATTATAGGTAAACATAATAAATTTATTACAAATAACCTTTCCCAAATGGAGTAACGTATTCCAGGGAGAGAATCACCTATGCTAGATCACATTATGTGGTAGAAACCCACATTGTTTTGTGAAAAAACTGATAAACTTTTAGATGATAAATGGATTATGTATCATGACAATATATTAGCAGCCTTGGAATGTAGTAAAAAAGGAAAAATATACCCTTTCAATATATTGTCTCCATGGTTATGCTGATAAGTTGTGGTATCTAACACAAAATACAAGAGAGGAAGAAGAAACTGAACTCCTGGAATGTAGGACTTTTGAGGAGACATTCATCGATAAATGCATCCCTATTGATCATCAAATTGACATGAAGAGGAAGTAACGTAGTTTAATGCATAAGGAATAATATAATGTTTCAGATTCTGAATCTACCATTACAAGGTCATATAGGTATGTTAGGGTATATATATCAATCCTGATGTACAGGATCAACCACATAATTTATTGTATTAAGATAATATCTCAGAATTTTTCACTATGTGAAGAAATAGTTCAATGTTCCATAAATACTGAGATAGAATTTAATAGAATCAATATATTCAAAGGAAATAAAGGCAATAAGAGGCTATATGATAATCATGAGAAATAAAATTTTTCAATGAAGATAAAGAAGATTGAAAAATTTCTATCTTGTGATAACTGTGGAAAGAGTTACCCTAGGAAATGCCTTAAGGGAATGAAAGATTCCTATAAATTCAAATATAGGGTTCGAAATTCCAAATAATTAAAGGGTAATAATAGGATAAATTATGTATAATTTTATAATTCTAATGACAAGGTACATTATGAAAATTATTTAACCATGAATTAAGGGAATATTCCATATAAGAGGCTAAGGGTAAATACCCAAGCTTATGAAATCACTAATACAAATATAGAAGTTCCAAATTATATTGTGCCAGGTATATTAATCCTATATTAAAATTTATCCAATGTGTTATTTTATTCATGATCATCACACTATATTATATAAACCGAGTTTTCTATGAAAATTATTCAATTCCCTATTGATTTAATAAAAGAGTTTTCAAGAAAAACTCATAACAGAAGTATCAGTTCATCAAAGATGTGTCAGTATGTCCCAATTATGACACATAAACGTGATTTATTTTCTATCATGTTTAAAATATATATGGTTCACATTGATATAATCCTCAGTATGGACTGGATCAACAAATATGATGCAAAACGTTATTGTAGGAGAAAGGATGTTACAATATATGAGTAAAATTTTGAATCCCTCATCTTTATAGAAGAAGTTTCCTCGCCTGATTTTTGTCTAGATCAACACCAATAGATCTTCTAAATTAATTTCTTGGGGAAGATGAAAAAATTATGTATAGTTAGGAAGAAGATAATCTTTCAATTGAGGATATAAAAATTGTGCAATAATACATTGATGCATTGCCTAATGATTTACATGTACAACCCCCCAAAATGTGTGGATAATGTCTCCATTGATTTAATCCATGATTCAAAGACCATATCCAAGACACCCTATAGAATGGCTATTTTGTATTTGGTAGAGCTCAAGAAATAACTGGAGGATTTTGGTAATAAAGGATTTATTCACACTAGTGTTTCACTATGGGTGGAACCTCTTTTCCTTGTGAAGAAGATAGATGGATCCCTGAGGTTATGCATTGATTATAGGGAAATCAATGCCCTTACAATAAAGAACAAATAGCCTCTACCTCGCATTGATGACTTTTTTTATCAACATAATGGGGCCAAATATTTTTTAACGACTGATCTACGTTCTTGGTATCACCAATTGGGAGTGAAGAATTAATATTTTCTAAATATATCTTTTTATATGAGGTATGGACATTACAAGTTTACAATAATTCCATTTTGAATGACTACAACACCCAATATTTTTGTGGTCATAATGAAAGATTTATTCAAGGAATTTATTGATTATTTTGTTGTTTTATTCATTGGTGACATTACAGTGCATTCTAAAAACTATGTAGACCATGAGGATCACTTCTAGATCATTAATAAGACTCTTTGGAGTAAAGAGTTATATAGGAAATTTAGTAAATGTCATTTCTGGCATCACGAAGTTTCTTTTTAACATCATATTATCTCCAATGATGGAATATTTTTTGATCCTACAAATGAAAAGGCAATAAGAGAGAGGCCCACATCAACAAAAATTACCAAGGTACATAGTTTCATTAGTTTGGAGGGCTAATATCGGTAATTGGTTCAGAATATCCTCAATTAGATAACCCATTAATCAAGAATACATGTCAAGGGTTTTAGATTTTCTAAAGAAAGGAATGTGAAAAAATATTTTAAATACTAAAAATATGATTATTCAATGCTCAAATTTTGACTACACCATTTGAATGTGATAGGTTTATCAAATATAGTGATTCCTCAAAAAATGGACTTAGTTTTTCTCATAATGAAAAATGATAATGTTATTACATATTCATCAAGGAAATTGAAGACTGAGAAACAAAACTACTGAACCTATGATCCAGAGTTAGTGGCTCTAATCTTTAATTAAAAAATATGGAGATATTATCTCAATGGAGAAAATGTGAGATATAAATAGGTTATAATATCCTAAAATACATATTCTCATAGAAAGACCTCAACATGACACAATGATAATGGCACGAACTAATGAAGGATTATGATTGATGAATACACTACTAACCAAGGAAAGAAAATAAGGTGACTGATTCTCTGAGTAGAAGGATGACGGAGTTCACGACCAGCCCCCCCCCCCCCCCCCCAGGCCCGTGCCCTGACCAACCACATATCGTCCTCCCAAAGGCCAGGGGTTAGAGACTAGCAGTGAAGGAATCAACCTACATGTGGGAGGAATTTTCTTGAGTACCAGTACACACATACACACAACCACATCCCTATGAATGTAAATAAAAAAGGTACGCCACTAAACTGCAACTGAGTAAATATAAAAACTATATGTCAAAATTATTAGAATACAAACCCAACAAAAGATAAACTGAAAACAGGAATGTAAAAGGAAAAATCTAAAAGATATATGATGGAAACAACACTTGATGGGTATGTTTAGAGTAGGAGTTGGAAGCCATATACGTACACCCCTTTTTTCCTAGTCTCACTAGGCACCAACGGGTCCTAGGACACCAAGTCCTCCATTTAGGAGGCGATCGTATGCACCAGACACAAATTCTGTATGAAAAGCAAGTTAATTGGTGAGTAAAAATATAATCAGTATTGTCCCTAAAAAATAAGTACTTACAAAAATGAAATACTCAAAGGAAACCATGAAACAAGACATCTCAAACAAGGTATAATATTGAGTAGGAAAGTAAAGTTAGTCAGTTGTATCATCGAATACCTAGAGTTGCTGGAGAACACCTCCTCATTGAGTAAAATGGGACTACTGGCTCAAACACAAGCCACATCCCACTAAACTTGGAATACATTAGTACTCATCCCTAATGATTACCATGGTTATGTTGGGTCACGCAGAAGCCCTCCCCATCGTGGCCATTCCATGTCAAACAAAATCCCATTCCCAACATGACCATACTAGGGTACTCTTCCTGTGGTGTACTGTGGGTCTACTAGGTCACACAGAGACACTCCCCACCATGGGAATACCAGGTCTAACATATGTCACTTGCCACCAGGCCATATTAGATGATCCATATAGGGTCACTTTTCACCAGTCTTTAGGTGTCATACAACTACATCGTTTCCACACATAATTTTATTGATTCTGAAAGAACTAATCCTAAATCCATTATTTGAATATCAAATTACATTAAATACTAAATATATTATTCCATAATATCTCACTCAGGGTGAGAGTTCTAACGCCACAATAGTCTCATCAATCAGATTCTTGGTTTGAAAGATATTGGTGTTTTTCTAAAAAGGGGTCGGTTGGATCTGGGTCCGATTCGACACGGTCAGACTCATCCAACCTATCCTAGGGTCCATAAAACCAACCCGACTCTGCCGAAGTGACCCAAAAATGGCTCGGCCAAGGTTTGGAGCACTGGGGTAGGTCTTGACCCATGGGCATGGGTCCATCACGCTAGGAGCTGGTCTGACACTCTGGGTGTGGGTTCAATGTGTTGGGCGTGGGTATGACCCATTAGGCGTGGGTCTGCCCTTATGGGCATGATTCTATCCCACTAGAAACTATTCCAACATGCTTCCTTTCCTAGTGCACTAGAGGAAGATCAGTTCATAGAATTTCTGAGACGCGGGAGGCATCCGCATCTGCCCTCCTACTCCGCAGGTTGTAGCGTGGCCGCCTCCTCCTGCCCGAACTCATAGCGCGTTCGGGGTGACATCATGTGGTCGACCGACTGGCCAGTAATACCTTTTCAAATAGTCATGGGAACGCATGACCTATGAACACGAGCCAGTGGATGTGGGTCTTTCCTTGGATGTGGTCGAGGGGCCACGTCCTTCTGCCAGAAGATGACCCTACCGATAGCTTCTCTCGCACTATCATAGCCTGGGGAATACACATCGCTCCCCCTAGAACACCATTTTTCCATGCTGAATCCTACCCGTGGAGGTCATTGCTGACTCCATCACACAAGATGTCTCTTCCGTAGACCATCGGGTTCACACTGTTGGTCAGTTCTTCACGTCGCCAACACCTCTAGCCTTCAGGGGTGTCACTTTCCCTACGATGGCCACAAATTTTCCTTGCCACCAATTTAAATGGTCGGCCATAATGAATAAACATTTAGGAGGGGCTCTAGATATTTTCATGTCAGCCCATTCCCTTTCCATTATATTTTTAAGAGTATGGTAGTATTGGGATCACAGTTCTTTTAGATAATCCTCAATTTGGGTAAAAATACACCAATGAAAACACCCACTCACAAGAATTCATGATCTGCATATCAACTAGTTTGTGGGTTGATCCATGTTCTTTTTTTTATAATGGTTAATGGGAAAACATAAAACAAAAAACCCTACCTGAAATATATTCATCGTTGACGTGTTGCATCTATCGTGGTTCATGTTCTTTTGGCCTTCGTCGGTTTTCAGTTCCGTTCTTCGAGGTGCGTCAAAGTCACTAGTGATTCTCTGGTGTAAATCATCTGTCATTAGAGAGAATCCTCACCATAGGTTTTTCAAATGGATTCCACCAATTCATCCTCCTTTCCCTAATGATTTAACCCATTATAAGAAATCATGTCACATCGATTCAATTATGTTGCATCGTCACATAGTTACTCTTTATTCAATGTGATGTTATGCTACACATTTATGAGAAATAAATGAGCTTCATTTAATGCGACTCTTTGCCTCTTTTTCACCACACTGTCGAACCATTGTTCCACCACCCACCTTTGAGAAAATAAAATATATTAGCGTTTTATGTTATTTTATTATTTTCCAATAGGTCCGAAAACTCTCATTTCTGGTCGAACTTTTCATTTCTAAGTTATGTCAATTCTAGGTGAATCCATCCATTCTAAGTTCAATTTTCCCTCATATTTTTTATCCGAGCACTAGTTCAAAAGTTATACAAAAAAATCAAATGTTTACTTAAATAAAAAAGAAATATCAAAAGTTTATTATTGGCCTATCGGGCCTCAGATTCAGGTGTCATTAGAGCATCTGGTCTCATAATAATTCCATATAACAAACAATTATAAAATAATTACGGGAAGTTACATTAATCCACCTTTTTGGTATTAATGTCCTCATAAGGAAAACAAAGCTAACCAAAAAAGTGTGTGTATTGAGCACAAATATGAGACTCTTGTTCCCATGTGCCCTCCGGGAGATCCCTGTGATACCACAAAATGCACACCAGAGGAATTGACCATCCATGAACAACCCTCTCCTATTGATACTCTATCTCTATGAGGAACTCCTCAAACATCACCCCATTTTCAATGTCAATATCACCTCAGTTGATGATGTGTGATGGATCATGCACTTACCTCCTCAACTACAAAATGTGAAAAACATCATGCACTAGATGCATCTATGGGGGAAGATCATGGCAGTATTCCACCTCACCAACTCTAATCAGAATCTGGAAAAGTTTGATAAACCTTGGAGGTAACATTCCACCCTTGACAAATGTCTGAAATCCCCGTCATGGTGAGACCTGAAGGAACACATGGTCTCCCTGCTTGAACTCCAAGGGACTGAGTCTCTTATCAACAGAGTATTTCTATCTGCTCTTTGCAGTCCTCATCCTCTCAGGGATGATATGAACCTTCAATGTGGAATCCCATACCGTGTCGGGGCCAATTAGTGCCTACTCCCATGGGTCAGTCCAATATAGAGGTGATTTTCATGACCATAAAAGGCCCCAATTGGTGCCATGACAATGATTTAGTGATAACTATTTTTTTTTAAAACTACACTACTGGTGGGGGGTCCTCCCAAATACAACCAAAATAATGGACACAAGCACGAAGCATGTCCTCCATGGTCTGTGTGGTATGCTCCATAAGACCATCCGTCTATGGGTCAAAGGTGGTGCACAAGTGCAGCTAAGTTCTGAATGCCTAATAAAATCCCTTCCAATATTGGGATGTAAATAATTTATCACATTCTATGATGATCATCGGAGGAATCATGTGTAGCCGCACCATCTCTTGGACATAAATGAGTCCCAAGACGTCTATAAATCCCTACACAAAACTTATTAGGAAGTGAGCAGAATCAGTTATTCTATCAAGGATCACCCAAATAGAATCGTGGCCCTTGGAAATGCGTGGTAACCCCCTTAGGATGTCCATCGAGATACCATCCCATTTCCACATCAATACCGCAAGTGAATATGTGAAGCCTACAGGGACCTGATGCTCAGCCATTACTTGCTAACATGTGAGGCATCATGGCACAAACTCTGCCACTACATTCTTCACCCCTGGCCACATGTATTGATGTCGATGGTCCTTGTACATCTTATCCACACTAGGATGTACCATCAAATAAGATGTATAAACTACTTCAACACCTCCTCCCGCAATTTCATAGGTACTATGGTGCATCCTCTAAAAATTATGAAGTTCTCCCCACCCATCAACAATCCATCAGGTGCATGTCCTATGGATAACTGAGCACGTCGGGCTTCGTAATCAACATACACAAGTTGTGCCTCCATAAATCACTGTAATAGTGGAGGATTGAAAGTCATCGACTGATGGAAATTTGATCCCTCATCAACCATGAAGGATATATGCATCGCAGCTAGCTGCTCCGTCACCTCAGTCTTCATCTGCAAACTTGACCTCCTGCTGAGTGTGCTAGCCAACATGTTCCCCTTTCCAGGAGTATTGACTATATAAAAGTTATAGTCATGGAGTAACTTTATCCATTACTACTTTCTCAAGTTTAGTTACTTCATTGAGAAGGTATACCAGAGACACTTGTGGTTGGAGTAGATGTAAAATCGTTCACCCATCAAGTAGTTCCACCACATCTTCAAGGAAATGACCACTGCTTCAAACACAAGGTCATGAGTCACGTAGTTCTTCTCATGATGCCTCAACTTCCATTATCTGTAAGCAATAAATTCTTTATCCTAAATCATGGAAAAACACAGTATGATCCCTATTGAATTACAAAAACCTATACACCCAATTCCCTCTTCTGGTAGTCTTAAGATGGGAGCCCTTGTCATTCTCTTCATCAACTCCTGAAAAATCTTCTAGAACTTCCCGATCCACAAGAAGGGTTGTACCTCTCATTTCAAGTCTGATAAAGGTAATGATACTCAATAAAATTCATGCATGAACTTCTAGTAGTATTCAAGAAACCATTGGAAACTCCGCACCTTAGTGACGCTTCTGGGTGGTTCCTAAGAAAGAACTTCATCTATCATTTCCAGATCCACTGTAACTCCAGCCTCTGTGATGACATGTCCCAAAAATTGACATCATGAATAAAAAACCAGAACTACGAGATATTTCCATAAAGAGGGTGTTGTCAGAGTGTATCATTGAATATTTTCAGGTGCGTAGTTTGTTCCTTTTACGACATCAAGTACACCAAGATGTCATCAATGAGGACTACAAAAAACCAGTCAATGTAATGATGGATGATCTTGTTCATGAGTTCCATGATCACCATTGAGAAATTTGCCTCACAGAAAAACATTACCAAAAACTCATAGTGGTCATACAATCTTCTAAAGGCTATCTTCGGTACATCCCCATCCTATACCTGATGCTAATGATATCCTGATATAAGGTATATCTTTGAGAACCACCTCGTTCCCTTCAAGATATTGAAGAGGTCATCAATCCTTGTTAGTGGATACTTGCTCCTCACAGTCACCTAGCTCAGGCACCGGATGTCCACACATAGCCTCATGATCCTATATGCCTTCTTGATAAAAAACTGGGACTTCCCATGGTGTAGCATTGAGCATCACAAAGACTTTCTCCTACAATTCAAACAAATGTTCCTTTAATTCACGAAGCTCCAAATGAGCCATCTGATATTCCAGTGTGGATATCGGTGTCGTCCTAGGGTACATGTCGATGCCAATACTACCTCCTTATGAGGAGGTAGTCCAAGGACATCCTCATGAAGGAAATCCTCATACTCATCCGCCACTATAGGAATAATTGGACTCTTTTCATCTACTGCACTGAGGGTCAGCCTAAACAAATGGCGAGTGATTGGTTGTACCCTCCTCTGAAAAATTCCTTCATGTGATATAAAAGTTCCCTTATCTTCGGTGAAGGAAAACCTTGTCTCTTCCTTTCATACACAACACACATTGTGCCAAATATATTCAATATGAGCATGGACTATTGATAAATAGTCCATACTTAAGATGAGATTGTAATGCCTCTTCGCCACTACTACGAGATCCAATCAAAAGTTCTCAACTCCTAGAGTAAGCACACACTATCAGAACTAGTGTATCATAAAACCCCCTCCCATAGGAGTTTCTAATAATAAGGATCGAGCCAAAGACTCAACCAGAATCTCTAGGCCACAAACAGGGTCTATCGCAAGGAATGAGTGACTCAAACCTATGCCTATATGAACTAATGATAAGGTGGATAATACACAGATGCTTCATCTAATCATATTTAAAGAATTGTGGTCATATTCCTCCATCGCCTGAAGCTGGACTCACCCCTTCCATTGGCTCCTTGATCCAGTCGTGGACTGCCTGATGATGGTGGTCGTATCACCTTGAATCATTTTCCACCACCTACTGCCCGGAATTCTCCCCTGTCACGTTTTCTACTCCGTGGAACTCCATGCTTGAGCCACTTTATTTTCCTCAATGCTCCTTTGACCATTTTCTGATCATCTGTGGGAAAATTCGGGCAGTAACATGCTATGTGTCCCTGAAAACTGCACGTGAAGAACAACTAGGTTCCCTACTGAGTCCCTCTTCTATGGGAGTCCTATGCTATTGACCCCTAGTCCTAGGGTCATCCCCTGAAATATAATACCCACTTGAGTACCCTCATCTACTGTAAGCTACTCACCATAGATGACTGTACTTCCAAATGTATGTTGGTGGTTCTGGTGGTCTCTATCTACTCTTCTTGGAATCTATCCATAATAAGGTCTCATTACAGCACTCCTACCAATGTGGGGTTGCTGAGAGACACCATGGATGCCCTAATCTCCATATAAGTACCTATTCAATGGTCTGGGCCCTGATTAAAGGGACTTTCACCCTATCTATGGAGTAGCAAGAGAGGACAGCGAACCTCGTAGAGTACTCAGCCAATGACATGTATCCCTACTATAGGTGAGGTATCTCATGATTGTGCCCCGAGCGCAAGGTCGCGGGGAAGAACTCCTCCCGAAAAAGTCTCTTGAAGTCATCCCAAGAGAGGGTCACCAAATCATGAGTCATAATCTTTAAACTCCAACGTCTCCCTTCCAATCCATGATGATGTCTCATAGCTAAGAACGCCATTTGGTCATGTGGAATCCTCACAATGTGGAATCCCATGTCACCGCCTCCATCCAGTCCTCAGTGGCCTGAGGATATTTCTCTCACCTAAACCTGAGAGGTATTTGTATATAGAACTCATGAATGGAACTGAGTCTGTGTGAGTCCTCTACTAGTAACTTTAGAAGTAACTGCCAATCAACCGGAAGGGTTAACCCTAGTGCACCACCCAGTGGGTCCATCTCTAGCACCGGTCCCTGAACTGACGCATCATCGCTAGGTGGAATGTCCCCGTGGTCATGCATAGAAATCCTAGCTAGCCGTACACTTTGAGGCATCCTAATACAAATCAAGTTGTACCATGTTTAATATATTATACTTGGTGAGTTGACAATTATTCAAGAAGACCATAAGGACACACACAATTATTCTATGATGCATGCAACAAGTATTTTTATGTATAGATATGAAAATTAGAATTAAAGGTCCATGATTATGGATACATCGGCCACTACAACAGTATTGGACAAAAAAAATAAGAATGTTGAACTCCAAACACTTAAAATTGTTTATAAAAAACAAAACAAAACCCCTGGTCATTGAGGTAGGACTGACCACCTCTCAAACCACTTTTTCAGGACCCATCCCTTGGGTATGTGCTATGACATACCCAATTCCCTCCTCTAGAAGGCAAGGGCTTGGTGACTAGTGTCGAAGGCCTCAACCATAATGTGGGAGGCAATTGATGGAGTAACTCTACATACACATGCACAACCACACCACAAATCTTGAAAAGTTAACATGAACTCCAAAAAACAACCACTGAGTAAAAGTAGAAAATGTAATTCAAATGTACCATAATACAAACCCAAAAAAAAGTTAAACAGAAAATAGAATAGTTAAAGGAAATCATTGAAAGTATTCTGATAGACCCCCCAATGGGTAAGGGTAGAGTAGCTTCTGGAATTCATATAAGTATGCCTCACCTGCCTAGTCTCACTGGGCACCACCGGGTCCTTGGCCATATAGTCCTCTATCAATGCGGTTGTCATCTACACCGAACACAACACGTGCGGGCGACACCCGTGAAAGGGTGGGTGAAAATTTACTCAGTAGAGACCCCAAAACAACAATTAAAGACCAAAAATAAATCCACAATTAAAACAAAGAAACAAGACAACTCACACTAGGTATAATCTAGAGTAGGAAATTAAAACCAATCTGTCATATCATTGAACACCTTGGGATGCTGGAGAACTCCTCCTCAATGAGTACAGTGGTCCTTCCAGGCCACATAGAAGCCACATCCCACTATTATTTGACTATTTTGGTACTCATTCCCAATGATTACTATGGGAATGTTGGGTCACAAAGAAGCCACTCCCCACCATGGCATGTGGAGTCACACAGAAGCCTCTTTCCACCTTGTCTATACTGAGGTATCACACCTATCAAGTACCATGGGTATGCCATGTCACACAGAGACACTCCCCATTGTGGGCCTATCTAGTCACATAGAAGACACATCCCACTAGGCCATAGTAGTTGATACACAGAGGGTATATTATCAGTAGTTATTAGATATCATCCAACTGCAAGGTTTCTTTATGTAGTGCACTTGATTCTAGGAGAACCACTCCTCAAGCCATCCGTCAAATTTCAACTTCCATGAAATCATTCATAGAGTATTCCAAATGATCCACCTCAAAGGGAGGGTTCGAATTCCATGAATCACTCGTCAATTAGATGCCTAGTATGAATGATATTGATGTTTATCCAAAAAGGGGAAGGTCGGGTCCGGGTCCAGTCCGACCCGGTAGGACCGACTTGACCCGATCTGGCCCAGAGTCCACCGACCCGAACCGGGGTAGCTGACCCAAACTGGACCCATCCCATCCTAGGTACAACTTTCTAGGGTGGTTCCCAAGCATTAGGACGGGTCCAGCCCTCTGGGCGTGTGTCCAAACCGCTGGGGTGGGTCCAACCCACTTGGCACGGGTCTGGCCTACTTCCGTTCCTAGTCCACTAGAGGTGGAATTTTTATCTACCTGACTAGGACGGGTTAGGAAGGTGCATCTTACCACTACCTTGCAGGTCACCATGGGGCCACCTCCTACAGCTCACATGCATAGAACATTCGAGGGGCCATCAGGTGACTGACTAACTCACCGGTCTGACCATCTGCCCGTTGCCAGGAGACTGCATGACCCATAAATCGTGGCCAATTACTACAGGCATCTCCACCAATGTGGTAGGGGGGCCTCTTCCTTATCTAGCCACCATCCCAACTAGTGGCTTCTGGTGCACCGCCATGGCTCGACCCATCTGTGGTGTGCCACCGCTGGCAGCAGCACCCTAGTGGGATCTTCCGTGGACCATCGGGTCTACACAGATGGTTCATTCATCACACCGTCTGTGCCTCTAGCCTCAGGGGGGTTGCCTCGTTCCCTACGAAGGCCTTGAATTATCCTCACCACCAATTTGATGCTCGACCATAAATATATCACAAGTCAGAGGGGCTCAGGCCTTGTTTTTGTTGGCCCACTGCCTACACAATAGAAGTTTAAGAACAGGGGAGTCATGTGATCAAAGTTCTAACTGATAATCATCAATCCTGATGCAAAACATCCACGGAATACACCATATAGAAAAAAAAACATGATCCACAAATCAACATGTTCGTGGGTTGATACTCATTCATTTATTTTTAATGAAGAATGGGTATACATAAAAGTAAAGAAACCCCTATCTCAAAGGTGTTTTTTTTTGAAGTGTTTTGTCCGTGGGGGTTCAATTTCCATTGGCATTCATCACTTTCTGGTTCCATTGTTTGAGGTGTGTTGAAGTCATTGCTGTTTCAGTAGTCTTCTTTATTCATTGTTAGAGAGAATCCTTGTCATAGGATTGTTAGATTAATTCTAGAAATTGACCATTTTTTTTAAAATGAGTTAATCCATTAAAATAAAACACCTCTCATCATTTCTGTTACACTTTGTCATTGCATCATTATTCTTCATTCAAGGAATTGTTATGTTGCACATGTAAAATCCATAAACAAGCTTCATTTAATGTGACTCATCACCACTTTGTCGCCACACTGTATCACCACCGTGCCAATGCACATTGGTGATATGAAAAAAAAATAATGTTATTTCATTATTTTCTGAAATGTATGAAATATATCATTTTTGGTCAACCTTCGCTAGTCAAAGTTATGTCCATTCAGGGAAAATCCAATCATTTTTAGTTCAATGGTGCCCTTAAATTTTTTTATCTGGCCACTGGTTTAATAGTTATAATAAAATTCTTTCAAATTTACATAAATAAAATTTAAAAATCATAAAAAATCTTTTTTAGGCTCACTGGGCCTCAGAATCTGGTGTCGTCATATCGTATTGTCTCAGAATAATTCTATATAATTAAAACAAATTTACGTGGAAATTTTTTGAAATTACATTCTAACCCAAATGAGGATTGATATGGATCTTATTTTTATAGATTTAGTGAATATGGGTATGGGAATTTATAATATGAGACATGAATAATTTATCAAATGGTTAAAAAAACAAATTTAATAGAAAGGGAAAATTATTCTTAATAATATGATGAAAACTTTAAATAAAATAATTTGAAAGGATGATGAAAAAATAATTGTTCTTTGTGAATAGGGTGTGATAATGTTTTTAATGATACCAAAAATTCCATCAAAACCTGAGATAAAAAGGGAGTCGTTGGATGACGCCTATAAATCAAATTTCTCTATATAATATAGGAGCACAAAAATGTATAGAAATTACATGGAAAATTTTTTGTGGGATGAAATGAATTGTGAAATTGCTGATTATGTATCCTGAATCAGGGATTGTAAAAATGTTAAAGCTATAAGGGAGTATCCTCGACCCCCTTGAGTTAAGTAGAGTATTTTCTAATAATATTTTTTTCTCTATAATCACGAAAGAGGTTCGCAATGGTAGTGTGCTTCGAGAAAGATGGAGATTCGTGGTGGCTAATTTAGCTCCGTGAAAGGAGTCACTATATGATGAATTGAGTTCTGCAATGGCCTATGCATTGTGTAGTCTTGAGCTTTTCAAAGGTCTGAGCTCTGCGAAGTAGTGTCCTATGGGAGGTAGTGAGCACTAGGAAGGTGTGTTCTTTGCAAAAACGCTGGGACTTCATGAAGGATTTTTTGAGGTTCACGAAATTGGGAGCCTCGCAAAGTAGGGCCCTTTGCAAAGGTATTTTCCAAATATTGTTACCCAGTTGTAAGGGAAAAATGGGTATTCATCAGTGGATGAATGTTGGAATTTAACAGACAATCAATCAATAGTTGAGGATACATGTATTCATCCAAATAAAGAGACCTAAAGGTCTATAAATAATGAGTGGATCCCTTTGAAGTGATGTGTGAAAAGGAAGAGGAAGAAGATTATCCTTTCTATTGGCAGTGAGCTAGAGATAGAGAAATAGGGAGTGACCCTTTGGAATGCAGTGAGCTAACCCTATACATTGTAATGGTAGTGATCTGGGGCATAGAAGTGATCTAGCCCGATCATTATTTGTAGTGGTCTTTAGTGTATTTGGTTCATCAACACATTGTCGTTGTGTGATCCTTGGACATAGCCTAGTAAGGGAGAACCATGCAAAAATTGACAAGTTTTCCTATTTTCAATCCTGCATCGCATTCAATGAATCATCACCATTAGATAAATAAGGGATGAATAAAATTAATAGTAACACTTAAGTGTAAAAAAATTCTGCCATATAATATTGAGGTCATGATCTAGTGTGGCTAGATGAATTTTGGAATACAATATTCATACCCTGATTCACCCCCCTCTCTCTAGGTATTTATCCCCTTTTGGTCATTACAGTCACAAAGGTGTTTTACCCAAATAAATTAAATTTTAATTTATATGTAGAAATGAACTGATTCAAACATTCTATTCAAAGTTAACCAATAAGGCATACATTACATGAAACATCCTCTTGGTTTGAAATATGGCGTATGTTACACGCAACACCGCCATGGTGTACGATGCACACAACACCGAGTTTCTATAAAACATCTTTTTTTAATATAATTATTTATATGAGTTAATTATTAACTATATATTAAAATTTGTTATATTAATAGTAACAAATAATTTACATATGTTTTTTAATATTTTTTTTTATGTAAATAAAAAATATTGATAATGAAATTTATGATTTTTGGTAAAGGTCTTTTAGATTAAAAACACTATTTTATTGAATGAACCTATTTTACTAATAAAAATAATTTTTGAGACATTTATAAATTTAATTTGATAAGATAAACATCATTTATTAATTTATAAAATTGAAATTATCCTAGAGTTAATTTTTTTGGATTTTTCTTAAAAACATCATTTCTTGAGGAATAGTGAAAATTGCTACTTTTTAATTAAAAAGTGGATTGTTTTATTAACTAGTAATGTTAAATGATATTATAATTTTTATTAATTTCTCATGATATTAATATTAAATAAATTAACAAAAATAAACTAATTATAGTCAATTTCAATTTGAAATTGAATAATGAATCTTAACAAACTTTTGAGCTTTTTTTCTTCTTTAAAAACATATTATTTCATCTCATCTGCGGGATTAGCATTAATATTATTTTTCCCACTTATGGGACATGTATTTATATAATACAAAATAATAAATTTTATTTAGTATAATATTTAGGGTATAATAAAACCACGTTGATTTTTGACCAAAATGACTACTAAAAGTGATTAAAATTAATCATAAAGATTAATGACAAATTATGATTAATTAGGGACTACATATTAAAATAAATGTCCCAAATGAACTATCCACTTGTACAACACAAATTTAATTTCCTTCATTTTGAAATAAACATTCAATTCATGAGTTTTTTTTGTATGACTATTTTTATTTAAGAACATGTATACACCAAGCATGTTTCTAAACATTCCATGGGAGTCCATTTCCTTCCCTATAAAAAGCCACCCCATCTCAGACTTCCTCAAAACACTAAAGCCTGTTAATAAAATATATTCCCTATCAAATAAAAATTCCATAAATCCAAAATTTCTCTAATAATCCTTTTCTTTGGAATATGGAAATCCAAGGAATCCTTTTGGCCAAAACTAAAATGAGATACCCGATTAAGAGGCAATGTCTTCTCTCAAGTCCTTTAATTTATTTTCCTTATACAACCCATCCAAATATAATTATTCTATGTTTGTATAACAACACTATTATAATAAATATTCTAGTATTTTGTTATTTAAATGGTTCAGCCTACACTCACACAATCCACCATCTGGTGGGTATCAAATATAATATTTCTATGTACGGTGAACTATTGTCTCACGAAAAGATGATCATTAATTTTTCCATTACCACCAATCATGGTGGACATTATGATATAAAATATGTTTATATATGATATATTTTATAGTTATTTTATCCTAACTCTTCTTTAATATTAATTTGGAACATGCCTTTATGCTTTCCATCTTATGAAAATAAGATAATTTCATTTCAGGAAGTGTGGACTATTGCCCCCTCAATGTGATATGATTCGTTCATACACTACATGGATTGTAATAAGGATGGCTATAGAGAATAAATATTATATATATATTATATCAGAAATCAAATTTTGTAATTTTATATAAACATATATACAAAAATTTCTTTTACTTTATTTCTCTCAACATGATAATTGAACGGAAATAGTATTCATACATATGTATGACCAACCACCTTCATGAATAGTGTATTCCATTTCATTCATATAAATTCTATATATTATTATAATAAAAACATATCATATAGAAATTATATATATATAATTTTATACATTATAGAATCATGATATAAGTATAAGGACCAACAATATAACAAATTATGACACATATGATAAATAAAGAGAATATTACCTAAAGTTAAATCTTATCATTGGTTGGTTAACAAGAAGGTTATATAAGGTCATAATAAAAATATATATGGTATTATATATAACAACATGTTTCTTTAAAATATGTTTAATAAATTTATATTTATTAAATTGGGGGTTTTAATGATAATTACGAGAGTCAAGAGACAATATAAGGGGATTTCATCTCACTTTTAATATCAGTGAGATACATGCTATGTTCACCACTCTTTCATTTTGTGTGGTGTATATACTAACCACGATTTTATTATATGTATCATGTACATATATTTATGGGTATTATAATATCATTTTTGTGAACTTTCATTCCTAGGTCTTAGGTTTCAAAAGATACCAAATCAGTAAAATAGTTTTGTCTCAATTTTCCTTCACTGAGACTCGTGTTTTTCTTATGCACCTAAATCCATTATTGAGGAGTATATACTTCTATTTTACATTTTATATCATAAATATCTTAATATTAATGATATTTATAAGATTTATTTTATTTCCTTTTTCTTACATGTAGATTACCTTCCAAAGATACAATGTTATAATATTTTATTGAAACAATCTCATTATATTTAGAGATTTTTTATGTTTATATTTTCTTATTGGAATATTATTATCAATATCTTATTGAAATTAATTTTATTGATTATAATATGCATATTCATAATATAATCCTGCATTGGTACAATATTACTACACCTTGGTATGAAGGATAATGAATAAAGTGTTTTTAAAAAATCTTAACATTACCCTCTCATTATTCAGAAATATATTTTTTTTAGAAACTATGGTTTCTAAAAATGGTTTAAAAGAATATCATTGAAATATCACATGATCAGAAAAATACAGTTTTTCCCTTTTTTCATTTAACTATTTTCAATTAAATCTTATTATCCCTCTTTGTTCAATGTATTTATTATATCCATTTTACTATGAAAAAGGAATATTCATTTCACCTCCTACGACATCTAATGATTTACCAACCATAATTTCTCTGAATCTTACTATTCATATATAAAAGGATAATTTTTTAGAAAGTGTTTTGTACTATAATTCTCATGAAAACTGTTTTTTAAAACGTCCCCAGGTTTCGTCGATAAATTTTCAAGAAAAATGGTTTTCAAAAAATTTTCAAGCTTTGTTTATAAGTTTTAAAGGATAATGGATTCCAAAACATTTTTAATTTTAATTTATATGTTTTCAAATAATTTTCAATAATAATGGTTTTCAAAACGTTTTCATTATTATTTTATATGTTTTAAAGGAATGGGATTTCAAAACAATTTCTTGATTTATTAATAGATTTTCAAATTGTTTTCATTGAAATTGTTTTCAAAAAGTTTTAAAGATTTATTTATAAATTTAAATGTATTTGAAAAAAATGGTGTTCAAATTGTAATAATTATTTATTAATATGTTTTCAATGTGTTTTAAAAGAAAAGTATGTTTAAATGTTTTCGAAAATAATTTTAAAAGTTCTCAAGGAAATTGGTTTTCAAATGATTTTATATTTTTTATTTATTTTTTAATGGTATTTTATTAGAAACAGGTTTTCGAATGGTTTTATGTATTAAAAACCCATTTCAATGAAAAAAGGATACTTTCCTCATGAAATGTTTTTGAAAGATATCTCCATATTATTTTCAATATAATATGAAATCCATAGATATTAATCATGACCTTTTATGGAAAAAACTAATGGTTCCATTCATATTCCTTTTAGTGAATGGGTTACACATAATGTCATGGTCCTCATGAGACCCATTTCTATTTCATGGGATATATAATATTGAACCCCAATTTGTTTTCTAGGTTATGTTTGTGATGAAATGGTTATGAAACCTATATTTTCCCAAAGTTAGGATAAGATTACTTGTTTATAATACCCATTTAATTAGATAGGTTTTGATATTATTATTTATGTTCCTATGGAACATTTATATATGATTTCATAATGAGATGGTTGGGACCTATATCTCCGTCGAATGAATCAGGTAATGATTTATATCTCATGAGATAGACCCAGAGGGTATGAGGAGTGAACTCACACTATTACGATGGACATAGACATGACCCATGAATACCTAGTTGGAATGAGGAGATGAATCATGCTACTAAGATGGCCAGGGGAGTGAACCATGTATACCCAAATGGTATGAGAATTGAACTCGTACTACCAAGATCTTCTAAGTAAAGATTACATGGATACTATGGAAATAAAATTATATTCGTATGTGTCTTCAATTATTCCATGTTTTCTTCTGATATTATTCTTTCATGGAACATGTTATTTATTTCCTTATGAATCATGTCATATTAACTACCATTATTTATGTCAGGATTTGTGTACAAGTTCTTTGATATTCAGGGTATCATCAAATATTTTTATGATCACATTATCATGCACATATTCTCAAGATTATACTTACATATATCCCTTGTTAACCCTTACTAATCATTTGGGATCTAAAAATTCTTATGTTTCCTTTCCCTAGGTTATGAAGAAAAGTTTTAGGTAGAAGTAATAAAGGTGGAGATCTTTATGAGAGATGTTGATGATCATTCACTAGGATATAAGATTTTGTTTCTATGATTCAAAAGACAATAAACTATTATGGTCCTCGAGCATGTATTTTTTTAATGTAGTGAAAACACATATAAAATGGTGTAATATCCATGTCGGTTAAACCTAGGTCCCTGTAGATGGTATCAGAGGAAACCTTTCGTCAAAATTGGATATTATGATGATAAAATATTTTTGAGATCTCTAGGTATATTTATAAGGATATGTCAAGGGATATCTATATGTATATGTATAAGGATGTGGAAATGTTTAGGAATATGTAAAAAAATATTCATAATTGGTAGAGTTAGAGTGAGCTGTTTCCTAGAAATATATACATATCTGCAAACTACAAGTGGATGTGGATCTGGAACTTATTTACCTAGGTTAACAACTCCAACATGATGTTCCATGCTTGACTCATGGTAATCTGGTACCCGACAACGGGCCTTACTGGACACCTAGTTTGAATATCTTGGGAGATATGCTTTATAAATTATCAAACTCTTCACAAAATATTGTGAATGATTTAGATATATGTTGGATATGAATAAAATAATACGAACCTAGGGTGTTGTATATTAGGAAGGTGTCTAGATTTAAAAATAAGAACATTAAATGTTTTAATAAATATGTATTTTTATACTTTGATAAGTAATGATCGAAATATACTTCGAGTTTTAGTCAATGGAGGGAACCATAACAAACCATTTTGATTTTGAATGTGAAGAATGATTTGTTGATGAGAATTCAAGTTGGATGATCACTTGAGTGGGAGGTGTTGTTGTAATTCCTAATCAATTTTCAAGGAAAATGATTAACAAAATGTACCATAACAAACTCTCTAACTCAATAAGGAAGAGTAAAAAGGGGTTCTTTGAGAGGTCGTGTAATAGAGACCATGGAAGAATGAATATTCAGGTTCTTTTTTGTCAAGAGTGTGGAACGAATATCCTAAGTGAATGTCTTAGAGTAACAATAAGTTTTTTTGACTATGGGAAATAAGAACACAAATAAAGTGAATGCAAGGGAAAATGATGAGTTTATTTAATTAAATGGATTAGAATATTGGACACCCTATGTCATTCTCAAATAATAAGTCTTTTAAGTGTGGAATAAATGGTTATTATGAATCTCAATGTCCCATGAAGAAAGATCATGAAGAAAATCTGTAAGGATATATAAATAATGGTTTCAATGCTCATGATGAAGAGACTACAGATAAAATATGAATGGAAATATTTATTATATAATATAATAAGGTAGCATTGGTGATGGATTTAGGTTGATATAATATATGTTTATATGTGTTTGGCTTCAAAAAAATATCAATGATGAAGTATTCAATGATTGTTCTACCTATGTTTTTATCTTAGTATATATAGGTTTATATTGATTATTACAAATGGTCAGAAGAAGTCATTCAATAAAAATGTGATATTGTGATTACTGTAAGGTAAACCATAATATGTTTTTATGTTAAGAAAATTGTGTTTGGATAATTATTTGTGGGGTAGTAATAAGTAAATTAGACACTATAGATTGCCCTGGATCTCATTATTGATAAAGTGTTCTATATCATTAAAGATTATGGTTACTATATTTTCGGAGTTGTGGAATTGATTCAATATAGATAGTAATATGTAATAATGCATGATTTCTAAAAGGATTAATTGTATTTAAGGTTTTGACCATGTTTTAAGGGAATATGTGATGAGGGTATTCAAATTTTTTTAATATGAAAACTAGGTGGTACACCGTGATATATGGGGGATCACTGTTAAGATGATGTCATGAATTTCATTTCTAAATATTAGTATTTACATCTTTTAGAAGGGTTATATGGTTAACCATTCCTAGAAAAATTATGTTAAATTTGAGAGAAGGTAATTATGTATAGATTTAGTATTTAAAACCTCAGATAAAAGGTTATTTAATGTCTAACCTTATTTAAATGTTGTTTATAAAATTTATTTTCGAACTATATTATTGTGGTTTATGAAAAGGACATAATGTATGTCATGTGACAACAAACAAATTCTAGAAATTCCATGGGTCATGAACCACTAACCAAAGGTTGGTAAGTGTTTAATGCCTACATATACCCTACACAATGTCATGTTTTATGTATAATTATTTTTTGATGAATAATTATTTATTATGAAAAAATAGCGTTTCTTTTTTTGATTATATATTAATGTATTAAACAAATTTATTTTAAAAAAAATTATAAATAAATGTTAGTACTTTTAATTATTTTATGGGCCTTAATATCTGTTAAAAGTGTATTTTTGTGAATCAGGTATCAATGTAAATTTTTAGACAACCATTTCTTTATGTAGTAGATTAATTGGAAATAGATAAAATCACAACCGAAGAATTAATTATTTTTATTCATGGTCAATAAATTAATTACTTAATGATAGGATAATGATCAAAATGTAAAATTTTCCTTCTAAATACCTTAATTTTTTGTTGAACAGATAGCCTTTTAAATCATAAAAAATTTAAGACATTGGGGCCCTAAACTATTCGTTGATCATTCAGTAGTTTTTGATTGGTGAAATCAATCTCACCTTATAAATATTTCATTTTTTATTCTATATACAATCATCACTCCCAACCTATGTTTTCCTATGTGGAAACCCCGTTATATGTTACTTTGTATAATATTTATGGTTACAAATTCACCCTTTTAAAGGAAGATTTTATATTCATTTTTACTATATGGGTTTCTAATACTGAAACATTTAGGTATTAAACATTTGATAACCCCAGTGAATTTAAATGGAGAAATTCATTTTAGGGGGTAAAATGTAACACCCCAAGATTTTTATAATTGTTTTTTAATTAATTTATACTTTTTGATATTTTTTATTCCATGAAATGATGGATATAGTTTATATTTTTAAATTAAAATTTTTGAATTGTGTTATACAAGAAACCACGTTAATTATTCATTACATGAAATATAAACATTTGATTTACCTACATAGAACATTGTGGTCAGCTTGCATTATACGCAACATTGAATTTCCTCAATGACTTGCGTAACCCACAAGAACAAGGTTTACTAGAAAATAATGTACTTTTAAAATATCTTTATTTAATATAATATGATAAAACCATGGAGTTAAATTAGAGTTTTTGAATAATATTATCTAATCTATGAAAATATATGTTTTTCACAATATAATATGAAATCATAGGTTACTAATTAATTAAAAATTATTATGAAAACTGATTGAAAATAATAGGAAATTTATTATGTTCATAAAGGTGTTTACCCTAATAAACTAAATTTTCATTTATGTATAGAAATTAAGTAAGTCACAAATTAATTTCATATGTAAGTGACATGATATGTGTTAAATTGAACACCAACTTGACCTATGACATGGAGTACATTACATGCAACACAAACTTGGCGTATGATGCTCACAACCTTGAGTTTCAAGGAAACATCATTTTTATATAATTATTTAAATGAGAAAATTATAACGTAGATATTAAACAAAGTTATAGGAATATTAATACCAACATTTAAAATATTTTTTATAATTGTGTTATATAAATAATACATATTTATAATAAAAGATATGATTTTTTCAAAATTACTTTTATGGTAAAAATACAGTTTTCTTGAAAAAACTGATATTATTAATATAATTAACTTTAGACAAATTTTGAGATTTAATGTGACTAACTAAACTTAATTTTTTAATTCATAATGGAAAAATTATCGTAGGATTATGTTTTTTTATTTTCACGAGAAACATCATTTTTGAAGAATATTGAATGGTACATCTTTTTAGTTGAAAACTAGGTTTTTGTTTAAGTAATTATTAATGTTAAACAATATTATAAAATTTTTTATTGTAAAATATCATAAATATTAAGTATATATTGATAAAATTTAAATCATTTTAATAAATTTCACTTAGAAATGTGACATAAAATCTTAAAATACTTTTGAACATTTTTTACAATAAAAACCATTTATTTCGTCTTGTCTGTATGATTAATATTAATCTTAATTTTTCCACATGAGTGGTTTGAATTTATGAAAACAAACACAAACAATTTTAATAAATATAGTATTTAGAGTCTAATAATACATATTTTTCCAAAATGATTAGTAAGAGTGATTAAAATTAATCATAGCGATTAAGACCAAATTAATCTTAATTATGGACTAAACCATAAAATTAGGGGGACAAATGATCTATCTACTTATCCAAAACCCATTATCTATCCATATTTCGTCCATAAACCTTAAATTATTTTTTAGTTTTGTTATTTATGACTTTTTTTGGTAATAACAAGACTAAACCTAACTTGTTTCTAAAACATCCATGTGACTCATTTTCCTTCCATATAAACATCCACCAAATCTCCCACTTACACACACCTCTAAAACCACTTAATTTCATGAAATACCTGACCAAAAAAATCCAATAAATAATCCATTATTCCTATAATAATTCCTTGGGTTATAAGGAAATCCAAGGAAGCCTTTGGGAACAAACAAAAAGGATTTACCCAATTAAGAGGTAACGTATTCTTTTACGTCATTTATTTTATTTTCCTTATACACCCCCTCCAACTCTATTTATTTATTTATTACATAAAAAATAATTTATCCTAAATATACTTGGATATTTTATGTAAATTTTTCTATCTAACCTCACACACACCACGATCTAATGGGTAACGAACATACCATTTCTTATAATGGTGAGGTACTGCCACACGAAACGATGTTTGATTATTATTTCATTACCACCTATCGTGGAGGAAATTATTATGGAAACCATGTCTATATATAACATATATTATACTTATAATTTTTTTAGGCTTATATAATTTTTATATGGAACAGACCTTTATTCTTTCCATCTTATGTAAATGTGATAATTTCGTTTGAGGAAGTGTGGACTACCACCACCTCAAAGTGATATTATTCATTTATACACTACATGGGTCATATTAAGGAAAGTTTTAGTGAATATATATGACATATATTATATAATAAGTACACTTTTAAAATGATATGTATTTACATACATACTTTTATTTTATTTTCTATCTCTCAACACGACCATTAAACGAAAATAGAGTTTATGAAAACCTACGACCTGTCATCTCCATAAAAGGTGTATTCAATTTTGATAAATATATATAATATAAATTATTATAATACACTTATATTGTATATAAATGATACATGTACCATGGATTAATTCTGGAATCATGATATAAGTATACAGACCTACAATATAACAAATTGAGACAATTGTGAGAGACAAAGTGAACATTACCCGAAGGAATCCACAAAATATGTTGGTTACCAAGAAGGTAATATAATGTTATAATCAAAAAATATATGGTATTAGATATAAGAATATGATTCTTTAAAATATATATAATAAATATATATTTTTATATAGGTTTTTTAAAGAGTATGATAAGAGTCAAGACACAATGTCAGCTAGTTTTATCTCACTTTTTATTTCCATGAGATACATGCTTTGTTCACCACTTATTCCATTTGTGTGGTTTATGTACTACTCATGATTGTATTATAGGTATATTTTAATTAAATTTATGTGCATTCACATATCCATTTTATTACATTTCTATCATTGGAATTATGTTTCAAAAGGTACTAAATCAGTAAAATAGTTTTGTCTCAATTTACCTTCTTTGAGAAACAAGTTATGTTATGAACTTAAATAGTTTTTCAAGGTGTATATACTTCCATTTTACATGATATATTGTAAATATACTTTTTTCATGATATTTATTGATTTCATTACTTTCTTTTTTATAACATGTAGATTAAGATCTCTATGTTTTTGGTTATATGTTTTTATTGAAACAATCACATTGCTTTTGAGATTGTTTATTATTATGATTTCATTTCAAAAATATTAAGATCAATATCACATTAATTTTCATGAATTTTATAATACTATATATAATATCTACTTCGTTTTACATTAAGTGTAATAAACCCCCATGTTTTTTTCTTGGGATACATGAATGAGATCTCACTTCTATTCTAATATTAGTTCAGAGTGGTCTTCAACGATGACTTCATAGTGTCCATAGTGTCTATGGAGGAGCACACAATACAAATGGGGATGGTCCTTGACCTACTAAAAGATAATAAACTATATAAAAATATCTCAATGTGTTATTATTTTAATCAATAGGTTTACTTCCTTGAAAATTTCATATTAGTATTGGGAGTAGTTGTGGACATGATGATGGCTGAGGTAGTGAAATCTTTGGATCCACCCAATATCATTTCTTAGGTATGGTGTTTCCTTTAGCATAAATTCTACTATCAATTATTTATACCTAACATCATCATTATTCCATTACCCTTGATTACTTTTCATATAAGGGGAATCTTTTCATGTGGATGGAGAAGGGACAACAAGATTTTCATGATCTAAAAAAGAGGTTAAGGAGTGTCCTTGAATTGATACTTCCACTGGTAAATGTAGAAGATAATGTTTTATTTGAATTATCATGAAATATTCTTAGAATTGTTATAATGTATATGATGGTGTTGATCGCCTATGGGTCTTGATAGTTGGGTCTACCTGAGAAGAACTATGTTACCCATTATTTGGATTTGTCAGTAGTGGTATTCTCCATAAAGATGTAGAGATGTTGCCTTATAGGATAATGATTTATCATCTATTATGAAAACAATAGTATCAGATATACCTAATTGAATAATTATCTACACATGAGATAGATTAGATCAATATAGTTCCTCTAGTATCATTATTTTATTATAGTAAATAATCCCATGAATGTGAACATGGTGGAATATTATATCTATAGGAGATCTTTTTTTTAGTTATTGAGTAAGGAATTGAATTAGTTGTCCTCATTGATGTTATTCTTGGTGAAGAAGGTTGACATTTAGAACCTTAATTTTATGATTCTTATATAATTAATATGGGATAATCATCAAGGAAATAATGAATACGAGGCCTTCAGTATTCATATATGCATTCGGCATGCTTCTTATGGATTTTATGAATGTGTAGATAATTCTATCCTATTCATTGGTCCAACCACATTCCCATGAGATTTTATAAGGAGGTATTAATTAAGTTCCATTCCCCCTTATTGATATATCCTGAGGTGGAGAAGATGTAATCGGATCCTTGTAATTAGTTTCAAGGGCTAGTAATTTAGAATATTGTAAGATAATTTGTCTCATGATGACCCCATTATCTGCAGGTAAATGATGATTATGAAGTTACAATTTGTTTGGATCACCCCCTTGTGGTTCTATAGTACAATTTGGTTTTTATATTTTTGTTCTTTGTGACGTTACCCCCAAAATCCTCTATGAGAAATTATTTTTTCTGGGTGATCATAGAATGAATCACTAAGGGGGCACCAATACCATCTATATGACAGCCATGTTTAGTGGAGAAAATGAGACAACTTTACATATACGATATACTAGGACCTCAAAATTTTCCATCAATGATCATTTCAAAACATGATGTTCTCTTCAAATCATTATTTTGTAAAGGGTTGTCAGAAGAATTTGGGATTAATTTGGATTTCAGCATGATGTTTCACCCACCATATATAACTAGACTGGTCAAACTATTCATGTTTTGGAGGATATGATGTGGGTGTGCATGATGGAATTTTTCCAATGTTGGGATGTCCAACTGCCATGGGTAGATATTACATACAAAAATATTTGTCATTATAATATACGTATGGAAACATTTTAGGCCTTGTACATGACACCCTATAGATCAACACTATATTGGAAAATCAATGGGTGTCTCCGAATATAGGCCAGAAGAGGGTGAGAACCAATAAAAATAATGTGTCTATTGTCTATAATTGTATGAGTACTTCATAGATCTATCAAAATATTTATGTACACTAAAATATTGTCCATTGGAGTTCAATTTGTGTGACTATGTATTCCTGAAGGTCTTGCCTCGGTGAGGATTGTATAGATTCAGATAGGGAGTAATGTTATCACTATGATTCTTTGGAAATTTCTAGATACTATATAGGGTTATTGAGATGGTCTTCCTCTTATTCCTACAACAATGATTGGTTTGGGTATATGACATCGTCCAAGTGTTGTAGCTGACCAGGTATGTGTCTGACCCATTTCATGTCATCAATCGGGGTGAGCTGGACATCAAAGATATTTCTACCTTTATGGAGTACCCAATAGATATTGAGGATTATCAGTAGAGCATCCCCCATGGGTGAAAAATTACCTTATATTATTTCAAGTGGAAATAAGATAATCTTTTGGAGAGAACCTAAGAGCAAGAGAATAAGATGGGTACCTAGTAACTTCATCTTTTTGAGTAGATTTCAACATTTTAGGATGAAAACAACTTAGGTGGGGAGAACATTATGAATCCTATTTTTAACCTGTATATATTTTGGATATTTTGACTAATATTATCAAAACCACTAATTGAGATAACATGGGATTCAGGGGTCAGAAAAGGATCAGTTTTTTTATAATAAAATTATTAAATATATTTTATCACACAAACATAAATTTTATGAAAAATGGAGTAACTCTCAAATAGAGTGTTGGATTTGAAAAATTATACCAACATTAAATAACAAATATATATTTTACACTAGCTATGAAAAAATATGTATTGGTGTCATGAATTTTGGAAAAGCATAGTCACATGAGAAAATAATAAACTAAATAAATTTATTTATTTATTTTTTAATTTAAATGACTCGACCTTATTATATCTTATATAATAAAAATAATAAAAAATCTCCATTTTCATATATATATATCCCTAGGAGTTGATAAATGATACATTTGAAATGTATTCTTGGAGGAACAACGACAAATCATATGTGGAATTTGGTACACCCACAAATGCTTATGGATCTTGACAATGACATCGATGTTAGATAGTTCTTCATTAGTGATTGATCCAAATCCATGTTATGGTGCTTTCATTGTGTGGATTTATCCATTTTTTGTATTTACTGCATTAAAGGTAATTTTATATCCTAAATAATTAACTCTCAGGTTTATCATTGATTGCATGTAATGGATTATCTCATAGAAATAAAAATTTGTTATTGATTATGTTGATTGGAAATTATTTTAACGTTCTAACAACAACAGATTGAGGGGAACCCAAAAAATAGTTGAGTTTTTCCCCTTATTGTGTTTTATGCTTTAATCTTATAGTTATTTTCAATTTTATAACTATTTTTTTCCATTAGCCTCAAGTTCGACAAATACCTTGTGGAAGATCATTGTGTGATCATTCACTGGTGAAATATATCATCCCCATGGGATTAGGTTCAAAATCAATAGAGATACCGAGGTACGATGATGATATTTTAAGATCATAGGTTGATATGGATTGAATAATATTATTCCTATTTCATGGGTTGGAATGCGACAGAGACAATGATCGAATTGAGTTGATTACCAATAATATTGGATGAACAAAATCTGGCCATTGATGATGGAATGGTTTTATCAAATTAAATATACACCCATGGGTATTTTTTTTGGAAGAATCCATAATAACCCCAAAATTAGGGGATTTATAAAAAATATAAGGGTTCTTGAAAATTCCCAACTACACAGAGTTTAGAATGAATAAAATATATCATGTGGTCCCCTCTTGCTTAAATTGGTATTACCTATAGAGAAAGGAATCACACTCTTTGGAGTCCCCTAATACCAAACTAAGGTTGACACATAGAGAAAAGTATCACACACCACGTAAAACATGAAAGCATCTTTGTGACCAATAGTTGGAATCTTGAGATCACTACGGGAAAAAGGGGGTTTTGTGACGGGGATAAATCCCGTCGCAAATAGTCCCGTTAGAAACTTATTTGCGACGGGGAAAGCTCGGCCGTCGCAAAAGGTTTGGCGCGCAATGCGCACTAAACCGCGGGAATGTTATTTGTGACGGGAGGTTACCACCCGTCGCAAATAACCATCGGCAGTAAAAAATAATTGTGGTGGGAATATACCCCCGTCGCAAATAATATGTCAGCAGGTTATTATTTTCGACGGGACCCGTCGCAAATAACTATTTAACCATTGACCATGATAAATGTGGGCTAAATTATTTGTGACGGGTACCGTCAAAAATAATACTATTTGCGACAGGATACCCATCACAAATAGACCCGTCGCAAATAAGCTAACCTATAAATACCCCCCATCTGTTTTTTTCATTCATTCTCAAACTCTATCTTCTACTTCTCTCAAAACTCTATTTTTAGAGTTCGTAGTTTCTTATGTTTAATTATTATTTCCAGAGTTGATATTGAAGTCTTTAACAACTATCAGAGATCAACCTCAGATCAATTTTAAAGGTATTTATGTTCATTTTAATTTAATATTTATTTTAATTTTTTTATTAGTTTTAATTATTCTTAATTAGTTGTAATTTAATTATTTTTGGATTGTTTTGTTATTTAATAAATTTAAATTATTAGTATTAACTGTTCATAGTTAATGGTAATTAAGAATAATTAATAATAATTAGAAATAACTAATAATAAATAGGAATAATTAATATTAATTAGTCATAATTAGGAATAATTATTAATAATTAGTCATAATTAAGAATAAATACTAATAATTAGTAATAAATACTAATAATTATGAATAAATAGTAATAAATAGTAATAATTAGTAATAATTAGGAAAAATTTAGAAACATTTAGAATAATTAGGAAATAATTAGGAACATTTACGAAAAATAAGAAAAAATACGAATAATTACTAATAATTACTAATAATTACTAATAAACATCCTCCATGCACGCATTAACCTTTACAACTAAGCCATTTCATTTTTTATACATTTAATGATCTATATATATATATATATTTATTTATTCATATATTAATATAAATTTATATTAATATAAATATATTTGGTTATATGAATATATATATATATATTTATTTATTTATTTATTCATATATTAATATATATATTTATTCGTATATTAATATATACTTATATCTATTTATATGTATATAAATATATAGTTATAAATTATTATTCGTATATTTATTTGTATATTAATATATATTTATAAACTTAGTTTTAAATAAATTTATAAAATATGTTTTTTATGTGTATTTATAAATAAATAAATACATATATACAATACACACAAACACACAGATATATATATATATATAGTTATGAATGAATACATAGAAATGAGGTGGTGAAAATCCATCAAGAATGTTAAAACGACTATAACTTCTAATCTGTAAGTCCGTTTCAACTCCACAACCAATCAAATCTAAGAACATGAAATGATCTTCGATATGATATGTGGTACATGCGAAACGGAGATCCGGATCGGAAGTTATAGCCATTTTAATGTTAAAACGACCATAACTTCTAATCCAGGAGTTCGTTTCAGATTTACAATCAGTCAAATCGAAGAACATGAAACGATATTCGATATGATATATGTTACAGGTTTATCGGATATCGGGATCAGAAGTTATAGTTGTTTGAATGGTAAAAAATAGGGGTACCCCGAATAAAAACTCAGTTTTAGAGGCCTTATGGGCCTTTTTTGGCATCGAAAATCCCTTGACCGTGGTCCCCACGAGAAACAGCGACGTAGAAATCGTCGCAGGCTTCGATTTGATATGCTGAAGAGCTCAAACGGAGTCCCGGATCAAAAGTTATGGACGTTTTAAGTTTGGGTTTCATTTTCAACTTATTTTTTATCTTTCATTAATTTTTTAATTTTTTTATATATTCAAAGAGTTATTAAATGACTATTAATTGATAAAAAATACATAATTACTAATTAAAAATATTTTTTAATTTATTTTATATTCCTCTTTTATTAAATATCTTATAAATTAATATTATATTTACATAGATATTTTCAAAAACATATTTATAAAATAAATATTATATTTATATCAATATAAATAGATTAATATATTTAAATATAAATAAATAATTTTTTTATTTTTTTTATTTTTTTTATTATTATTTGCGACGAGAATATATTCTCGTCGCAAATAGGCTCTTCGAAGAAACTATTTGTGACGGGAAAAGGGCCCGTCACAAATACTTTGTTGCGACAGGCCCGTTGCAAAATTATTTTAAAAAAACGAGAAATCTGTTGGCGACGGGCCCTTTTCCCGTCGTAAAAAAAATTATTTGCGATGGGCCCATCGCAAAAAAATTAGTTGCGACGCCGTTTTCCGCAATGGGTCATTTGAGACGGGGCCCCGTCATAAAAAGCCATTTGCGACGGGATCCCGTCGCAGATGCCCTGTCACAAATACCTATATTTCTAGTAGTGAATGTACCCTCAAGGTACACGAGTACATAAATTTCCATGTACATGGGCATGAACATAGTAAATGGGCATATCTCAGTACACATATACACCTCAGTATATGGAACAACCAATGTTCAAGGGAATGACCAATGTACATGACCAAATCCTGAAGTCTACGATCACATCACGGAGTACATGGGTATACCTAGGATAGGTAATATTAGTAGTGTACCACATGTAAATTCCAAGAACATTATCAAGGATTTTTTGACCGCTTTTCTCTCACCCATGGACCGTTTTCCTTAGAATATATTCCCATAGTCCATCCCCATGAGGGTCGAGTGAGGCATAATGTCCTGAGTAATGGATGGAATCCACTCTTCATGATTAGTAAGAAATAGAGTTTTAGGAATCCCCCACGATGATTAGGGTGGAACCGTCTATCATATATTTATCATAGGTAGTTATTTAGGAATTTGTGTTACTAATATACTCAGGTGATGATCACCTACCATGAATGTTAATAAAGTTATGTTTTTCATTTCCCCCATTGCCTATTTTGTGATCCCAAATCTATATATCGATCAATTTCGAGTTATATTTCATATTTATTCATGGAGAGTCCCAATGCGTGTGAGATCTTCGATTAGAACCATCAATGTTATTAGACCTGTGGAATGAGTTCTCTCACGTGAGTGTTACCAGAAAATTCAAGAAGAAATCCTAGGATCGATTTATATTTGTGAACCTTCCCTATGACTTAGTGTCTATTATGAGTATATATCAGTGTTATTATTTCATTAATCTTGTTTTTATTAAGATAAAATTTTGATGATTAGATGACTACTCTATTAATATATTATTTTTTTAATTTCATTTCATCCTAATGGGTATTTTTATAATCACCCATGCATGGATGTTTCCCACACATGTCATGTGTTATAAATACGAAATAACATTTGATGAAGTCCTAATTGGTCTAGGAGCAGGTGGATCATTGTCAAGATATACAGATAATGGATTATACCAGTTGCAAAATTTGACAATAGTCAAATCCTTCTGGATGATTGGAATTATTTTACCAATTTGTTGGGATTTAATTTGTCCCTTTATTAGTTCCTTTAATATTTTCAAACTCTAACTGTGGTATATAAATTTATTTATGCATTAGTAACTATTTTATTAAAAATTTCTATATTACAAGGGTATTTGTAGATATGCGTCTATGTATAGGTACCCTATTCCAAGTCCTCATATGTGCGTGATTTTCCAACTCAGCACTTGTCGTCAGACCATAGAATATTAGATGCAAGATTATGGTGTTTCACATGGCTTATACCAGGACATGAATGACCCTTTATGTTGAGTAATGAAATTATTTTTTTGAATTCATCTTATCCTAAAGACCAAAATAAATCATTTTAAGCATTTTTTTTGAATAATAAAAATATATTCTCAGATCATTTCATTCCTTTTAGGCATTTGAGGGTTCTCATATTTGTCCTTTATATATCCTCACACATGAAAAACAATATTCTAAAGATGGAGTTTAATTTTTTATTTTCAATTGAGAATAATTTTTTCAATTAATGTTATGAGTTCTATTTGTTGCATAAAATTTATACTTAGCCTACATAATTATATATTAGAAAAGTAGAGAAATATCTTGAATTAAAATTCACTTGTTTAAATGTAATAATTTTGTTGTAAATTGCACCTCTAATACCAAACGTTGGACGTAGTGGATAACACAAGAGGGGGAGGGGTGAATTGAGATCCCAATTTAAGTTTTTCTTTAAAAATATAAAAACTAAATACACTACATTATAAAATAAATCCTAGTTAACTAAAATAGAATATATATAAATTTTTTTATTGAAAAATAGCCTTAGAAGTTCAATCCAAACATAGTTGAATTTGGTTTAAAAAACCATAGCCCTTTTAAAAATATTTTATTTTATCAATGATAATATATATAAATAACTTAATGATAACTATAAATTTAAGTTTTTATATATATATCTTAAAAACAGAAAAAATTGTTTTGAACAATAGAGTAAATGAAAATATGAAAAATATATAGTAGAATAATACAATTAAAAATAATTAAAAACAACCATGATTTATGGACAATTAAAAACTATTTATGGTAAATAAAATAATCAAAAACATGAAATAGGTTTTATGGATAGTAGATCACAAGGATGTCCTGGTTATAAATAGCCTCTTTCAATGTTCTACACAGGATTAAAAAAGGATTTCAACTATACATTTTCAGATATAACTACACATACCTTCCCCAATCATTCATTAGAGAAAAATACAAAATAATGAGTGGAAGTATGAGAAAATATATAATATAATATAGGATCATGTGATGAAAGATTTACAACAAAAAGTGAACACTACACAAAAGTAAAGAAAAGTGTAAGTGTTGAGAAAGAATTAGATATAATAGAGTTTTTAGTTATTATATTCTGTATTATATTTATATATTATGATTATTACCTTTCAATTTGGAATAGTTGATTGAATATTCCCATATGTTTATAGATTTTTCGTTGGTGTTCAGACATGAAAATACTCATAGATGTTCGAAAAAATAGAAAAGTGGTTCATCATTTTTGTTTATAAGATAATTATGATATATATGTGTTACAGAGATCTATATTCTCTATATTTGGTTTGAATTTTAAAAATAACTTTTATCTTGAAATATCAATTAAAAACATCATTGAAGATCCTCCCACATCGTTGAGAAATTTGGGCTCAATAAGTTCTCCAGAACGATATTTAATTGTCCATATAAATGTATTTTGAATTAATTTATTAAAATATATAATACTTAATTTAGCTTTGGTAACTATAATTTTTTCCATGTATGATTCTTGGATTTCTTCAATACTTTTCAATATTGCTATATTGATTATTCAATCGGTAGTATTGTCGATCACTTTTATCTATATTTGATCATTGGATCTTATATACAACCAACATATACCAATGGATGATTAAATTAAACTTATGGTTGATCCAATAATTTTTCAAATCGATATTACTGACAACTATTATTCCATTTGTTCATGTGACCAATTATTTACATTTTTTAGAGACCACATTTAAAAAAAATTCTTTAAATTGGTCTTACAGTCACATGGTTTCCCAAGTGGTCGATCCAACTAGCCTTGTGGTCAATCCAAATGTCCTTGTGATCAATCCAAGAGTTTATTATAAGAAAGGTATGGTCTTTATGTTAGTTGTGTTATTAATACACTTGTTGTGTGGTTGATCTATACATTTGAGAACAATATTGATCACAATGGTCACTTAGTTTGTATTATAGTCACTTGAGTCCACCATATATTCACTGCGGTCAATTAGGTGGTCATGGGGATGATCTATGATTTTTTGATTAATAAAATAATGTATTGGTTTACTACACAAACAATATTTTTAATAGTAAATTAAAATTATTCATCTATATAGGGAAGATATTCTATAATACTATTTATCTTATTGTAAAATGGATTCCTAAGACTATTTTAAAACATTAATTTTAACCACAGACATCATTTAGATTTAATCTATAGTGTTATTCCATGAAACATTAAAAATTCTATAATATTGACCATGGAACATTTATTGACTGTGAAGTATTTGTGAAAGAGAATGAACTGATAAATATTTATATGTCGATCCACCGTTTACCTAGGAATGTTTTTACATTGGTTTTATTTTGAAGGATTTACACAAGTTCAATGATAATGTTCTCCCATTTCTATGTTGGTATTTGTAATGGACGCATCATCACATTGGGATTATATTATTCTTCCTTAACATGATGGAAAACTAAGAACATTAATGTATATTAAAAAATATCAATCTACAAATTATCCAACAAAAAGTGATATTAGATATGTCTATACATATTTTAACTCTCTGGGTGCATATATAATATGGATCAATGTGAATCATCTAAATAACACTTTACTATAAGTTCTAATGGTATAAATAATATTTTCACCGAAATTTAAAATCCATAATTATCAATGTTAAATTATAATATTTACCCTTCATTATTAATTCCACATTATTTTTTATCTCTGTATCATCACTTCATACTACCTTAATATTATCCATGATATGTTATTTTTCCATCATTTTGGAATGTTGGGATATTGTACATTCTATTATTATTTCCACAAATATCATTTATATTTATATGAAAATTATACACCTTTCAATAGATACCATGGACGTGTTTATTGGTTCCTTTATTAATATATTATTTTCCACATCTATTTTTTTCTATGATGGTAATGCATTAATAAGGTATGGTAAAATATTTTTATATATGTCACACTTTCATCTATAGATATTTTATTATTGAAAAATATAGATCTCCACTAATAGATGACTTATAAAATATGAGTAAAAGGGATAAAAAATATGACAATGAAGAACATGAATTTGAATCCATTGGTTTATATGGTAAATAAATAATTCCTATATACACAAAGAAGATTCAACATATCATTATATCTGGGAGAAAATAATTGGGATAAAAGTTATAGTCACAGAAATCTGTAGCATAATATAACATCATAAAAAAATTTCTACAGTAAACTACGTTTCTCTCATTCAAAATATATAAAATTAGTCAACTATGATGTAATGATGATGAATGTAATTCTATTAATCTACAATGATAATCAAGAACTGGGTATAGTAAGGACAACAATCAGTTGGTAAAACATTATCCTGTGGATTTGGGTACACCATTATGACAATCTCTCACTTGGATCCTCATATAGAAAATTAACTGCATTCAATTATTCCGGCTTTACACCACTTCATTTTTTCTAGGATGATAATAGATTTATCAGTTATAATATTTGATCACCTCAAACTACCTTTATTGGATCATGTAGAGGTCATTTAATTTATAAATTTAAATATATAATTAATATTTAAATGATTTGTTTATAAGTTAAAAATTAGCCTATATGTATAATTATATCACATTTTCAAGGAGAAGAATACTATTACAAAATCAAGATCCGGATTCTGGTAATGTTATACATGTACCTTCAATTTTTTGATACATAAGCTTTAAATCTATAATTTTCAAGATAAAATAATAAAAAAAATATTTTAATCATAACATTATATAAAAAATTATCCCCCACATTTGGGTAGTGTGAGTACAGGTACAGTGGAAAACATATTCTTCATAACATTAATGTACTATTCATATTCATCTATACTTAAAAACTACTTTCTTGGTTATTTTTTATTGTGCCTTTGATAATCATGAAAATTTTTTCAAAGACCATCAACAGTACCCATTCAATCTAAGGAAACATAGTATCTCTATCATATATGTTTTTCATTGATATTAATTAATTACATAGACTTTTAAGGATCAATATATTTCCATTTTATAATGATAATATTTCTGAAGAATGTTACTTTACCCATCCAAAAGTCGCATTTTTTTACATTCCATATAATTTCTCCAACTAAAATGACTTTAATAGATTTCCCAAATTCTCTTCATGATCTTTCTTACATTGGGAGAATTTTTTAATATATTCTATAAATACAATAACAAATTTATGGAGGAAATCTCTAATGACTCCATCCATGATGCCTATTATGATTATCCAAGAATTAATGAGTTTGGATGTCATCACTATGAACTCAAAATTTCAAAACCATGTATAAAAGTTATCTTCGAGAATATCCTAAATTTTCATCTTTAATTGATGATATCTATATCAAATATCCACATTTGAGAAGTAATGAACACTATATAGTTATTTTAACACGTCCAAAATATATGTAAAAGGATATTAGTTCATTATCATGATCTTTTTATACTTATTACAATCAATACAGAGACACATCAAACAATATGTATTATTTTAAAAGAGGTATGGGGTACCTAATAGAAAAGCACTACGATGTAAACATAATTTTTCTATGTTTTATCGTAGTTTCTTCTTCAACTATTATTATTCCATTGGGGATAGTCTATAAAGACTCTATGATATGTAAATAATTCTTGCATAATTTCTTATAGATAATTTAACCTCTTAAATAGATAAAATTCTATCAAAATCATTAGGGTAATTCATAAATGTATTTTTTTGTAGTGATAAGTTAATAAAGGATTGTCTATTCCATTGTTTAAATCAATTTATATAGAAATATTTCACAAAAGGAAATAATATCCATACATGAAAATGAGTTTCTATATTAGACTCATAATTCCCCATACACTTGTACAAAGTTGATGGATATTATTGGATATGTAATGTTTTATCCCTTTCATATCAATTTATATTAGACATATCTATCGAAAACCAACTGATTCCCAATATATAAAACATTTGTTCAAAACTATAATAGTTATATTTTATTAAGGATTATACTAACCAATTCAAATTCGATATGTGTTATATACAAGACTTGTAATCATTGAATCACTTAGAGTTGTCCAAAATATATTGACCTACATATCTGGATGTAGTATCTGAATATTTATTGATAATATCCAAATGTGAATGAATGTGTAAAACTAGAATGAAATAAAAAATCCACTATTCCTAAAATAATAAAAAGTTAACCAATAAACATTATTTTTTCCTGATCGAAATCAATTTTAATGATTTTATATTATCCACATTTTCCCATGAATCTAAATTTTGTGGTAAATAATTTTCCTATATGACCCTTTATTTGGTAAAATTATTTTCATAGTGTATATATTCCTTGTAGTAGTTGCATTGGACTATATAGTGGGAGGGAGATTTTGTGGAACTGTATATTCTTTCATCACACTGAATATATTATTAATGTTCCTTTGAAAATTGTATGTTTGATACCCTTTTTTCAATATATAATGCATCTTTTTATTTCATTGAGTAAATTTCCACGGTTATTATTCCTATAATATTGATATATGGGTAATTAAATATTCTTCCCTCTATAATGTTTTTTAGTAAAACCACTATATTTAAACTCCATTATAATTTTCAGATCACCAATTCTATAAGATAATTTGGATTAAACAATATCAATCTCCATATTAAGTGTTAATTAAATGTTCTCCTCATAACTATTAGTGTTTTCTATCACTACTACTTTTTGATTAATTAGTTTTATTCTACTAAATAATTGCTTAACATTTCAATTGGGGTAAATGAAAAAGTAAAAGGCATATCATGGATGTCTTATGAATTTTTATTTATATGAACCAGTTTATTTAACCCATTTCCTGAGCCTATTTAATTACATATCTATTTTACTATGGTGTACGGAATGAAAATATTTAATAAAAATGTTTTTTATTCAATATATTCAATTGAATCAATGAATTATTTGGGTTTGAATTCCTTGATTATTATCCACAAATTTTCTAACGATTCTTCCCATAGATAAATTTTCAAAATCTCTTTCAATTTTTAAATTATGGAATCATATATTTAAATTTTTATTAATAAAATTTATCCATTATTTATTATTAAAAGATATGATGACTAAATAAATAGGGTCGTTATTTTCATATAAAGAACTAAAAAAATGATTCCCATTTGAAGTATTTGGTCTCTACATATTGTAACACCTCATGATTTTATTATAAAGTTCAATACAAATAAATTTAATTTAATTGATGTCTATTTTCACATAGAACACCATGTTTAAAAGAACTATGACAAATAATTGAAATATTATTTTTTAATATGACAGTTATCACTTAGCCATTAGATTGGTCAGTAAGAATTATAATTAATAAATTAAATAAAAATTTCTAGTTTAGAAATTTATAAAATGGATTCAATAGTTATAAATTCAACATAAATGAAAATAATAATCATTTGGAAGTAAAATATATTTTTTTCAGAAATTTTTTTTATATGTCTGCAATGTGTTTTTTATATTAAAAAATTAACTTAATCACTATTTTGAATTAATTTATTGAAATTAATATAATTTAAATTTTATAAAATGATTTAACATTCATATAATGTGTTTTATTCACGGGAGATGAATAAATATATCCTAATTCATTGAAATGTATTTTCTAAAAAATTATTTTCATCTCTTTTTAAAAAACGAATTTAAAATTAATTTCTACCACATTTAAAATTTTAATCATGAAAAATGTATCCCATATATATATTTTAGATACTAAAATATAGAAAATAGTTCCTTTTTTGTCATAATGAATAGTAACTTAGATAACATTTTGTCACATTGGAAAGGGTAAAATAGGAAATAAAAGGTTAAAATATTGGGTTAGTGATTTAAAACTTCAGTAACACAGGCCTCTATCCTATTTAATGATGGAATTTTAACCACTTTTCTTAATTTCATGAAACTATGGCCACTAGGTACTATTTTCCATTTATTATTATTTTTATATTATTTTAAGAAAATGATAAATTTAAAATTTCATTATCTTGATTCTAATATCTATAAATTTGTATTATAAGGGAAAAAGTGGGAATTTTCACTTGTAAATCATTATTATTAATATAATTAAATTTTTCTAATCAAGATAATCTATTTATAATTTTTATTTATTGAATAATTACATTAAATTATGACAGAATACTGATAGTTTATTAATTCAATTAATGAAAAAATAAAATAAATTATTTTAAAATATTTAAAAAAAATTTAATAAATTATTATGTTACTGGAATTTGATAGATAAATATAAAATATTATGAATGTTTTGAAGCTTAATATTCTAATTTATTTTCTTTCATCTTTTATTTAAATTAATATTAAATGAATAGTTTCAAAAAATGTAATTAATGATAATTTATATTAAATAATATATTATAAATTTATTTATAAAGAATAAAAATCATGAAAGAATAAAAGTATAACTATAAATTCTCAAAAACATCGTCCATTTTCTATTTATGAGATTATTGTTATATTGTCAGTGAAATAATTTCTATTTATTTTTAAAATAGTCATTATTAAGGTAGAGATTAAAATTGGGTAACCAAGGGGTTAAAAAATGATAAGGTCTAAAATGACACAAAAAACTATTTAAATATCATTTGATGATTAAATTTGTACATCATAAATTTTTTTTATTTGAATATATGGACATTTTAATTATGTTTTTAGGAAAATGAATTACCTATAATTTAGCCTTTTTTGAAATTCCATGTGGGTCATTTCCCTCCCTCAGAAAAAGACACCCATTCTCTGTTTTCATTAAAGCACTTTGAGCAATCTATATTGAAAAAAACCTAAAAATTTCCGATTTAATATTCTCAAGAAATATATTTGAGGATATTGTGTTCTTGAAATACCATTATCAGGGTCATATTAAAATGATCTAAATGTGGTATCCAGAAGAAGAGGTAATCATCATACCCAAAATATTATATTTTATTTTATATTTTCCATGTAATAAATCTTTGTTATTCATTATAGAATAATAAATTTAGTATATTAAATATATATAAATTTTATTTTGATCATTAAAACCTATTATAATCTATTTTCCATTAAAAGTGAAGAAAAAGTATTGCTCATGAGTATGAGTTGTCTATGACCTCTATATAACAAAAAATTAATATTTTATAAAAAATATTTAATGGATGGTTATTATGATAGAATTAATGTATATATATTGTATTTATGAAATTATAATGATTATTTAATTATAATGAAATAACATCCATCTTACCTTCCGATCTATTGGAAAATTATAATCTTTCTCATGTGTACATGTAGACGACCAAGTCCACAAAGAATTGTGTTTTTTTCATTTAATAATTACATGGATAAGAATAAAGATGTATTTAATAATTATATATTATATACCTGATATTATAAGGATTATATAATAGTGAATTATTACTTAAATTTATTTATTTCTATTTTTTATAATTGAAAACATCATTATTGAATACGTACAACCTTCTATTCACAAGAAAAATGTTATTCATTCTTCTATCTATAAATTTTATGGATTATTATAAAGATGTATATATTGAATAAATATGATATTTCTATCACAAATAAAATTCTAGATATGATAGTACCATGGTGAAAGTATAAGGACTAGAACTACTAAACATAAATTCTCCTGAAAAATGAAACACTTATCACCTAAAAATGATGATTTTAATAATGAATTGTTAATATATTAGTGTTTAAATGCTAGAAGATGATAATATATGATATTATATGTATAGAAATTACTTTGGTATGGATTTATAGAAATTGTAAATTTATTATAAATGAGGTTAAAACAGCTTCGATGTAATTCAATCTTGAGGAAAGAGTTTTTTGTTTCAATCTCATTTTATTTGGTGTAGTTTATTATTGAATTTCTAGTGATTAAAATTATAAGATATTTTATGGGTAAATTAATGTTGTAATAATGTGGACAAATATAAGTGGGGTTGAAGTGTGTTATTTTACAAATATTGAATGACTGAAATCGTATCCATGCTCTTCCAATATGTAGATACGAATTGTTCTCTTCATAATTAAAAGCTTTGTAGAAGAAAAATATAATATAAGAACATAAAAAAATTATATTGTTTTATGGAAAATGATCCCCTTGTCCACTAATCCAATGATCTCTCTTTGAACATGGTGAATTTCACTAAATAGTTCCTCCTATCACAGGACCACCACAACAATTTGTAGAAAGTGGAAAAGATTAATTTTTTTTTTACATATCAATCATGATCCTTTATATGGAACAAAGACAAACACATCTTAGAATGAGATGATAAGACTCTTCAATGATTGATTATGAGTATCCGATAATCTAGAAATTATGAATAAGTTATTTGATTGAGAAAAAAATTTAGCATAGAGTTAGAGTGGTAATATATAGATAATGGATCATCATATTGAAAGGCCTAATTATACAAGATAGAAAAAAATCAATGTAATCCTAGTAGAGATTTATTTTCAAGAAATATAGCATTATAACAATAGAAAAACACCAATATAATAACAGTAAATAAAAGATCATAACATGTATGTCTAAAATGTGTATCTCTCCCTAAAAGTATATATTATCATTGTTTTTGAAAAGGATCCCTCATTTTTTAATGATAAAACTCTTAGTATTTTAAGGGAGAAAATATGTTTTCTTTTAGTAAAATAGATCTAAAAATACTTCCTAAAAAACTAGGACTATTTTAATTTCAAACATTCAATGAAAATTGTATTTTCCATTATAAATATGAATAATTTAATCTATTGAATATTATACTTTCAATCAGTCATTAAACAGATTTAAAAATAATTATAGAAGGAACATTATAGAAATCCCCTATTATATCTTGAATTTAAACTCTATTTCCATCCATGAATAACGTAGGATCAATGTTTAAAGTATTTTTGACAATGTATGGTTATCATAAAAACATTATGTTGATTAACCAAATGTTATTTTTACAAAACTATGCTTTCTTCTTAAAATATTATTTCTTGATCAATGATTTTATAACAACGTAGGGTATCTTATGCATATATTCACTTCAATTTTTGGTTCTAAATCCAATAAGTTATTCATACAGATATAGGGTATGAATATTGTTTCCATACTATTTAAAAAATATATATAACACTTCAGATGAAAACATAAACCCATAAATTAGACAAATTTCTCAATAAATATAATCCCCTAAACACTTAAAATAATTAGTCTGTTAAATTAAATAGCCGTGTTTTGAGCATCATAATCCACAAAATTCATAGAGTATTGTTGATACAATATAGACCTGTCAATCTATTCCTTTTTAATGATCATTAAACCCAGATATCAAAAACATGTAGGAAATATTAGAAAAGTAAACCCAAAAAATAGAGACTTAAATAGAAATAATTGAAATTATAGTTCTCATTTTATGTTTAATAATATTTGTATAATCAAATAATATTATAAAAAGGTTAATTAAACTAAACTTAAGAGTTTTATAATATTTAAAAGGTATTTAAATAAATTAATTACATATCTTTTATTTACTATGTTTAATATATTTTGTTCTATTTTCCCAAAACGTTCTCCACATATTTTGTGATTTCAAAATGAAAGTATTGAATTTTTTTTTAAAAAAATGTTAATGTATTAGAAAACTGATAGTATTTTTTTCCATACTGAAACAATAAAAAAAATATTATTTTATAAAAAATTGTCTATGATTATAAGAAATATTTGGTTTAAAAATATATGAATATGGATTGGTTGATAGTGTAGATTCCAGTTCTGATGAGGTTTTATATGGGGATTAATCTTGAATAGCCCTACGAACATATCTATGATCTTCCATCATTCCATTAAGATTGTAAAAAAACATCTCATCCCACTATTTCATCGAAATCATTGATTTCTATCCCATTTTCAAAATTTCAATGAAATTGATCTTCAAAAACATATAAATAGAATCTACATACTATATGAATTTTTTAGCATCTCATTTATCTAATTTCAATATTTTATAATACTAGGGTCATCAGATGCTGATATCTGAAAATTTTCTTTCTTATTATCAAAAAACATGAAGTGGAAAACTCTAACACTGAATACTCTATATCCGATCATTTATGGGAGACAGAAAGGAAAAAATAGAATCAAACTTCATTAAAATATTTGGAGAAGTATGATGACTAAAAGTAAAAAAACTTACCATACTTGTGCTACTTCTTATTGAATCATACATTCTTCCTTAGTATTTCTTATATCACCAAAATATGACTTTAAAAAATATTCTTCTTTGAGATTCCCAATCGGATAAAATATTTACCTTTTTTATGTATCCTAATATTTTCTTGAAATTCAAATTCCTTGAGGCATGTGAAACTGATCTTGAACTAATTTGAACTCTTTTTATGGAATATTTGAATTCTTCAAATCATCAAAATATTTCTTAGTAACATCTTTTAAAAATTAGAATTTTGAATTTTCATATTTTATTTTATTATAATTTAAAAAAATCATCAATTTCATCATCAAGATAATCATAAGATTCTTATTATTTAATTCGATTTTGTTTTCCAACATTAACTATAGTTATTTAATGACCTCTTTTATTCAAACTATAAAATGAAAAACTGGACAAAGAACTTCAATGTGATCACCTGATTCACTTTTTCCTTTTCCAAATATTACACAACAACATAAACAATCTTTTACTCAATTATTTAAATAGTTTAAACTATATATGGATGCATTTTCCCAATATCTAAAAAATTATATTCAACTGAATTTTATTCATGGGCATCATACTCATCTTGCATTCTCATTTTTTTCTATAGAAGTTTCTAGTAAACCTAAAATATTGACTATTCAATTTATACAACTTTATCTTCTTGGGCATGAAATTCAAGTTCTTGTGATTTTATTTAGCTCATTTCATGTGCCTTTCGATTTTCATCTTAAGAGGGGGTTTTTTAATAATTTTAGAAACTTCTTAAAGTAGGTGGGTCACTAAAATCCACCCTCAGACTTTTTCTTTTTCTTTAGCAACAACCTTCAATCATGATTCTAAAACTTCAATACCATGATGTAGTATTGAACCAGATAAATTATGAGTATATTTATACACTTTATCTTATACAAGAGATAATTTTTGATCATTAATATTGACTTGCATAAGCTTTCATTTTGAGGTACCCCAAAATAAAAAATAATTTATTAATATTCAAGTAGAATAAATATTATTATTATGAAATCTAATGGCTATATGAATATCAAGAATATTAATGTTTATTTTCCAAATTCAAGAATGAATCCTTCCTTATGGATAATAGGGAATTTTAGCCACTTTTGTATATCAATCACGCATATATTTATAATAATGTAACTATGGAAATATCACCTGACATCTCATATCATAAAAAACATAAAATACATATATTGAAAGATAATTTTCTCTAACTCATAAATATTTCTTACCATAACAGACTTGAAAAATTTTACCAATACATTGTTGTCAGTGATAAGACATTAAACAAAATAAAATTCATATCGAGGCAGATCGAAAAAGAAAAAAAAATAATATCCACAGTTTTATGATTACTGTTTACAAAAGACTAAATATTAAATTGAAAATCATTATAATGGGGACATTAAAAAATCTTGTATATTTCTATATATGAGACTAAAATCTCTATATCATTTACCTTAGAGGATAATACATCATTTGTATCTAAAAAATTGATTTGGCATGTTCATAAAACATTTTTCATTCATTTTCTCAGCATATTATGTATTCTCTCCACTAAAAATAAATTATAACAATTGAAAAACTATTGATTACTTTAATATAATATTCTTCTAAAATAACCACTCAAAATTGAAAAGCTTCTCTTTAAGGACCTTCCTATCATCTCCTGAAGTGTGTTAGTTCTTAGATTTCCTATGTATATTTTTTTCTATTATTTATATATTTCGAATGAAAAATATATATAAAGGTTTGAGATTTTTATTCCAAGGATTATAAGAAAAATATAGAGCTATAAAAGAGGGTTATTGATAAGGTTAAATGACAGAGAGAGAGTTTTGATGATTTTAAGTGATGTCAGTTCAGTTTCTTGAGAAAAAATATTTTGAGTAATCATTATATATTTTAGTTTTAAAAGAAACATTTTGAAAACATCTAATAAATCCAATATTTATTAAACTAAAATTAAATAAACAATTTTGGAACATAAATTAAAAACTAAATAAAAACTTATTAAACTAGAAGGTAATCAAAATATTTATTAAAAATTAACTATACATGACTCCCGAATAATTTATTAAAAACTTGCAATGGGAAGTGGTTTAGTGAAAAAATTAGCAAGTTGATAAAAAGTATTAAAAAATTTCAAAGATATATATATTTTTAGAACATGATATCTTATAAAGTTGTTCCTTATATCAATATTCATAGTTCCTGAGTAATTTATTGGATTTTTAAAACTATTAATTTTACTATTATGCTCACTTAAAATAGTTATATTATTAAAACTGAGTCCTAAGTCTATTAGAATGTGTTTCATCAACATCATTTGAGCACAACCACTTCCAACAGAGATATATTCTACTCCAACTGTCAAAAAATTAACTGAATGTTGTTTCATACAAGGCCAAGAAACTATTTACTTCCCTTAAAAGAAATATGTTCCTGAATTATTTTTTTAATCTAACATATATCTTATAAAATAATAATCTAAATATGATATTATATTAAAATTGTTAGATTTTGGATAAATTGATAATTGAAAAATAGTAAATTTTAAATGCCTAAAAATTATTCTATTTGTTTTAAGGTGAGAATATTTTTTATTTGATTAAAATATAGCACAAAGAAGAATATGAAAAAATAATTTCTGGGGTACTAGTATTAAGATAAATAAAAATACCAATCACATATCTATATATCTTGCTATGAAATGGTTTTATAACTTATCCAAATCAATTTCTATATTAGATCCCATATGGAATTTATATGTTATATGGTTTTATATTCCTTAAAAATTTATTTATATATTTAAATTGATTTAAAAAATACAGTAATATTTTTTATATATTTGAATATTAATAAAAAATTTTAATTATCCCATCATACTTATTTCAAATTCAATTATCATTTAACTTGAAAAAACATTATAATTATTTTTATTTGTCACCCCAAAAATAACAACAAAAAAATTAGTTTTTACTAATAGAATATAGAAAAATTTATCAAATATAGAGGGATATACTAATCCTATATAAAATCCCTTTTATAGTAGAAAAGATAATAATCTTTTACACTAAGCTCTTTGTTCTTGTTTAAGGCCATAATGCCTCTAGTAGGATTGAGAAATGATTTTTGAGATGAGGATTTTAAAAACCATGTGGTTTTTCATTACATACATCCTTCATTAAATATCCATTTAGAAATATAGATTCTATAACCATATGATATTATTTAAAATTCATATATGATGCATAAGCTAGAATGATAGTTATATATTCTAATCTGGAACTATGTGAAAACGTTTATTTAAAATCTATTTCCATATGATTATATCCTTTAGCTACTAATTTGTATTTATTCTCTGTAATTATCCATTGATAATCTTTTTTATTTCTAAAAATCCATTTGGTTCATATTATTCAATGATTGGATGGTCTTTCTATCAATTCCCAATCCTTTATTGTTCTAAAATGGTTAATATTTTATATATATCTATTATCCAAATTTCATCTTATAATTTTTACCATGCATTTTTAGGTTCTAATTGAAATAGAAAGGTATATAATTTTTCTAGATTTCCTAATTTTCATCTAGATCTTACTCATATATATATATGTGTTTGTGTGTGTGTGTGTGAAAAATATTATTATTTCCCAAGGATTATCCTTCAACGTTATAGGTTTTCCTGGTAATACAATTTTGGGGTGACTAGTTTCACATTCTTCTCGGATAGACATAATTTCATCATATTCTAGTATATTATCAAAATAGTCATTACAAAAATCAATCCTTCTATTGTCTATAGAGTTTTTAACTTCTTTTTTTATTTTCTATGATCTAAATGATCACATTAATCAAATTTCATGTGAACATATTCTTAAACTATTTTTTAGTTTTTATTAAGAAATCTATAAATATTATATGTAGAAACTTTTCCTCTTATGATTTTATAATATTCCTTTGAGTAAAATTTTCCTTTATTGTTCATAGTAATCAAGATATGCAACTTTATACCAAAAATTTTAATTTATTTTCCTTTAGGATTTCTATTATTCCATAATTCATTGGGTTTCTATTTATTAAAATGTAATATTAAAACTCTATTCTTAATATGCAAACATGTTTTAATATCTTCTTCCAGAAATAGGTAGGACGACTATATTCATTCAACATTTTTCATTCCATTTATTGAATATTCCTTTTTGTTCTTCCTATAATTAAATTTAGTCGAGGTTTTCTTTGTCAATAGAATGCATTTTTCATAAAAAAAAATTGTGAAAGAAAAATTAAATTATATATTTTTAAATTCTACACCATGATCCCTTCTAAATGAAATTATTTTAAAATATTATTAATATTGAATAATTTAAAAAACAACAAAAAATATTTAAAATATAACTTTTATGTATTAGAAAATAAACCCATGAAAATTAAATTAAAATAAAAATATTAGAATCTATAGAAAATCATTGTACTCATTATCCTTCAAAAAATTCCATATAGAGGATTTCTAGTGGTTTGGATGTAGCAACATAATTTATATATTTGAAGGATGACTTTTGTTTCTTTCCAATTTGGCACACATCAAAAAATATATCTTTATCAAAAAAAGACAAGGTAAATTAAAACCTAATAATTTCATAAGTAATTTATAAAAACTAAATACATTACATTGTATGAGTTTCATATTCCAATTATATGATTCATTTGTCGTAGCAGTTAATCAATTATCTTTTTGTTCAAATAAGGTATTGATAGACAAAGTATAAATATACATTGTTATAATTTCCCTAATATTAAGTCACTTATATTAAAAAAATTAATAATGAATTATTAGATAAATAAAAATAAAAACCCACCATCAAAAATTTTAAATTTACTTATCATATTGTTATTCAATGCTTGAGCATATATAACTTTGTAAACAAAGCTGATTTGTTATTACCATCAGATCAAAGTCCAACTATTTTTACCTTTTCATTATCCACGAAGGTAACTAGGACTCCAACTAGTTTTTCTTAATGTATAAAAATGGGATGGTTCTAAACTCATCTATAGGGGAATACATTATCTTAAAATTATACTACATTTTTGTTCTTATGTACATAAGATAAAACATTTAAAGAAAGGCTTGTTTTAGTACCATTATTTTCTTAGATCCAACTGTATTGATAGGCAATGACCTGGACAAAAATATTTTTTTTAATATTTATAAAATTTATTGAATTAGATTCGGATATATTTCTAGAAATAAAATATTTTTTATTTCACTATTTTTTTGATTTCTCAAACTATTTTTATTAGAATAATGATCTTCAATTCTATAATAAAAATAGGAAACTCTTTATATGTTGTTATTATTATATATAAGTACCAAATAATTTTTATAATTTTTTTTATTTATATATTACTGTTCAATATTTCTCCTTTTTATGAATTTTTTTCCGAGAATTTTATTTAAATAGTTTTGTCCTCTAATGAAAATTTTTGAAGCTTATATAAATTATTAACTTACTCTAATAGTTCCATAATTATATTTTCATACAAATTTTAAGAAAATTTTAAATTTTTATATGAATATATTTTAAATATTCTTTTTCATTAAATGTATAATCATAACATTTTCTAAGACATGTATTTTTCATTTTAATGATTCAAATTTATCATTAAGAATAAAATATTATTTATCAATTTCATCATATGAAAAATTTTATTAATCAATATTTTGAGTGATAGAAGTGCGTGGCTCAGTAAAATAATATATAGGACATATATTTACCATTTTAATTTCATGCTTCAATTTAGAGGATGTTGTAGATTCATCACTTGAATCAGAAGTATAACTATAGTTAGTCTTCATGTCATTCTTTCCTTTCCTTTTATAATTAGCATTCATTTGAGAATTAATCATTGGACATTAAAACATTTTGTGACCTTTCTCCATGATTTCATAAAATATTTATTTTCGATTCCATATCTTCCTCTTATTTTAAAATTTTTCAAAGTATTAAAAATTACCTAAAAACAATTGTCATGAACCTAGAAAACATGAATCAAATGATTATTACACATTAGTTATAAGTGATAAGTCATTATTTCTGATCTAAATATGTATTTTAACATCTGTTTTTATTACAACAACATACATCATCAAGATGCCAATAAATAAATTAATTTTCATTTATAATACCTGAGTGTATTATTGTATAGTAATATATATTCCATTGCACTTAGAATTTAATTCTCTATGAAATTTTGATGTCTAATATGATTGTTTAATTGATTCTCTCATGGAAGTAGTATCATTATATTGTTCTGAAAATATTAAATTCAAATCCATGATTCCCTCATATTAAATGATACTAAAAGTATTTAATTTCTAATTTTTCTTATTGTAACTTATGTATCTGACACTATCAGTTTATTTATATTAAATAGAAATAGTCTACCACATCTTATATGTAGTAACACATAGAGAGTCTTTATTAAATTTATACATTTCTAATATATATAAAATAACATTAATATCTCTCAAATTAAGACAATATTATTTTTCTTTATCATCATCCATTTTTCAATATCATCTTCAGGAATTTGAGGAATCGTATCTACCTTGAAATAAATAGTTATTATATGATTTTTTAAATAAATAATTTTGTATACCTACCAGTATCTAAAATTATCACCATTAAAATAAGTTTCAAAGATCATTAACATACCTAATTTATGATCAACCATTTATAATAAACATCATCTAGATATATTACTCTAACTATTTAGAGTGGAAATAAATATAATATCAAGAATAATTCTTCGAATATCAATTATATTATTGTATAGAAAAAAATATTCTTCAATAATTTCAATAAATATCCAATGGGGTCATTCCTTTGATTCCAATGGTAGTCAATAATAATAAATGATATGTTTTTATGAAATAAAAATAAAGAAATAAATCACAACCTTTGATATTAATTACATGGTCACAATATTATGAAGATGCATAAGATGGAAATTAATTGTGTTGTTTTTTAAATCTTGACAGATTCAATTATTTTCCATCTTTGTATAATTAGAATGTTATTAGTGTTATCTTATTTAATCTATGTTATTTAATAAAAAATTATAAAAGAAGATTAAAAAAATCATGGTGGTTCAGGGAATAATGATCCTCAATTGCACTCCTCCCACACCCTCTTAGCGAACATGGTATATTTCCCTAAATATGCCCTTTTATCATATGACCACCAAAAATGGGTGAAGCTAGTTGACACCTTCACAATAAGTCTTTCATAGGGACTTCTAGTACATTTATAGGGAACCAAAATTACCAAAACAGAGAACAAGTAGAAAAAATTCCACCATGACTGTGTACAAGAAGCTGATACACTACGAAATAAATAGTAATTGACTATATTATGAAACTGTTTTCTCTCACAATTTTAGTTTCAAATAATAAGTAACTAATATTCTTCTTAAATTAAACAATAATTTAGGATATAACTTATTTAAATTGATCTTGTTTGTAATTTATATTTATGAAATAAATCAACAGAATAATAAGAGTAACATAAAAATAATACCAACCAAACAATAGAATATCATAACATGTATCTCTCCAAAGTGTAACTCTCCAAAATTGAAGATATTTTAATTATTCTTTAAAAGGTTATCCCATCCAGAATAATACACTTATTATTATTGAACATAAGAAACATGATTTTCTATTAGTCAAATAGATCCAAAAATATCTTTTGACAGATCATAATTATAGGAATATCAAATTTTCAAAGAAAATCACAAATTCCATTTAAAATAGGAAATATTTAATCTATTTAATATGAACCTTTGTATCAGCCTTCATAATTTTTTTAAAAAATATATTTATTTCTGAAGATACCAATTCATAAATCCTAGATTATATCATGAATTTAAACTTTTTATTTGTCCAAGTAAATGTAGGGATAAATTTGAATGTATGGTTTACAATGTACGATTATCAAGAAAACATTAGACTTCTGAATTATATGTTAGTTTAAAAATTTAATTGTTTCTTCTTAATGGTTTATTTCATAGTCCATAATTTTACAATAGTACAGGGTATCTGATCCATACGTTTGCTGAGAACGTAGGTATTGAGAACAATATATCAGGATAATAAACATAGGGTATGAATAGTGATTCTAGACTATTTAAAAACATATCCAAATCAATTTAGATAAATAATATGGCTTATAAATAAGTAAAATTTCACATGAAATGTAATCCAAAAACACACCAAATGTAATTTCGTTAGTAAAATAAACAATGTTATATTTTTGTATCGAAAGAATCAAAATTCATAGAATATTGCTAAGACAATACATTCCCAAATGATATATACCTTGAATTTTATTATCCTATAATTATTTATCGATATTTTATTTTTTTTCTTTATTTTTTCTATCATTATCTGTTCCAGAGACAGGGCATTTTTACTTAAAACCAAATTTATTTCTCTCTTCAATCAAAAATATTTTTTCTTCAATGTCCATGTTTTCAAAAAATGTTTCCAGAATATTATTTTACTATTCTACTTTGATTTTATAAAGACATGTTTACCCATTATTTAATTTATATGAAATATTTAAAATTTAATATAGTTTTCATTTGGAGAATGAGTTAATTTAGACATTTTTTAAATGAAAACGGAATATTTGTTTTAATGGACCTGAAATATAAGGAATTTCCATCATTAATGACTGCTCAATGATTTAAAGCTTAAATTACATGTTTTTTTCGATACTTTTAAATAAATTGGATTACATCATATTTTGGAAATTTTTTATATAATAAATAAGTTGTTTCAAAGTGAAAGGGAATTTTCCTCAAGAAATATGACAATGATTTTTTAAAGGAGTTTTATAGCATTAATCACATACTTTGATGTTATATAGACATTACTAGGTATATGATCCAATGATACCATATTAATAATCACCTTATATGGATTTTGGTTATAAAGATTAAATATTGATGAAACCCATTTTCTTTTCCACGAGGTAAGTTAAAATGAATATTTTTATGATCTTTTGGAATACAATTAAATGGATTTACTGTGATATGATGTGTGATATCAAAATTATATATACATTTAATGCCTTATGTAATTATTAATGTTAAATGACCTCATAGGATGTGAATGAGGGTATAAAAATTCCAACAATGGATGATAAAAGCGATGTTATTATAATCCCTAAAGAGGGTACCCAAGAGGTTATCCAAAGACCAAATTTGGCACCTGGGAAGTTATCCCCATCCTAGCATTTCCAAAATGTCTTAGTAGGTATAATTGTTTTAATATATATATTACTATATTTATAAAAACCATTATTCCCCTATTTTATGACATTATCTTATTCCTTTTTTATTTTCTAATATCTAACATTCTTTGATAATTCTCACATTCATGACTTCTGAACATCCAATTTGTTTCCCAAGACTCATGTATAGGATATAATAATTATTGGGGATGATTTTAAAATTTTAATATCATATTAATATACCAATTATACTCATGTTATATTTAAATGATCTTCGATATCTCCCTTATTTTACCTTTATTGAGCTTTTATAGACACCCTTTATTATGTTTTATTTTACCCCACATGTGAAGAGAAGTTTTAGGTATGATGTTTCTAAGAAAGGTACTAGTAATGAAGAACTGTGTTGGAGATGATATAAATATTTTATGAACTATTTCATTATGTATCTATGTTTCCAAATAAATTAAAACATAATGGTTTTCTCATAAATCCAAATGTTATGTATTGAATATTAATCTAATAAGATTTGATATTTATGTATGAAAATTATTGGGTGTTATAATCGATATTATTGTAAGTTTTTGTTACATTTAGAAACATTGATGATTAAAATTATGTGATTAATCAAATGATAATCCTATATATAGTAGAGAATTCCAAAAGTTATGATAATGAAATGTTTTTTTGTATTTCTAGAATAAAATCTCAATTGGGATTCTATATGTGGATGTGGTTTTCAAATGGATATATATCAGGGTAATTACCATGAAAAGAGTTATTCAAGTATATCCCAACCATTATTATAGGGAACATTGATTGTGACCTTACTATACAACTACATTGAATATCTTCATAAATATTCTTATATTAATTTAATATTTTTTGGGAACTATCTATATGGATTTGAATATATGATGATAATTTATGAGGTAGGTTAAACCTAAGGTTTAATATTTTCAAAGTATATAGTTGATATTTATACATCCTATAAATTATTTGTCATAATTATATGGTTTCACAGTACATTTATTGTTTCTCATGATATGTTTTTTTTTGTTTTAGTAAATGGATAGAATCTAATATAAAAGTGTTAATTTTTAATGTGATGTAAAATTAAATTATTTTCCTCTTGAGAAACCAATGGTTTGGTATATGGAATGAAAAATCTAATTTTAATTCTTACACAACTTTCTCGATACTTGAATCATATTGATCTTCCAAATGGAAAAGGGTGGAATAATGTTTTATTGAGACCTTCCAAAATAAACATCAACCTTAATTCTATGGATTAGATGATCCTATATTTTTGGAGTAGCAGATCAGTAAAAATGAGAATTTATTTCCCATTCTCTAGAGTTTAGATCATGAAAAATCATTTTTTTCATCTATCATTTTGAAGGAAAACGACATCAATATTGAACTCTTATTAAGAACACGTGTCAATATGACGAAATTTAATCCTTGAAGTGGGATGAGTTTAGAAGGTTTTTTCAACAATGAATTTATATTATTCTTAATATGTTAATTTAGAAGAACATACCTGTGCTAATGTTTAAGGATGATAAATCCATTATTGCATAAGTGGAAAATTTTACAACACCTGTGAGGTACAATTCTGGTATTGTTATTGAACAAGAAATTAGGAATGATCTATTCTTCAAAGGAATAAAAATATGTTATTGAAGTGTTTTATCTATAAGATAATTTTTTATTTATAATAAAATCATTCAATGTGAGACCTATGAAGAAATTGAGATCATAATTACCAATAAATATCCTAATTATGATATGAAATTAAAGATAAATTTCAAAGGAAATTATAATAATAAAAACCATGGTCGAAAGAAGATGAGCCTTGTATTATAACAGATGTGTGTAAGGATCTATATAAGAAATTTTATAATGTGAACTACAAATTGTTTTATGTGTGTAGAGGAAGGTCATTGAGAAATAAAAGGCTTAAGTGATGGAAAGAAGTAATCTAATGATGAAGGAAAATAACCGTAGAATGCACCAACCACACTCTAGTGTTACAAATGCAATGATTATGGTAATTAGGCTAATGAGATCACAAACACAAATGTTATTGATAATGTAAGAAGTTAAAAACCTCTTAAACGCAAAATAAAAAGGAAATCTCATCTGATCATGATTACTGATAATGGGTAAAATAATTATGTTATAAAAATTACAATTATCATGAACACTAGAACTATTAATGTGTTATTTGATTATAGATATACCCATACTATTATATCTGATTAATTTGATAAGGGTATCCCAAAACCACATGAATTATAGGGTTTTGAATTAGTAGTGAAAACCCATAATGGTATTATGATTACATCTAATGGAAATGATTCATTTAAAGGTGAAATTTTTGTGAATGTGCATCCTAAATATCATTTTATTCTCTTTATATTTGAATATGATGTTTTCTTAGAGATTTAATTGTTTTATTTTCCGAAATCCCACATTATTTTTGAAGGATGGGAATTAATTATTGAAATTCAAAATGAATATAAGATCATATATCATTGGGATTATAAATATGAACATCATATGGAAACCAAATCCATGATATTGGTCTTAATACTTATTATAAATGTGAAATTATCTAATATGGTTTGAGATAAACTCAATATCTAAGATATGTTTTATTGTGAAAGTGATTTTTGATGTATTTCTAGAATAATTTGTTGTTATTTCATTATATAGTGAAGTTTAATATTCAATATAACTCAAATGTGGTGCTAAAAAAATTCAAACACCTAATATAGAATGGCCTCAAAAGATTTTTTGAAATTCATGAAGTAACTCTTGGTGAATCTTGATAAGGTATTCACTAGGAAAATTTCGTCACCATGGGATGTACTTCTTCTTTTCGAAGAAGAAAGATGGATAAATGTTACTATACATTAATTATTGAGAATATAATAAGATCACTATCATGAAAAACTATTATCTACCCCATATTAATGACTTGAATGATTAGATTCATGGATATAAATACTTTTACAAGATTGTACATCATTCTAGATATCAATAATTTGCGGTCAATAATGTGGATTTAACAAATATATCATTCCATATAATGAATTGAAAATATAAATTTATAGTTATGTAATTTTTTCTTACTAATTCCCCCTATATCATCATGGATTTACTGAATATAGAGTTTAGAAATAACCTTGATTAGTTTTTAGTTTCCTTTATATATTATATTATTATATACTCAAGGAGAAATGAAGAGAAATAATATAACTTGATGATTAAAATAATGACACTGAGGAAGGGGAGATTGTATGAAAAAACTAAAAAAGTGTGAATTTTTTCTATAGAGAGATTCATTTTACCCATATAATTAGAGGAAATGTTATATTGGGAGATCCATCAAAGATTGAAGTTATTGATATTTGTCCTTGACTAACCAATGTGACTAAGATAATAAAGTGTCAGGGTTTGGTCAGATATTATTTACACTTTGGGGTAATTTCTCATGAATATCTAATCCACTCACCAATTTTACTGGTAAGGGATCTGAGTTCCTTTGAACAAATGAATGTGAAAAACATTTCAATGAATTAAATATGTGATTAGTCTCTGCACCTATGATTACATTACCCTTTAGTAAATATGGGTTTTTTATTTGAACTTTTGCGTCAAGGTTGGGATTATGATGCATCATAATGCATAAAGATTTGGTGATATCTTATCCCCCATGAAAATTGAATGTTATAGAGAATAATTACCTATATCATGATTTGGTGTTAGCTATTTTCATTTTTATTATAGATATGGAGGAATTATCTTTATATATAATTGTGTGATACAAATACCTATCATAAAAATTTTATGTTTTTATTCATTCAAAAAGAGATTAATGTATACTATAGAATATGGTTGTATATAATTTTTTTTATTAATTTTCAATACAACACCACCCTAGGAAATAAAAAAATGTGGACGATTCCTTGAGTTTAAATAATCATTCTTTATTATCTACGATGAGGATCATAAAAGATCCAATATTTCTAGATTTCAAAAGTATAAATTTAAAAATATTTATAGAAGGGGAGATGTCTTATCTTTCTCACATGACTGTTCAACCCTATATTTATGCCAGGGTTAAGGAGGTGTAGTAGGAAGATGTCGAATAAAAGAAGAATGTCAAAAATGTTCTTGTGTTCAACCTTGATTGTGATGAAATATTAATATCCAAGAACCATTTAGGTGTCTCATCCATAATATATTTGAATTGTATGTTGTATGAGGCTAATAGTTTATCATTATATATTAATCCTGAAATTATTAATATGTATATAGATCTAAAAAAGAATTTTTGATGTTACAATGTAAAGAGGGATATTGTAGTCAATATATCTAGATTCTTGGTATTTCATCACGTTAAGGCCATGATACATATGTCTATGTGGATAATAAAACCATTACCTATACTATAATATAAATGGGAGAACAAAACTGTGGATATTTTCATCAGAATCCCCAAAACATATAAATTACAAAAGTCTATTAGGGTTATAGAAGATATCCATATGTAGGCAACACACTTTATTACTGTTAGATAATATGTCACCCATTGTTATATTTTTTGAATATACATTAAATAACTAGAAATGTTTCATGGTGTACCACAATATATTGTGTTTGATCAACATTTGAGGATTACATTGATGTTATCATGATGAATTCTGTAGGCTCTTGATATAGAGTTTATTTTTTTACTTCTCATCATCCATTGATATAAGGTTAATATGAGACAACCATTTATACCCTAGATGATATTCAAAGTTCATATGTTAGGGAATTAAAAGGTTGTTGAGATCATCACCTTCCTCTAGTCAACTTTTCATACAACAATACATTTCATTGATGTGTTTGGATGGATACTTTTGAAAAATTCGATGAGTAAAAAGTGTATAAATCAAACATAATGGGATGAAGTTATAGAAATAAAGACATTGGGACCTATGATAGCTGAGGGAATGGAAGAAAATTCAAATCCATTTATAAGAATATCAAAGTATCATAAAGTCAAAATAAATGTTATAATGACATTCATTAATGAAATACGGAATTTGATTTTGGTGAGAAGTTAATTATGAGAATTTCTCTATAGAATAAAGTTATGATACTATGACTGAAATTTATGTTGGCACTGAGGTTTATTTCCCCCTTAATATTTTTAATTGAGTAGGGAAGGTATCCAATCACTCGGAACGTCCACTAAACCTCTCTCAGGTTCACAATGTGTTTGGAATATCTCTCCAACAATCCTAAGCCATTAAATGAACAAAACTAAATTTCATTCCACATTATAATGATATTTCATATGAAGAACAAATGGTATAAATTTTGGGATGTAGATATAATGGGAAATAAATTGAGACTACTCACCAGGTCAAATTTCCATAGAGGAATCAAAAATTCAATGAATCTGCATGGGAACCTGATGATGTGATGAAATTGAGATGTTGTCATGTTTTATATGACTGATATATGTTTGGGGGAAAATATTCATTTTAATGTGGTAGAATATTACAACTTTATATTTTTTGAAATATTTCCCTATAAAATAATTTTATTTCTTTGATAGCCTTCTTTATCGACAACATCGAGTTTAAATGACCAATAGTATTCTATTGAAATATTATTATTTAATGTAATAGTAATCATATAGCTATTGTATTGGAGGATATGAATTGAAATAACTAAATTATGTTTTTTAATGGTTTAAACAAATTTATAATGATGTCCTTAATGGAATGAAGGTTTTTCTTTGCTTTAAATGGAGTATGGTTTGTGTTTGATTTCAATACTCACATGGAGGATCAGGGAGATTGCAATGAAAGATATCTTATAGTTCAAACTGGATACATTATTTATGGTGGTTTTGTTTTTAAATTTTTTCCAAATTTATTGGATAAAAAATCCAATGCAAGAGGCTAGCATTGCGAAGGGTAGTCTTCAGGAAAAACACTTAATGAAAATGGTAAAGGCATTGTTTTTATAAGGACATGGATAAATTCTATGTAGACGAGGAGAAATAAAAATAATAACTGTGATCTCCACAATATTTTAAATTTTTGCTTTGTGAAAGTGAAAAGGTTTTGTATTGAAAATTCTATTATTACAACATGCATCACAAATTCTGTGAAGTATTTTTATGGAATGATCTAAGACTATAAAGAGCATCGAGAATGGAAAATTTCTATGAAGATTTTTGATAGGAGGATCCCCGTGAGGTGGTTTTTGAACGATCCTAGAAAAATTCTTAGATTTTTGGGAGCATCATGAATGGGAATGATTATAAATATATGACTGACCCTCTACATTTCACACAAATGTTTCTATGGAAAATCTAGAATCAATATGATTTCATAAAGATTGGGGAGATCTATAAAATTGACATTCCAAGAGATCCTAATAATCAAGAAAAGATTAGTTTATTCTTGAATGATGATAATGATTCTTTGTAAAGGGTTCGTTATGATGACGAAAAATTCTGCGTTGACACTGTGAGTTTCACGAAATAATTTTCTTTTGCAAAGGCAGGGATCTTAATGATGGAAATGAGTTTCGCGAAGGAGATTCACAAAAGGTAGTTCTAAAAATCAGTTTTTCTATTGTGAAAAATGATTTCAATGTGCATCAAATTGGGACTACGGTGAAAATAGAGTCTCATGAATTTTAGAGATAATGACAATAATGCTAATCCATTATTTCAACCTTTATGTCAATAAACTGAGTTAGACATCACCCAAAAAAGTGAACATTTTTATGTTGACGAATTTTTTCATGTAATAGAGTGTTCTATGCCAAAAAAACATTTTATATTATTTTTAGTGGCATAGAATGACAGTGTCTGAACCATTTTATTCCAAAACTAGTGGATATTAGTGGATTTAGGTATAACCGATACATAGTTAGTGTATACTCCATGGACTGTCCCTTAGTGGAGAACTAAGATACATTGTTGTGTGATCTCTTAGAATATGTTTGTTTATTTTCATCAAATTCTATTCAGATTGATTTAATTGGTTCCTACTAATTTGGGTACAAGATACATAACTTTTGAAGAAAAATATGACACCCCGATTCACCCCTCCCTTCTAAGGGTGTTCTCGAGTCCATCAAGTGGCATCAGATGATGGTTGATGGTGTTATATTTATCCTTATTTTCTACTATGTATATCTCAATTAATATCTTGGGAGTCCCCCACATCAATTGAAGAAAAATAAATATATTTATGAATAGGATTAGATCACATCTAATATATTTTATAGTGGAATAACTCTTTTCTACTGCACAAGAGACTTGAGTAACTGATGAAACTATAATATATATGACTAAATCATACAGGATAATGCATGATATAGATGCTAAAGTGGAAAATTACCTTACTACAACACTCCCGGATCAAACCTATCTAGATATAATGATTTTCACCTTAGAAATGTCTATGTGGGGAAATCTGAATAATATATATGAAGGTGGTAAAAAACATAAGGACTCAAAAATATATGTGTCGCATAAGAGGTTTGATGATCAAAATTTGCATCCTAATGAAATTTCAGATACTTTTTTCAATTTAATTAATAATTTGTTTGAAAAAATTTGAGGTCTTGGTGAAGAGATTGAAGACATTGACCTTGTAAAGAAAATTTTGAGAAGACATCCACATTTTTACAATATAAAAAATTCCTCCCTTGAGGAAAGGGATCTTTCAAAACATTCGTTGGATGATCTACATAGTAGTTTGGTAGCCTATTAAAAGAGAGTGAAATTAAAGGATGCACCATGTAATGTTATTAAGGATATTGAATTAAATGATAAGGAAACACATGTGGTTTCAAGAGATTATATTAATGAATTTAATGTGTAATATGGAATCCTTTCTCTCTATTCCATCAAATCCAAGATATGAAAATTGTGATTAGAATGAAAGATAACCTTTCCATATTTTCGTTGTGGTAGAGTTTGGGACATTTCTTCAAGGTGCTCAAGGAATTATTATGATGATGAAAGTTAAGTAAGAATATTGAAGAAGCCTCAAAAACGATTTCTCCAAAAAAAAGACATCAAATATGGAATGAAATTATAGAAAAACAGTTTTTATGTAAAGAAAATGATATTGAAAATTATTTTTTTATTAAGAAGAACCACAGTTTAAATATAGAACATAATATTATATGATGGCTATAGTTGAAAATTAAGATCCTTCAAAAGATAAATCTTAAGATAATTAGTTCATTTCTAATGATAATCTCAAGATATCACTTGAGGATTCTCTTAGTGAGATTAAAAATCAAAGAAATAGAAGAAAAAACACAAGAGTAGTTGTGGAAGAGTGATTAGAATTTGTTGATCGACATGATAATAAAATTTATTGACTAAAATATGTATTAAGAAAACATTAAACATCCTTTGAATTCATAAAATTCATAATTGAAAATAGTCTCAAAATTAAATAAAACGAAAATTTCTTCAATGGCCTTTCTACTAGAATAGAGGATAAGTCCAATACTATTGAGGGACATAAAGTAGAAGTTTTTACACTTAGTAGTAAACTTGAAAGTGATTTAAACTAAAATGAAACAAATAAGAATGTATAGTTTGAATGATTCTCAAACATTGAGCTCCTAGAGAGAGAAAAGCATGGTTCTAAAGTTGTAGAAAATGCTTTGAATGATCAAAGATCCACATTTTCATAAAATAAAATAATTTTATGTGATGAAAAATACTAAAATGTTGGAAATAAAATATACCAAAATAATGGAAAGTGTAATGTTAGACATATTTCAAATTCACCTGAAGTCCTAACCAATAATGCCTAAAATCAAACTGAAAGGAGAATTGAAAACTATCATAAGGTATAAAAAATGTTCATTAATCAAACTCTTCACATAAGGAAGGGGGAATGATGAGGAATAAAAGTGAGAAGACGTTTCCTTCATGAAATTTCAATTTTTTAGCTATATGGGTCACACCATGTCATTATGTGATAAGGAAGGGATATATTTGAATGAGGATGAGATAATAATTCAATAAAGAAAAATTAATTCATACCCTATATCATTTAGAAGAAATATATTTAAGTGATATTTCATTCACTACTCTAACATTGTCCATTAATTGATTCATTTGTAGAAGAAGAAAGGTGGAAATGATACCTACAGAACTAAGAGAGAAGTCAACACTCGCTAAACAGACAATTTTTCTCTTACAAATAGGTTTTCTACTCTTGAAAATCTACATGAATATGAACAAACAATACACTTGTAAATGAGAGTGTAAATACAGTATCTATCTTCCACTAAATAAAATATTTCAGGTAATGAAATGAAAAAAGTCAAGAAATCCAATCTTGCATAAGTTCCTCTCAAAGATACAAAGAGTAGTAGAACCTAGATTCTTAATAGTGAACTATCATACCATATGGTAGGAAATGAATATCTATTAAAAAATTATTTGAAAAGGTTTTATGAAAGTGTAAGGTTTAGTAAAGATGGATCTTTTATTATCAATGGAAGTGGAAGTACTGAACTGGCTAATTGAGAGCTAAATAAAACTGAAGTTCTCTATTTGGATGGTCTACATCATTATCAATTGAGCATGAGTCAAAAATATAACACATTACTGATGGTGAAATTTTATCAAAATGTGTGAACTATCATAAAAAATATAATGAATTCTATCATGAAAATATGTAGAACATATGGAAATATATATCATCATGATAGAAAAGAGAAAAATTTCAATTTGATAGTCGAAGAGGAAAAGAACTTGTGGAACTAAATATTTCGTAAAATTAGTGATCAAGACATGGAAAGGACATCTAGGATGGAGATATTAATAGACATCCCCAAAATGAATCATTAATGGTAATCTAATGTAGATGATTTATTATGAGGGAATTTTATCTATAGTTCATATTGGCCAATGAAGAAAAGGGCATAAAATCTTCATGATATCATCCATACAGATGTATGGGGTCTGATAACTATTGATGTAACATATGGAGATAGGTACTTAATTATTTTTATTAGTGATTTTAGTATAATGTCGGTGTGATGGTTACACAATGGAAATGAAAAGTGCATGATTTCTTGAAAAAGTATCAATGAATAAAAGATAATGATGCTAGATAGAAAATCCGGGTAATATGGTGTTATAGTGGAGGGGAATAAACATCCATATACATTGACAATTACCTAGAGAAACATATAATACAATAGAGGTTGCTGCTATGAGAACCCCCCCCCCCAGAGAGAAATGTAGTATTTGAGCACAGAAATCTATAGTCATATGTCCATAACTATGTTGATCGATCAATGTATCAATCACCATTACTATAATGAGGCTATTCATGTTGTAGTGTATCCTAGAAATTGAACAGTTCTTTGTATGGGAGAAACAAAGACACCATATGAGTTATATTTTGGAAATAATCCCTCTTTGAAGAATTTTCATGTTTTTAGATGTAAATGTTTCATTTGAAACAGATAACGAAATCAATGGATGTACGGAGACATTACATATGATGGAATATTCATATACTATTCAATGAAAAAAAATCTAAAAATGTTTCAATAAATGTTTCATAATAATTGAGGAATGTAGTGATGTCAAAATCATTGAATATAATATCAATAATAACATGAATAGATCATATGATGATGTGATTGAAGATGTATGAGATAATTGGCATGGAACAGATTCTAATGAAGAAGTAGAAGAAGGAGTTAAAAACATTCATAGGTCACAAAAAATGTTTTTTAAAAAGAAGAATCATAATAGGATACCATGTAAAAATAAAACTCCTCTAAATATCACAGGATAAATCGAAGAGCATAAATTGATCAATCCAACATCATTGGGTTTTCGTCAATAACCACACATACTAAGAGAATGAGTAATAATACACATTCTGTATTTTTATCATTTGGGGAACCAACCTCATTTGAATAATATTCAATAGAGGAATCATGATTGGAAGACATGAATGAGGAGTTAGATCAGATTGACAATCACCGAACATGGGATCTTGGTTAGAGACCCAAAGGTCTCATTTTTTTGGGTACGAAGTGGATTTTCAAGAAAATATTTGAGGATAATGGAAATTTTATTAGAAAGATGTCTTCATTTCTGTGTAAAGGATATTCACATATTGAAGTTGTTGATACTGAAGAAACCTTTTCTATGGAAGCTATATGGGATTCAATTATACGATTTCTTTACATGAAAATATAAATTAGATACAAAGTGTATCAAATGGAGGTTAAAATAGATTTCTATAATGGTGTTCTTGAAGAAGAAGTCTACATTGAATAACTAGTGGGTTTTCTTCTTTGTAATGATGAAATAATGGTTTGCATATTAATGATGGAACTATATGTTCTGAAATAGGCACCATGAGCATAGCACTCCTAGATGGATTATTATCTAAAGTGGGTTGAATTTAAAATAATTGGATTGGATAAAAATTGCTATTTGATGAATTCTTAGAAATATTTTCTCATGGTACTCGTATACGTAGATGATTAAATATTTGGTGGAAGTAGCTAGGGATCCGAGGATATATTTTCCAATCACATGAAATAATAATTTTAAATATCTATGATTGGTGAACTCACAAAATTATTAGGTCTACAAGGGATTCTGAGGAAAGACAACACTTTAATTTTTTAGGAAAAGTATACAAGAGGGTTGCTAAAAAAATTCATTATTCATGACTCCAAACTAATGTTTACTATGATTACAGCTATAAAAAATGGGAAAGCATGAGGATGAGACATCTATAGATCCCACAATGTATAGGAGAATAATTTGAATCTTATTATACCTGAAGATAACATGGTAAGATAATGTCATTGTAACATGCTTAGCAACCCCCTTTCAAAATAAAATGAAGGAAGAACATATAGTTGTAGTGAAAAGTATCGTGATGTGAATTCATGGTATACAAAATTATGGCCTATACATTACTAGATGAAGAGATAGTGATCTATTAACATTTTAGGATACTGACTAGGATGTAGATGTTGTAGAAATAATGTACATAAGTGGTGGAGTGTTATTTATTGGAAATAAATGTGTGGACTGGTTGAGTAATAATAGGGAAAGTACTTCTATGAGTACTACATAAGTGAAGATTATCATAGATACAACGGCGTGAACTCAGCTATTATGGATAGAGAAACAACTGGTAGATATTAGTGATAAGGTGAAATAGTCATTGGTGATTCATTATGATGAAAAGAGTGCGATTGATCTAATGATGAATCATGTTTATCATTCTCGCACGAAACCTATAGAAATCAGATATCACTTCAATCTAAAAAAATTTGAACAAGGCATGATTAAAATGGACCATGTCAGAACTGATGACCAAGTGGGAAATAGTCTAACCAATCCATTGGAAACACATGTGTTCCAGAAATATCAGTTGAACCTCGATGTTCAGTGAAAACATAGCGCATGAGGAGGTTATGATTAGTCCCCTCACCCCAATTGTATTAACTGTTTTAATCTGTTAGAGGATGACATGATGGTTTATGGGGGAGATATGATCCATAGGGAGTGTGTTGTGTGCAATAAAAGTTCAATAATAGTTTCTTTGGGTTTATTTCTAATGGAAGAGAATATATAAATTCAATGGTACAATAATTCCAAGGTGGAGAATAAAAAAATTATGTGGAAAAATTTATGGTTTTCTAGAAATAATATAATGGATAATGGATAAAGTAGTTATAGGTTTTTGAAAAACTAGGAAATTCTTCTATGACCTGATGAGAATCAGATATCATAAGGAAATAGTTCAAGTCATACAGTGCTTATATGACATGACAAGAGATTAGATTGTACATCTTTATAGATTCTAGGACATGGGAACCCAATTCTTGATCCTATATTTTTCTACAATGATAAATTCTAATGTATACTTATATTTTTTGATGATTTTATTCTCATGTATCTGGTTTTAATAGCAGATGGTGCTACATTGAATTTATTTTTATATTTCCATCAAAATTGAAGGGGGAGATTGTTGGAACCAAGGATATTGTTTGTGTTAAATGGAGTATGGTTTTTGATTGTTCTCAATCCTCAAATGGAATATCATGGAGTTTGCATGGTATTATATCATGTAGTATAATATAAATATAGTAATGAAGGTGGTATCATTTTGTAGTACTTTCCAAATTATTGAGATTAAAAATCCAAAAGAAGAGGCTTGATTTGTGAATGGCAGTTTTATGGAAACAACTCTTCCTGAGAATGGTAAAGACATGGGTTTTATGAAGACTTGGATGATGTTCGAGAATATGAGGAGAATCATGAATGGTGACAGTGGTCTCTTTGATTATGATAATTGGAACATCACAAAGGAAAGGAGGATTTTGATGGATAGCTCCACGATTAGAACATTCATTATGAATGCTTTGAAGGTTTTTGACGGATTGCTCCATGGTTACGATGAGAATCATAAAATAAAAAGTTTTAGTGGACAATTTTTAATGTTTGTTCACATAAATATGACTATAAAAATATTCAATTCACATGAATTTTCCATGGAAAATCCAGAATCACTATGATTTTACAATGCTAGGGGAGCATTGAGAAACCGACATTCCATGCAAGCTTGAGTATGACGAAAATACTAGTTTAGTCTTGAATGATTCCAATTATTTTATGTAAATGATGAATTGTGATAATGGTGTATTTTGTGTTTGAATAGCGAGATTCATGAAGGATGTTTGTTCCAAAAATGTAGGGAGATTCATGAAGGCACTGAGCTTCATGGATGGTAGTTTTGAACATCTATTTTTTCAAAATTAGTGGTTTCAAAGATAATAAACTCAGGTCTATGGTGAAAATAGAGTATCATTCTACTCAGAGACAAAGGCATTAATTCCCAGCCAATGAAGTGACCTCCATGCTAATAAACTGATTAAGTCATCCCTCAATGAAATGATATAGGGGGTGTCTTTAGAAGTGTTTCGAGGGATTCTGTGTGGTATCCCAAAAATCTATTTAGTGAAATGTGCTTGGAATAGGGTGACTATGTCTAAACATTTGTATTCCAAAGCTAATTAATATTAGTGGATTTAGGTTCAACAAAAACTCTGTTGGTGTATTCTCTAGGGACTATCCCTTAGTGGTGAACCAGTTAAAATTCATGTGAGATCTCTTTACATATGGTTACTTATTTACTACACTATCCCTTCAGAAAAGTTCAATTAGTTCCTACCAATGTGGGAACAAGATCCAACTCCTTAGAAGACAAAATTGAGAACATGACTCAACCCTACTCTCTTAGGGTGTTACGAGGTGCTTTATTCAACAGTAATGAATTAATTACAAAAGATCATTTCAAAGTAAAATATATGTTTTCTAAAAAAATCAGATCTTATGGGTGCAATATATTTTTATCATAAAAAATTATAATTTTATATATTTTTAATTATTTTAATTAAATATATATTATATAATGAATATTTTTTTTAATATTCAAATATTTTTTTTCCGGTATGATATAAGAATAAATCTTTTTATGAGTGATAATTTATTTTTCTAAACATAGGGCATTATAGTGTTTTTAAAAGTTATTTAAAAATAATATTCTATCACCTATAATAATTCAACCATGAGAAATAGAAGCCATATTTGGAATTTATAATTTGAAATTTGGTAAATAGACCCGTTTTATTATTGGTCATTTTAAATAATAACCTTGGTAATGTTTCTCACCCCAATAAATGTAAAACTAGAAAAATAGGTTAAAACATTGCGATAAGGCTTTAAAATTCCTTTAACACATGACTCTATAATATTTTAGGAGTGGTTTTTAACAACTCACATCCAATACTCAAAAATATATTCACATAGGGCCATTTTACATTTATTATGACATTACTGTTTTTTTTAAATGATAAATACAAAATCACACTCTCTGGTCTCTAATAACTACAAAATTATTAATATTATAAAGAGGGAATAACTTAAGTTTAAATTTTTTATATGAAGGAGAATTTATTTTCTTATCATTTTGATTTATTTATATTTTTTAAGATATATTATTTACCATAATGATTTAGGAAATTCCAACATAATATTTGTCTAATTAATAGAAAAATGAAACAACTAATTTCAAAAATATAAAAATTAATATAATTTAAGTGAATTATAATGTTCTATAAATATGATAGATAAATATAATATATTGGAAATTTTTAAAAGGTTTATAATTTAATACCTTTCTAAAATGTTGTCCTTAAAGTGGAATTAAATATAGTGTCAAAATTGACAATAATGATTTTTTTTAAATAATATTTTATTAAATTTTTCAAAAATAAAATGTATTTTGAAAGAGAACATGTTGGACTATAAATGGTCATAAGTATCATCCCATTTACATTTATGAGTTAATTTTTACTTTATATGTAAAATTATAAACCTTCAATATAAAAAATTCATTACCCATTGTTAAGAATACAATTGGTAACCAAGGTGTTGAATGGGAATATATGGTTTAAAAACACCAAGTCCAATCTAAATTTAATTTTCGGAGGATATTTTATCTTTCACCTCATTTTATTTGAATATATGTCCATTTAAGTCATTTTTCAGAGAATTAAATAGTTATATTTTAATTTTTTTTTGTAATTCCAGGTGTATCCTTCCCCTCCACTATAAAAGGACAATCATTCTCTCTTTTATTTATAACAATTTGAGCAATCTAGGTATACCAAACCCGATAAATTATATTTTAAACATCCATATATAAACATTATTGGTTCTAGAATTTTAAAAATAAAATTCAATGTTTATTCAAGAAAATACCAAAAGGACATCTCCTAATGAAGAGGTAACCGTCTTACCTGACCTCTTTCAATATATTTCTTCTTCTACCACTTATAAATCACATTTATTCATAGTAAAATAATATATTAAGTATCCTAAATATACTAAATATTTATTATTTTCATTAAATCACCATTACCAACATTTATTTTTATCAAATTATACTTTAATATATTACTCATGCTCACCTATGGACTACCACCTCCATGTAGCAATATAGTTCAATTTTCATCACCAAATTTCATGGATGGGAACTATGATGGGTTTAATGTTTATATATATTTAAATATGTTGTATTTATGATATTATTAAATTTATGTCATTATAATACCATATATAATTTCTTACATTACAATCTGTAGGAAAACGATACAATCAGCCATGTGTATGTGGCGACCCCCACCCCTATGAAGCGATGTGATTCATTTTATATATTAGATCATTACATGGATGGTAATAAGAGTTTATTTAACAAATATATATATATATATATGATATAATAATTATTTATTAATGGTTAATGATTATAGACCATTCTTTGATTGTATTTGTTGAATAGTGAAAACAATGATCAAGCATATTTATGGCCTACCATCTCCATAAATAGTGAGGGTTTTTATCTTCAAAATGTATGTATGATTATATATATATATTAATTTAATATAATTTATATTAATATAAAAAATACCATTATTTATATGATTATACTCTGATAAAAGTACAAGGACCAGAATTACCCAATAGAAATTCTCATGAAAAATGAAATAATTATCACTTGGAAATAAATAGATTAATAAGGAATTATTAATAAATAAATTTTTAAATATTACAATTTAAAAATATATGAAATTATAAGTCTGTATATTATAATTTTATGGATGTATAATAAAATTAAATTTATTATAAAATAGGTTCTAATTCCTTTGTCGGATGTTGAAGATGAGTTAAGGGATTACTGTTTCAGTCTTATTTTAATAAGAATTGTATATGCTCGAATTTTCATTGAATGAAATTATAATATATTTTTTAATTTATCGATTTAATTTTATTTTCCAATTGTTATTTATATGTATTACACTTTTTCCCTTCCATTTTATACAGTTTTTGTACTCATGAAACCCAAATAAAACATTAATGGAAAAATGGCTTTATATTTGTCTTCGATCAAAACTCATTTACCATCCATTTCCATGTATAATTAAAATGTTTCCAATCATTTTTTAATGTTATCTAATTATTTTTAATGTAATTTTTACCTCTGATTAATTTTTTTTTTAAAACAATAAAATGAATAATCTTTTATTTTTCCAAAAATTGTTTTTTTTTTTAATTTTTATTGAAACTTTAAATAGAATATTTGTTTTAACATACAAGACAAGAATGGTATTTAATAATTTCGTTAAGAAACAATGATTTTATTATTAAGTTACAATTTGTGGGTGATATTTTTATATAAAACATTTTCATTAATTTTTTGGAAATTATAATATTTTAAAATAGTTATTTCAATGATAAAATTTTATTTTTCTTTATTAATGTTCAAATGAAATTATAAAAGAATTTTTTATTTATAGTAAAATACCATAATATTTCTTAGTAATTACTATGGATATGATCTAGTGATATTATTCTTATTATTTCTCTAGATGGTTTATGGTTTGATGATGAAATATTGATGGAACCCATTTTCTTTTCCAAAAGTTATGCTATAATGGATGATTCTATATTCTTTTGGTATACATATGAATTGATTTAGGAAAACATCATGGGTGGAATAATAATTATATATCCCCCTAATAAATATGGTATTGATTAATATAATTTTATATTAATGGGTGTAGTTGAGGTTTTCCCAGGAATAAAAAATAGGGTACACATGACGATATTTACATCTTAATAGAGGGTATATAAGAGGTAATATAAAGCCCAATGTAGGTACAAAAGCATTTATCGCAGTAGTAACAAGTTTAAAATGTCTTAGTTTGTAGACATGCAATAATATTTCATTTATTAATACAATTCCACACAATATTCCACTTTTTATGACAAGATCTTATTACAGTGTTATGTTCTCAGGGATCATATTCATGGATCACTTTATAATTTATGACTTATGAACATCCATGAATTATTACATGAAAACAATTTTTTATCTATGAATAGTTTGGTATTATTTTCAAAATTTAATGTCTTATTATTATTCCCATTATGATCATGTTATGTTTTAGTGATCATTGATATCTCCCTGGTTTACACTTACTATGATTATATGGTAACCGATTATTTATATTTCTTTTCCCCGAGAAATAAAGAAATTTTTTAAGTATGATTTTTCTAATAATGGTGATAGTTATGAAAAACTATGTGGGAGATGATACAAGTATTTTATGCATATTTTTTTATGTATCAATGGTTTCAAAGAACATAACCTTTATAGTTTTGGAATAAATCTTAATGTTATGTAATAAATATTCATCTAATAAGGTGTGTTATTTTTATTTGGAAATTATGGTTTATTATACCCATATATCAACTTATTATCCTTTACTCGAGTCAATAGAGAATTCAGTTCCCTAAGGTTTTTAATTCCAATTCCAATCATACTAGGAATCTCATTTATCCAACCATGACAATGTATGTTTCCATGGTTGTTGATATTATTTTTCCTATTCTAGCCATTTAATAGGACCACTAAAATTTTAGTGATAAGAATAATTTTATAAAATACAATTTATGTCTCATAAATAAAAAATAATAAATGACATTTAAATACCAACATATAGAATCAGAAGACTCAATCCCATTTTATTTTGTGTGAATTTCCTATTACGGTTTCTAAACTAATCCAAAATATAAGTAGACATATTTATGATACCAAAATTAATGATTAGCATCTATTAAACATAATATTACATCATTTTTAACACAAAAATCCATAAAAAATTAGAAATATATAGGTGAAATGTCTTTGAGAATTTATAAACACAACACAATACATTTTGAAATACCTATGTGGCATTTTATTCTCATATTCATAACATCATATTAGATATCACTATTATCCTATAACATCATGGAATATATTTGGGAGATATTTTAAAAATATATGATCCAAATAGATCAATAAGGATATAAAAGATGTTATTAATGGTCTATGATATCAAAATAGTCAAAAATAGTTCCACATAATCATAAAATAAGAGGATCATAAACTATCACCTAGAAAAATGTCATATGAGACAAAATATCAACATGATAAAATTAGATTCATAAAATTTTACAAAAACATCAGGCATTACAATATTAAAATATTTCATGGATCACCCCTAAAGCCTCAAAACATTATAAGAAATTCTTACTAGATAATTACAACAAATAATAATATAGACAAAGCTAACAACATCATTACCATGCATAATGAACTAAATTGACATAAAAACAATACCCAATTCAGTAGTAGGATGTTTTATTTTGGGGCCACCCTTCAACATTATATGTCATTCATAAGTGTTACATATAGAAAACATACATACAAAATTCCTATACATGAAATAAACCAAAAATAAATAAATGGGTAACAAAACTAATATAAAAATCATTACTTGTAGAAGTATCATGTAGGATCCTAAGAAAATAATTTATTAATGAATATTATACATTGAATATATAAAAAATACATTTCTTAAAAAACTATATCAAAACATAAAGATAAAATCAAAATGAAAATTATATAAGAAGAAACATTTATTGGGTTTACTATAAAGATAATATTTCAAATGGAATTCAAAGAGAAATTCATATACCTACTAAAAATGGACCATCAAATTGTACAAATTTAATAATTATTTATAAAAATATATAAAAAGAACACAAAATAAAACTAAAAATATTAGGATATAGGGAAAAAAGGGTGGTAGAGAAGTCAAAAGAAAGAATGATAAAGGGTAGGAAAGAACCCTTACCTGAAGACACAAATTACTTCATATGCCCCTCTAACCTCTAGAATAGTAAATTTTTAAAAATTAATTTCATGATTAAAAATAATTTTCATATCTAATTCATTTATATAATCAATTTTTATCAAATTGTATTCATTTATTATGTTATTAATTTTTTATCGATAGCTATGAAATTTATCAATTCAAAGTTACAAAAATTCTCTGATGTAATGGTAGTGGTTATATGAAATATTCTAATGGTTTGATAAGATTTAAAAGTGAATCGGTGTATTTTTAATTTAATTTTAGAAGTAATTATGTTTAATATCTATTGAACACATGACAATAAATAGAATCTTCCTATATACACAAGTTGGTTACGATTAATAATGAATATGATTTTTACATTTAGTATTAGTAGAATCAGGACTATTTTATAGTTATAAGGAAATATACATTGAATTATTTGATCATTAATTTCATATTAGATCATCATATTATTTTTGAATAATATTCCTAAACATTAAATATGAAAAATAACACCTAATTATCTACTAGGTGGTGTAATATAGCAACATGTGAACAAAGTTTTATTATAAGAGTTTAAAAAATGAAAAAAAAATAAATATTTGAGTTTAATAAAACATTAGAGTATTATTTAAATAATATATTATGTTTAATTTTAATAATTACTTATTTTCAATAATGGGTAAAATTGAACATACAATTTGAATAATTGATTTTTTAAAAAAATGCATTTCTCTATCAGTCATCACAATTAGATTTAGTATAAATACATCTGGAGAGGGACTTTTGGCTAGACCAAGGCCTTATGAAATTTTATAGAGGAGTTTAGAGAGGGAATAGATCAATTAATGGAAAAATTAAAGAGTTTTGGAAGTGATATGAAAGGGTTGTTGGAGGGGAGTTAATATAAGCTAGATGAATGCTTGTCATTGAAAAAATTATTGATTATTTTATTATTTAGGATTAATAATCTAAGTATTGTTGATTTATTTTAATTATATTAGTGTAAGATTTAAAAAAATTTGTTCTTCAAAATTTTAACACAAATAAAACTAAATAAAAGATTGAAATATTTCATACAGCCTATATAATTTAAAAAATTAATTAGAATAATATATCACTTAGTTTTTAATATTTGAGTTCTGGGTTTTTAGAAATTATGTTTGTCATTTTTGAATTTTTTTTTTACTCATTAAATATATGTTTTAAATATGTATTATTTTTTTTGAATTTTTGTGTCATACTATATTATAATAATGACTTAAAATTTATGTTATATATAAACAAAACATTTTTTACTATTTGCTGATGATTTTATCATTTTCTAAAAAAATACCCAAAAACACATTAACATAGTTTCAATGCACTAATTCAAAATATTATATCTATTTTATCGAATTAGTATTATATGTATTAAATAGTTAACATTTAAATAAAATTACATAATACATTGAAAAACATTATATAGAAAAACTTTTATTTATTTTCTATGAGTGTTTTAATTTTTATTTATTAGTTTTTATTAACTATTATATAATTGATTAATATTTATAATATATCTTTTAATTTTTTTCAAATTTATAAAATCTAATATTATAATAGAAAAAAATTAATATTTTACTAAATAAGATAAAATAAATAATATTAAAAGGTATACTTATTTATGCATTAGGATATAAAATTTAAGAAATCTTTTTAAGAGGTTCAAATATATCTACTTAAATATTTTTAAAATATATAAATGCAAATTTTTAAGTATTTTATTACTCTTAGTGGGCATGATACAATTTCTATAATTAGTTATTATTTCCAACAGTCAATTTTCTAGTGGTCATATATTTATTATAATTAATATAAATACATATTATTTGCTTCATTATTTAATCCATATCTTTCTATCAAAGATAATTTTCCTTTTTTAAAAAACTAATATTCTTTATAATAGTATTATTTATATTCATTTCACTGTTCACATCTATGAAACATATAAGATATTTCAATGCACTAAAATTTCAAATTATATTCATGTTATTTAATTATTTTTATTTCCCCATTTTATTTTTTATAGAGTATATTTATACATTATAATAATTTTTTTATATTGATGAAATAAAAAATGTTTGTTTTTCATTCCAAGTATGTGATTTGTAAAAATAATTATACATAAATATGTAAAATATATTTTTATCGATGGAAATTGTCCATATCATTAAATGTATAGGTTGTTTCAAGTACAATAAAAGATACTAATAAGTGTGTGAAATTTATTTTAAATCGGTTTATTACTACTCAAACACGGCATAAATAATACTCCAATAATATGTCATCTACATTTTAAATGTTGTTTGATGATCACATCTTTCTCTACATTTAACCATGATTTGGTAATTGAGGAATAAGACTATAATGAAAAATTGCTTCTTTGTTTATTGGGCCATTTTAAATTTTGTAGTATATTATAAAATTTTCATTAAGTAAATATCTATGCCCAAATTTAAATTATATTGATAATTTATTCCACAAATCTCCATATAGAATATATGAACATGGTCAACCTCATGTTTTCTTATTTGACGATATGAAGTTTTAAGCTGATGTTTCCAATTTGAAATAATTTTTTTGTTGATGGATGATGAATGATTGTCTAGAGATAGAGGATGATTCCAATGGTTTTGGTGTGTTGGTATCATGATCAACACTCCTATGGGACTTGGGTTATATATATCATATTTAATGTTAAATTTTGAGAATTATCCCCTAATAATATCAATAATTATTATCAAGAATGGGATGCTCGAAGGTGGGGTTTTATAATTATCCACAACATTAATTTTTTTTAATTTTTTTTTTCTTAATTTTCTTTAAAATGATGAAAATTAAAATTTGGTGGTTTATAGTTATATGTACAGAAATTATGAAGTAATGAAATTAGTTTTTTCATGTAGTAATGAAATTTTTTACCTTATGCCTTCATAATATGCACCTATTGGAATTTGGTTTCTGTTATAAATCCTTCTAAACTAACTAATGGGTACTGATTGGACTATTAATGGGAACACTATATCCAATGAGAGTCCAATTTTCTCCCACTAATCAAGTCATACATGTCAAAAAAAATTATAAACATAGGTAATTTCGTCATTTTACTTTAAATCCAAAAACCAATAAAGGTGTCGCTTTGGGATTTTTGGGAAACAACCCATGAATTCTCTCCCCATGGTTCCTATATTATTTCAATATTCCTCCATGTATGATTAATATGAATGGTTTTTTTATCCATTGGAAAGATCCTACAAAATATGTTATGGAAAATTATTTTTTAGGGGGGGTCTTTCATTGTGTTGATTTCTAATGTGCCATTTTAAGAAAAATCCCTAAATTCCACTTCTATGTTTTTTTCTTAAATCTATAGAGGGGTGTAATTATTTCCTCCCCGTGATTATAGAATATTACTCAACATGTTATTTTATAGTTTACCCTTCTTATATCACATATTTCTTTAATATATTTTAACAATAATAGCTCCAGTTACTCATAGGCAATGATTAATTTTTTACGATGGTAAAAAATATACAGATATAAATATATATCATACAAAATATTGGTATCATCTCGAGACTAGATATATTCATGGACAATACATTACATGTGATACAAAAAATATTTTATGAAAATATATCAAATATTAATATATCTCATTGATTATGTTTAATTCACATATATTATTCATCATAGATTACTATGGAAATAGGAAACAATATAATGTTGTCAGCTCTTATGCACTGTAAGGGTAGAGTACAAGAAAATCTATCATAAAAAAATATGACATATATAACATGATAGGAGAAAATAATTAATGAAATTACAAAAGAATGTTTAAATTAGTATAAAATATCCATCGATAACATGTTAATGGAAATACTAAAATGACATGGATAATAATAAATAATCTTATAGTGATGGAATTAATAATGAAAAATATCATAATAATACTGTCAATGACATATGCGAAATAATCATACATAAATAGTTATATCTCCACCAATTTCATTAGATAGTTTTTCTCCTGAGACATACTGATGCACTGAGGGTAAATATAATTCCAAGATCCATTGATCAAGTAATATGATTAATGCATCAGTCAAATGAAGAGAATGGATAAACAATACAATGAATAATGTTCCTTAAGAAACCTAATAAATACACATTACTAAGTAATGAATAGTTATCCATATAGAAATAAGGGAAATATGGATTTCCAATATTTCCCATTCAACAGAATAAAATAGCTATCTATGTGAATATCCATCAATAAAATAGAAAACTATAAGATTTTCACAATGTAATAAAATGTATCCATATCAATGTAATAATAATGGGAAGGTAGCATATGATTTTTTAATTATATAATGATTTTATCATAAAATAGTCACTGATTAAAATATTTTTCAATGGTTGGAGTCTATATTAATGATAGAAAACTCTAGATTAAAAACTGTGATTATGAACAAACCTAATTGAAAATCATCAAGGATATATGCTTTTCTTAAGGAATGAATTCTCGATTATTATGAATTGATGGAAATGGTGAACTTGTTCCAAAATGGAGCTTATTCCACTTGAGATCTGATAGAGGCTCCTCCAGCTACATCACCACCAACTTCCATAATCTAATGATACTTATTAGAAATAATAAATCCGTAATACCACTAATATATAATATATATAGGGATTTGAATAATGGATATTATTTCTATGAGAATGTTCAGTCATTATAATGGTTTTAGAAGGGGTATAATCATAGGGAATGTTAATATCTAACATATATTGAAATAAATAATTTAAAATGAATAATAATCATAACATTTCACATTAAAATTAAATGTAATTGGATAATGTTACATAATATAGGATGATAATTGATTACGAATCCTTACTTTGGGAAATAAATTCATAAATCTAGATAAATAACACCTTAGAAACTTATGATCTCGTTAAAGGGAATCATGTAATGTAATATTATATAATACCCATGACCATTAATTTTGGAGTGAAGTTTAGTGGGAGGAAGGATGAGTATTTATTGAAAATTAGGTACAATTGTTTATTTATTTTTAAACTTAGTGATTGGAAATCTTGGTAGTGGAAAATGAACAACCATTTTCTTACCAATAACATCAATTTATTGTATTGTAGATGTAAAAAATGTATCTTCATATTTTATTTAAGTAAAGAGTAGTTTATTAATCTTAATTTTTCCATGGATGTAACATTTTTCTTAAATTTTTTTTAAAATATTATTTTCTATTTCAGACTATGGAATGCCCATTATTGGTTTGGAAATTAATTTTAATTATATTAATTCATTATTTTAATAAACCAAAATATTTATTTTTAATGATTTACATAAAAATGTAATTAAATTATATTTACATGAATATAGATTCATAATACATACCTTATATTCAATCGGTATTTTAATATTAACATAACAATTTAGTTGAATTAAAAAATTATTTAAAAATCATAGTTAAATAATTTTGATATACTAATATAAAATTTTTAGTGATTTTTATTATTTTTTTCAATATAAGAATATTTGTATTAAATAACTCAAACGGTATATTTTTATATCATTTATTTTTCACAAAAAAATGAAATATTCTTTTTTAATAAATCATATTTTTAGTTGAATCCATATTTGTGTGTAAATATATCACTATTCATTACATAACATTAATTATTAAAAATTAAATTATTCAAAAATGATTTTATATATTTTATTTTCCATTTTTATGTATAAATATAAAATTTCAATTAAAATGGTATAATTTCAAATAGTGAGATTGTAACGATAACCTAAACCTTCTTGTAGTCATATTACACCTCATATATACAATTAATCATAACATCTAAAATCATTAATATACTCTACCACATATTTTTCATTTGTTTTATGTTTCTTCATAATAGAAATATATCATATATTTTTTCAATATTTTTAGAGTATTATTATCCATAGCTTAATATTATTGTGAATCCTTATATTATTAAGTGTTTTGTAGTACTAGTTATAACCATTATTGTAAATGTAATTTTCTATTGTATACCCTAAAATGATGATGTAATAAAAGGTATTTCATGGTTATAATATGTACATTTTTTATTAAAATAATCTAGTTCTAAGACCCCTTTATTAAGGAATGAAACCACTTTTTAACTAGGTTTTGAGGGAACCCTTACATGTGTTGCATTCTGAAAAATTGCATGACTCAAAGGTCTTGTTGTAAAAAGGCCTTGAAATATGGATGGATTGTATAAATTATTGTTTTTTTTAATGAATATCCCATGGATTAGATTCCCTTTTTCTTGCCATAATGACTAATGTTTTGGATCAAAGGCCCATTTGTTAATAGTATTTTCAACAGTATCGACATCTGTTGTAGTAAATTATATAACATCCACCACCTCTATAGTGTCGTTATTACTATAGTGCCAAAAATACTATAGTAATTCTAAACTCTATACTATAGTGTAACCAAAACCCATATGAAATACCTTAAGGTACACATTCAACTGTGAACAATTGTTGGTATTTCTTCCTCAAGATCCCAGGTTTCTTCCATTATCTCGTGATTCCTCAAAAGTACCCTCGCTAAATAGGGTTTTCTATGCCACAACACATTCTATCTAGTTTATAGAATCTATATAGGCTATTCATTTTAATAATATATAGGATCCATGCATATTTTTTGTGGGTTTTAACTATATCTGATCTGGAATATTCTTCCCCAACAACATGTCATAGAGGAAAGAATTAAATATAGAGAGGTTGGGTGATATTGAAAGATAGTAACCAATAACACCAAATCTATCCAAAATATTAAAAGAACCAACAAACATTAGACATAACTTACACATATTAAGTAAACTTATAACTCCCTTCCATGGTGATACTTCCAAGAATACAAGAACCCCTACTTGAAATTCCATGTATTTTCTCAAATTATTTACCTATTTTATTCTTTTCTTCATGCCACTTTGATCTAATTATTTATATGTTTCACCTCTTTAATTATCTCATAAATATCTTATATACTAATTGATTCATGTACATACCTTTATCCGAATATGTTAGATTAAAATATTGTTTCCTATACTATGATACATACAATGATATTGGTATAATTGAATAGAATCTATTCTTGTATAATTTTCTTTACTAATGGTATATACTAGTCCTATTTTCTTAAGATATTGAGTGAACATGACATAAAAGTTATTTTAAATGTTTAGATAATGATCTATGAAAAACACTCTATTTGATGATGACAATAGGTATTAATGTGTAACTTAGATTTAAAACATTTCTAAAGAATCCTTTAAAATTATGATGTGATGTGGGGGTCGTGATCAATTACAGTTGATAATATTGAACCATGAAGTTTGAAATCATTAATTATATAGACTCGCATGAGATGATCAAGGTGTAGTTGGTCCTATTATTATTGGTAATTTGTAAATATGTTAAGGAAATACAAAATAACCCATATTAAATCAATCCTCTTATATTACTATGATATAATTTAACAAATACCGTTTTAATATTTTCCCACATTTAAGTTGGTGTAGGGAGAGGTTGGATTCCACCCTTTGGTTGGTTTATCTCAACCATTACTAGTAGACATTCCAAGAATATTCAAACATATTAAAAAATTTTAAAATTTGTAACATTACAATTTAACATTTAGGTATGGATATTCATTTTTGGACCATATTTTAATTCATACATTTATTCATTTTTTGGTTGATTTTTGGTGATTTATGAGTATTTTGGACATGTACATAGTTGATGTGTGGTTAGGGGAAATTGTTTAAAATTCATTGTAAATTTTAAAACATGTGGTAGTTTGGGGTATTTATTTTTTACATGACTAGTTCAGGGTTAATAAACCCATATTACCAAAAAATATTCTTCTATAGTGTATAGAACCAACCACATGGTCGACACACATTTTTCTAAACTATGTAGACAAAGTGTGTGATATAAGTATGTAAATTGGGAAATTTTTTTAAATAAAAAATTACTCCCTTGGACATATTTATTTATCTTAAATCATATAATCTATACATTATAGATTCCTCTTAGATATTTTTTGGATCCCAACCCATATGGATAATGACTCAGATGGATCTTAAGGCGTTATGTCTTGGAAACTCAACATAAGAGTCTTTTCTTCATTATTATTTATCATTTTTATATATGTCCCCTATTTATATTGAAAGGAATGATATATAAGGAATTTTATGGATATATCTGGTCTAGTTAATGATTTAATGGGTTTTTATAGATATTTAGTGAGAAAGTAACATACAGACCAAATCTTCCACGATAATCATGTGTATCTTCAGGAATGTTTCTTTAATTATCTTTTGATATAGGGATTATTGAGTATGGGTTTTTTGATTTGATGTTCATTGTTTAATGTATTATATTTCAACAAACTATTTCTGATTCTATTTAGATTTTGGACTGTGTTTGATTAATGGAGATTCCACATGTTTGATATAGGCGGTTTAATAAAAATACATTATTTTATGAACTATGGTTTTTATATAATTCTAAATTAGTTTATAAATGGTTTAATTGATTGATTTATGATTATTGATGTGTATTTTTTCCCTCTTTGTTAAATATATTTTCCCTCTATTATGGTTTTGAAAAATTAGATTTCAAATCAAGGTTTATTATGAAATTCAAAACACTGATTATAGTTGTGTGATATTACAAGGAATGATTTTAACATTGAAAATGAAAGCCTGAATGTGTGGAATGTTTATGAAATTAAAATCCCAAAAGTGTTAGATATTTATTAAATAAGAAAACACCATGTTTAGTTTAGAGAATATGGGGACTTGGTGTACATTGGAGGGGGTAGATTTTAGAAAAGCTTAGATCGATGTTTTTTAGCAAGAAATCCTGGATTTACACAACAAATCTATATAAAATGTATTATGGTATGGGGGTTCACGTTTCAGAATGTTCTCCCATCACTAATCTCATTTGTTTAGGGATTCAAAATTACATTTCCTTTATTCACTAAGGTGTGATGGTCCTAGCTAACATATAATTAATATACACTTCTATTCAGCTTCCATGTTTCTCTATTTAAATATGGTTATTTATGTATCCATTGAAAACTTGTTTTATTTGGTTATTTTTATAAAAAACTAGGAATGTGTGAATTTATATGTTTTTTATAAATTTTAAAAATATATTTCATGAATTTAGTTTATTTAAATTTATATATTTGTCTTATTATTAAAGATCACTTATGAAAAAATGATGATATCCCACTTGTCTTGTTTTTGACACACATTGTATATACATTTGGGTGTGCATAGATCATATTTTATCTGAAAGAGGTAAAATTAATGTGGATAATAATTTCATTGGGTATCTATGTTACTAGTTTGTGGGATATTTTATTTGATATGGCGGGATGTTGCCCCACATATCACATAGAGATGGGTTTTCATTTTTTTTAAATACTTTAGTGTACCTTCTTTGGATTTACATCAACATTTAGATGTATATTTTTTATTTCACTATATGAAATTTTTTTTTTATGTTAAAATTTAATTATATATCCCATAAAAAGGTATTTTGATTTATTATGGTAAAAACTAATCCCTAAAGGTATTGATTGATCTATAGATTCTTGTTTCCAGCCTGTAGGGAATGAGAATTAACTTTAGTCCCTTCCATGTACTGACCCTTGTGTATGGTTCAAGGATGTGGCAGGTCAGATGACTAGTTCATAATATTGATTCATAAGGAAAGAATCTTCATGGGAATTTTTTTCACTTAGCTTTAGTGTTGTGAAAAAAAAAACATATTCTCAAGAGATGTTCAAATAAGAACATATAATGATAGATAAATGGCCTCATATGTTCTTTAATCAACCATCATTGACCTAACTTCATATAGTTAAAACATGATATGGTGGGGGTGTTTTTCTATAAACCAATGTAAAATTTAGTTACATATATTCATATTATATTCCATGTTTCATTAAATACATTTCATGGGTTTTTCAAGGTGATATTGTGCAGATTTTGGAATTTTTTGGGAATGTGTACAGTTCATGGATGGTTAAGGAAAATCATATGGAATTCCAATTAATCTATCGGAATTATAGTGTCTTAGGATAGTGTAATTTCATGTAGTTGTTTCATGAATAGTCAAACCATGTGACCCAACCATGAAGCTTCTCCAGTGTATCATACCAGGTGAATGATATACAACACTATGTGGAAAAACCTTGTGATAGAAATTAATTAATCCAAAAAACAAATTTCAAAACCTAATACTCTCCTATTGAACTTAATCATTATTTTAAATCATAAATTATAGATGATAGGGATTAAAATTTTATATTTTGGATATCCAAAAAATTCCAATGATCAATTTTTATCGATCTTGAGGTGTTGTATCTAATAAATTAAATGTAAGACTCTATTATTCATTATTATTAAATTTTTTCTAGACCACCTCTATTTTTATTTAAAGGATACATATATCATGGAAGTTATTTCCAGTTATATTATTTGTTTCATGATCTATGGGTTTTCAAATAGATCCATTTTTCTAAAATGAGATATAGACCAGATCTATTAAGATCATTATGTGTACCATTAGGAATTTTCTGGGAATGTTGGTTCTTTTTTTCAATATTGATAAAGGCGTTGTTGAATTTGAGATTTTTGATATGTGTTACATAATGTAACACCTTATATTTTACTTTAGGAACCCTATATATCTTTAGATAGTGGATATTGTAATGTCCCCTCCCCAGTTACCTAGATTTGATGCCTTATTTTTTTACATTTTAATAAAAACAAGGAATTCATATCCCAAAGTAATGAATAGTTCATTAGCTTTATAAAACAAGATACATACATAAGTTCAACATTAACTCCTGAAAGGATATAATTTTTTCTGAATCAGTCATAATCTCCTATATTATCTTTACAAGTAATTTATAATATACTACTTCAAATCCTAGGGAAAATAAAAATGTGAAAGGGGTGAGATGAAATACTCAGTAAGGGTAAACAATATAGTGAAAGAAAATATAAGCACTAGTCAAGATGAATAAATAAATATGATTTCCCTTAAAAATATAATTGATAATAATATGGGAAAAATAAAAATTGATTAAATAATTCCATATAACAAAACCATAGATAATATACTAGTATAATAATCACATGGACTACCAATATCTAGTTCTATAATGAGGGAATTCAAAATTCCAGTTATTCTGAAATATACCGTCCATGCCTCAACCAAAATACACTATGGGAAAAATGGGTATTTGCGATGGGTTATTTGCGACGGGAACAAATCCTGTCGTAAATAGTCCCGTTAAAAACTTATTTGTGATGGGGGTATTTACCCATCGCAAATAATTAGGCTTTTGCGACGGGATTGATTTCCCCGTCGCAAATAACCGGCGGCGTTAAAAGGTATTTGCGACGGGAATATTTCCCTGTCGCAAATAGTATGTCGGCAGGTGGTTATTTGCGACGGGACCCATCGCAAATAACTATTTAACCGTTGACCGTAATAAATGTTGGCTAAGGTATTTGCGACAGGTACCGTCGCAAATAACACTATTTGCGACGGGAATCCCGTCGCAAATGGACCCGTCGCAAATAATCTAACCTATAAATACCCCCATCCGTTTTTTTCAAATCATTCTCATTCTCTATCTTCTCCTGCTCTCAAACTTTTGTTTCTAAAGTTGAGTTTTTTTCAGTTTAATTTTTTTCTCCGGAGCTGATATTAAAGTTTTGAAGAACGATCACAGCAGATCAATTTTCAAGGTATTTATGTTCATTTTAATTTAGTATTTTTTTTAATTTTTTATTAGTTTCAATTATTCTTAATTAGTTGTAATTTAATTATGTTTACATTGTTTTCTTACTTAATAAATTTAAATTATTAGTATTGTTCATAGTTAATGGTAATTAGGAATAATTAGTAATAATTTTTAATAATTAAGAATAAATATTAATAATTAGTAATAAATACCAATAATTAGGAATAATAACATTATTACATTATTAGTATATTTTATTATTAATATTAAAATAATATAATTTTTTATATATATACAATTCTCTTTTCATCTGTGTGTTTACTGTATTCACATGTATTATTTGTATGTGGAGATAGAAAACGCACAGATGAAAGGAGAATTGTATATAAATCAGAAAATTATATTATTTTAATATTAATAATAAAATATACTAATAATGTTATTATTTGTAATTATTGGTAATTATTCCTAATTATTGGTAATTATTCATTTAATTACTAATAATTAGGAACAATTATCAATAATTATTAATAATTAAGAATAATTATTAATAATTAGTAATAATTACCAATAATTAGTAATAATTAGTAATAATTAATACTAATTATCAATAATTAGTAATAATTAGTAATAATTATCAATAAGTAGTAATAATTACCAATAAGTAGTAATAATTACCAATAATTTGGAATAATTACAAATAATTAACAATAATTAGTAATAATTCGTAATAATTACCAATAATTACCAATAATTAGTAATAATTAGTAATAATTACCAATAATTACCAATAATTACCAATAATTACCAATAATTGCCAATAATTGCCAATAATTACCAATAATTAGGAATAATTTGAAATAATTAGGAATAATTAGTAATAATTAGGAATAATTAGGATTAATTAGTAATAATTTGTAATAATTTGTAATAATTAGTAATAATTAGTAATAATTAGTAATAATTAGTAATAATTAGTAATAGTTAGTAATAGATAGTAATACTTAGTAATAGTTAGTAATAATTAGTAATATTTAGGAATAATTAGGAATAATTAGGAATAATTAGGAATAATTAGGAATAATTAGGAATAATTAGGAATAATTAGGAATAATTATGATTAATTAGGATTAATTAGGAATAATTAGGAATAATTAGGAATAATTAGTAATAATTAGGAATAATTAGGAATAAGTAATACTTACCAATAATTTGGAATAATTACCAATAATTAACAATAATTTGTAATAATTTGTAATAATTACCAATAATTACCAATAATTAGTAATAATTAGTAATAATTACCAAAAATTACCAAAAATTACCAAAAATTACCAATAATTATCAATAATTACCAATAATTACCAATAATTAGGAATAATTACGAATAATTAGGAATAATTAGGAATAATTAGGAATAATTAGGAATAATTAGGAATAATTAGGAATAATTATGAATAATTACCAATAATTAGCAATAATTAGGATTAATTAGGAATAATTAGTAATAATTAGGAATAATTAGGAATAATTATTTATAATTAGTAATAATTATTAATAATTAGGAATAATTATGAATAATTAGGAATAATTAGGAATAATTAGGAATAATTAGGTATAATTACCAATAATTAGCAATAATTACCAATAATTAGCAATAATTACCAATAATTAGCAATAATTACCAATAATTAGCAATAATTAGTAATAATTTGCAATAATTAGTAATAATTTGCAATAATTAGTAATAATTAGTAATAAATACCTAAAATTAAGAAAAATTAGAAAAAATTAGGAAAAATTAGGAAAAATTAGGAAAAATTACCAATAATTAGGAATAATTACCAATAATTAGTAATAATTACCAATAATTAGTATTAATTACCAATAATTAGTAATAATTACCTATAATTAGTATTAATTACCAATAATTAGTAATAATTTGGAATAATTACCAATAATTAGTAATAATTACCAATAATTAACAATAATTAGTAATAATTAACAATAATTAGTAATAATTACCAATAATTACCAATATTTAGTAATAATTAACAATACTTACCAATAATTACCAATAATTGCCAATAATTACCAATAATTGCCAATAATTACCAATAATTAGTAATAATTATGAATAATTAGTAATAATTACGAATAATTAGTAATAATTACGAATAAATAGTAATAATTACGAATAATTAGTAATAATTACTAATAATTAGTAATAATTACCAATAATTAGTAATAATTACCAATAATTAGTAATAATTACCGATAATTAGTAATAATTACAAATAATTATCAATAATTAATAATAATTAGTAATAATTACTAATAATTAGCAATAATTAATAATAATTAGCAATAATTAGTAATAATTAGCAATAATTACTAATAATTAGCAATAATTACTAATAATTAGCAATAATTACTAATAATTAGTAATAATTAGTAATAATTAGTAATAATTAGGAATAATTAGTAATAATTACCAATAATTAGTAATAATTAGTAATAATTAGGAATAATTAGTATTAATTAGGAATAATTAGTATTAATTAACAATAATTAGTAATAATTATTATTAATTACCAATAATTATTATTAATTACCAATAATTAGTATTAATTACCAATAATTAGTATTAATTACCAATAATTAGTATTAATTACCAATAATTAGTATTAATTATAAATAATTAGTAATAATTACCAATAATTAGTAATAATTACTAATAATTACCAATAATTAACAATAATTACCAATAATCACCAATAATTACCAATATTTTCCAATAATTACCAATAATTACCAACAATTATCAATATTTTCCAAAAATTACCAATAATTACCAATAGTTTCCAATAATTACCAATATTTACCAATAATTATCAATATTTACCAATAATTAGGAATAATTACCAAAAATTATGAATAATTACCAATAATTTGGAAAAATTACCAATAATTTGGAATAATTACCAATAATTTGGAATAATTACCAATAATTTGGAATAATTACCAATAATTAGGAATAATTACCTTATTACATTATTTGTATATTTTATTATTAATATTAAAATAATATAATTTTCTATATTATATACAATTCTTTTTTTCTGTGTGTTTTCTGTCTCCACATGTAATATTGGCATTCTTTTTCAAAATTATCAACCTACTCGCCAATAGAGAGGTGAAAGTGAATGCCAATATTACATGTGGAGACAGAATGTTAAACACATAGATGAAAGGAGAATTGTATATAATATAAAAAATTATATTATTTTAATATTAATAATAAAATATACTAATAATTTAATGATGTTATTATTATATAATTAATATTTATGAAAAAAATTATATTAGTATTATTAAAAAAATAAAAAATCAATATAATATTAAAATTATCAATATTTGTAACAGGTTTTGCTTTATTCTCAATATATTCAATCCTTGCTTGAGTGTTTTTTCTAACAAATTATTCAAAACCAGTAATGCTTTTATATTTTATAAAAAAATATGGAACAACGAGGTCGTCAACAGTCATTATTAGATGACCACATATGGATAAATCAACGTAGAAATCCAAATGGTTCTGGTTTAAATCCAGTATATATAGAGGGTGTGGTGATTTTTTTATCATTTGCGGCATCAAATCCAGAATTTGTTTCAGAAGGAAAAATAAAATGCCCTTGTAGAAAATGTGCATTGAGAACGTTTGACACGTTTGACAATGTGGGGGAACATCTCTTGCATTTTGGTTTTCAAGCAGATTATGTTTTTTGGTATCAACACGGTGAACGCAGTTCCAGAGCAGGTGATACCAACTTGATTCCAGATCCATCCCAGTTTCAAGATTTAGTACATGATGTTGCAGTTTCATCTGTTCAACATACAGAAACTCCGGCTGATATAGCTTCAAATCCTGAGTTGGGACCGTCTGAATTTTATGAGTTGTTGAAGTCTGCTGAGGATGCATTATATCCTGGCTGCAAGATGAGCAAATTAGAAGCAGTTGAAAAATTTATGGCTATCAAATCAGATAACGGAATGTCAAACACCTGTTTTGACATGATATTTTCTTTTCTGAAAACACTGTTACCCGAAGGAAATGTTTTACCTGCAAATTATTATGAAAGTAAGCGGTTGGTTCGAAATTTGGGACTTACTTGTTAGAAGATTCATGCATGTTCAAATGACTGCATTTTATATTCTGGGGAAAATGAGTCGTTGGATAGTTGTCCCACATGTGGGCAACTGAGATATAAAGAAGGACAACACGGGAAGTCTGGTTTGATTCCTGTAAAACAGTTGAGATATTTTCCGCTTACATCCAGACTTCAGCGTTTATTCATTTCTAAGAATACAGCGACAATGATGTCATGGCATAAAGAGAATATTTCAACCGATAAAATCTTGAATCATCCAGCCGATGGTGATTCATGGAAACATTTTGAGAGAGTGCATCCATCCATTGCTTCAGAAGATAGAAATGTTCGACTGGGCCTTTCTACTGATGGTTTCTGTCCGTTTGGATCTTATGGTAGTCAATATTCATGTTGGACTGTTTTTTTAACTCCGTACAATTTACCTCCATGGATGTTGATGAAGGAGCCATATATATTTTTGACTTTACTAATTCCAGGACATCCGAAGAAAAATATTGATGTTTATTTGAAGCCATTGAATGATGAATTAAATTTATTGTGGAGTACTGGTGTCAGTACATATGATGTTGCAACGAAACAGAATTTCATACTGAGAGCAGCATTGATGTGGACAATAAGTGACTTCCCGGCTTATGGGATGTTATCTGGCTGGAGTACACATGGTCAGAAATCATGTCCTTACTGTATGGGAGAGAACAAAGCATTTATGCTCATTCATGGAAAGAAACCTTGTTATTTTGACTGTCATCGCAGATTTCTTCCAGCTGATCATCCTTTTCACAGAAACAGATCTCATTTCAGAAAAGGAACAGTTGAAATGGATGGACCTCCAAAAATGCTATCAGGTTCGGAGTTAAAATCAGTTGTATTTTCATTACATCCCATCACTTTTGGTCCCACAATAAACCAACAGAAAATTTATGGTTTTGGGAAAGAACACAATTGGATTAAACGTAGCATATTTTGGGATTTTCCATATTGGTCTGATTTGTTGGTCCGCCACATGTTAGATGTCATGCATATTGAGAAGAACTGTTTTGATAATTTGTTTCATACAGTTTTGGATACGCCAGGAAAGAGCAAAGACAATGTAAATGCACGTTTAGATCTTGCCCAAATTTGCAGGTGTCCAGAATTGGAACTATTTGAGAATGTCAGAACATAAAGGTTACTGAAACCAAAAGCAGCTGATACACTGTCTAAAGAAAACCATTTATTATTTTGTCAGTGGATTACAGATTTGAGACTTCCAGATGGTTGTGCTTCCAATTTGGGTAGATGTGTAAAGAATGGTCATATTACGGGATTAAAAAGTCATGATTGTCATGTTATAATGGAGAGACTTCTACCCATTGGATTAAGAGGTCTGTTGAATTCTGTGATTTGGGATTCCATAACAGACATGACTCATTTTTTTCGGGAAATTTGTGCGGCTACGGCAGATTATGATGCTCTAGGAAAACTAGAAAAAGATGTTGTTGTAATTATATGTAAACAGGAAAAAATATTTCCGCCATCTTTCTTAGACTCAATGGAACATTTGATGTTACATTTTTCACATGAATCCAAATGTATAGGTCCGGTACAGTTTCGATGGATGTACCCATTTGAAAGATGCATGCAAAAATTGAAAAGAAAAGTACGTAACAAAGTATGAGGATCAGCTGCAATCTCAGACTGCACAGATAGAGAGTCTCCGACAGGAGCAGGAGCAGATGCATCAGCAGCATGAGGAGGAGCGTCGACGCCAGCAGCAGCTGTACGAGGAGCAGGCGAGTCGGTGGCAGCAGGAGCATCAGGAGGAGGTGGAGTACATGCGTCGACTCACTCATGCTTTAGGGATAGTGTTTCCTCCACCACCATCTGCAGATCCCCCACCTCCCCCTCCCCCCCTCCTTCAGATTAGAGTTTGTATTTCTGTTATAAAATTTGTGAACTCAAAATATTTTTTTTTCTATTCGTAGTTTCTGTCTCATTATAAAATATTAATAATATTATATATTTAAATAAAAATATTAATATGAATAATAATATTATTTATATTTTATAATATTAAATTTTATATATATATTAAAATTTTATAATATTATAATTTAATTATATTTTTTGTAATACTTGAATTATTTTAATATTTGAATGTAAAATAATTCTATTATTTTTATATTAATTAAAATAACTTATTAATATTTTTTTTATTTATGAATTATAATTGTAATATTATTATATTAATTAAATCATTTATTAATATTCTATTATTTTTTATTTTTGAATTATAATTTTACTATTATTATAGTAATTAAAATAATTTATTATTTTCATTTGTAAATTATAATTTTATTTTTATATTAATTAAAATAATTTATTAATAATTTATTTTTTTTATTTTTTTTATAGTATTTGCGACGGGATACTATGCCCGTCGCAAATACTAGTATTATTAATAGTTTTTTATTTTTTTAAAAAAATAGATTTTGCGACGGAGCCGTCGCAAAAGCTATTTTCGATGGATCCCGTCACAAACGATATTTGCGACGGGTCCCGTCGCAAAAACTATGTGAAATGTTTTTTACAAAAATACGGAATACTATTTGCGATGGGGAGAATGACCGTCGCAAAAAAAGGCTTTAGCGACGGGCCCGTCTCAAATAAGTGTAGTTGCGACGGCGTTTTCAACAACGGGCTATTTGCGACGGGATCCCGTGGCAAATAGCCCGTCGCAAATACCTGTTTTTCTAGTAGTGATATATCTGAAAATTAGAATGTCTTTAGTCAATCCCATATATTTTTTGTCTCATGAGACTTACCAATTCATTGAGAGGATATATCAGGCCCCACCAATCACATTCTAAGTCTAATTGATTACACATATGAATGGGGATAAACATAAACAACATATACAATCATATTAATCATGCTTATGAAATGTAAATAACTTTCCCTAAAAACTAACCATTCATCATAATATGGTGAATAGTTTTAACATAGAACATCCATTGTCTGATTGATTATAAAACATTTAAAAAATATGGTATATGATATCATAAATTATATGTCCCAATTTGACATAAGAATCAAAAATAGTGTCGATTCAAAAGAAGATATACTTATAAAATAATCGAGTAATTATTAAAATAAATACTCTTATACATTGAAAAGAAGGGTTATTTTAGAAAATTCATTATATAAAACATGAAGTGAAATAATGTATTTTATTTATAATAAAATTATTGATTTTTGGAAAATAATGGTGGCTAAACACAGATTGTAGAGTGTACTTGAACATATGAAAGAATTGGAGAAGTTCCCTTGAATCAGGCATGTATTTTAAGAAGAATTTGTGGAAGATCCTGTTAAAACATTTACCTCCCCATAATAGAAAGAATGATTATGGTTGGTAAAAAAATATAGAAGATTAAATAGAATTTATGAGGAGTGAAAAACAATAAATAATAATTTCATTTGTGTAAGTAGATAATAAGAGTAACACGAATGAAAATGGAGGTTTGAGTAGAAAATCCTTACCATATGTCAGAATCTGTCCTTCTTGTCAACTTAATTCCATGGATTATATAATTATATACATTAAAAAATTAACTCATAAAATAATATACATTTTTTTGTTTTATTATAATTTTATTATTTTCATTTATGGTCATTTTTATGTTTTAATTGATTCAATAACATCATTTTTGAGTACTCATTTCAGTTGTTTTCATGATCTGCTCACTTGTGTGAGAGTTATTATAAAATGATAAATGAATTCAAAATCTTATTTTATATGTTATGAATGTTCATATGGGAGCTTAAATGATCATATAATTACTTTATTCCTTTGGGTGAGGATGAATCATTAGAAAAAAATTTATGATAAATGCTTGAATTAATTTAGAGGTTTTTCGATCACCACAAACTCAATTTTTTTAAATTAATACCTTGTGTAAACAAATGATCCTACACAATTACAGACGATATATTAAATATATTTGGATATGTTTTAACCATAAAATTGGTTTCATGAAAATAATTTAAGATGTTAATAGAATTTGAAACTACGTCATCCTTGAATGTGATAAATTAACACATCTCGGATGGAGTTTTCATTTGTTGTATAAAACGACGAGAAAAAAGAGATGATGATGAATTATTCAATTATTGTAACAAAATTATGATAAATTTATCGTAACTTATTTATCATAACATTTTGTGTAAAGGATTTGAGGATGTAAAAATAAAGAAATGAACTTGAAAAAAAATAAAAGATATGAAAAGAGGAATCTACCTATTGAATTTATCTTCCTTAGGAGACTCTTTAGGGGAGATGATTTTTTATATTGAAGAGAAAAAGGGATGAAGGAAGTGGGGACTATCATGGGAGTATATTTTAGTGGAATTTAAATAGGTCACAAGTCTCTAGAGTTGAATAGAGAAGGGGGAGTGATGGGTGGCCATTATAGTGGTGGAGATAAAGGTTTTTTTTGAATTATTTTAATCATTAATTTTTTATTTTTCCTTAAGACTATGAATAGTAATTATTATTATGACTTAAATTAGTAATTGTTTTATGTGATTTTTAAATAAAAGTCATTTAAATCATCCATTACTCAAGCATGATTAAAAAATTCGTTTATTTAGCATATTTCGTAAATTTTAGAAATTCACTATTCACAAAAATTCACGTATTTTGGAAATATACAAAAAATTTACCCTAATGGTTTTTTGATGTGTAGAATTAAAAAATGAAAACCATTTTATCAAGATAATTTTCTAAATAAGAGATAATTATTTTTTAAATAAAATCATTATTTTCTTGAAAATAACATATTTTAAATATAAAACGTATTTTCTAATACATTCAAAAATTAACTCAGGTCTCATAAAATTATCCTAAATTGAAAGGAAAAAAATATTTCATTAAGAATACACTTTATGAAAATTACTGATATTTTAATCATATTTATTAATTTAAAATTGTACTAAAATGTTTATTACACAAAAAAATATCAACACTTAATTATTAAATTTTAAAATATTCACTCTCATTTATATAGTGCCTAGATTTAATTTATTCTTAAATTGGTGAGGATAATATTAGAAAGGGAAGATTACTATTCATAAGGGTATGTTTCTATTGAGAAAAAATGTACATTGATCTTATCAAACATTAAATATATTACTAATCATAACAGTGTTTGTAAATTTTTCAAAATCCAAATCATAGAAGTGTAAAAATTATATCTAACAGAAAGGTAATAAATATATCCCACAAATATCAATGTGTATGTTTTTCATAAATTTAGTATTGAATTCCTTCTATAATAAATTTATTTGTAAAACATTGTGGTGTTATATTCTTCCCCCCTTAAAAAACATTTTCCCTTGAAATTGCCAGAATGTTACCTCTTAAAAAGATTTGGGTAGGCCTTTATCATAAGATCTTAGGGCTCCCACATTTCCTCTCCTATTTAGTGGTTTTTTTAAAATACCCTTCCTATTTGGGTCATCCGATTCTTCAACCCCAGTTCTTTAGTGTCCAGAATCCAGATAGTCTCTTCATAGTAAAATAATTCGAGTTCCAATTCTATAACATCAGAAGTGAGGACTAGCATTGCGTCTAGGATGAACATTATAAAAAATGAGGCATGGAACACATTTTGTACTTTATATAGTCTAGTAATCATTGCCAAATGAAAATCCACAACTCCAATTATATCTACAATTTCAAAAGGGCCAATATATATGGGGCTCGGTTTTACATTCTTCCCAAATATTATAACACCATTCCACAGAGATATTTATACAAAAACATGATCTCCAAATTGAAATTCCAAATCGTTCTGTCAATTATAATAATATATAATTTTCTTTTTTTAGGCTAATTTCATATGGGATTGAATATTATTTACCTTCAATATTGTTTCCTCCACATGCTCTGGACCCACAATCTTTCTTTCACCGACTTCATCCCAACATGTTGTTTTACGCCATCTCTTTCCATGAAATGCTTCATATGGTGAAATTTTAAATCTATAATGGAAAATATTATTATAGGAAAACACCAGAAAAGATAAATAATAATCCATCATACCTCAAAAATCAATTGAGCATTATCTAAAAATTTATTCTATAGTTTGGATCATCCTTTATGATTTCTCATTAGTTTGTGGGTGATAAGCAGTACTCAAACGATGCTCAGTAAGAAAATATTTATGAATACATTTCCCGAATTTAGATGTAAATAATGGATCATAGTTAGACACAATTTTGAGAAGTTCTCTTTGAATTCTCACAACATCATTGATATAAAATTTTTCAAGGTTCCCTATTGGAAAATCATCCTTTATTGCGAGGAAATTTGTAGATTTTTTAGTCAATCCATAATTAAACATATTTCATCATTGTTTTTTTGGATTATTGGGTCATATAGTGACAAAATACAGGGTGATGTAATCCCAATTCCATGTTGTAATAGGTATAGGTTTCATGAATCCCCAAGGATATTCTCATTTTTCCATCACTTGTTGACATACTAATCATCTTGATACATAATATCCAATTTCTAGTTTCATGTTGTCCCACCAGAAATATTCCTTCAAATATCTACACAAATTAGTGATACTAGGATGTATAAAGAGATTTTAACTATTGGAATCATCTAATAACTCCATTTTTAGTTCATATAAATAGAGAATAGAAAGTGTCTTCCAAACCCTCGAAATTCCATCATCATATATGAGTTCATCCAACAACCCATAATTTGAAACATTAATTTTATTTTGAATATTCTCATCATCAGGATGGGAACTTTTAATTATTTCTTATAAATATGGTTGGTTAGCCAATTTAAAAAGGAATGATGTTTCAACATCATTTTTGATTACCATATCCATCCTTTCCAGATCTGTGAACATATGATTCTTTTCAATTCACAATGTGTTTATAAATACATGATCCTTCTTACTCAATGCATCAACAAACTTATTTTCCATTCTTGGATTGTAATGTATATATCACTAATAATCATTGATCATCTTGTTCCATCTCCTTTTCCTCATATTGAGTTCTTTTTCTGAGAAGATGTATTTCAATCCCTTGTGATCACTATATATCTCAAATCATTCACCATATAGATAATGTCTCCATATCTTCAGAATTAAGATTAATGATGTGATCTATAGATCATGAGTGGGATTGTTCTATCCCTGAATTTTTTATTACCTTTATTCAAAGGAAATAAATCTATCATTATACATAAGGACACAACCCAGTCCTTTCATTAATGCATCACTATGGATCACAAACCCATCGTTTCCCGATGGTAGACTTATGTTTAGAGAATTCACTAATATCATATCCAATTCATCAAAAGATTAATCACAATATTTTTTCCATACGTACTTAACCACTTTATGAGTTATCTTGGTTAATGGGTTGGCTACTCGGGAAATTTTCTAAATGAAACACAAATAATAGCCTGTTAAACCCACAAAACTACATACCTCAGTTATGTATGTTGGTATAGGACATTATTGAACAATATTTTTCTTCATAGGATACAAAAATATTCCATCCATAGATAATATATGTCCATGAAAAGAAATTAATTGAAGCCAAAATTTTAATTTTATAAACATATACTATAATTCATTCCTTTTTAGAGTCTTCAGAATAATGTGCATGATTTTTTTCATGATTTTGTACCTTTGGGATTATACAAAAATATCATCAAAAAATACCACAAAAAATTCATCTATATATTCCTTTTAAACCATATTAATGTAATCCATTTGGGGAGAAGGTTTATTAGTTAGTCCAAAATGAATTACTATAAACTCTTAATTCCCATACCTAGTTCGAAATGTTGTCTCTAGAATATGTTTCTTCCTCAGATGTAACTAATGATATCCATATTGAAAGTAATTCTTTGAAAAAACACTTTTCTCTATGAATCTGATCAAATAAATCATAAATGCGTGTTTGGTGATACTTGTTATTTATTATTATATAATTTTTCTCCCTGTAGACAATGTACAACCTTATAGATCCATCTTTATTTTGAATGAAAAGAATAAGGGCTCCCCATGGGTAAAAACTACGGGGAATAAATCCTTTATTACTCATTTCCTTTAGTTTTTTCTTATATTATAATAATTCTCTAGTGACCATTCTATAAGGAGTCATTCATATTGGTCATGAACCAGGAATTAAATCAATTGAGAACTCAACTTCGTAATCTAGAGGATGTACAATTAAATTCTCTGAAAAAACATCAATATATTCTTACACAATATGTACCTCCTTGATTTCAAAATTTCATTCCTCATTCATAGATATAGAGTTCTAATCCAGTCCAAGAACTTAATTCAATAGAGATAATGATGGTGGATCTATATGAGAATTAGATGTTAATGTTTCTGCTCAAAATGTTGGGGATTCTATATCTTCCTCTACAATTGTATCTTCCTTATTATTTCAATAAATTTCCGCATCATAAATTGAATTCCAATCCATACTAAGGATTATATGAAATAAAATCATGGTTATTATGATAAAATCACCATATAAAGCATGTTCATATCACATAATTGGGTCTTCTCGACACATATTGGTTGTAATGATACTTACCTATGGAGTTTTTACTCACTACTCCTTTATTTTATCAAATTGGAAATATCTAATTTTCATAAAAAAATTTATGATATAGAAGAACATGATAAAACAATATCCAAAAAATCATTGGATTATTTTGAGGAAACAATAAAATTACCTACCCCCAGATCATTCAGAACTTCAACAACAGTAGTTGTGACAAAAGAAGAATGGTTTTCTCCCTTCGACTTTTCTAAGCCCCATTTCCTAAATAATTTAGACAATATTTTTCATAGTTTCCAATATCACAATAATTATATCATTTAACATTGAAATAATCTTTCTTTCCCTTGAAATCCCAAACATGATGGTCTTTCTATCAATAGTTATAGCACCCATTGTTTTCTTTTAAACATGAACTAGGGTGTTTCCTTCCACAAGTATATCATGATGAAAAATTATCCATTATGGTCTTACCATTACCCTTTATATTATCTACCACCCTCTTCATCTCTTATTTCCCCATAATTACATAAAATTTAGAGAATTATTTCTCAATCTTGATTACACTTGAGATAATTTCATTGAATGACGAGAAATTTTTTGAGACTAGTGCATATTGATGGAATTTTTTTAAACCATAAAATAATCTACCAATATTTCTCAATGTATTACAATATAGTCTATAACATTCTGTGATAAACTTATAATGTTTTATTCATACATTTCAACATTTTCATCCACCTACAATCTATGATTTATGAATTTCCTCTCCATATCTTCTCGTTGTTCACAAGGAAAATATTTTTCTAGGAAAATATCCTTGAAATCCATCCATTCCATTTCTAATAATTGTTCCTCCACCTTTTTAATTGAAAACAAAACTAAGGAGAATCTATTGGTTAACAATAAAACACCATGTAAACCTTCTATCTTTCATTTCCTCCCAAAGTGAGAAATATCTTCTATAAAGAACGTATCCTCTACTCCGTTATGCATGGGTCTGTAGTGCCATTGAATGATAGAAGATGTTTTAGAATAAATATGTACTGCATAGTTCCTTGACATTGTAGGTTATGATGCACCATATGGGTATTGTTATTGTTCATTACCTGAGTTAGTTTTCCCAGTAGAGTTATAAGGTTCTCAGAACCAGTCATAACTCTAGAGACAACATCATTATCTTAAATAGGAGGGAAATACCTACAAGGGATATTCACATTTTGGAATTTTCCAGTCCTTCCACAAGGATCCATTTCAAAATAATGGAATATATTAGATTAGTTTATGAATCCATATGTATACTCTTAATTCAGAAAACTACTTAGCACAAATTGAAATATAATACATACATAATCTCAAAATCATGGTTTCATTGAATAAAAATTTACATTACATCCTTCATAAAGGTTTATAATGAAAAGTTTAATTATCCTAATAATATTCCCCATGAGTGTCAAACTAGGTGTGCAATAAAGCCCTTTTCATGTACTAGGATACCCAGGGTCAAGCTTGAAACACCTTGTAAGAGTTGTTACTCCTAGTTACATCTATGATAGAACCAGTTCCACTTGTAGTATCTAGATATGGATATATTTGAGAGAAGTATCAACATAATATATTTCATACAAAAATTCTAGGATTTTCTTGAATTTTTATCATCAAAAACTATCTTACGTTTTTCCCCTAATCTACATTTTCTAAATCAAGTTTTTTTATTTTCCACTAAACTTCTTCTGATACCAATTGTAATTACCTAAACCTATTTTCCTAGATTTGGTTCCTTATTTTATTACATATTAATATAAAAAAAGTAAGTCATATCCAGAAGTAATGAATAGTTTAGTATCTTTGGATAATAAGATACATACATAAGTTCAACATTTCAACTTCAAATGAAATATTACAACTTCTTTTGAACCAAACATAATCTCCTAGATTATCCTTGAAAGTAATTCCTAATATAATTCTTCACATCCTATAGAAAATAATACATTTGAAAGGGGTGATATTAGATTCTCCGTAAGGGTAAATAATATAGAAGAATAAAATATTATCATTAGGCATGATGAATAACTTAAAATGCACCACATTAAAATAAATATAAGCATAATATGGACGGAATTAAAACTAAATAAATAATTCAATAAAACATAACCATGGATATTATACATTTACAATAATTACATGGACTATAAATCTCTAGTTTCATAATGAGGTAATGGATAATGACAGACATTTTGAAATATACCATCAAGTCCTAGGAAAAAAGCTGTGAAAAATTTTAAGTGCACTGCCAAAACCATATCAAAAAATGGGAAAGGCCTCAGCGAAGTACATATCTTTTATTTATCATGAGACCTTCTGATTCCTTTAGGAAATGAAGTGGGCCCCAACCATGACTTATTATGTACAATTCATTCCTCAAATTAATGGGGATAAACATAAACAACATATGCATTCATACTAAAATTAACATATGGAATGTAAATAACATTCCCAAAAAAAAATTCAGAGTAATATGGTGAAAGGTTAATCAGAAAAAATTCAATAAAATAATGTATAGTATATCATAAATGATTATTCCAAAGTATACATAATAATAAACAAGTGTTCTAAAATAAATGATGATACTCCAATAAAATCATCGAGTAATTCTTGAAATAATCACTCTTTTTCATTAAAAAGATATGTTATTTTCAAAAAATATCTATATAAAACCAGAAGTGAAATAATATAGTTCTTTTATAATAAAATTATTTATTTTAGAAAAATAATGGTGGATAAAAATATTATAGAGTGTACTTGATTCTAGGTAATAATTTAAGATTTTTCCCAGAATAAGGAATGTATTTTTGTAAACTTTTTTGGAGATCCTTTTAAAAAATTTAACTTACAATAATAAAAAGATGATTTCTGGTTGGTACATATATATATAAAATCAAATATAATTTATGAGTGTTACACAATAATAAATATTAATTTAATTTATGTAACTATAGAAAAATATTAACTTGGATGAAAATAAAGGTTCAGATATAAAATCCTTACATTATATATGAATATATACCTCTATTGAACATAAGGTCCTTGAATATGAAATTAGACATATTAATAACTTAATTCAGAAAAAATTTGACATGTATTTAATTTATTATAATTTTATTAATTTCATTTATGGTCATTTTTATGGTTTAGGAGATTCAATATCATCATTTGTGAGTGCTTGTTTCATTAGAATTCATGATCGGTTCACTTGTATGGAAGTTAGTGTAAATGAGACTTGAATTCAAGAATTGATTTTATATTTTATTAATTTTTATAATTTAGGTTTAACAATTATGTAATTCATTTGGTTACTTGCGTAGATGATTAATCATTAGATAAAATTATAATGATAAACATTTGGATTAATTTGGTGGTTTTCGATCACTATGAACGCGTTTTATTTTTTAAATTAAAATCATGTGAAAAAAAATGATTATAGAAAATCTCATAGGATTAATTAAATATATTATGATCTTTTTTAAACCATAAAAATGGTTTCCCTACCATAATTTAATATGGTAATAGATGATCAAATCATGTCATCCATTAATGTGATAAACTAACAAATCTCTAATGGTGTCTTCATTTATAGTATAATAGGAGGGGAAATGATATATGATGATGAATTATTCTATTATAATAATAAAATTATGGTACATGTGTGTTACTAGAGTTATCAAAACATTTGGAGGAAAGGAGATGAGGAAATAAAATGAAATAAATGAACATGAATGAAAATAAAATATGTGAAAAAGGGGTATTTGCCTCTTGAATTTATCTCCATTGAGAACTTATTTATAAGAGAGGATTTGGTCTTTGGAAGAGAAGAGGGGATAATGGATTTTGGTAGGATCTTGTAAAGAGATTTTTGTAGGATTTATTCTAGTCACAAGGTTTGAGAGGAGTGAAGAGATGAGGGAGTGATGAGATCCTTTTATAGTAGAGTAGAGGAGGGGGGTTTCGATCATTTTAGACATTATTTTATTATTTGGATCAACATTATGAATAGTACTGATTCTAGTTACTCAAGACAGTAATATTTTCATGTTTGTTCCAAAAAGGGTCATTTAAATCAGCCCTGACTCAAGCATTATATAAAAATTCATTTATTTAGCATATTTCGAAAATTATCAAATTTCATTATTCACCAAAGATTCCACTATTTTAGAAAAAAATACCAAAAATTCTACATAAACATTTTTCAATGTGAATAATTCAAAAATTAACTCTATTTAAACAAAAAAATGTTCTAAATAAGATAAATATAATTTTTAGATAAATTCATTATTTAATTGAATAAAACATATTTTAAAAGTAAAACAAATTTTATAATACTTTCAAAAATTAACTAAGGTCTCAAAAATTAATAAAAATTTATAACTAAAAAGAATATTTATTTAAGAATTAATTTTATGAAAATTAATTTTTTTTCAAATAATTTTATTAATTTAAAAATATAATTAAATATTTATTACACACAAAAATATGAACGCTTAATTATTAATTTTTGAAAACATTCAAAATTATTTATATGGTGTCTATATTTTATTTATAATCACATGGGTGAGGTTAATATTCAAAATGGTACATTAATATTCATAAGGGAAAGTTACGATTCACCAAAAATGTATATTGATACTATTAGACTCTAAATATGTTACTAAATGAAATCGTTTATGGGAGTTTTTCAAAATTCTAATCATAGAAGCTTAAAAATTATATCTAACGAACTGGTTATGACTATCTTCTATAAATATCTATGTGATTCCTTCCCATAGACTCAGTTTTGAATTCATTCTATAATAAATGTATTTTTAAAACCTTCTGGTGTTACAGATCCCATATTATTTTTGTAATTTCCAAGTGTTTGACACCAGTGGTTTCATGAAAAGAAGTTGTTTTATGAACCATATATTCTTATGAATTTTAATTTTTTTTATTAATTTATTAATAGAATAATTAATTACTCCGGAAATATGATGGTGTTGTAATCTTTGTAAAATGGATTTTCCCTATGGTAGAGTTGATAATTTATTTTTTCAAAGAATGATATTTTGTGATTTTGCGATTTTTAATTATCAATGTGTGATAATCATTGAAATGAATTAATATCTGAAAATGAAATCCTATAATTGAATGTTGTATATAAAATTGAATTCCCCAATGTATGGGTTTTTTATGAAACTAAAATCCTCTAAGTGTAGGTTATGGAAAAAGGAAACCTGGAATACTTATGAGAGGAATACATTAGCAGAAAAAATTCTACGAATCATTGCGGCTATAGTGAATGGATTCACACTATAACTATAAATAAAATATATTATGACTTATGCTACTTATAATTATTTTCTCCTCTTCCTAGGAATATTTTTTTACGGATTCATTCACACATCACCATCTATTCATTGAGATGCAAGGATCCAAGATATTATGGACCTAATATACTATAGTATTCTATTACCAAGTTTCTATATATTGAAATGGTTCTTTATGATAAGTTTAAAAACCTGGTTTTATATGGTAAAATATTATATGACTATATGAAATAGTGAATTTACAGGTTTTTTAAACTATAAAACACTATATTTCAGGATTTTAATTTAACTAAATGAGAATAATTAGTTTATCTATTAAATATTTATTATGAAACAATTAGTGGGATCCTAATATACATGTTTTTATTACACCCAATATACAACTTGGGGTGTATATATTTCATTTTCTATTTTATGCTGGTAAAGCCAATTCTCCTCATGGATGTGAAGGTTATCCATTTAAGAGGAGTGTGGGAGTTTTAAAGTTACATAGTGGGATGTTATCCCTCATATAACATGCGTATGGGTTTTCATTGATCTCATATACATTACACTAAATACTTTTTATTAGACCATTCATTTCCTTTTACTCTTTATCTCCCACTTTTTAAATAATTATTTGTATTTTTTATTTATTTTATATTTGAAATATATTTACATATATTTTTATTTTGGGGAAAATATTTCCTAAAAGTATATATTGATGCCCAAGTCCATTCCTCTAGATTTTGGGGTTCAAGAACACCCTACGGGCCATACAACAAACCAGATTGTATGCCCTGTTTAGGGATGACTTATATTGGGTCATGACAAAATCCATGTTATCCCAAAAAATGTTCTCTTAAATCATGATAAACCAAACTACTGTGATGGTCTATTGAGAAATTTTATTGACTCTCTTCATTAAGAAATTCCATCTTTAGGTTAGGTAAAAACTGTACCCATAACCATTCTATATATTTTAAAACACAATCATCATCTAATGAATTTTTTTAATTTCCCATATTCCAAGGATTTTAAATATTTTTTTCCCTTTTCATCATGAAAATACATTTTTATTTTCTATAGTAAAGATTGGTTTTTAGTTATAGTTAATTTATCTTTTCATGAAGAATTCCCATGTTCAAATATACTAAATACATGAACATTAAATCATTTTTCTCCACATAGATAAATATATGTGATCCTTCCTATTAAATTAATCTGCAACATTTATTTCTTCCTATGGTGGTAGTTTACCATATATTTATACTATATGAGTAGATATATCTATTTATATTTTCTCATTTTGAGCTCTTTATATGTGAATATATAAATTAATATTTTGCATTCAATATATATGTCACATATGACACTATAAATATATATTTTTAATATCATCAAAGAAAAATCTATTGCATTTATCTTAACATCTTGAGTAACATATTTTTTTACATGGGTCATTAATTTCCTTGATTCATAAACAACATCTCTGTAATTTTGAATAAGGAATCACCCAAGTCCTTTCTTTGATGAATCAATAAATATAAAAATTTAAATTCTTACCTAATAGTAATGTTAATTCCATCAAATAGATAAATATATTATTTAATTCACAAAAATATTCATTAAATTAATTTTCCATTTGAATTTTGACCCTTTATGTCTCAACATGGTTTAATGATTAGATATTGATGAAAAATAAACAAAAAATCACCAATAGTAACTAACTAAAAAATTAAAACCTCAAATATTTAATATATTTTATGATTTGGACAATTAATTAACCACTAATATTTTAATGGGTCAAATGATATTCAATCATTAAAGAAAATATGGCCCTGAAAATAATCTTTTTTATGTTAAAATTATCATTTTTTTTATTTTTTTATAAAACTCATTCTCTAAATGAGTATATAAAACAATTATTAAATGGTTCTCAAATTCTTCATTAATGTTATAGTATATCAATATTTTCTTCATAATTTCCAAACATATTTATCAATATAATTCTTGGATAAAATATTAATAATATTTATAAACACATAGGGTATATTTCATAATCCAAAATGCATTACCACAAACACATAATACACATAACAGATATGAATTATTTATTAAGTATATCACATTTATTTACTTTTAATTGATGATATATGGAACAATGATTAATCCTTGATAATTATTTATCTAAATGAAGTTGGTCAAACAAACCTACTCTATGTGGGAAATGATACTTGTTCATAAAAGTCATTGATTTCAATGTAGTTGATACACAACTGCATAGACCCAACCATTTTCCTCGCAAATAAAATTGTGTCTCCCCATGGTGGTATACAATGGTATAAAAATCTCATTTAGTTTTTTCATTAATTACACAAATTCTATGGAATCCATCCTAAAGGGAGGCTTGGATATTGTTTTTTTTGTGAAATAGTCAATGTGGAATTCTAGTACATGATTTGGTGTATATATGGGAATTTCTTTTAAAAGGATAAATATAATATTAATTAATTGATAAATAATATACTATTACCATATAATTCACATTTAATAATTCATATTATCAAATAATTTCATTAATCTTAGCTACTTGAGGCTATTCCCAATAATACATAGGTAATGAAATATCTCCTCTAAAAATATGGGATTCTATTCCATTCATATAAATTATAATATCCTTTTCTTAGTAAATAAAATATTTTATTATACTTTGAGATCAAATATAAAAATGTAATATCTAAAAATAGAAAAAATTTATGGAAACCTTTATTTCAATAAACATCTTCTATACATTTTAGAAAATAAATCCCAATATACCATTGTTATAATATGATTTCTACTTTGATTTTGAACTAAAAACTATATTATTTAATACATAAAGGGATGATTTATTGTTTAGATAAAATATATAATAAAAAACAATGTATATATCATGAATAATATTATGTATTATGTAACATTAACTTTATGAGAAAATTACCTTTTATGAAATCATATAGGACCTCAACTTTGGTTGTTGTGATTTCATACAGCAAAAATTATCTAAATTCATGGGGAATTTATTTGAATTGATTCTCATATCCTTACAATTAAAGAATTATAAATTAGTGGATTATATATTTAACATTATATAATGATATTTAGATCCTTAACCTAAACACATATAAAAAACTACAATGCATTTCAAGTAAGTCCTACGGTGTTTCTTTTCACATTTATTACATGTGGGAAATTCATCCCTTTTCTCTCATTCCCCTTATCCATATTTCCCTATATATGGTTTTTATTATAAATTTATTATCATAAATTTAATTAAATATATAATACATTGAAAAATATTACTCATTCCTTATAGAACTGTTCATTATCTCCTAATAAGATGAAAATGTTTTAGACATCTAATTATCAAATATGGAATTTCTTTAGTCCATAAAAGAAGTAATAGTTATTGATTTCACAGTTTCATATATAATTGGTAGAAAATCATGATATCTTAGTAAATTTAGTTTCATAATATTCCAAAAAAAATCATCTATTTTTGTATTAAATTCAATATTTTCCTTTACGTATTTTTTATTTTTCCTGAGAAAAATATTTATCTATGAGTATTTCCATAAAATCATTCCACTCAATGATTTTTATATCTTTTTAATTAATAGTGTTTTGAATAAAAGACCACCATTGATCATTACATCCCATTATATGATATAAAACTAATAAAATAATCCATTTAACTATATCCCAACATGAGGAATGTATTCTCTAAAGTGATTATATATTAATTCAGTATGAATTAGTTATTGGTTCCATTCAAATATGGAGGTTGTTGACTCATAAAACTAACCAATGTTACTATAAATAATATAATGGATATATGTTATTCCATATGGGAAAGGTTTTTCATAATAACCTAATTTAATTATAAAATATTTTGAAAATTAACTCAATAGTAACCTAAGATTCATTAATTCTCTTTGTATTTAAATCCATAAATCGATTATGAGTGTTGATAGGGTTTTTATTCCTTATATTAGGAACCATTTGGTGTATATATAAATTTATAATTATTAAAAATATGAATTATAAATTATAAATTATAATCACTCTATATTTATTAAAAATTTATTTGGTTCGATATATTCTAGATAAATTTTAGTAAACTTGTAATAATTTTCAAAGGGATCTATTATCTAACTATTTCATTCTAAATCAAGTTCCATTGGTTTCTATAGAAATATATATGATACAAACTATTAGAAACCTGAATCTTGTAACTTCGAGTTGGTGGTTATATTTTTCAATGTTATTGAATACCTAGATCATAATTCACAAGATGTAACTAGTCAGTAGTCTCAGGATAATAGATATGTACATGAAGATTATATTACACTAGAAACCTAAATACCATTATATAAGTACATAAAATATTAATATTTATCCATGGAGATAGTTAATTCCCACATAGTAATAATACTTAATTTATAGGGAAATGGGAACCAACATAAAGGGTTTAGATTAAACACTTATTAAGGTTAGTATAAAATGAAATCAAACATAACCAAAACATGTCACCCATAATATGATAAGAAGAAATAATAAAATTATTTCCATATCAATGATAACATGAGGATAATATATAAAATATTTATATAATATTGTTAATAAATAAATATAATGATGTTTTACTATAAAAATTTAGGTTAAAAGAATAATAATATTAATAGCATTATTAACATTCAATAACGAGCTTTATGTGAATTTGGATATATTTTAAAAATAATGTTAATTAAATGTGATAATATAACCTAGACATTGAATTAGTGGATATGAAAATGTGTATCTTAACTATGAAATATATGTATAATTATTCTAATAAATAAAAATTTATTGATCAATTCTTTATAAATACGTATTCAATTTTTTAGCGAGGTCATTTTATGGTTCAAAAATTAATATTTTTCCGAAAAATAAATTTCTTCTATTTTTTGTAGAAGTAAAAACAAAATTTTAACTCTTCTATAAATATTATTTTATAAATTTAAATATATTTTTGAAATTATTACAACAACATTATCTTATGTATAAATTTTTGGAGATTTATAAAATGATTTATTTTTCAATGAATTGTTAAAAATATCAGTTATTCAAATAATATCACTTTTTAACTAATAATCATATAATTTAAATATATAACTATACTTCTTATTTGGTATTAATTTAAAATAATATCCATTTAATTTTAAAAAATATAATTAATTAAATTAGAGTCATCATTATTCTTGATTTTGATATAAGATAATTTTTAATCATAACAATTATTTTCCTAAAAAATGTATTTCATTTTGTTTTACGCATCTATATTAAAATTGATTTCTTATAATTCTAGACATTTAATATTTAAACATTTTCACTATACTTAGAATCATTTGGTAAATTTTTTATATATATACCTTTTATTCTTATTGATTATGAATAGTAACATTGATAAATACTTGTCATCTCGATAAGGGTAAAATGTGAAAAATGATTCAAAACCTAGCAATAAGAACTCAAAATATACCCAAAACATTCATATATTTAATTGGAAGGGGAAAATTCAACCATAAGCATAAAAATAAAAATATATGTCCTTTTTATGGCATTTTTCCTTTATAATGACTTCTACATTAATTTAAGTAAATTAATTTTTAAAATATCACTCACTTGATGAAAATTATATAAAATGTTTACGTAAGGATAATAATATATTATAAATAAATACTGAATTTTAATTTAAAAATGAATAATTTAATTATATAAGTAGAATTTATCTTAAATTTTTATTCATTTTATAATTACATTAAAATCACACACAATGCTCACATTGTTTTTGTGAAAGCTGTATAAAAATAAAGGTAAGTGGTTTTATAAATAGAAAAAAGTAATATTTTTAGATGAATTATCGTGTAAAATATATTTTATTGTTCTTAATAATGTAAAATTTATGGTTATATTGTTTATTTTATAATTACATTTTTATCATGATTCCTTTAAAGTCAAATTAAATGAATATGTTCAAAAATGATATTAATGATATTTTATAAAAGATAATATATAATTAAATTATTTAAAAATTATATTTTTTCAATAGAACAAGTAGGATGATATATTGTCTAAAGATTCATCCATTTGAATTTAGGATCTAATTTTTACCATATATGTTAAATTATTACATCTTTATATTGAAAATGTTGTTAACGTAGTTATGGTTAACATCAGATAACAAAATTGTTAAACCAAATGACAATGTTTAAAATACCACATAAAAATATGTAAATTTCATTTTTTGAAGGTATTAAAACCATATGCTATCATTCATTTTAAATTATTACCACATAGTGAAATGTTAAAATGAAAAATTAATTTATACAATAAATATTTTTTAGTTCCAATAGTTTAGTCTTTCCACTTATTAGAGGACACACATCCTTTCCCCTATTTACACACAATTAAATATTATTGAAACAAATACCCATCCAAATTCTCTAAAAAACATTATTATAAATTAATTAAAGGTACTGATCTTCTAAAATGACAATCGCAATGGTCGTTAATAAGGTATTTAAAGGATGGATACCAAATAAGTTATAATCATCCTACCCAACCTCATTCAATTTATTTCTTATTATTACTCATTTAGATCAATGTTATTCGTAATGAAATAAAATCAAAGTATCCAAAGTATTAATAAAATTTGTTATTATTATGTAAATACCTTTATAAATGCTCTTTTAATCAACTTTGGAGTGGATGTGTTGTGTGTGTGTACATGTGGACTACCACCTCTACATAGCGGTATAATTAATTTCCAGAACCATTTTGATATATTATTAGTATGATGGGTCTAATGTTTATATATTTTATTTATAAAAAAATTATTCTTCAGTTATAATATCATTTCAACCTTATTTCCTTCCATTTTTTAGAAAAAAATAACTTCATTCATGCATAAAAATAGACTAAAACCTACATGAACCAATGTAATTTTATTTATTTTGATTTTACAAGTATGGTAATAAGTATATATTTAATATATATATATGTTATTTATTCTAAAATTATTGTTATGAAATGAAAAAATAACAATTAATTTTATTTCATTCAATTAATTTTTAATTTTTCTTTTAATTTAATTATTTCATGGGTCTTACAATCCAAAAGTTATAAAAAATGGAAAGGAAATTATTTTTCATTCTCATTATAACTAAAATTGTTAATGATTGAATTAATAGTTATAGAAAATAGATTATAATTTGTTTCAAAAAATATTTTTGTTTGGTAATTCGTAAATTTTTAAAGTAATATCACCATTTCCATCAATTTGTTATATAAAATGATTTTGAAAATGTTTTAAAAATAAACCGATAGTATTTCCTCTTTGGTGAGGAATGTTTTTCATCTGTTTCCATTCATTCATTAAAAGATTTTTAATAATTTTATCAATACTCTCAAATAGTTGTTTAATATTATTTTCACCCATTTTCTAATGTGTATAAAATGTATTAAAAGGAATATTAATATTGTTTTTCTGAACAAGTTACATTTGAATTTTTACGAAAAATGTGAGAAGAGTATTACATTGAACATACATAACCTGAATGGAATTTACTAACATCATGACTACTCCAAGATATGAATATTTATTCATATATAAAAATGATTATTTTCAAATTAATGGTCTTTCATAATATATTTTAATTTTTTAGATTTTAAATAAGTGATTTAAAAATCAAAATTTCATTTTCAACAAGAAATATTTAAAGTGATATTTTAAATGCATTTTATTAATGATATAATCCTTTTTTGTAAATTATTATTTTCTAGGGATATTATACAATGATATCATCCTTATTATTTATCTAGTTGGTTTATGATTATGATGATTTTATTTTTATGAAATAAATTTATTTTCCATGGGTTATTTTATGATGAAATTTTAAATGATTATCGAATTTGATTCTTTTCTATATGTTTTGATATATAATGAAGGATTTATGATATTGTTGAAAACATATGGATATATTATGAATATTTCATTATTGTGGATATAATTATATATCACTCAAATTAATTGGTTTAATATTCATATCTAAGGAAATAATAAGTACTCACATGGGTTTGAACCAAGTTTAGAAAGGGAATTTATCAACTATGATAGTCATGGGAGGGAACCATAACTAAGGATACGATATAATGGGGATTTAACTAGAAAACTCTGATAGTTTTGGTAGTTATAATTTTTAATTTTAGATTAAATTATATTATTATATGTATGCCACAATCTTTTGTCTTATGCCAATATTATTCTATCAAGGTTGATGTTTTTTGATTACTTTATGATTCATGTTGTATAAATTTACAATATTTATTCTTTGATTAAAGATTATGATCAATGATAATATTGATATGTATTTTAAAATGATTTTTTATGTACTCATACCCTTTTTCACATGATATATTTTGGTGTTCATTGGCATCTCCCTAGTTTACCCATACTGAGCATCTAAGATCAGGCATTCTTATATTTCGTTTCCAGAGTTTATGAATAATGGTATTATGAATGGAAAACATATTAAGTGTACTATATGGGAATATATTTTTTGGATAAGAATAATATATTTAATGAAAAGTTAAATTCCTTTCTAAATAGATTTTATTCCACCTTAGACATGATAGAGGCTCCAAAAAAAATTCTCCTCCATCCTTCCTTAAATAAGTCCCTCCTCATAGAAACAATTCTTCAATAATACCACAAATACATGGAATACATAGTGATTTTGATAATGAGTTTTGGGATATCATATTTTTTAAACCATTAAAATTAATATATATCAGTAATAATAATTGGAAATGGTAATCCCCAATTAATATTCAAATAATTAATTTTATAAAATAATCACATTGATATTTGATATTAAAATGGAAAGGAATTTGAATGGATTAAAAAATAAAAGAATATATGAGATTAATAACACTTAAAAGGAAAATATAATTTTAAAGAACTATAAATAAAACCTTATCAAATTATGAACTCCCTGGAGGGACTCATGCAAAGAAAAGTGGAAGGATTTTTATACACCTATCTTTTTTACTGAAGAGGACTGGGAGGATTGATTTGTATTTATAAATAATTATAGAGAATTATTACATATTTTTTTAACATTGACCATGGAAATATAGGTTGTGTAATATGAAGTGCCATTTTTTTGAAAATTATTTTAATTCATTATATTTTATTTCTAAATAATGGTGTTTTATAATATTAAATTAAATAACAAAAATACATTTTTTAATATTATTATTTATATAGGAACATATTTTTCAACAAAAAGATGTTTTTTCAAACTTATCTACCATTAGAGACTATATAAAATCAAATATACATTTAAAATTTTAATTTAATATATCAATGTAAATTATTTTAGTAAATTATCATATGTTTCTAAAGGAGTCAAGTAAGTAAATTTTAAATCAATTTTTTTATTTACCCAAAAATTTTACTATATAAAAGAATAATGGAAAACATCATTGATGACTAATTTCATTGTGATGATTCTAAATTTCAATTCCTTTTGTAAAATATAATTTATTTATATTTGACATAATTATTTATTAAATAAAATTATCAATTTATTTGATAATTATTTTTTAGCACAATAATTTTTAAATACATTTTAAAAATTATTTTCTTTATTCAATGAAATATATCTGTGTAATTATATTATTAATCATTGATAAATTTTCATTATTAATAGTTGTTAATAAATTAATTTTTGATATTTGATTTTATACATTTAATTACACTTGTTTATTTATAATGGTTTTATAACTATAATTATGGTATCTTTCTCTACTGTCAGATTCCAATAGTCACCTTACCCTTCCAATAATCATATCACACATTATATATTTACATGTTTATAAAAGTTAATTTCATGGAATTCTTATACCATTTATTTTCCATTATTTATTATGTTGTTCATAATAATAATGTATCTTTTATATTTTCAATTAATTTTTGAGTATGATCCTTCAGATTTTATGATTATGGTACTTCCTAAAATTTTTATGTGTTATGTAGTGATAATTATGACAAATAATGTTAATGTAATTTTGTATTTTATATTTTAGCATAATGATCTAATAAAAGGTATTATGATTATTTTAAGATAGTTATTTGTTTCAGTCTTTCTTATGGTCTTACATATAATGGATCGGGCCACATAGGGTAAAGTGAGACACAATATAAAAATTTTCTCTCTTAAATTAATTTTTTTTGAACATGGATTTTCTTATTGTTAATTTAATTTATTTTATTATTTTATATGATAATTGTTATTTTTTTTATTCAGATACTATAATAATTCCTGTTGATCATTGGAAAAAATATTATAAATATAAATATATTTATATATTAATAATGATTAAATTAGTTAATAATTATTGGATATCATTTTTGAACTATTTATATAAGTACAAAAGTCCATTGATGATGGTTCTTATAGGTGTATATTGTGATTATTATTATGAATATGTTGTAATAATGCTATATTAAGGTAAATTATTATGATATATTCTAAAAAATTATTGATATATTCCTATGATTTTGGTAGAGGTGGATATGGAGGGCTACAATGGTATACCGTTGGGTCATGGTTGTTTTTTGAAATTCCACTATACAGATCTGTTGATGGAATATGATTATTCTCCATCCTATGTAATGATGGATCTTTCACCTATATAAATTTTTATATTGTATATTAATATCCATCACTCAAATAAAAGGATTTGATAACATAAATATTTTAATATTCTATTATATTGACGATGTATATTTTTATCACTGTAGATTTAATCGACGATCAAAGAAGTTAAAGTAAGTGTTCATGGTATCATTATTAATATATAGAAACTGAAACCTCACATAAACTACTTTCTTTAGTTGAAAACATAATTAATATAATAATTAATTATAAATTTTAATTAATTATATAATTCATATTGATTATATATACACTTGATCTTATAGTAGATATATAAATATTGGGAGGTGTACATCTACTATGTATGATTTAATGACATCATACATGTGGCCCCTAGTAGTCAATTAAGCCAATTTTTTTATTATGTTGAAAAGGATAAGCACTAAAAAACACAAGGGTTCATAGTACATGGAGTATGATGTAGTGATATTATTTTTTAGATCATATGGTTGATGGTTAAGTATTGTTGTTTAGGAATATCAATGATTCTGTTTTTCATTATTGTGTATATGTGATTTTATTTAAAAATGAACCATATATTTATTCTAGATTTGATTTATCTTTTATGGGTTTTTATTCCAACGTAGTGCTTGTATTTATTGACTATCAAATATATATTTTGTTGTTTTTCTTATATATTTTTTTAATGTTGTTTCGTATACCATATTCGTATTACGGGTTGAGTGAAAATCACTTCAAAATTTGTTATATTTTATACTTTAAAATTACACTATCCTCTTCCAATTGGGTAACATACCTAAGTATTATAGTAATTTGAGTCAACAAATTTAATCTAGAACTATATATTACCGAATAGTTTATATTTTATTGTATGCTATTTTCATTACCTTGCACCATAAAATTAGGCAATCCTAACAGTTTATTTTTATGACACACAATTAAAACATTAATTTCTTGTTTTAGAAATATATGTACATTTTTAGTATTTAACTATTCCCACATTTATGTAAAATATCATGGTTTATTATATAGAGGTGGACCATAATAAGGGGAACACATATATTCCGTTGAGGGGCCCTCCTGTAGTGGTTGGGGAGTAGGTAGATCTAAACATCCTAAGGGAATATGTGATCTATTTACCTCAACAAAACTATAAAAAACAATATGATTATCCATGATTTCATCTTTAACCATACATCTACCACTCTCTGACAATCCATCCACTTTCATACCTACATCTAAGTTCTCTACTCTATTAGGTAAAATGCATATAATTGATAGACTAATTGATTTGATAGATATTTCAATCATCTACATAATATTCTTGATCGATACATAGTGAAAACCTTTTTCTATAAGAAAAAATTCATAGTCATCAGTATGAACTAGACTATTATAGGACTCTGTAACACTCCAAGATTTCATAGTATGTTTTTTTCGTAAAAGCAATTCAATTACTTGTGCTACACGCAACACCGAGATTGAGCACACCTTGACATACTAAAATATTCGTTCAAAAGTGGTTATGAATATTATTAAATGAATTTTGAATTTTCTATACTGCATATAATTTTAGAATCCATATTTTGTGTTTCTTTGAAATTATATAAGAACAAATTCAATTTTTTAGAAAAAAGAAGTATTTTTCAAAAAATGCAATTTTACCACCATCTAATGGAAAACAATTTTTTAAACCAATATTTGACACTTTTATACATTAAATTTAATGTATTTAAATTATCCTTTAGAATTGAGATAGAAAAATTTATTTTGAATAAATTTTTGGTACCATTTTGATAACTTTCAAATATTGATGAATACTGAAAATACTAAATTTAAATTAAAAACAACTTTTTTAATCGGAATAATTTAAAGGGTTTAATTATTCATTTCAATGGTTTGGAAGTATAATTTTATTATATTTTTATTATTTAATAAATATTAGGTCATTATAAGAAATTTTACATTTAAATTTGAAATAAACACAATTCAACCTTTTGATTGTTTTTACTTTTTAAAAACCTGCTTTTCGGTTACAATAATGGGAATTTATTTTCAATTAATAAATGTATCTTATATGTTTTTAATTTGGTAAAATAGAATTAATTTTTAAATTCGGAATATAAAAATTAGTTTAGTGTGATTTTTTGATATTTTTCTGAAAACATTCAATTTATTACGAATAGTGAAAAACACTGCATTATTGTTTAAAACGAACTTTTTATTTAAATAATAATTTATTTTATTTAAATATATTTTATGAAAAAAATATATATAATACCTATATAAGTTCATTTTAATTCATTTGAGTCATTTTATAATCAAATTAGATGTACAAAAATTTATTGAACTTTTTACCATCATTTTCCCACATTCTAGGAGCATTTGTAAATTTTCATAAAACATAATTTCACCACTTCTGTGAATTTACCATGAACTTGAAGAGTAAATTTTTTTCTAAGAAGAAAAAATAAAACCGCAAAGGCCCACTACGCCCGGGCCAGCATGCAATGCGGCTACATGGGGTGAAAGAAATGGAGTCTGAGGGAATCCCCACGAATAATATTAACCCCTATCAGTGTCAGAATATCCCAGTTGGGGTTCTCTTTGAATTTTAGAGTATTTTTATAACCCATATATTGTATTAATATATTAAGACACAGTAAAGGTTAAACAATTTAACTAAGAGTAAACTATCAAAGATATGGTTAAAATCGTAACCAAAACATGTCTAAAAACTATTGGTTGAGAGGTTTTGAACCCACACCAACCATATATTTTAAATAAATCATCTGGGAGCCATTATAAACCGAATTTTTTTATTATAAATTAATATTTCAAAGTTTTCATAAAGTGGCCATAACCCCTCTTATAAAAGGGAAATTCCCCTTCCCTCAAAATCACACTTCCAAATCCATTTTTCTCAGCCAAACCTGGCCCAAATATCAACCCAACTTCCCTCACATAAACTTAGAGTCCATAATTTTATTATAAATCCAACCTATGGACCCATTTTGATAAACTCAAAAGGATACACTAGAAGAAGATGTAATAATTTCACCACCCTCTTTTAAGTTATTTTTTTCTACCACATCATATTTCATAGTTGTTTCCAAACCAAAAAAATAACTCCAGTACCTCATACATAATTTTATATTTTTATAAATATCGTTCAACCATATTCGTTATTATATCCATCATATAAATGACAATGTCACCATACGTTCATACGTATGGCTTACTGTCTCTATGTCGTGGTGTAGTTTGTTATTCAAAAACATCCTTATTTGGATGGCTATAATAATGAGTATAACTGATTTAAATAATAAATATAAGAGGTTAATTATTCTGTATCTATGACATAACAACCAATTACATATTATTCTACCATCAATATAATGATATTGTCTTTGGTGCGTACGAACGGATTACCGTCACCACGATGTGGTGAGATTCATTCCAATGTTCACCATTCAACAATAATTATAAAAATAAATATTATTAATAATTATGTAATATATGAAATTATAATTCTTCTTTAGATATATATATATATATATATATATGTACTTACATATATCCTATTCACTTACATCCATTCAATACGATATGAAAACAGAAACAGTATTTATGCGTACGTACAACCTATGATCTCCATAAATGGTGAATTCGATTTCATATATCTATCTATTATAAATATTTATAATATAAATATATATTATATATAAATCAATATTTATATTATATAATTATTAAATCATGATTTAAATGATATGATCAAGAATAACAAGTTAAAATAAGTACGATAGAGAAAGAGATTATTACCCAAAATGTTAACTTAACATGGAAAACATTATTAAATGGGCAGTGTAATGTCAGAAATGAATCTTGTATGATATAATAAATATTAATATGGTCCTGGAATAATTTAATAACATACTATGGTCATTATAAAAGAGGATAAATGCACCCTCGACCAATGTAATGTGCAAGGTAACGTGTTTCTTATCTCACTTTTAATTCCATGGGATTTCCATTATTTGCCACTAATTTGTTGCATTTGGTGTATTGGGTACTTATATATTATATATATTATCATGATTATATTTATAATCATGGTATTCTATGATTAATTAGGTGTTTTTTAACTTTTTTTCATATGAGTCAATTGATTACAACATGGTAAGGGCTTTCTTATATCACTTTCAATTCCGTGGGATTTCCATTGTTCGCCACTTATTTATTGCATGTGGAGTTTTGGGTATTGAAATTGGATATATATTATCATTATTATCATTAAATTCATGGTATTCTATGATTAATGTTTTGGTTATTTTTTTGGTCATATGACTCGATTGATTACAACATTGTAAGAAGATTCTTATCTCACTTTCAATTATTTGGGATTTCCATTGTTCGTGACTTATTTATTGCATGTGGTGTATTGGGAATTGATATTTGAGATATATTTTCATGATTAAATTTATATTATTGGTATTCTTTGATTCATTTGGTGGTTATTAACATTTTTTCATACGACTCGAAAGATTACATCATAGTAAGGGGTTTTCATCACACTTCTTATTTCCGTTAGATTCATTCTATATTGCTGCTATTTTATTTTGTGGTGTGTATTAAATGCCCATGATTGTATTTATTTATGTAATATAATTTAATTTATGGGTATTTACATCTTCATTGTATGATCCTTCTTTCATGGGGTTTCTGTTTCGTAAGTCACCAAATCAGTAAGGGAATTTCTATATTTGATTTCCACTCATTAGATTTTATGCAATCTTCATTGATTATTTTACTCCAAGATTATGTGTGAAATAAAAATTTATTTATTTATGTAGTAATTTACACTCCCATTTGTTTGGTTATTCTTTTGATACACAAAATAACTCCATTGATAAATTCTCAAGTTATCGGTATGAACTTGATAAGAGTAATCTTAACTCAATTTTCATTCATTGAGTTAAACATCCATGTCATTGGTGTTGTTGTTACAATAATATGTGTGAATGTAATATAATTGTTTTTCACTGAATATATAATCATACATAGTTTAATTATATTTTTCACACTTAATTATGTCATTGATTTTTTCTTTGCCTAAAGATACAGTCTTTATACGGAATTTCATCTCAACATACATTCCATTGAAACATCTTTGTTGTTTAGCACCAATTCACTTTTATTTGGTGTATATAATGTACTTTGAAATGATATATCTTGAATCCATTTATTCTCATGATATTATTATGTTTTTACTTCCTCAATTAGTTGTATTCAATCGTCTATCATTAGGTTTGGATCTCTAAATAAAATATCATTTTAAATGATTTAAAATTTCAATCTTCTAAATCTTTTTCATTAATATACATGTTTTAAGAATGGATTTAAGGATTTATATATATGGACAATAACATTTTAAAATTAAAATTAATTTTAAAAGTTTCAAATTGGTATTGGACACTTTGATTCAGAAATCTATTATAAACAGCTTCTTGATATATAGTGATACTTTTATATGTTTTCAAGAAAATGAGGGATATTTCTCTCAAATAGTTTTGATGATTATTTTTATTTATGTCAATATCCTTCATTATTCTTGATTGAGTTTAATTTATAATAATACAATCTTCCTTATTTTATTTACTGTGTTATTCTTCACTGTGGATGTAGAGACCCAAAGCATAACGTACATGGACATTACATTTCTTTTTCAGAATACTTAGTATATATCAAAAACACACACACAAGGACCGTAATAGTTTAGGGTCTTTGGAACCTCAGAATATAATATTCTAATCATGGTGAAATATCATCAACATCTCCCATAGAGATCTTCCTTTTTTACCTAAAACCTTTTTTTATATCGTCAGGAAAAGAAAACATAAATGGGTGAGCTCAAATGCTCAGTAAAGGTAAACAAAAGAAATATCAATCACATCATATTCATAAGAACATAACATTTTGGAAATCTTAACCTGCAAAAGAGATCATAATATCATAACATGGGATAAATCATAATAGTGAAATGTAATCCCAATAATCATAACTTAAAACATGATACTTTGCGGAATACACACATAATCATAGAGAATCATTTATTATTAGTCGACACTCATTACCAAGACTATCTTAGTGGACAAAGTCCATTTCTAAACCGAGTTCATTCTACATTTCAGTACAGTTTCACTAAACCGGTTTAACCTACCCTTCCAGCCATGTCTATCTAATGAGATATAAAATCATTACCCAATGCATTGGAGGGAGATATAGGTCCCACACATCTCATAATGATACCATTCTTCTGTGTTCCACAAAATCATAAACCATACATCATAGCATAACCCATGTAATAAAAATGGGAATCTTAAAAATCATGACATCATAAAAAAATTCATATAAGATTAAGGAATTCATAAAAATATTTCCATCACAACATAATAAAATCCATGTAATAATAGGGATAGAAACATAACCCTTTATTATCATAGATGGAAAATAATTTTGATAAAACACTTGAACTCCATTCTTGAGGAAAATATCCATTCTACATCAAAAAAAACATTTCCTTAACTTGTCATACAATTCTAAACTAAAAGAAGTTGATTAAAAATAAACCTGAAAATTTGTAAAGGAAGCTTCTTGGAAATAATATTTCAAAAAATCCATTCATGCCATATAAGTTTAAAAAAATATTCTTCTCGTACTTTTGTCAGAAAAGTCAAAAAGTACATCGTATGAAAAATGACAAAAGATTCCATTCAAATCTTTTACTAAAAACTCAACGAAGGGTAAAATTGGATATAAACTATTTTAGAAGTATATAAATATTACATATTTAGGAAACATGTATGTGGATGATAAAATACACTCCAGTAAATTCCAAAGTATAAACAATCTCAGATAAAAATGAGATTGTGATATTTCCCTTACCTTAGGTCTGATTTGCTTCGTAAGTGTCCGAACCTCCTATATAATGATTTAAATAATGTCATTGACTTATTCCAGAATCATACACATTGTTATGATATCATATATGGTTCACTTATGACTTTATATTACCTGTTCTTTTGTAAATTTTATGTTAAAGAGCGTTTTGGGTAAAATCGTTTCATTTGTCGTCTGTGTTTTGACTTGTAATTATTCATATGATTACGTAAATCAGGATTAATTAATTCCAGAATATAAAACAGGATTTATATATAATATATATGCAAAATATAAATATATATAATAGATCAGTAAATGGAAAGAAATACACCGTTCATGGAGACGGTAGGTCGTACCTACGCATGAACGCTGTTTTCGTTTCCTTATTCAGTTGAATGGAATTAAGTAGATGACATAAACATATATATACAAATAAATCCTGTATCATTATTATGTCATATATTTCATGATTACTTATTATATATACTTTATAAGCATTTATGAATGGTTAACGTGGAGAATGAATCTCATCACGTCGTGGAAACGATAGTCCGTACGTATGCACGAGCGATGATATCATTCTCATGATTGTGGAATAGTATTGGAGTGTATGTATACTATTTCATAATCAATATCACTTTAAAATAATCATATATAGTTATTATTTACACCATTATACCCATCCAAGTAAGGTGGTGGTGGAAAATAAATTACACCACGGTGTGGAGACGGTATTCCGTACGTACGCACGCGCAGTGATTTCGTTTTCCGTAGGATGGATAGATGGTAAAATAGGGTTGTTTCATACATATAATAACATATAAGTATATGAGTGATACTTATGTTATTACTTCATAATTAAACAACCTAATAAAAAGAAGTGTAAGAGGAAATAAAGATGAAAGAATTGGTAACGGACATTACCTCTTCTTTGAAGCGCCTCTTTGAGTCCTCCTCTTAGGGCACTAAATTTGGTCTTTGAAGGAGACTAGGACCTCTAGGATGTTTCTATGGAAGTGGAGAAAAGAATTTAGCAGGTATTGGTTGAGCTTGAAGTTTCCAAGTGGTGTGAGGAAGAGAGAGAGGAGGTGCCCTTTTATAAGGGAGGAGAGGGGCTCTTTTGGAAAAACTAAAAATATTATTTTATTATAAAGCCATATTCGGTTTTAAATAGCTACAAATTGATTTATTTCGAAGATAAGGTGGGGATGGGTCAAAATCCTCTCATAAAATATAATTTAGACAAGTTTAGGTTCCTATTTTAACCTTATCATTCATATTTAACTTTAAGTTAGATAATTTTACTTTTACCGTGTCTTTTTGTGTTCTTACACTATAAGGTAAATAAACATACTATAACCAGAAAAACGAACCCCAAGTTGTTTATTATTAATATATATAGCCTTATCTAAGTCATTTGGACGATCCTTAGATTTGTAGGAATAAAATAACAATTAATAATATAATATTTGTTTTAAAAACTATTTTATGTCAATTTTGACACTACTTTGTAATTGATTTTTGTGAAAACAAAAATAGAATGATTAGTTCCAAAAAAGGTAATTAAATAAATAATAACATGTCATATTAAACTATAAAATTAGTTTAATTCATAAAATGTCTTAAATTACATTTATTTGGTTATTTATAACATCAATTAGGTCAATATTTCATTAATAAGATAATTACTTCATCATGTTTGTGTCATAAATAAATTAACTTTTTTAATGTCTAAAAATTAAAAATAAAATATCATTTTGCAGGAAATCTTTTTTGATTTCTAATGAGTCGAATTTATCCAATGTATAACCCTATATTAAAAATTATTTAGTTATTAAACATTGATTTTAACTATTTTAACCCTTCTTTAAATAAATTAGTAATAAATGTCCTAATCTAATCCAAGTGGGCCTAAATGGTCATCTTTTATTCCTAAGGTTATTTTTGGTCGAATAACACTTATCCAATAGAATTAGGACATGTGTTAGGGTAATAATAATATCATTTTTACCCTTAATTACCCTATTTACTTTTAACCGTTGTTAAAAAAAGTAAAAAATTACTATTCACCAAAAATTATTTTCATCTCATTGAACCACATTTTACTTACTGACATCAACCGTGTCTCTCGGATTTTTGAAATTCCACTCACAGAAGTGGTAAATTTATGTTTTATGAAAAAATCATTTTTTTAACTACCACTTAGTGGTTTCACTATTCATCAAAAAATGAAAGTTTCCAGAAAAATACCAAAAATTAGGCCTAAGATATATTTGATATTATAAACTCAAAAATGATGTCAATTTTACAAAATTCAAAACATATTACTTGCATTAATTAATTTAAAAATTAATTCCCGTCGTCAAAACAAATAGCGTGTTCTTTAAGAGATAATAACTATCAAAAGATTGACAATTGTTTATGTTTGGTTTAAATGTGGAATTACATCCAATGAACAAAATTGTATTAAATTGTAAAAATATATTCTAAATATACTTTAAAAACACTAAAATTAATAATTTATCACTATTAATTATTTCGATTAAAAAGGTTGTTTTTAATTAAAATTTAGTAATTTTCACTATTCATCAAAAAATGAAAGTTATCCGAAAAGTACCAAAATTTCACCCTAAGCTAATTTCGATATTCCGAATCCAAAAATGAAGTCCATTTTGAAAAATGAAATTTACAAAATTTAAAAAGGTTGTTATTACTATTCATAATGGATTGTTTTAATAATATTTTAATAGCATATCGTTGTTTAGTAAAACTCGGTATTGCGTACTACAGACGCTATCGAGGAAGGTCGTGATTGCGTGTAATGAAAGGAAAGTCAAGGATGTGTGTTGTGCGAGCTCCTTTTGGTGTAGCATACAACACAAGACATTAATGAAATTAAAAAGAATATTTTTCATAAAATCTCGTGGTGTTACATTCTACCGCCCTTAAAATGAATTTCGCCCTCGAAATTCGTTGGGGTTTTAAATGGTTTACTACTAGAAAGTTTCTTTAATAGAAACCCACATCGTAAAAAGGAATACCAAAACCAATCTTTAAAAAAAGGATTAAACGTAACGGTTAACCAAATAAACTAATCACTGGGTTTCCACATAAGTGATAATATGGATATGGAAGAGAAATCTAACCATCATGTTCTGATGGAGAGTGGTAGAGAACATGGATATGGAAAACCAAGCAATCACAAAGCCATTAATTTGTGACGATCTAAGTTACCATATGATTCATCAGATATAAGAGCAATAAGACAACATTTTTGGTTTTCAAGATCATTTCCCTAAAGTTGATTAAATTGGAATTAGAAGAAATACTTTTGTGATTTTGGTATAGTCTCACTATTGGTCATTTATGGGAAATTTTCACTTCTTCTCTTAAATAAATGAAATTGAATTTGTCATTCGTGATGTGTTAGCAAATCATGTGATAGAATGATGGGTCATTCCATCTGTCTCAAACAAAAGGTTAGAAAAGTTATGAAAAAAATATATAAGTCCATCTATAGTGAGATTAATCATATATGGTTCCTAAAATGGACTTATACTTATTATATCATACTGCTTAATATAATAAAACTAGTTTCTACTAAACAAGGACCACTACTATATATAAGGCCATTAGCGACCGCCATTGGCGGTCGCTAAAGGGCTTTAGCGGCCGCGCAGCGACCGCCAATGGCGGTCGCTGTTGCCTCGTCGCTAGAGGCCTTTAGCGACCGCCATTGGCGGTCGCTATAGGTGCCCGCTAGCTCGGCCTTCAGCGACCGCTTGGCGGTCGCTGAAGGCCCTCTGCCGGGCACCTATAGCGACCGCCAATGGCGGTCTCTATTCTACAAAATAAATTTTTTTAAAATTTTTTTTATTGAATTGAATATAAATAAATATATATATATATATATAATATATTTTAAATGTTTTAATATATATTTAATATATATATAATATCAAATCATTGTGCTATAATATATATATACTATTAAATACAATATTTTACATACAAATCATTGTGCTATAAATATATATATATATATACTATTAAATACAATATTTTAAATATATATATATATATATATATAATATATTTTAAATGTTTTAATATATATTTAATATATATTTAATATATATATAATATCAAATCATTGTGCTATAATAATTTAAAAACTTCGATTCAAGAAATAATCTCATTTCAGGTCGTTCGGAGCACGTTTGCTCCGAATCGGACCGCCGCACGCCGTTTTGGTGTTTAACGGCGCCGGAAACGCATTTCCGGCCGCCGCGGTCGCACGGCACCTCCGAATGAGGTGCCGTCTGGCCGACCATTTCACAATTGACGCCCCGGATGTTGTCGTACGGTTTCGTGGCATTCGGAGGTCGTTCCGGTGGTTTTGACCCCCCAACGCGCCATTTCAGCGCGCGCGCGCGCTGCTGAAAACGACACAATCGGGCGTGCCGCGCGCACCGCACGTCCGATGGACGTGCGGCCTTCTCCTGCATCTCAGGAATAATATTCCTGTCGTCCCCGTGTGGTTTCAGGTCGTTCGGAGCACGTTTGCTCCGAATCGGACCGCCGCACGCCGTTTTGGTGTTTAACGGCGCCGGAAACGCGTTTCCGGCCGCCGCGGTCGCACGGCACCTCCGAATGAGGTGCCGTCTGGCCGACCATTTCACAATTGATGTCCCGGATGTTTTCGTACGGTTTCGTGGCATTCGGAGGTCGTTCGGGTGGTTTTGACCCCCCAACGCGCCATTTCAGCGCGCGCCGCGCTGCTGAAAACGACACAATCGGGCGTGCCGCGCGCACCGCACGTCCGATGGACGTGCGGCCTCCTCCTGCATCTCAGGAATAATATTCCTGTCGTCCCCGTGCGGTTTCAGGTCGTTCGGAGCACGTTTGCTCCGAATCGGACCGCCGCACGCCGTTTTGGTGTTTAACGGCGCCGGAAACGTGTTTCCGGCCGCCGCGGTCGCACGGTACCTCCGAATGAGGTGCCGTCTGGCCGACCATTTCACAATTGACGCCTCGGATGTTGTCGTACGGTTTCGTGGCATTCGGAGGTCGTTCGGGTGGTTTTGACCCCCCAACGCGCCATTTCAGCGCGCGCCGCGCTGCTGAAAACGACACAATCGGGCGTGCCGCGCGCACCGCACGTCCGATGGATGTGCGGCCTCCTCCTGCATCTCCGGAATAATATTCCTGTCGTCCCCGTGCGGTTTCAGGTCGTTCGGAGCACGTTTGCTCCGAATCGGACCGCCGCACGCCGTTTTGGTGTTTAACGGCGCCGGAAACGCGTTTCCGGCCGCCGCGGTCGCACGGCGCCTCCGAATGAGGTGCCGTCTGGCTGACCATTTCACAATTGACGCCCCGGATGTTGTCGTACGGTTTCGTGGAATTCGGAGGTCGTTCGGGTGGTTTTGACCCCCCAACGCGTCATTTCAGCGCGCGGCGCGCTGCTGAAAACGACACAATCGGGCGTGCCGCGCGCACCGCACGTCCGATGGACGTGCGGCCTCCTCCTGCATCTCAGGAATAATATTCCTCTCGTCCCCGTGCGGTTTCAGGTCGTTCGGAGCACGTTTGCTCCGAATCGGACCGCCGCACGCCGTTTTGGTGTTTAACGGCGCCGGAAACGCGTTTCCGGCCGCCGCGGTCGTACGGAACCTCCGAATGAGGTGCCGTCTGGCCGACCATTTCACAATTGACGCCCCGGATGTTGTCGTACGGTTTCGTGGCATTCGGAGGTCGTTCGGGTGGTTTTGACCCCCCAACGCGTCATTTCAGCGCGCGCCGCGCTGCTGAAAACGACACAATCGGGCGTCCCGCGCGCACCGCACGTCCGATGGACGTGCGGCCTCCTCCTGCATCTCAGGAATAATATTCCTGTCGTCCCCGTGCGGTTTCAGGTCGTTCGGAGCACGTTTCCTCCGAATCGGACCGCCGCACGCCGTTTTGGTGTTTAACGGCGCCGGAAACGCGTTTCCGGCCGCCGCGGTCGCACGGCACCTCCGAATGAGGTGCCTTCTGGCCGACCATTTCAAAATTGACGCCCCGGATGTTGTCGTACAGTTTCGTGGCATTCGGAGGTCGTTCGGGTGGTTTTGACCCCCCAACGCGCCATTTCAGCGCGCGCCGCGCTGCTGAAAACGACACAATCGGGCGTGCCGCGCGCACCGCACGTCCGATGGACGTGCGGCCTCCTACTTCATCTCAGGAATAATATTCCTGTCGTCCCCGTGCGGTTTCAGGTCGTTCGGAGCACGTTTGCTCCGAATCGGACCGCCGCACGCCGTTTTGGTGTTTAACGGCGCCGGAAACGCGTTTCCGGCCGCCGCGGTCGCACGGCACCTCCGAATGAGGTTCCGTCTGGCCGACCATTTCACAATTGACGCCCCGGATGTTGTCGTACGGTTTCGTGGCATTCGGAGGTCGTTCGGGTGGTTTTGACCCCCCAACGCGCCATTTCAGCGCGCGCCGCGCTGCTGAAAACGACACAATCGGGCGTGCCGCGCGCACCGCACGTCCGATGGACGTGCGGCCTCCTCCTGCATCTCAGGAATAATATTCCTGTCGTCCCCGTGCGGTTTCAGGTCGTTCGGAGCACGTTTGCTCCGAATCGGACCGCCGCACGCCGTTTTGGTGTTTAACGGCGCCGGAAACGCGTTTCCGGCCGCCGTGGTCGCACGGCACCTCCGAATGAGGTGCCGTCTGGCCGACCATTTCACAATTGACGCCCCGGATGTTGTCGTACGGTTTCGTGGCATTCGGAGGTCGTTCGGGTGGTTTTGACCCCCCAACGCGTCATTTCAGCGCGCGGCGCGCTGCTGAAAACGACACAATCGGGCGTGCCGCGCGCACCGCACGTCCGATGGACGTGCGGCCTCCTCCTGCATCTCAGGAATAATATTCCTCTCGTCCCCGTGCGGTTTCAGGTCGTTCGGAGCACGTTTGCTCCGAATCGGACCGCCGCACGCCGTTTTGGTGTTTAACGGCGCCCGAAACGCGTTTCCGGCCGCCGCGGTCGCACGGAACCTCCGAATGAGGTGCCGTCTGGCCGACCATTTCACAATTGACGCCCCGGATGTTGTCGTACGGTTTCGTGGCATTCGGAGGTCGTTCGGGTGGTTTTGACCCCCCAACGCGTCATTTCAGCGCGCGCCGCGCTGCTGAAAACGACACAATCGGGCGTGCCGCGCGCACCGCACGTCCGATGGACGTGCGGCCTCCTCCTGCATCTCAGGAATAATATTCCTGTCGTCCCCGTGCGGTTTCAGGTCGTTCGGAGCACGTTTCCTCCGAATCGGACCGCCGCACGCCGTTTTGGTGTTTAACGGCGCCGGAAACGCGTTTTCGGCCGCCGCGGTCGCACGGCACCTCCGAATGAGGTGACGTCTGGCCGACCATTTCACAATTGACGCCCCGGATGTTGTCGTACAGTTTCGTGGCATTCGGAGGTCGTTCGGGTGGTTTTGACCCCCCAACGCGCCATTTCAGCGCGCGCCGCGCTGCTGAAAACGACACAATCGGGCGTGCCGCGCGCACCGCACGTCCGATGGACGTGCGGCCTCCTCCTGCATCTCAGGAATAATATTCCTGTCGTCCCTGTGCGGTTTCAGGTCGTTCGGAGCACGTTTGCTCCGAATCGGACCGCCGCACGCCGTTTTGGTGTTTAACGGCGCCGGAAAC